>JBBCBC010000008.1:22899040-23499040 GCA_037126765.1 Stenogyne calaminthoides | reverse complement strand
TATATGTAATTCTATTTTTGTATATCCTAAACAATCCCCTATCCCCTATATATTCCTCTATATATTAATAGATAGTTTTTTTTTCCATGATGTGTCAACTCCATGTTAATTTAACCTATGTGTCATTCAATGAGAAATTTGATTACACATGTCATTTTTATGTGTTATTTTTATAAAATGTGTAATTCATATTTATTATTTTATGTTTTATTTAACTATATAATATTATTCATTTATATTTTTTTTGGTAATTTTTGTTTGACTTAATTTAAGATAAATAAATATTCATTCTAAATGTATTTTATCTTAGTGTGAATTATATTCAATTATTAATTTCTTATAAATAATTTTATTTTATAATTGCTCTTATGTACTACCTCCATCCCATAAAAGCGTGCACACCTACTTTATTATCGAGTTTTTGTGAGCGAGTTGTTTATTAGTATTTCAAATGATAAAGCGATTTTTAAAGAGGGGTATTATAGTTCTACCTCTCATCTATTGCATGCATCTTTAAAAATTATTTGATCATTTCAAATACTAATAAAAAACTCGCTCGAAAAAACACGTGAAAACAGTAAACGTGCACGTTTCTTTGGGACGGAGGGAGTATATCTTAACATATTTTATGTGGAAAAAGTATTTTATATTATTATTCATTCACATTTTTATTTTTAATTATTACATGTTAATTAATTTATTAGTCTTTTCTTAGTCGATTTATTTTGTTTTGATTTGTAGGTTTCAACTTTATACTAACATGGATAAATAATATTTGACACAATAATCTTATCCCAAGGTTTAAGAAAATTTACTAATATACACCTTAAAAAATTATTAATTCATATTTAGTGAATTTATGTACATATTTATATTTTTAATTATTATATATATTATTTATTGAAAATGTTGTTGTTGGGAGATGAATTTAATAAAGAAGTTTTGATTAGATCCCAAAACCCCTGAGTATGACATGTTCAGGACAATCTTGATAGACTGAGTCAGGTTTCAGTATAGATTGTTCAGGAAGTTATCTGCACCATGTATAGTCAGCAAATATAGATCAGGTTAGATTTTGAAGACACTGAAGACTCAGTAAGTAACTGAAGACACTGAAGACTCAGTATGTCACTGAAGACACTGAAGACTCAGTATGTCACTGAAGACCCAGTAGTTACTGAAGACTCAGTAAGATACTGAATACTAAGTATAACCTGAATGTTCAGAGGCACTGAATAATATCTATCTGAAGACTACAAAACTGAGAAAAACGCACATGTTCTATAAAAGTAGATATTGCCCAAAAACATTCTAGTGCAGACAAAAGGAACTAAGTCTAAGTGTTGTTTCAGGTTATCTCATTCAGAGAGAGTGACCAAAAAGAGCCGTTTTGTTTGTCTACATTCACTGAAGACAAGAACCAATCAGAGGAAGACAACACTGTACTTTACTGACACTGAAAGCGATAGGACCCTGAATCATGTCAGTAGTACTAAGTTCCAGACTGCAAAAATTGGTGATTGGCTACATGACTGCATAATTCCTAAAACATGCAAGGGAGTGTTCAAACCCTAAATATAGCCGTTCATCAAACACCAGAAGAGGAAACCCTTGATACTATCTCCTCCAACGGATAGTTTTTCAAGAGTGACCTTGGTGAAGGTTGCCTATAAATACCAGTGACCTTCTACATTGAGAGGTTACAGGAAATTTCAAGCAACTCAAGAGCTCATTCATATTATTGAAAATTGAAGCACTCGAAAACCCTAGAATTTCCCAAGTGTTTCACATTGGAGAGAGCTCACTATTCTAAGCCTAGATTGATAGAAATATCCAAAGCTTAGAAGAGATATCCTAGCCTTTACATCTGTTCTTATTGTAAAGGATATCTCACCCTAGTTGGAAACCAACCCAAAACCCAAACCCTTTGTTAAGGTAGTTTGTGTGTGATTTGTTGGTGAGTTAGAGTTGTAAATAGTTAGTAAGCTACAGTGAGTTAGCCAGAAAACTCTAGAGAAGAAGTTAGTAAGCCACTTGTGGTAGCCTGAACACTTGTGTGTGTTTGAGTTAGTAAGCTGCAGCGAGTCAGCCAGAAAACTCAAGGTAGAAAAGTGAGTAAAAGCTTTAGGAAGTGGTTATGGAATTTCTTTGAAGATCAGAGAGAGTGGACATAGGAGCTTGAGTCTCTGAACCACTATAATTGCTGTGTTGTTTTGCTTTCTGGACTGCATTATTATCTGTTGCATGTTTTTCACTAAAAGCATATTTCACTGATATTCGGTTGGAACCAATCCACTGAACTTGCATCAAATTGATCACAACCTTAATCACTGTTTTATTGAAGGGAAGATATTTCAGCAAAGCTAAAACGAGTATAAACTTAGGGTCAACCATTCCGCACACTTGAGTAGCTAGAACAGATAGTTACCAAACTGAACTAACTCTACTGAGGGTTCAGTAAGATAATTATCTGATCCAAGCTCCTCAGGATCTCTGATAAACTCAGGTTCAATTAGGTTAATCTGAAGCTTCTGAAAGCAGCTCAGGATCATTGTCTCAGTAGACTTTGACTCAGGGCATTCTGTGCTTCTCAGGGCAAAATCATCAGGATAACCTGACCCATCTGACCTCAGTGAAAGAAAAGTTTTAAAAATCACTGAACACGTGTATTCCCCCCCATACACGTGTGAGACTCGTTATCACCGGGACCAACAAGTGGTATCAGAGCAGTGGTTCATTTTGACCACTTGTTTTGGTAGCCATAGTCTGTTTGCTGAAAGACTTTGGTGGTCTACTGAATAGATCTGTTTGTTGATATCTTACAAGGCTCAGTCATCATGCCTTCTAAGAAACTTCCTATGTTCTCTGTTGAGAGCTACGATCTATGGAGATTGAGAATGCAGACTCATCTGTATTCAAAACATGAAAGAATGTGGAGAGTGGTTTCTGAAGGACCATTCAAATTTACTGTTGAGAATCCCAGAATCACTGACACTGAGAGGAATGATCCCAGAGATGAATTTCCAAAGCCTGATGATCAACTTACTCCTGATGAGAGAAAGTTAGTCAATCTGGACTATATTGCTAAAGATACTTTGTATAGCACTATTGATGATGGTGTTATGGGGATGATCTCTCACTGTGAAACTGCAAAAGAAATATGGGACACACTTGCTATTATGTGTCAAGGCACAGATCATATTAAGGAAAACAAACTTTCTGTTGCTATTGGAAAATTTGATAGCTTTGAAATGGAAGATGGTGAATCCATTGACAAACTTGAGGTCAGATTCACTAGCATCATGAATGATCTGAGTGCTCTTGGGAAAAGATACCCACAGAGAGAAGTGACACTGAAAATTCTTAGAGAATTATCTAAGAAATGGGATATACATGCTGTGGTGATTGAAAACACCAAAAATATTGATTCCATGCCATACCAACAAGTTTTATCTGAACTGAAAGCTTATGAATTTGTGATTGACAAGAAAACTAAGAAATCTGACAGCAAATATGATCCTTAATCTAGCAAGAATGTGGCTTTCAAAGCCAAAGAAAAATCCTGTAAGTCTAGAGAGTCTGAGAACTTACTTGCCAGAAATCAGGATGAGCAAGAGGATAAGCTAAGATCGATGGCAAGGAGGTTTGAAAGACTCAATAGCGTATATGGGAAATATAAGAAATATTACAGGAATCACAGGTACAAGAGAAACTCAGAAGCTGATGACAGATACACTGAGAAAAGAAAGGACCACAAAGCTGAAGGATCCTCATCCAAAAAGAAGGACTCCAAGACCAAGGAGGAAAGTGATCAGGATGATGATGCCAACAGATGCTACAACTGTCAAAAGAAAGGTCACTTCCAATATAAATGTCCTGAGCTGAGTGCTAAAGAAAGAAAGGAAAGACAAGCTAAGAGAGACAAGAAGATCTCCAAAGAAGAAAGCTATGATTGCAGAAGAGGAAGAACATTCTCAAGAAGGTTCCAGCTTCCTCGATGAGATTTTCTCGCACAAAGGACAATGATGATGTCGCTCTTATGGGTCGTGGAGGAGGTAAATTCTTCTATCTCTGTTGTTGCTCCTACACAAGCACATGAGTTCTCAAGTTCAACCGTAATGTGAAGAATTTTGACCGATGGATTCGTTTGAGAATCTTATGAAGGACTATTCAGGTTACAAGAACTACTCATTGAAACTCAAGAGCGTAACAAGGAACCGATCGCCGAGAATCAAGTGGAAAGACTCTAAAAATGCCGAGATCACTTCTCAATTGATGGGAACTATCGATGAATGGATGTTCGAAAGTACAACTCTCGAAAAAAAGAGAAGGTGATAGAGATCTGAATGGAAAATTAGAGAAATCCACTAAAGAGATTCAAATTTTATCGTAATCGAAGTTCAATGACCTCTTTGAGAAGCATGAAACTCTAAAGAAATGTGAGGATAGTGCAGAGAAAGTTAGCTCTATTGAATTTCAGATCTAAAGTAATGGATGAAATTCAGAGTTATCAAAGACTGCAACTATAAAATTTGGATTGGGATACATTCGGGGAACCTCACAAGGTCTTTCGAATATCGCTTCTAGTAGCACCAAGATCGTCTTTGTTAAGCCAAATGGCATCTAATCTTCTCATCAAGAATGGCCTAGAGTTTTAGACAAGGGTAAAGGACCTATGGTTTCGAAAAAATCAAGGTTCAGGAAGAAAGCCCAAACCTCGTGAAAAGGCTAGAAAAACCGAACACTCAAGAGGGAAATTTTTTCGCCAAGATTTCCAAAGCCTCAAAGCTAAGAATACCAACTCAAGAGATCTGCCTTTGAACCATCGGGAGGAATTTTCGTAAGAGAAACACTCAACAGAGATATTCTCAACTGAAAAGACCAAGTCCTCAGATTACTGAAAGACCCCAATTTCAGTACAGGCAACCTAAACCCCACTTGCCTAAGGGTAAATTTTTCCTGAGCCCAAGTCAGCAGAGGCAGAGACCAGCTGCACCAAAGCTAAAGCACTTGAACAAAAAGCCTGAACCCAAGAAGAACTCTAAGGCTCATGTTCATGCTAAGGCTGACACTCATGCACATGATACTGCCAAGGCTCCTAGGGTGGTGAGTGTGTATGTAGATATTTATGAGAGATAAATCAGCCACTCTAAAGTAATTAGAGTTGGTAGGCAGATTTGGCTTCCAAAAGGTACAGCTAACCTGGTAGGACCCTACACCAAATGGGTACCTAAGAACTGATCAGTTTTTCAGGTGAAGGAAAAGGGCACTAAGCTAAATGAAGACAACATAGCCCTGATGAGTGGAAATGAATTGGCTCCTACTGTATGGTATCTGGACAGTGGATGTTCAAGACATATGACAGGATATAAGCAACTAATCACTGACTATGTTGAGCAAAAAGACCCTCAGATCACATTTGGAGACAATTCCAAAGGACAAACTGAAGGATATGGAACTCTTGAAGTTGACTCTGTTCATATCCATGGTGTTTCATATGTGTCTGGTCTAAAGCATAATTTTCTTTCTATCAGCCAATTCTGTGACAAAGGATTCAGTGTTGAGTTCTCAAAGAACTTATGTATGTAAAAGACAATGCTTCACAGAAAATTTTACTGACTGGTACTAGAAAAGGAAATGTGTATCTTGCTGATTGGAGTTCAACTCCTAAAGATACATGTTTGGTTGCAAAAAGTTCCACTGATACCAGTGGTTGTGACACAAAAGACTGAATCACTTAAACTTCAAAACCCTGAACAAACTTGCAAGATTAACACTTGTAAGGGGGTTACCCAATGAAGTGTTCAGTAAAGATCATGTATATGATGCTTGTCAGAAAGGAAAACAAATCAGAGCATCTTTCAAAAGTCAAAGTAGATGTTTCTACTGATAGAATAGTACAATTGTTACATATGGATCTCTTTGGTCCAGTAACACCTGTGAGCACTAATGGCAGGAAATACACACTCGTGGTAGTTGATGACTACTCTAGATACATATGGGTCATATGCTTACTCAGTAAGAAAGAGACTCAGACAAAACTGCCTGAACTACTGAAAAGGCTCAGTATTGAAAAAAATCTGAGTGTGGTCAAAATCAGATCAGATAAAGGAACTGAATTTATCAACCAAATTATATCTGATTATTGTGCAGCAAATGGAATAGCTCATGAAACATCAGCTGCAAGGACCCCACAACAGAATGGTGTTGCTGAAAGAAGAAATAAGACTCTGAAAGAAGCTGCAAGGACAATGATTCTTTGGCCGATATTCCTAAGAGAATTTCAATGGGGTTATCAACATCGGCCAGAGGGTCCCGAACGGGTTTTGTGAGGGCGTAAGTCTAGAGGGAGGGGTGAATAGACACGAAAACTTTTTTCGCGGATCGTGTGATGGCGATTAGTACCGATCGAGGCGAGTGAATCGGTTTTGGATCGATAACCAACTTACTAATCGCTCAAGGCGATCGGTTCAGAACTATCGGTTTAACGATGATGTGCGGAAGCTTAAGTTTTACCCGTGAAAACCCGGTTTTTGTAAATCGATTCCAAAGTTAGTGTTTTAACTAGTTGTGAAATGTCAAGCTTGATCGATCGTAAGATTGGTGCTTAATTGATCTCAACTTAGAATATGTATGCTTTTTTAAAGGTTGTGTGCAATTGTGTAGACAAGTTAATTAAAGCGGTAAAGGCACACAAGATTTAGAGTGGTTCGGACAAACCAGTCCTACGTCCACTCTTCCCTATCACAAGGGGCACCAACTTAACGAACTGGACTTAGTTTTATGTGTTAGTCCAACACAAGACAATCGACAGATATTTAAGGAGTTCTCACTCAACCGATCCCTTAAATCGTAACTAGAAACCCTAGTCGAATCTTGCTAAACAACTTAACCTAACTTTGGGTTTGGATAAGATTGTTTTGGTTCCAACTATGAAATCTTTTCTAGTGTTTAAGGTAGCCTATCGCCTAGATGAAAAGATTTACGTGCTAAGAACTTATGGGATGAACACTAAATAAAATAATCTTCTTGATCGTGTTCTTTGTGCGGAAATCTGATAATTGCTTGAGCTTCTTGATTGTTCAGTGTTTTCTGTTATTTCCGTGTTTTTTCACTCTGAAGTGTGATCCCATATTTATAGACCTTGAAATCAAAGAGCCGTTGGAGAACAATTTGAATTTCGGGCTATATTAGGTAGGTTTTGAGGATTGATGTGACGCGTCTTGAACGGCATGGCGAAAAAAGCGTGAACTTGTATTTTATAGCCGTTAGAGAGAGCAAAGATCCCTTAATTGTTGGCTCGATCATACGTGTCTTGTTCTTATTGGTTAAACAGACACACTTTTCAGTGTTGTTCTTCCAACTAAGGTTGACATTCTTCTTGTTCAGATCATCGACGTATGATTAGGTGAAACATCGTTTTTCACTGGTGAGTGACCGATCAATCGAGGCGATCGATCTACCGATGGAGTCTTCGGTGCGGTTGACTTAGCTTTAACTAGCGGACTCGATGTAGGTCTTTCGGTGCGATCTTCCGGAAGTCATCTAATCTTCAAGTATTTCGAGTTTGAGCTTTATGACTTCAAATTTGAGATATCTGACTAGATCAGATCGATCTGATCTTCTGTTCTTCTCTAGCATTCTGGCCTGTCGGATATCAGTTGTTCTTTGGATCTTCAGATCTGACTCATACATATTGAGGTTCCCCCTCAATATGTGACCTATCTATTACATCAGTTGTTCTATACAGTAATTATCAACTGGTATTCTATAAATGGTAATATAAACATCGACCATTGTGTCCGATCGTCCTATTACATGTGTTTTCGGAACTTTTATCAAAACTATAAATTTCCCAACAATTCCCCTTTTTGATAAAACCAAAACACCTGAGAAACCAAACACAATTGATAAATATAGAACAAGAAAAAGAGCACATAATCGAAGACAATGAGATTTTGTCTTAGGATCAGAAAATAAACTTTTCTCATTAGATATGTCGATTACATGTTACATCCAGAAAAGTTTGAATTTAAAAAAAACTGATCCTGAGAAGTCTTCTGATTCTTCACTCTTTAGGCTTGTATCCTTTGGCATCTCTCTTTGATCTTGAGGTACGTTGAAAATCTGATATAGTTTCCATTTGACATCATTGGTCCGGCCGAGGATCGATTATATGCGTTTTTGCTCAGGATGTCAAAATAGAACCTCTGAAATGCCAGTCTGTCAAATGAGCCATCTGCCTTCTTCGAGTAATCCAACAGATCATACTCTTGGCGAGATATTTTTACATTGATAAGTTTGGCCTCATTTTCCAGATACTTCTGAAAATCTGGATATTTATTTTCTAACCGATTGAGGAATTCATCATCCGGAGATTCTTCTCGTGGAACAAGATTAAGGACAAAAGCATCCAGAAGCCATTCACTTCTGATCTTGTTCCATTCCTCAAACCTCTTTACATGTGCAGCAGTTTTTGGAATGATCTCATCAACTCTTCTTTGGCGGTGAGGTTCCGTACAGATTTTCCGGCCTTTTCCTTTCTTTCGCTTTTCGATCCGAATCTTTACTTGGACTTTACGCCTCTGCCAATTTTCTGCCTCTTCTTTCTTCTTCGCTTTTTGGGTCTCTTGTGTCTGCTCTTTGGGCGGATTTCTCGGCGATTCCTTATCGGCTTCATGTCTGGCTAGTTGCGGCTTCTTGTGACTATTTTAGTCCGAGTGGTCGGGTATGTCAGTTGTGATGTCCCAAAGACCAAGCATAGCCTACCTTTTGTGATGTCCTGAAGACCAGCAGACTACCTTTTGTGATGTTCCAAAGACCAAGAAGCAGCCTACCTTTCTTGCCTTTGACTTTTCCATCTTTTCGAGAGACTTCGTTAGCAAAGAGATCCGGATGGTCTAGTCTTTGTCCATAGCTTCAAAAATCAATTAGATCTTCGTTGTTCTAATCATGTCGATTGGTTTCTCCTCCGTCCTTCCCCTTTTTGGTTTGATCAAAAAGAGTCGCGTGGAGGTGGGAAGTTAGGGATCCAAAATCGATCGATATTGCCCTGTTGAGATTCGCAGAATGATAAGCACAGAACTTGAGAAAGGTTAGAAGTTGAACCTTCAAGATCATTCGATCTTGACAGATTCCATGGCAGTAGAACATGTAAAAATCAGTTTGTCAAGTTTCTCTTCTGTCAATTCGAGCTTTTCAGTGAGCATCAAAAAAGAAACTTGTTGTTGATCCACCTGAATCAGCTTGTCATCCACGGATTTTATAAGTTGGGAGACACGGTGGTCATAGTTTGGGAGAACCGATCTTTGATTCTTTTTAATCTGGGAAATAGCCAATTCCCTTTGATCTGTTATTTCTTTGAGGAGGTCGCCGCCTCGATCAGCTATAACTCCCTCAATTTCTTCTTTGAGGAGATCTTTGAAACATGATCTGATCTCCTGAAGTTGATCAGCGGTGATGTGAGATGTAGGAATGGTATTCGTCACTTAATCGATTTTGATTGTTTGTGCCTCCGGTGGTTGGTCATGAGGCGCATCACCAGTTCCACTATCATCCAGACTCCTCAGTATCCTTCATTGTAGCATCTCGCTTCAGAGCTTCTTGAGCGATCTCCGGTTCGCCTTGTTCATCAACCCCCTTCTGTGGATCGAGCTTTGACAGATTCAAGAGTTATCAGCTCGGTGGTGATCCTACTTTTAGCGAGATTTCCTCATATCGAAATCAAAATGCGCAAACTCATCAAGACCGCCCATCCGTTCAATAATCATTATAAAACCGAGAAGCTTTTTAATCGAGATCTCTCGGTGAGGATCTCCATAACTTCTTCTCTAATAGCAGGATGGGCGACGAGCCGGATACATCTCATCAATTTCTCGTTCGATTTGCGATCGACCATTTTCCCTGTGATGGTCTTTGATGATCTAGACTTCGGGAATTGTCTGGCCCGATTCGAGTTGATGAGATGTGGAGGGTTCTGTGGTGGTGCTTGAGTAGGGGAAATTGTCCGATTGGCTCAACTCGAGAGAGGTTCTTTGTGGAGGCAGTGCGCTGGTTCCACAAAGGTAAGTTTTTCGGTTCGTGAATTGATGTAGTTTCAGGTTCGCGGGCAGGTGGGAGAGAAGGAGAAACATGCTCAGCAGCCATTAGTCTGAGTGGTGAATCAGCTTGAGCTGGAGGAGAAGGAGATCGTTCGTCTCGAGCTTCTTCCTCAGAATGAATTGGCGAGCTCTCAGCTTGAGCTTTGCACTGTCGATTTTTTCACCGATTTTTTTGTGGTGCAACAGACCGCATTAAGGCGCTCCTTCTTCATCGACTCATCTTCTAGCATCGAGTCATGGAGGCTTGCCGCCTTCTTCGCCTCTTCTCCCCGGCCTTTACCAGTTTTTTTTTTCTTCTTCCGGGGGCTTCTGGTGTAGACGAAGTTGCTTCCTTGCTTTTTCCTTTCTTCGTCGTTGGGGGGGTTGGCCGCATATCATCGTCTGGTGGCCCAAATATGGCTAAAGTGGTGGAGAGGAATGCCTTGTAGGACTTCAGTCCATTCTGTTCCCATTTGGCCTTTGGCATTTTGTCTTGTAGGATAACTGTAACCTTGTTGAGATTGCTGATCCTCTTCTTCAGATAGACCTCAACTCCAAATTTATCATGTTCTTGGAGTAGAATGGCCTTTAGGAACCCATGCCAATTGATGTTCTTGGCTTCATCAATTATTGCTGACCATCTTTGTCTGATTTTTTGCCGGATGTAAGAGCATCTGGTTTGAATGAAATACCCATAATTGTTTTTGACAAAATGTCATACAATAATCGGTATTTCCTCTTGAGCATTGGCCTGACAAAGCCTAACGTGTGATGTTTGTCAGCCTCTCTGATGAGCTCGTTTCTGATCAGCTCATCTTGATTCTCCCTGTAGTGAGCATGCGAGATTCGTCCTTTTGGTAGGCCGAACAGACGAGTTATATCCTCATTCGTCAGTCTGATCTCTTCTCCGTTGGATCGCCGAAAAGTAGTTCTTCTCTGGAGCATCAGATCCACCCTTAAATTCCTTACGAATTCGAGGGGCTTCATCTTTGCATCCTTTGGATTGCGGAATTGAAAAGACAATATTTCTCAAGTCCCCGCTTTCTTTGAATTTCCTCTACTTCCATTGATTAGGATCCTTTGTAACCCTTAAATTGTATGCGAACTTGTCCTCGACAATCCTTAATGTCGATTTCAAGATAATTGCACATTATTTTACCCATACCGTGAGTGATCATCTCTGAGATAAGATAGATTCGGTTAAAATTGTGCATAAATACAAACAATATCACATAAGCGAAACCAAGAAACAATAAAGCATATCTGAGGATATCATCGATTGACAAGATCTTTAAGATCAATGGTTTTAAAAGAATGATTCATCAAATAATCAGAAATTACCAGATTCTGTGAATTTGAAACTTAAGAAAAACACTTTGAATCGCAGAGAAGTAATCTGGAGAGTTTTCAGAAAATAAATCACAAGTTTGTGAATTGGAAAACTCTGGTAGGGTTTTTGGTGAACCTTATAAAGATGAGGAGGGAAAAAGACAAGATTTGGAAGATCAACCGTTTGAAAAGATTAAACGATCCAGATTTAGCGGTTTTGATCGAACGGATGGAAAAGGTGCGTACGAAAACCTTTTGGATTTAAAAGATCATTTTGTAGCAATTAATACATGTACCCCACGTCCGCATTAAATGATTTGCAGGGAATACGTCACACAGGTAATGCGTACAGTAAGGTAAATAAAAACAGATAAGATCCAATAAATAAGCAAATAACAAGGGAAAAGAAAGGCGTATCTGGTTGACTGATATAGTAATCAGTCAATACCACTTGAAGTTGATTCCACTTGTTGATCTTAGTTTTCTGCCTAAACCTTATAATTTCCCAACTGTTCTTTTCAACTGATCTGTTTCATTTTGCGTCTGATTTCCCTTCTGATCCTCCTCGATCAGTTGAAGTTCCCCCTTCAACTGATATTTCTGTTTTCTCATAGACTGATATATCTGATTTGTTGAGGTTTCAAGTTCAACTGATCTTCCTTATCTGATCAGTTTCGTATGTAATCAGATTTTGGTTGACCTAATCTGATTCTTCTCAGATCAAGCCAATTCTTGGGATAAGTGTTACCGTCAAAACTTAGTCTAGAATAGTAGTCTCTATTCCCTAAGTTGGCGCGATTTGACATGCGTAATTATCGTCTGTATATCTTGATATGTCAATCCGCCGTAAATTTATCCAATTATCAGTCGCGTGATTTCTACACGCTGTCCTTGTGATGCAAATTTCTCTAAAAGGCTTTTTGAAATCAAATTTGCATTTGCACCCTTGCTTGGCCTCTATAAATTGGACCAATGTTTTACACAACATAACCCATTCACCATACTTATCTTCTTTGTAAAATCATGCATTCTGGTGAACCCTTATTTCCGGTGAAACTTCCGGCAAACACCTTTACCCCTTTTTCAATGATTTCAGCTTCTCAAATCAACCCTGTGCGTCCCTTATCACTGTTTTCGTCGTCATCAAAGATTTCACATACAATTGTTGCCAAGCTTCTCTACCACCACGGCGGCGGATCTGCTGTCGCAACTGAGAAGACACTTATCCTAACCGTATGCACCTTGTGTGTCTATCGTTATGACGTAACCAGCATCAACAGACTCAGTCTGATATAAAACATGAGTTTGATATACGGTCTTGATCAGACAACAGCTGATCTTCGTATATCAAGCTCAATTTTTACATGTAGCACATGTGCCCATAAGGTCTTTGAACCAAATTCTTGGCACGTGTGCTCCATTTAACAGCTGGAGAGTCCATTGACTTCAGGTCTAAGGGCTCCTGGCTTAGAAATCCTATCAAGGCCGCTCTCGCTCCCTTTGGTTTTAACCCACCAAGCGCCTTTAGGATTATTTCAAAGCCTCTCTCACCCTTGTTAAGTGGGGAAAAATGAGAGCGTCAGATTTAAAATCTCTCTCTCCCCTGCTCTTCTTGGGTTAGGATGAGGGTTTAGGGTTATAGGTTTAGGGTTTTCGGTTATGACTTATGTCTCTTGACCTCCCGGGTCCTTTGTACTTGTAACTTGTAATGTAATCGACCTTCTTGGTCTTTATCAATGAAAAGTTCTATTATTCCATTGTTGTGTAAATTCTCCGCTTTCTTATGCGATTGTAGGCTTTAACTGTGAATCTTGCTTGTTGAATATCAATTAAATCGACTTACAAAGATGTAAAATAACCCAACCGATTTAATCGATATTCCTTTTAAATTGAGCGTTTCCTTTAATCTGATAAACCTTAAATCTGATCAGTTCCTTTATTCTGACAATCTTATAAATCTGATCGATTTCTCATATCAGTTCCTTGACTGATCTTCTGATCAGTTGAGATACCAAACTCAACTGATTCCTTTCAACCTGGTTAGTCTCTTAACCAGCTGGTTATGGAGAACAATCCATCAAGCATTTTAGGTGCTTTTTCTCCAAGATCCAGAAGCCCTAGCTCATTGCACAATTCTCTGAATCTGATCTCAGCTAGTGGCTTGGTTAGAATATCGACTTTTCAGAATCGGTGTGAATCTTTTCCATTCTGATATTCTTCTTTTCAACATGATCTCTTATAAAATGGTGTCTGACATCCACATGCTTGCATCTTGTATGTAGAACAGATTCTTGAGTGATTGCAATAAGACTATTGTCATCATGAATATAGGTACATTCTTAGCTACAATGTTATAATCCCTCACCGCCGACTAAGCCGAAAGCGCTTGGGAGCAATAGCTTCCTGACCCATATATTACGCTTCAAAGAGTAGATGTCTTGAATCGATGTCCGCTTTTGAAAACCACGAGATCGGTTTTTACTTCCTAAAATCGACATGTTCTCGAGGTTGACTTCTGTCAATCTTGCAACCTCCATAATCGTAATCGTAATACCCACTAAGCTCTAGATTATCATCCGATGGGTAAAATAAACCAAGATTTCATCGTCCCTTCAGATACTTAAGAATCCGCTTAGCTTTTTCTAGGTGGCTTTTGCATTGGATTTGCATGAAATCGCACATACACCCACCGCAAAAGGTGATATCCGGTCCGCCTTAACAAATCGGTATAGTAGAGATCCAATGAGAGCCCTATATTCTTTTTCGATTTATTTTTCGACCATCCTCATCGGATCCATCTTGAATCCGGTCATCATAGGAATTTTGGCTTCTTGCAATTTTGAACTCCAAACTTAGCCAATAAATTCCTAGTGTACTTTGCTTGCGCAGATGAATATCCTTCAGACTTTGCTTCACCGAGACCCGTAAAGTAATTCATCGACCCATCATGGACATCTCGAACTTCCCTTGCATCGGTTTTGTGAATCTTTCACATAGACTCTTGTTAGGAGATCCGAAGATGATGTCGCCCACGAGATCTGAACCATCGTAATATCTTCTCCATCTTCTATTCTCGAATAAGGTTACGCCCATCGTTCCTTTAGTGAACCCATCGTCGATCAAGAACCGAGAGAGTGTATCATACCAAGCTCGAGGAGCTTGTTTTGTGCCATAAAGAGCTTTTTTCTTAAACGGTACACTTGGTTGTTCTTTTCAAGCCCGGAGGTTGTTCGACATAAACTTCCTCCGCTAGTACCCCATTTAAAAATGCACTCTTTACGCCCGTCCATCCGATACACGTGAACCCTCGTGGGAAGCATATATGCTTGACCCAAATTAATGGCTTTCTAGACGAGCGACTGGTGCAAAGGTCTCATCATAATCAATTCCTTCTGATTGTGAATACCCCTTAGCAACAAGTCTTGCCTTATTTCTGGTGATGACATTTTTCTCATCTCTCTTGTTCTTGAAAACCCACTTCGTGCCAATTACGTCTTGATGATTTGGTGCATCTACCGGTTCCCAAACTTGATTTCTCTCGAATCTGTTCCAGCTCCTCCCCGCATGGCTAGAATCCATCTTGCGTCTTGTAGAGCTTCCTCTATTGTTGTTGGTTCCTTCATAGACAAATAACAGCAATACATGACACTTTCACCAATTTGATGTCTAGTTTTAACTTTATCAGATGGGTCTCCGATGATCAAATCAGTTGGATAACTGGTTATCCAGGTCCTTCTGTTCTGATTTGCGTCGGTTTGGAGAACATCATCCATTTTCGATAAAGGTTCATTACTAGCGACCGGGAGTGGTGCGTAATTATGATCCACTTGATAAGAACATGTCTCGGTGATGTTGGACTCATCATGTCGATGTCTGCTCGTGGGAACTTCAGTGTTCCCCGAACCGGATGGTTCGGTTGATCTTATCTCGGTATGACGAACTTCTTCATCGGCATTTTTTCGTACCTTAGGATCCGAATGATCTGGTGAATCGCCTAGATCCGGAATGTATCTTCGTTACGGTTTTTGATTCTTTTTTCCCCGATCGTTAAGTCGATCCATTTTTCGAGCATCAGTCTTGGTTGATCAGTACATCTTTTCGAGGTGATTTCTCTTGTTCGAAGATGCTTCATCAAAGACTACATGGGGTGTTTCTTCCACAAGTAGGGTTAAATGCATTGTAAACCCCGAAAGCCTTTGCTAGATGAGGAATATCCTAAGAATATACCCTCACCGACTTGGCCTCAAAAGTCTTCAACCGGACTCTTCCCATTGTTGTGTATGAAACACTTACACCCAAAAACATGGAAGTAAGAAACACGAGGTTTTCGCCCTTCCACAGTTCATAGGGTGTTTTGTAGTGAGCCTTAGTCAGAAGACATCATTCGAAAGTATGACATGTAGTGTTGATTGCTTCTTTCCGAGAAACGGCTTGGTATTGCATGTTCAACTAACATTGCGCGAGCAGCTTCTTTGAGAGTTCTGTTCCTCCGTTCGCTACTCCATTCTGTTGTGGCGTCCTTGCGCTGATGTTTCATGTCTGGTATACCAAACTTAGAGCAAAAATCAGTAATAAAAGAGTTCAGAAATTTTGTACCTTTATCTGGTCTGATTTTTACTACAATCGACACCCCTTCTCATTTTGTAATCTTTTTACCAGCTCGGGTATCTTCGTTGTCGTCTCATTCTTCTTATGTAAGAATATAACCCAGGTAAACTTGGAATAGTCATCCACGATTACCAGAGTATATTTGCGTCCGTTGAGACTGACTGGTGTAACTGGTCCAAATAGATCCATATGAAGCAATTGAAGATTCATTGGATGCCGGTCCGGAAATTCCTTGAATGAAGCTTTGACCTGTTTTCCCTTCTGACATGCAGTACATGTCTGATCCTTTGAAAATACTTCATTCGGGAGTCCTTCCACTAGAGACATCCTTGCTATCTTATTAAGAGTTTTAAAGTTCAGATGGCTCATTCTTTTGTGCCAGAGCCAACTGCTACTTTTGGAACTCTTGACAATCAGGCATGCATTTCTTGGGCAACTGTTCCAATCAGCTGTGTAGATCGTCCCTTTCCTTGAACCAGTTAGCAAAATCTGTTGAGTGGCTCGATTCTTGATAGTGCATTGGTCAGTCGAGAACTCAACACTGAATCCGTTGTCGCAGAATTGTGAAATCGATAATAGGTTGTGCTTCAGACCTTCGACATACGAGACTCCAGTTACTTGTACATCATCATTCTCTAAGGTTCCGAATCCTTTGGTGTAACCAAAGTTATCATCACCGAAGAGTACACACGGGCCTTTCTGTTCTATGTAAGAGCTGAGGAGATGTTTGCTTCCAGTCATGTGCCTTGAGCATCCACTATCGATGTACCAGATAGTTGCTTGCACACCTCCTTTGTTGGCCAGACTCACGCGATCCTGCAGCCAAATCAGGCTTTAGGTACCCCTTTTGGATTGGGTCCTGAGGGGTTAGGTTTAGTTTTGGGGATCCATACAAACAGAGCACTTCTATTGAGATCAGTTAGATCAGAAGGCCTGATTTGTCTCCCATACCTATCAACATAATCATACGTCTCTTTATATGCTTTCTGATTAGTATGATTATTTGTGTGAACCTTGGGTGACTTAGAAGACTTGGGATTTATCTTTTCTGTTTGTCTTCTTTTCATCCAGTGTGGTTCTGGTGCAGCAGCCCTAGATTTCTGATTATAGGGGTAGGTACGACGGCTACCATCAAAAGATTCATATCTTTTCTAAGCATAGGTGGTTTTTGCGGTTTACGAAGCATTCTTATTAAGCGGTGACCTTGATTGGGTCTCGATTAGACTTCCCTTTTTACTGGTTGTCTTTTTCGATTCTCGATCCGTTGATTAGGTTGAGGTTTCTTGGAAGAACCGGGTTCTTTGTTGATTCTCGGTGATGCTTTACCGATTGGGGTCCATTTTCCTCTCTACGGTTAGGCACCTACCTTTACCCGCTCAATGGTCTTTTTCCCTTATTAGATACATGTTTGGCTTTTGGTGTATCTTCTTTGTAAACTCGTCGATTACACCTTTTTGAGATGAATCGGTAGGGGCTTTTGAGGATGTGGAAGAGTTCTCATACCCAAGTCCCTTCTTGTTAATCGTTGTTCGAAAATAGGTGTTCATGTTTTGAACGGTTTTAGATGATTTTGTAAAAACCTCTATTTTCTTACGCAGATTATCCTCAGATGATTTTAGACTTTCATGCTTTTGGAATAGGTCATCGAATTTTGCTTGTAGGATTTTGAAGTCATCACTTTGTTTTTGTTAATGCCGGTGATCTTTGATCGCTTCTCCCGATCGAAGCTTTAACTTCGAGAATTTTAAATTCCTCGGTTGCTTTTTCTCGAAAGCGGTTTCACCGATCTAAGTTCAGAGGCTTTACTGAGATCATTCTCTTTAGCAAGATGATTATTTCTGGTCCTCAGCTTGTCATTTTCAGCTTCCACTATAGCATAAGTGTCTACTGCATTGGAGAGATCCTCAAGCAATTGCTCAGAATAGAGCTGCAGGTCAATCTCCCCAGCAGGTGTGCTAATGATAGCAGGTGTAGAAGCAAACAAAGCAGGTTTGGAGGTTACCTCAGATTGGTCCTCCTTGGCCATCAGCAGATCTCATCATCATCCAAGAGAATATCGATCTTCATTTCCATAGAAGTCAACAAAGATCACTTCTTGTCGGGGTAAATCTTCTCAGAGGAGTATCCAGAGTCCTCGGAGGGCGAATCTAATCGTCAATTCTCGACGTGTTAGCAACCATGGCTTTTTCGTCCTGTCGTTGCTCTCTTCTCATTCCTTTTTCTTCCCTTTCTCTTGGCGTCAGTCCAGGCGTCTGCATACCAGAATGACCAAGCTTCTCACAATTGAAGCACGCCCTTGATCCACGAAACCTTTTCTTCCGGTGAATCACTCAAAATCAGTATGATCTATCGGGTGACTTTCCTTTTCGATAGTAGTTTGAGCTTCTTCATCTCGATTGGTTATCTCTTCTTTCATCATTTAGATTATCTCTTTTCCTTTCATCTCTGTGATCTCTCCGATCATCGATCTGGTTCTTCTCGGAGATCATTGTCGATCTCCTATCTTTTCCTCGGCTATGTTGATAATCTTTATAGAATCTTCGATACTTACCCAATTGAGTATTTGATTTCTCTAGTTTCGGTAAGCGGAGAGCGATCTGCTTACCTCGACTTATGATGTTTCCAATGGGTTCATTGGTCTTCAAATTCTTTGGTTGCCTTTAAAAGCAATCGATTTGGAAGTTGAGGCTTCAGCGGGCACCTCATCTTCATCTGCTTGTCCTCTCTCAATTAAATCGAACTCGTGAGCTTTAAGGCTCAAGAACAAGCTACTTGGCTTCATTTTTGAAATGTCTTGGCAATCCTTGATTACCGGACCTTCATATCCCATTTCTTGGTGAGAGACCTTAAAATTTTGTAGTTGATATCTTTATCGACATCTCTACCAAGTTCTCGAAACTTGTTTATTGACATTGTAATTCTTCCATCGAGTTCGTTGATGGTTTCGTTGGGCAGCATCTTCAATTTTTTGAACTTCACCAGTTCGGCTTGCGAGACTTTTGTCTTTTATCTGGTCATTTCCTCAAGATATTTCAAATTTAGAGTATCCCACATTGCTTTCGCGATTTTGAGATACTTAATCTTTTTCTTGGTGACCTTATCCATTGTTTTCATGATAATATGCCTTGCGATAGTATCTAGAGTATGCGATTTCCTTTCTCTGCATCCATCAAGGCCGGGCTTTTTTTCGCAAGACTTCCCGGCAAAATCGGATCTCCTCCAACGGCAGGTTGTCGTAATATATAATGATGGGTCCTCTTTCGATGACTTCCATCATTCTGCCACTAATCGAGCCTAGATGGTTGGACATATATATGGCCCAATCTACATACTCATCGATTGAGAACTTCGGCAGATCATGATACATACCTGAGGTGTTATCCATGCTGAGTGTTTTTTGGAAAATGAATGAGTTTTAAGAAGGTTTTTCAAGATCAGTTCAGTCGACCACAAAGATTCTTCCTCAAGAATCGATGATACACAGAGTCAGTGGTCTGTAGAACCAACCGCTCTGATACCACTTGTTGGTCCCGAACGGGTTTTGTGAGGGCAGAAGTCTAGAGGGGAGGGGTGAATAGACTTCTGAAAACTTTTTGTGCAGATCAGGTGTGATGGCAGTTAGCCTGATCAGAGTGCGAGTGAATCAGTTTGGACTGATAACCAACTTACTAATCGCCTGAAGGCAGATCAGTTCGGTAACTATCAGTTTAACTGATGTGTGCGGAAGCTTAAGTTTTACCCGTGAAAAACCAGTTTTTGTAAATCAGATTCCAAAGTTAGTGTTTTAACTAGTTGACAGAAATGTCAAGCTTGATCAGATCAGAAGCTTGGTGCTAGCTGATCTCAACTTAGAATATGTATGCGCTTTAAAGGTTATGTGCAATTGTGTAGACAGTTAATCAAAGCGGTAAAGGCACACAAGATTTATAGTGGTTCGGACAAACCAGTCCTACGTCCACTCTTCCCTATCACAAGGGGCACCAACTTAACCAACTGGACTTAGTTTTATGTGTTAGTCCAACACAGTACACCGACAGATATTTAAGGAGTTCTCACTCAACCGATCCCAGAAATCAGAACTAGAAACCCTAGTCTGAAATCTTGCTAAACAACTTAACCTAACTTTGGGTTTGGATAAGATTGTTTTGGTTCCAACTATGAAATCTTTTCTAGTGTTTAAGGTAGCCTATCAGCTAGATGAAAAGATTTCTGTGCTAAGAACTTATGGGATGAACACTAAATAAAATAATCTTCTTGATCGTGTTCTTCGTGCGGAAATCTGATAATTGCTTGAGCTTCTTGATTGTTCAGTGTTTTCCGTTATTTCCGTGTTTTTTCACTCTGAAGTGTGATCCCATATTTATAGACCTTGAAATCAAAGAGACGTTGGAGAGCAATTTGAATTTCAGGCTATATTAGGTAGGTTTGCAGGATTGATGACGCGTCTTTAGAACGGCATGGCCGAAAGCGTGAACTTGTATTTTATAGCCGTTAGAGAGAGCAGCATCGAATCCCTTAATTGTCGGCTCTGATCATACGTGTCTTATTCTTATTGGTTAAATAGACGCACTTTTCAATGTTGTTCTTCCAACTAAGGTTGACATTCTTCTTGTTCAGATCATCGACGTATGATTAGGTGAAACATCAGTTTTCACTGGGTGGTGACCGATCATCGAATCGACCCATCAGTCCACCGATGGAGTCTTCTGGTGCCGGTTGACTTAGCTTCAACTAGCAGACTCAGCTGATGTAGGTCTTCTGGTCTGATCTTCTGGAAGTCATCTGATCTTCAAGTATTCTCGAGTTTGAGCTTTATGACTTCAAACCGAGATATCGGACTAGATCGATCGACCGATCTTCGTTCTTCTCTAGCATTCCGCCCGTTTGATATCACCGTTCTTTGGATCTTCAGATTCGACTCATACATATTGAGGTTCCCTAAATATGTGACCTATCTATTACATCGGTTGTTCTATACAAAGAATTATCAACCGGTATTCTATAAACGGTAATATAAACATCAATACTAATGTGTCCGACCGGGTCCTATTACATGTGTTTTCGAACTTTTATCAAAACTATAAATTTCCCAACAACCGCATGCTACTCTCGTAATGCATCCATGTTGACCAAAAATCAAGGAAAAACTCCATATGAATTTGTGGAATGAAAAGAAAGCCTCTTGTTTCTTTTTTTTTCGTGTGTTTGGTTGCAAGTGTTTCATACACAATAATGGTAAGGATCGGGTTGAAAACTTTTGATAGCAAAGGCGATGAAGGGATATTTTTAGGATATTTCAAGTCAAGAAATCCTCCTTGAGTTTACAAATGTAGGACTCTTATTGTGGAGGAAACACCTCATGTTGTTTTTTGATGAATCTACTTGTGTTGAAGAAGAGACAGAACATGACTCAGAGAACCCGACCAAGAGAATCACTAGACTTAGCTGAAAAAAGAAATCCTCCGAACACGAAAAGAAGAAGTCGGTCACTTTCTATGAATGGAGTGAATCGGACTCGCATAAAGAAGTTCGGGATGAAAAAACTTCGAGGATGGTGAGACTCGGGATGGAAATTCTCCTTTGAAGGAAAGTCGACATTAATCGAAGTCGACTAATCAACATACACCGATTGGACTCGGGTATATAATGCCTATGAAGATGTGGTCAAAACCGAGGCAAACTCGAATCTATCAACCAATGGGGAACAAATGTCTCGACAATGTTCTCGAATGGAATTTCCCGAGGAAGATGATTCTCTTTCTCCTTTTTCGTTGTTCCTTGAATTTAATGAATCGCCTCGAACCTAACATTTTCGATGTTGAGGATACTACCAAGGGGGAACATCCAGAGAAAATGGTTGGATAGTCATCCTACAAGTCGATTGTGGGTGATCTATCGATGGTGTCAAAACAAGAAGGTTCCATGGAGAAAGTGCTTTTGTTCTCACGCTTTTTTTTACGAAAAAAGAACCCATCGAGATTGAAGAAGCTCTACAAGATTCATTTTGGATTACTGCTATGCAAGAAGAGCTGAATCAATTCTCAAGGAATGAAGTTTGGGAGCTAGTGGACAGACCTAACAGGCATAATGTGATTGGAACTAAGTGGGTGTTTAAGAATAAGAGAGATGAAAACAACAACATTGTGAGAAACAAGGCATAACTAGTTGCACAAGGTTATTCCCAAGAAAAAGGCTTGGATTATGATGAAACCTTTGCACCTGTTGCAAGACTAGAAGCCATTAGATTGTTTCTTGCATATGCTGCCCACATGAAATTCACAGTCTATCAGATGGATGTGAAAAGTGCATTTCTGAATGGTGTGCTTAAGGAAGAGGTTTATGTGGAACAACCTCCTAGTTTCAGTCAGAATGACCAAGTTTACAGGCTCAGGAAAGCCTTGTATGGTCTTAAGCAAGCACCAAGAGCATGGTATGATACCCTTTCTCAGTTTCTTACTGACCATGGTTTTATCAAAGGAACTGTTGATAGAACTCTGTTCAGGATAGAAGATGGGAAAGACATCTTACTTGTTCAGATTTATGTGGATGACATCATATTTGGATCTCCAAATCATCAGTTGTGTGAAAAGTTTTCTACCCTGATGAAAGGAAAGTTTGAGATGTCAATGATGGGGGAGATGAATTTCTTTCTTGGACTTCAGGTGAAACAAACAAAGGAAGGAATATTCATCAATCAAGCAAAATACACCAGAGATCTGATTGCAAAGTATGGAGTACAGAATTGCAATGCAGTTAGAATTCCCATGAATACTTACTACAAGATTGATCCTGATCCTGAAGGCAAATCAGTAAATCACACCGATTATAGAGGATCATTGGATCATCGCTATATCTCACAAACAAGTAGGCCGATATAACATTTGTTGTTGGGATATGTGCAAGATACCAAGCTAATCCTAAGGCTAGTCACATGGAGGCTGCCAAAAAGATTCTTAAATATCTTAAAGGCACTGTGAATAGAGGATTATGGTATCTAGCTGATGATAACCTTGAATTAACTGGTTATTCAGATGTTGATTATGGAGGATGTAGAATTGACAGGAAGTCTACCACAGGAACATGTCAATTTCTTGGAAGTAAACTGATATCATGGTTTTCAAAGAAACAAACCTCAAGAGCAACCAAGACACGTTTGAATACATGCATTTGCAGGAAGTTTGTTGTGCACATATTCTTTGGCTCAAACAACAATTGAGGGATTATAAGATTATAGCCAATGAAGTACCTATATTTTGTGATAATAATAGTGCAATTGCTATTACACAAAATCCTGTATTGCACACCAGATGTAAGCATGTTGATATCAGACATCACTTCATCAGAGATCATGTTGAAAAGAAAGACATCATAATGGAGAAAATTCATACTGATAAATAGAGAGCTGATATCTTGACTAAACCTTTGGCCGAATCAATATTTTAGGAACTATCAGTTGAATTAGGTATGTTTGATCTAGGTGAATAAAGCAAATATGAAAAATTGAAGGTTTTCAGGTGCATGAAGTTTTTCAGGTTTTACTAAAAAACTCAGGATAAAATTGAGAGTCCCTGAACAATCGAAGTCTTTGGGAAACTCAAGAATCCTCGAAGTTCAATTTTCAAGATTATAATCGACATTTTATCAAGGTCAAAACTCAGTAAGACTGATGGAGAAAATTAGTCTGAAGAAGTTATTGACTCATGCAACACATTTATTGTCTATCTGAATCTCAGTAATCATTGGCAATAAATGACAAAACACCTGAAGAAATAATTGGGCGGGACCTTTGAAATCTACGGGAAAGTCAATGGTCTGCAGGAACAGTAATTAAATACACTGTTCATTAATCACCAATAGGGATAAATTGGCGGCTTAGTATTTGCGAAATCGTCCTTTCAAATACCCATTTTAGCCTGTGTTTAATCTCAACCGTCGATTTCTTCATCTACGCGATTTTCAATAAATAAAAATCCTATATCCATTGAAAAGATTTCATTCAAGCCCTATTTCAAAAAAGCCTTCATCTTCACAAACACTCTGCTTCGAAACCTTCGATTGCCCAGAAATTTTTACCTATCTCAAAACCCTTCACTCAAAATTCTCCAAAAATGACACTCTCTGTATACGACAAACTCGCCATTTCAAACAAACCATGGTACAAATATGTCATTTCTCTAGAAAGCACGTCCAATGCAACTCACGAGAAGGAGGCGTTGCATATGATTCATTTGGCAAAGCTTACATGCCTGGTCGCGAATCAACCAGAGGCCGAATATGCGAAAGAGGTAATTGAGTTTATCTCTAATATGCAGTTAGATGATGAGAATTGCATAGAGTCTCAGATTACAGTCTCGCATTTGGAGCATAGTACAAAATATGTGGATTTTCTTAGGGAATTATATATTATTCCTAAGAATCTAAATGCCATATATGAGTTAAGTGATAGAGGTGAAGACCCTACGGTATACATGATGGGTAGGGAACAAGAATATTTGGATAAAATTACTGAGCATCCGGTAAAGTTTGAAGCTACTCTGAATAAGAAGCATTTGAAGCCTAAATATCGTGTATTGTTAGATATTGTAAGCAAATGCATCATGAGTAGATCTGGTAGTTTCGAGTAGATAAGCACGCCTAAGTTAAGGCTAATGGCGGCGATTGAAGATTCACCTTCCACGGCATTCAATTGGTTGCACTATTTGATCAAAGTGGTGAGTGATCAAGCCAAACAAATTCAGAAGGTGAATGGCTCTGTAGTTATCAAAGGAAAGATTCTACATGCAACCAAGATTACATTTATCTTGGAAACGTGCAGAGAAGAGGAGGACATTTTTGCCGATTCCACTTCCTTTCCAAAGTCAAAAATCATGTTCAAACCAACAAAGAAGACTTTGAGAGGAAAGAAAGAGAAAAACTCTGAGTCTCAGGAGGAGACTGCTGAAGAGGAAACTGATGAAGAAGCCAAACAAGCTAGGGGGAAAGCCCTGATGAAAATTAAAAAGGAGAAAGGAGAGAAACTGAAGAAGAAAGCACCGGCTCCTCAGAAGCGCAGAAGGCTTCAATCTATTGCTGAGAAGGAGGCCAGTGAAACTGAAGAATCTCAACCTAAAGGCCAGCAAGGGTTGAAATCTCCACTTCAGGTTCTTGCTCAGGTAGTGACAAACGTGCAGGAGCAAGAAACTGAGGAGCAGGTTTTTTCTGAGGTACTCGAAACTTCTCTGAGCTCAGATAAAATCTCTCAGGAAATCTTCAAGGGACCTCAGATCCCTACTGAAGAAAGACCTGTTCAGACGTCAGATCAGTCTGAACCTCAGGAATTGCTGAACTTGGATGCACTTCTGAATGAACCATTTCTAGATTCATCAACTCTGGAACTCATACACTCTGAAGCTAATGCTCCTGAAAGCCCAAGATTGAAGAAGGGAGAAGTCGAAGAGACTGAATGACGAAGCAAGGGGGAACGGTTCATCTTGGACAGATACCCTGAGCTGGATGCCTATCCTGACCTTCAGGATATGTTCTTCAGGCTCAGAACGACAGTGTATATTCTGAATCAAACACTCCTGGAGATGCTGAACATTGCTTCATACAGAGGAGAAGAGTGGTGGAATGATGAGACAACTGCTTTAACTGAATTCTCAGGTTTCAGGAAAACAAAGCTCAGGATGAAAGCTACTGATTTCGATGAACTGGTGAAAAAGAAGCTAGCCGAAAAGAAAGCTATTGAAGGAGTATATGCTTCTAGTTCTCATGATCAAAACAAAGATAAGGATAAGGGAGATGATGCAGAAAAGAAATCTGAGGGGGAGAAGGAACCCCAGACCGATGCTGAGAAAGAAAAGGAAACTGAGAGTCAGTTGGTGACAGATACTGATGCTGAACCAACTGATATCAGACAACCTCAGACTGAAGTTAGTACTCTTCAGGTACCTTTTGGCACTGTTATACATTATGCCAAAGTTACTGAAGTACCTAGCTTTAAATCTGATGTTTATGATATGCAGACTGAGGCTCAGTTGGAGCACCCAGCTCAGTTGGAAAATATTGAACAAACTCCAGTGGTTGATTTCACACCAATCCTGGATGAGTTAAAGAAGATAGAACCAAGGATGGAAGAGATACTGGCAAGTCAATCTCAAAAGATTGAGAATCTAAGCTCTTCATCAAGCATGCTGCAAACAATTCTCACAGACAAAATAACTCAGATGGAGTTAGTCCTGGCTGCTCAAAATCAGAAAATGGAGAACCTGAGTTCATCATCTGATACGCTTCAAACAACTCTATCAGGTAAATTTGCTTCATTAGATGAAAAGATTGATGGAGTGCATACAGAGCTTAATGCCAACATGAAGCAGATGTATCAAGAAAGAACTGCCTATCTTGAAGCCAAGCTGATTGAGAAGAATGATCTGATGATCAAAACAACTGTTGAGGAAATAGGCTCTCTGCTCATGACCAAGATGACAGAGATGATGCATGATGTCTTCTCAAAGCAATTTGCTCCTCTTTCGGATGAGTTCTCAATGGCCAAGAATTACATGACAAGGCTAGAAGATGAGCATGATCAGTTGGCAGGGGAAGTGCGCAGTATGAGCAAGGAGCAATACTATATGGATACTGCACTGAATCAACTACTCCCAAGGTATGGTGCCAAAAAGGGGGAAAGGCCTGGTGGCAAATTAAGTGAGTTGTTGGCACAAACCTTGGAGAGAAAGGCTCAAAAAGAAGCTGAAGGAAAGAAAATTACAGATGCCTTAAGAGAGATTGAAGCCACTGAGAAACTGAAGTTCAAAGAAGCTGAGAAACCTATCTTCACTCAAACATCTGAGCAAACCATTCAGGAAGTAATTACTGAAAATTTGAGTGATAGAAGGATAGTTGAAACAAGCAAGGCAGAAAAAGAACAAGCCAGACCAAAAAAGAGAAAAACAGTTGCCTTTGTTGAAACTGAAAAGAAGAAAAGAGCAAAGATAGCTAAACCTACTCCGAGGAAGTTGATTATGGAATTTGAAGAATCAGATGAAGGACCAGAAAAGGAAACTGAAACTCAACCAGAGACTTTTGATACCAAGAAGACTCTGAAGGCCCTGCAGGTTGAAAAGGAGAAAAGAACTGTTGCTTCAGTATCTGGTGCTCCTCTGATCAGAAAGAAGAAGGAAGACGAACAGAAGAGAAGAGGTGGATTCAAAAAGTTTCTAAGCAAAAGGAGAGGTACAGAAAAGACTCAGAAGTGGCCGCACATTGACAAGTGGTTGCCTCTACAGTTCAATGATGCATGGGAAGAGATCAAGAGAACCTTCTGGTTCTATTATGAGATTCTAAGAGAATGGAGGGGGAGCAGCTCGGATAAGAATGAATCCTTCATTGAGTACTTACTGACTTTCTATCCTAAGTACCTGCAAAGTTGGATCAACATGGCAGATGAAGGAAACACTCAGATAGTAGCTCCTGGTCCATACAAGTACCCAGCTCCTAGGTTTGAGAATGACTATGTGAATGAAGCAGCCATTTCTCAGGAAATAGTCCAGTATGCCATCCAGCTAGGCCTAACAGGAAACAACCCTGAAATCATCAAGGCAAGAGATGAACTGAAGAAGAGATACTACAGGATGTTCAACCTGGAAGTGCCAGAGGATGAAGTAGAAGAAGATTGAAGACTTTGTACTTCTGTTTTATTTTTAATTTTCATTGTAATCTGTAACTCTTATCCTACATCAATGAAAATTTTATCTTTATGCTCAAAAGATAATATCTCATTATCTTTTTACATGTCTTGATATGCCAGATTGTTAAGGAAATTGTTGGGAAAAATTGCCATTTTGGATTGTAATAGATAAACTGAAACCTGAGTATAGGTTAGGTTTTCTTAAATGTAACAAGATGGTTTTGACATCATCAAAAAGGGGAAAATTGTTGGGAGATGAATTTAATAAAGAAGTTTTGATTAGATCCCAAAACCCCTGAGTATGACATGTTCAGGATAATCTTGATAGACTGAGTCAAGTTTCAGTATAGATTGTTCAGGAAGTTATCTGCACCATGTATAGTCAGCAGATATAGATCATGTTAGATTTTGAAGACACTGAAGACTCAGTAAGTAACTGAAGACACTAAAGACTCAGTATATCACTAAAGACACTGAAGACTCAGTATGTCACTAATAAGATCAAGACTCAAGATGTCATCAAGACATCAAGACTTAGTATGTCATCAAGACATCAAGACTCAAGAAGATATCGAATACTCAGTATAACCCGAATGTTCAGAGGCACTGAATAATATCTATCTGAAGACTACAAAACTGAGAAAAACACACATGTTCAGAAAAGTAGATATTGCCCAAAAACATTCTAGTGCAGACAAAAGGAACTAAGTCTAAGTGTTGTTTCTCATTCAGAGAGAGTGACCAAAAAGAGTCGTTTTGTTTGTCTACATTCACTGAAGACAAGAACCAATCAGAGGAAGACAACACTGCATTTTTATCGACATCGAAAGCGACAGACCTCAATTATGTCAAGAGTACTAAGTTCTAGATCGCAAAAATTGGTGATTGGTTACATGATCGCATATTTCCTAAAACATGCAAGAGAGTGTTCAAACCCCAAATATAATTAGTTCATCAAACACCTGGAAGAGGAAACCCTTGATACTATCTCCTCCAACATATAGTTTTTCAAGAGTGACCTTGGTGAAGGTTGTTTATAAAACACAGAACCTTCTACATTGAGAGGTTACGGGAAATTTCAAGCAACTCAAGAGCTCATTCGTATTATTGCAAATTGAAGCACTCGAAAACCCTAGAATTTCCCAAGTGTTTCACATTGGAGAGATCTCACTATTCTAAGCCTAGATTGATAGAAATATCCAAAGCTTAGAAGAGATATCCTAGCCTTTACATCTGTTCTTATTGTAAAGGATATCTCACCCTAGTTGGAAACCAACCCAAAACCAAACTCTTTGTTAAGGTAGTTTGTGTGTGATTTGTTGTTGAGTTAGAGTTGTAAAGAGTTAGTAAGATACAGTGAGTTAGCCAGAAAACTCTAGAGAAGAAGTTAGTAAGCTACTTGTGGTAGTCTGAACACTTGTGTGTGTTTGAGTTAGTAAGCTGCAGTGAGTCAGCCAGAAAACTTAAGGTAGAAAAGTGAGTAAGCTACAGTGAGTTAGCCTGAAAGCATTAGGAAGTGGTTAAGGAATTTCTCTGAAGATCAGAGAGAGTGGACGTACGTGCTTGAGTCTCTGAACCACTATAATTGCTGTGTTGTTTTACTTTCTGTACTGCATTATTATCTGTTGCATGTTTTTCACTAAAAGCATATTTCACTGATATTCGGTTGGAACCAATCCACTGAACTTGCATCAAATTGATCACAGCCTTAATCACTATTTTATTGAAGGGAAGATATTTCAGCAAAGCTAAAACGAGTATAAACTTAGGGCCAACCATTCCGCACACTTGAGTAGCTAGAACAGATAGTTACCAAACTGAACTAACTCTACTGAGGGTTCAGTAAGATAATTATCTGATCCAAGCTCCTCAGGATCTCTGATAAACTCAGGTTCAGTTGGGCTAATCTGAAGCTTCTGAAAGCAGCTCAGGATAATTGTCTCAGTAGACTTTGACTCACGGCATTCCGTGCTTCTCAGGGAAAAATCATCAGGATAATTAGAAAACCGCGTAACACGCGGGCACTAAACTAGTATATATATATATATTATCATACTATAAACATTAATGGTGACCTTACCAGAATTCTGGAGAAATTCTCATTCCCTTTAATTTGATAGCAGACTTAATAAATAAACTGTAATATTAGCAAAACTCTTGGATATATAATAATTTAATAAAACATACTTTTGAAATAGATAAGTAGCTACTTAACCAAATAATTAGACAAACTATGTAAAAATCCATTATCATAATATGTAAAACACATGAACAACAAGTTTACAAGCAAAAGAAATTACATGGGATTAATTAATTTGCAGCAAACTCATGAACATAATTAAATATATATATATATATATATATATATATATATATATATATATATATAAAGCTACAACACATGTAGTAGGAGTAGGACTAAATGCAAAATTAATCCAAACAGAGATATATAAAGATACAACACATGTAGTAGGAGTAGGACTAAATGCAAAATTAAACCAAACTGAGACTCATAATACGAACTTAGTTTTTCAACATTTAGGAAAAGTGTTCATATACCAAAAGAATCAAGAAGAAAAGCAGAAGTTGACAGCAAAAACAGAACATCCCAACACAAACAGACCAAAGCATTCTCAAATCTTATAAAACAATCTTTCGTTTGCCTCTTCTAATTTCACTCATTTTTTTCAAATTTTCTTCAACTTCCTTTTTCTTTTGCTCGTGAAGCTTCTCTTGCCTCTCTTTCTTTTTTGCAGCACTTAACTCAAGCAAGAAGGTCTTTTCTTTGTAAAACATGTAGGCCTTGTTTATGGACATCATGAGAGAGAATGAGAGAGATTGTGAATGGTTATGCATTGGGTATGTTCAGAATTCACATGGCCAGAGTCCACCATTGAATCCCACTAACAGTATTCAACACCACTTTGTGAAATACAAGCATGTGAAGAGTAACGTGTAATTGCGTGAGAGAAACTGGACTAAATAATAGTTTGGAATAAAGCCAGCTGTGGACATTCATTAGTTCAATATAATTGGTTCAATATTAAGCCAACTGTGAATATTTTGAATATAGAATCCATGTATAATATAATCCTAGTAAACTTAATCCACCCAATCTACACTAGAAAAAATAGTAAAGTAAAATTAAATAATGCAAGTAACGAAATTTTGAAGATTCCTTTATGATTTCATATTTAGTTCATTTCATTTTGTGTATATATTGGACATAAATAGTTAATAAACACTGCAAACAAGAATCATGATGGTAGAAGTGGTGTATCCTGAGTAATGCCTTTGGAATATGGAACATAAGTGTCTTATGGTGTAGTATTCAAAACTTAATTCTGATTTTTGTAAATATATAAGCACCTTATAGTATAACATTCTCTACTAGTTTCTGAAGTTAAGAAAATCGAACACCAACAAACTCAAATACAAATACAGAATATAACTAAGAATATAGTAGGTTTCTTACTTGAGTATCAGATTATGCAGGTCGTCTATCTTCCAAGTGACCCAACTTAGTCCTAAAATCAATGATTAAAAGACTCTAGAAGTGAAGCTCTTTCCACTGAATGAAAGTGAAGTGTTCTTCGAATTTGAGACCTCACAAAACACACAGACAGTAAATTAGGGAAACCAAGATCATCAAAATAATCTAAATAATCAAATTAATGGAATAAATATAAATTGCAAAAATCTTTCAGGACTTCAAATCTTTAACAGTCTATTTACATTTTGCTTCAGATTACACTAAAAATAGAGTTGCAGAACATTGTAAAAAGTGAAAAAAGCTGCAATTCCAGAAAATGAAAAGACCTCTAACATTAGTTTAGCGCCAAGGAAAAGATCGGTGGAGTTTTAGCCAAGTTCAAGACATAAGGGCAAAACACACTTTCTTAACACTCACACCCCCAATATTAGCCATAATCAAACATCTAGATATACAAATTCGAAAACACTAATGAAATTCTCTGATTTCTAATCAAAATTCATACGAATTGGGGAAAATGAAAGATATACAGTTTCTACTTTCTACGCATACATAAGAGAAAAAATCTCGCAACCGAAAAAATAATGAAGAGTTAGATTCACAAAACAAAAAATACGGAATCATCAATTCACACAACTAAAAATACAGAATCATGAAGTAGGGACTAAAAAAACACAGTGTAGTTACCTCTCAGACGAAGATAATAAAAAACCATCGACAAAATTGATGAGCAGATCGCGATAGGGATTTTGAGAGAGACTTTCAATCGCAATTTGGGAAGCAGATGCTCCGATCTCAGATGAGAAGCGAGATACGGGAAAAAGACGGTGACGATGCGATCGAGAAATGTAGGTCCCGATATTTATATGTGGAAAACCCATTTGCGCGTGCGGAAGACTTGTGTAATGCATATAAAACAGGGGTGAGGGAATGGTGATTACAAATTTTTCGCTTTTAAGAACGATGTGTGTTGTGTTGCTTGTAATCGAATGCATATGGAAAGTAAGAACATAAAGCAGTAAAGAACACACGATTTTTATAGTGGTTCGGACGAAACCCGTCCTACATCCACTCTTCCCTTTCGGGGCATCAACTTAACCGACTTAACCAACGTGACTTATCACCCTCACGGGATCGCCTATAGATGTTTATCGAGTTCACACTCAAACGGGACTTATCACCCTCACGGGATTGCCTGCCCTCCCTTTCGGGATTGCTAGATGTTTACAGAGTTCACACTCAACCGATCCCAGAAATCAGATACTAGAATCCCTAGTCTGAAATCTTGCGGTAACAAACTTAACCTAACTTTTGGGTTTGGGTAAAGATTTGTTTGGTTTCCAACTAGGTTGAGATTTTCCCTTACATTTGTTTAGACTCAATGCTAAGGATGGAAAAATCTCTCTAAGCTTAGGATATAGCATTTGTGCTTAAGTTTAGGGTAGAACACTCTTGAATATATGCGTGTATTTCTTGCTCTGTGTTCTATGGTGGAAATGCTAGATGATTTGGCTCTGTACGCATTTCTCACATCTTTTCCACACTTGATAATGAAGGAAGAACTTGTATTTATAGTGTGGATTTGAATGTTACCGTTGGAGAGAATCACATTCAAATCCATACTATTCTGTAGCTTTTTGCAGCTTTTTCAGGCTTGTCGTCTTCCTCTCATTGGTCCACGTCAGTTGAATCTAACGGCTATATTATTCTTGGTTTCTTCCGAGTCTCGGGATCTTGATTCTATCCGAGCCTTGAGTTATCTCGAGCCTTGAGTTATCCGAGTCTCGAGTTACTCGGGGTTCTTGATTAAAGCCAGACTTTCTCTTCACGGACCTTGTCGATCAGTATACCGATACTCAAAGCTTATCGAGTTCAACTCTTCGAATCGAGACATCGACCCTCAGGTCATATTATTTCAGTTATATCGATTTCTTCTTTGCCTGATCTGATCAGATCAACATATCTTCAGGATCATCTCAGGATAACATCAGGTCATCTGCTTCAGGTTAGCATATCAGGTTATCATATCTAATCTCGATCACGTCTGATCTCGATCAGTCTCATCTGCTCCTCTTCTGATCTGCAACCTTCTCTTCTCGATTTCTTTGGTTGTAGCTTTTCTTCACATCCGATTTGCCTGACTCATCGGTTGACTCGAGAACTCATCTAACTCATTCGATCTTGATCGGTCTAAATCTCTTGACCTCGCCCGATCTCGATCATCTTCTTCTGATTTCATGAGTTCCCCCTCAATTTGTTCTCTCATTCCCCCTTAACTTGTTATCTGTAAATTAGCTTGAATAACACAAGTTAATAATGTTTTGGCATAATTCATCAAAACTAAAATATCCCAACAATTTCCCCCTTTTTGATAATGACGCCAAAACATTTAAATATATGCATTTATATAGAGATCGGGTTTTTGTTTTAAAAGATCAGTTCAGGTGATCACATTGAAAACTTGTGAACTTTTGAACTCCCGCTCTGATACCAATTGTAGGTATCTGTTCAGAGATGGGTTTTTAAAAAAAATAGATCAACTCAGGCGATCACATTGAAAAGGTGATCTTTTGAGCTCGGCTCTGATACCAATTGATGGTATCAATTCAGAGATGGGTTTTAAAAAAAAATAGATCAACTCAGGCGATCACATTGAAAAGGTGATCTTTTGAGCTCGACTCTGATACCAATTGTAGGTCCCGATATTTGTGTGTGGAAAACCCATTTGCGCGTGCGGAAGACTTGTGTAATGCATATAAAATAGGGGTGAGGGAATGGTGATTACAAATATTTTGCTTTTAAGAACGATGTGTGTTGTGTTGCTTGTAATCGAATGCATATGGCAAGTAAGAACATAAAGCAGTAAAGAACACACAATTTTATAGTGGTTCGAACGAAACCCATCCTACATCCACTCTTCCCTTTCGGGGCACCAACTTAACCGACTTAACCAACTTAACCAACGGGACTTATCACCCTCACGGGATCGCCTATAGATGTTTACCGAGTTCACACTCAAACGGGACTTATCACCCTCAAGGGATTGCCTACCCTCCCTTTCAGGATTGCTAGATGTTTACAGAGTTCACACTCAACCGATCCCAGAAATCAGAAACTAGAATCCCTAGTCTGAAATCTTGCGGTAACAAACTTAACCTAACTTTTGGGTTTGGGTAAAGATTTGTTTGGTTTCCAACTAGGTTGAGATTTTCCCTTACATTTGTTTAGCCTCAATGCTAAGGATGGAAAAATCTCTCTAAGCTTAGGATATAGCATTTGTGCTTAGATCTAGGGTAGAACACTCTTGAATATATGCATGTATTTCTTGCTCTGTGTTCTATGGTGGAAATGCTAGATGATTTGGCTCTGTACGCATTTCTCACATCTTTTCCACACTTGATAATGAAGGAAGAACTTGTATTTATAGTGTGGATTTGAATGTTACCATTGGAGAGAATCACATTCAAATCCATACTATTCTGTAGCTTTTTGTAGCTTTTTTAGGCTTGTCGTCTTCCTCTCATTGGTCCACGTCAACTGAATCTAACGGCTATATTCTTCAGTTTCTTCTAAGTCTCAGGATCTTCAGTTCTATCTGAGCCTTCAGTTATCGAGCCTTGAGTTATCCGAGTCTCAAAGTTACTCAGGGTTCTTGATTGGCAGACTTCTCTTGGCGGACCTTATGCGATTAGGTATAATCGACACTTTCTCGGGCTTCATCGAGTTCAAACTCTTCAATTCAGACATCCCCGACCCCTCATGTCACATTGATTTCAGACTATCCGATTTTTCTTCTTTGATCCGATCATTTCGACCGATCGAGATCAACATATCTTCAGGATCATCTCAGGATAGTATCAGGTCATCTGCCTCAGGTTAGCATATCAGGTTATCATATCTGATCTCGATCACGTCTGATCTCGATCAGTCTCATCTGCTCCTCTTATGATCTGCAACATTCTCTTCTGATTTGCTGGTTTTAGATTTTCTTCACATCTGATTTGCACAGCTCATCAGTTGACTCGGACTCATCTAACTCATCTGATCTCGATCAGTCTCGTCTGCAGCCTCGTCTGATCTCGATCATCTTTTTCTGATTTCGTGAGTTCCCCCTCAATTTGTTCTCTCGTTCCCCCTTAACTTGTTATTTGTAAATTAACTTGAATAACACAAGTTAATAATGTTTTGGCATAATTCATCAAAACTAAAATATCCCAACAAGAAATATGAGATAGATGAGCAGATCGTCCGATCTCGGATGAGCAGCGTGGGATTTTGGATCGCGATTTGGAAATTAGGGTTAAGAGAGAGAAATCTGAAAAAACTGAAGGAAAAAATGAATAGATTTTGAAATTTTGGGTTTATGTATGACCCGTTTTCTATTAGAATAGTGGTGCATGGATATTGTTATGGTGTAACTGGTTTATATAATACTTTGCCTTATTTTATATTTTTATTATTTTATTAAAGATAAACACATAAGCATAGGTTTAATAATATAGTTCTATGTATTAACTAGTGTGCGTCCCACCAATCACAATTATGTGATTTAGCTCACATATACATATGTTGGTCCCGGTGCAAACAAGTCTGACACGTGTATGAGGGGGGGGAATACACGTGTTCAGTGATTTTAAAAAAAAATTCTTCACTGAGGTCAGATGGGTCAAGTTATCCTGATATTTTTGCCCTGAGAAGCACAGATCGCCCTGAGTCAAAGTCTACTGAGACAATGATCCTGAGCAGCTTTCAGAAGCTTCAGATTAGCCCAACTAATCCTGAATTTTATCAGAGATCCTGAGGAGCTTGGATCAGATAATTATCTTACTGAACACTCAGTAGAGTTAGTTCAGTTTGGTAACTATCTGTTCTAGCCACTCAAGTGTGCGGAATGGTTGGCCCTAAGTTTATACTCGTTTTAGTTTTGCTGAAAATCTTCTTCCTTTAATGAAACACAGTGATTAAGGCTGTGACCAATTTGATGCAAGTTCAGTGGATTGGTACCAACTGAATATCAGTAAAATCAGCTTTCAGTGAAATACATGCAACCGATAAAATGCAGTACAGAAAGCAAACAACACAACAATTATAGTGGTTCAGAGACTCAAGCTCCTACGTCCACTCTCTCTGATCTTCAGAGAAATTCCTTAACCACTTCCTAAAGCTTTCAGGCTAACTCACTGTAGCTTACTCACTTTTCTACCTTGAGTTTTCTGACTGACTCACTGCAGTTTACTAACTCAAAACACACACAAGTGTTCAGACTACCACAAGTAGCTTACTAACTTCTTCTCTAGAGTTTTCTGGCTAACTCACTGTAGCTTACTCACTCTTTACAACTCTAACTCACCAACAATACACACACACAAACTACCTTAACAAAGGGTTTAGGTTTGGGTTGGTTTCCAACTAGGGTGAGATATCTTTTACAATAAGTACAAATGCAAAGGCTAGGATATCTCTTCTAAGCTTTGGATATTTCTATCAATCTAGGCTTAGAATAGTGAGCTCTCTCCAATGTGAAACACTTGAGAAATTCTAGGGTTTTCGAGTGCTTCAATTTGCAAGAATACGAATGAGCTCTTGAGTTGCTGTAATTTCCCGTAACCTTTCAATGTAGAAGGTCACTGGTATTTATAGGCAACTTCTCCAAAAGTCACTCTTGAAAAAACTATCCGTTGGAAGAGATAGCCTCAAGGGTTTCCTCTTCTGGTTATTGATGAAATGCTATTTTTAGGGTTTGAACACTCCCTTGCATGTTTTAGGAAATATGCAGCCAAGTAGCCAATCATCAACTTCTGTGAACTGGAAGATATCAGCTCTGACATTTTTCAGTGAGATGTCACTTTCAGTGTCAGTTCAGTACAGTGCTGTTGCCTCCTCATTGGTTGAAATCTCTGTTTGAGCAGAGACAAGCAAACAACTCTTTTCTCTTGATCTGATATGTTCCTTAATGTCCACAAATGTCTAATATTCTGTTTGTTTGTACTAGGAATGAACATAACACTATTTCATAAAATAGTTGTTCAGGGTCCTTTTTGATCAGTACAAAAACAGTCTTCAGGATTCTTCTGAGTCTTCAGGATGTTTCTGATCCTTCAGAGTCTTCTGATTCTTCAGAGTCTTATGAGTCTTCAGGATGTTACTGATTCTTCTGAGTCTTCTGCATACTAACATTTCCTGATCTATATCTGCTGACTATACATGGTGCAGATAATCCTGAGTCCTAATATCTAATGAAACCTGATCCTGATTCTATTCTATCAAGATGTCCTGATACATGTCATACTCAGGGTTTTGGGATCTAATCAAAACTTCTTTATTAAATTTATCTCCCAACAATTTCCCCCTTTTTGATGATGCCAAAACCATCTTGTTACATTTGAGAAAACCTAACCTATACTCAGGTTCCAGTTTAACTATTACAAACCAAAATAGTATTTCTCCCAACAATTTCAAAACATAAGGCATATCAAAATAAAGACATGTAAGAAGATAATGAGATATTATCTTTGAGTATAACAGTTAAAATTTCATTGATGTAGGATAAAAGTTACAGATTACAATGAAAATAAAAAATAATTCAGAAGTACACATTCTTCAGTCTTCTTCCACTTCATCCTCTGGCACTTTCAGGTTGAACATCCCGTAGTATCTCTTCTTCAGCTCATCTCTTGCCTTGATGATTTCAGGGTTGTTTCCTGTTAAGCCAAGCTGGATGGCATACTAGGCTATTTCCTGAGAAATGACTACCTCATTTACATAACCATTCTCAAACCTAGGAGCTGGGTACATGTAGGGTCCTGGAGCCATTATCTGAGTGTTGGCTTCATCAGCCAAGTCGATCCATTTCTGAAGATACTCAAGATAAAAGGTCAGTAGATATTCAATGAATGCTTCATTTTTATCTGAGCTGCTCCCCCTCCTGTTGGGGAATAAGTTGCACAGATCTATTCGGGGTTAATATTTAAATACAAATTTAATTCTTATAATTATTACTAGCATGAATTAATCCTATATTAATTCAAATAATAATTCAACAACATATCATGCATATAATTATTCACGTAAAACCTAAGCATGCGGAATTCTACGAGCTTACGTGAACGTACCTCTTGGGATGACAACAGTGTGGCTGATTAGACTAACCAAAAGGACTTCCCAAGTATTCCCTTAGCCCTTGTTCGACTATCCGGTGGAAGGACACTTGTGAACAATTAACAAAAGGAAAATACATTATGTTGCGCCACCTTTGTGGATTTACTAATTTTTCCAGCACATGGAATTGTACTTGGGAATGAAAGAATCATCCCCTATTTATAGAGTCCAAGTGGTCGAAAATTGTGCCCAAAAATAATGTGAAAACATCTTTTCTTGATCTCCAAGAAATCTTGAATATATCTCCTATATTCTTTTCCCATAATTATAATATTTCACAAAATCCCACCTACTCTATTTTTATGGATAATTTCAAAAAATATGAGGGATCAAGAATCCAAGATTTGGATCTTCTTGAATTTATGAGATATTCTTGTATTTCAAGAAATACATATCTTCCATAATATCTTTTCAAGAAAATCAAGAAAATCTTTCTTGCCCTCTATATTTCAAATATTTCGAAATTCTCTTATGAATAACCAAGTGGGAGATTTCTTGAATTTAATGAGATAATCTTGTATTCCAAGAATACATATCTTCATTCCATAACAAAATTCAAAGAAAATCATTCTCCCAACTTATCCACAATTTTCGAAAATTACTTGGAAAAATAAGCAACAATATTTATTTTATTTTAATCACCTTTTTCAGTTATTGGACTATATGTTGGGCTACTCAGGGGGCCTTTAGGAGAACTAAGATTTGACCTTCTAATGGACCTTGAATATCTAATATTGAGCCACAATATTATTCAAGCCCATAAATATTAATTAATCCCACTACATAATTAATATTGCACTATCCATCTTAACCCATATTACAGTCAATATGACACCCGGTTATTATTTTCCGTGTTTAAAATTATCTAGCCCATTAATTAATTCAAGCCACTGAAATAGCTTTCCATTGATTAATATCTTTTATCCTTGGTCAAGGAACGATTCAACATTATTATCCATACCGGAAACTAATTCCACTTGCAAGATTTGGTATGATAAAGCTTATGAACCTTCCAATGGGGCAAATCAAACAAGCGTACTTGCACACGATTCTTCGTATTAAATCTTAGCAATCACATGTGACCAATAATATTGCCCAAGATAAAAAGTATTGAATCTCGTTGATTCTCTACCCATGATAAGTCAAAGCAATAGTTACCAATCACACGTGATCCTATTTAAGGAACGAAGATTAAGAAATAACGAACCACTGAGGTCTAATTCTTCCTTATTCAGTTCTGAAGAATTTGTCCTCCTGTAGGTCCTATTCAGTGCATCAGTCATGCACTAGTGTAATCTCTCGGTCAAGACAAGCCAATCTGAGCCTTACACTTCAACCTTTCACGATGGGTTGTTCATTTCCATCTAGGTCGTGAATGGCGTACTTTTAGTTACAAGGGACTGTTAATTTAATCTTCTGTGATCTGGTATCACTAAATTAACTACAATGTAACACGTACGACTTATTGAACAGTTATGCAGTAAATATATGTAACGTTCGATAATATTTAAAGCATCAGTGATAAACAATTTATTTCAGTAAATAAGTCCAAAATTCAGTTTTGATTATACAAAGTAAAAAGCATACTTTCTAGTATAATCCCAACAATCTCCCACTTATACTCAAAGTCTGCTTTTAAGTATACTACAACATGTCTCGTGTAGTCTGTGACATCTAATGTCACCTACGCGAACCTAATAATTTCTCCCACTTATACTCAAAGCAGATTGGCAACGGTCTTGACACCCATTCCTTCCACATGTCTCTCGAATGTATTCAGAGGCAGACTCTTTGTGAATGGATCTGCTAGGTTGTCCTCAGACGCTATATTTGCCACATCTATATCTCCTCTCTTAACGATATCTCGTATAAGATGGTATTTCCTTTCAATGTGTTTGCTGGCTTTGTGGGCTCTTGGTTCCCTTGAATTTGCAACTGCTCCGGCATTGTCACAATAAACAGTGATTCTGCTGGTCAAATTCGGAACCACATCTAAGTCCACTAGAAAGTTCTTGAGCCAAACTGCTTCTTTCGCTGAATCGCAAGCAGCTACATATTCGGCTTCCATGGTAGAATCTGCGACGCATTTCTGCTTGACGCTTCTCCATGTCACGGCTCCTCCCCCCATGCAAAACACACTACCGGAGGTAGATTTTCTGGAGTCTATGTCTGATTGGAAATCCGAGTCCATGTAGCCGATGGGGATTGGACTATCTGACTGATAAACCAACATTCTATCACGAGTTCTTTTCAAATACTTCAGAATATTTTTAACTGCCTTCCAATGATCTTTCCCCGGGTTACTTTGATATCTTGCCACCATGCCTACGACAAAGCAGATATCCGGTCTCGTACATAGCATTGCATACATAAGGCTTCCGACAGCCGAAACATAAGGAATGCATTTCATGTCATCTATCTCATTTTGCGTCTTAGGGGACATTTTCTTGGATAGATGGATTCCATGCCTGAAAGGTACGAAGCCTTTCTTGGAATCTTGCATGCTGAAGCGTTTCAAGACAGTGTCTATGTATGAAGCTTGCGATAAGCCTATCATCCTTTTCTTGCGATCTCGAGTGATCTTGATCCCAAGGATGTGTCCGGCTTCCCCTAAGTCTTTCATATCAAACTGTTTTGAAAGTCATGCCCTTACGTCTGATAACACCTTTACATCCTTCCCGATGATCAGAATGTCATCTACGTATAGTACTAAGAATACCAATGCAGTTCCGACATGCTTTTTATACACACAACTTTCGAACTTGTTTTGATCAAACCCGTAAGACTTTATAACATGATCAAAACATTGGTTCCAAGCTCTGGATGCCTGTTTGAGTCCGTAAATGGACTTCATGAGCTTACAACTAGGTGTTCTTGGCCTTTTTCAATGAAACCTTGGGGTTGTTGCATATAGATCTCTTCATCAAGACTTCCGTTAAGGAAAGCTGTCTTGACATCCATTTGCCATATTTCAAAGTCGAAATGCGCAGCAATCGATAAGAGAATACGGATGGACTTAAGCATGGCTATGGGCGAAAAAGTTTCCTCATAATCGATCCCTTCTTTCTGAGTATAACTTTTCGCCACTAGTCTTGCTTTGAAGGTTTCCATCCTCCCGTCCGGTCCTCTTTTTCTCTTATATACCCACTTGCATCCAATGGGTTTGACCCCATTAAGTGGTTCGACTAACTCCCACACTCTGTTATGAAACATAGAACCCATTTTGGCTTTCATTGTTGTTTGCCAAGAATCTGCATCCTTGTCTTGGAGTGCCTCGTCATATGTCCATGGGTCTGATTCGTCTTGTCTGGGAATCAAGTCCGAGGACTCTCCTATTCCCATGAATCTCTCGGGCTGTCTAACAACCCTCCCACTACGACGACGAGGTTCGGGCCAGAAAGTGTGTCGTTTGGTATATCGTCTTATACAGTTGGCATTGAGGTTTGCCCTCTTAGCTCATTTAAGGTAATCTCAATTCTGGGTTTTCTTTCATTCATATAGTCATCTTCCAAAAATCTAAAGTGGGTGCTGATGACCACCTTTTGATCTTCGGGACCATAGAACATACACCCTTTTGTTCCCTCGGGGTATCCTACAAACAACCATAATTCTGATCGAGGATCCAATTTACCGGCTTCCTTGTCCAACACGTAGGCCGGACACCCCCAAATTCTCATGTGTCTCATACTAGGCTTGCGCCCGATCCACAATTCTTTGGGAGTTTTGGGAACCGATTTGGATGGCACCAAGTTCAGAATGTAAGTCTTTGTTTCAAGGCATGACCCCAGAACGACTTGGGAAGATCCGCATAACTCATCATAGATCTAAACATTTCCAAAAGAGTTCTATTTCTTCGCTCTGCAACCCCGTTTTGTTGAGGGGTTCCGGGTGCAGTGAGCTGGGATGCAAACCCTTCATCAGATAAGTAGTTCAAAAACTCATCGCTGAGGTATTCGCCTCCACGATCAGATCATAGAGACTTGATACGTTTTTCCCTATGATTCTCTGCTTGAGCCTTAAATTCTTTGAATTTCTCAAAGGTCTCAGATTTATGCTTCATAAGGAAAATGTAACCGTACCTTGAGTAATCATCAATAAAAGTGATAAAATACTCATAAACTCCTCTTGCTTTGGTTGACATTGGACCACATACATCTGTGTGAACGATCTCTAACACTTCTTTGGCTCTATTCCCCTTGGCTCCAAATGCCCTCTTGGTCATTTTACCCTCCAAACATGATTCGCAGGTTGGAATTGGTTCAACTTGGAGAAGCTCCAGTGAACCGTCTTTCACCAACCTTTGGATCCTCTTTGGATTTATATGACCCAATCTTAGATGCCAAAGAAGTGTCTCGTTCACGTCTGATGAACGTTTTCTTTTCTCAGAAACAGTTGATGTGTTATAGGATGCATTTCGTGAGTGGTGTGCACAGTTAATTGTATAGAGATTATTCGACAACATTCCATGACAGATAAATTTATCAAAAAGAGAAATGGTAACAACTTTATTAAAAGTAACCGAATATCCATCATAAAAAAGTTTAGAAACTGAAATTAAATTCTTTCTAAAACTCGGAACGTAAAGAACATCTCTTAGAATTAAAACTCTGTCTTCAAAAGACAGGTGCACTTCTCCCACTGCTTCAGCTGCCACTCTCATAGCATCGCCCAGTGTGATGAGGATCTCACTCCCACTAAGTTGTCGGGTCCGCTTGAACCCCTGTAATGTGAAACAAACATGATCAGTGGATCCCGTATCCACCACCCATAAATGGGAGGCATACGCCGCTAAACAAGTTTCAACAACTAGTGCGTGAGAATTACCTTTCTTTCCTTTCCTTTTGGGATTGGAACAGGCTGACCTCCAATGTCCTTTCTCACCGCAATTAAAACATATTCCTTTTGGTCCTTTCTTGACACCCAAACAGCTAACCGTCTTTTTCTCACTTTTCTTAGTGATGAGTTTGCTTTGGTTCTGACCACTTTCCTTTTCTTGAGACTTGCCTTCCACTGGCCTAGATCCCGAGAAAAGACTTTTGATCACCAATGCGTCTTTCTTTCCTAAATGCTTCTCTACTTTCTCCAAGGCTTCTTGTAGGATATCCATAGTAAACATGTGATCACTCATCACAAAACTACAGTAAAATCCATCGAAGCTCCTTGGCAGAGTTAGCAACAGAAATTCGATTTGGGCCTCATCACAATACTTAGTTCCGAGATAAGCCAGTTTTTGAAAATGGTGTTTGACTCTGAGAACATGCTCCTTTACAGGTGTTCCCTCGGCCATCTTTAGCCTAGCCACGTCGTCATTTTTAAACTGATTGATCATGCGGTCTTTTGTTAAAAACATTTCTTCAAGACTTTGCATAATTTCCGCAGCAGATTCAACACCTTCATGAATGTGTCTCAAATCATCAGACAGTGAAGTCAAGATTACACGTTTCATGGGTTCATTGGCCTGCTCCCAAATATTATACTCATGTCTTTCCACATCAGGTGATTTATTAGTAGGCTTACGTTGCTTGGGTACATCAAGAATCCAATAATGTTTTTGTGCAGGTAGGACAAAGCTCATATTTCATTTCCAAACATTATAGTTTTTGCCAGTTAATTGGTGTTCTTTGAGTGTATACAACAGTGGATTAAAAAAATAAATAATAATATGCATAAGCACAAATATATCACAAGGTTTGATCACATGCATCATATTAAAATCTCAAAAATATATGAACATGCATCAGCCAATATCTCAAAACAGTTTAAATAAGCCACGTGGGGTGGGTCATTATTTAAACACATTCAAGCAGGTTACAAACAAGAACAATTACAAACCTTTAATATCCAGATTAATAGTTGGCTCCCACTTGACCAATATAAAATTGACAGGGACTTCGGGGAAATATATGCATATCAATTTTATACCTAAGTAATAACCATGATTAAATACAGGATTATTATTTCGTATTGAACGAGCCTCGTGGGGAGGGTCATCGTCGCCACTAGTAATAACCCACAATCATCTATTTGGAATTCATTCATGTGAAAGCTATCTTTTGACCGTCCCGTGGGGGGAATTTCTCCAAAAGAATTCACAAATAAATAAATCATGGAGGTCAAAATTAATTCAATTTTATTATCCGGAATAAAATTGTCAATTAATTATTTAAACATAGTAATTTTGAAGGTGAGATTTTTCATTGGGCAATTCTCATGCAAACACATTTAAACAAATTAAATAAAGCATAAGAAAGCACAAAATAAATCAAGTAAAACAGAAAATTAAACATATTGGGCACAAATTATCCAATTGTCATGGTTTGATTTTTCTTGGCTTGATCTTGAAGAAACACCGTCTTGAATTTCTCCCACTCGATCGTCTTAAAAAGATACTCCGTCTCGAAATGCCATGCGTTATTTTCGCGGCCGGGATGCACACGTCAAGATCCGCCGCCACTTGCTCTCGGTTCAAATTTCAGGGTCCCAAGACTCGGCCTCGGCGGCGACAGTAATGGCGCGCAGATCGCATGTGCGCTTCGCCCACGCCTACGCGCCCTCGAACCTCGGCACCCGTGCGTCTCCACAAGACATCCGGCTTGTCCGTGGCCTGGCCAAGACGGCCGCGGTGCAGCGTCTTGGGCGCCCGTCTGGGCCACGGATCCAGGGGCCTCGGCTTTCGGCCTCGGCCTAAAGGTGCCCGTGCGTGCTGGCAGCGTCCGCGTCAGACAGCGTGCCTCCCTTGGCACATTTCGCGCGACACACGCCGCCTACGCCCGGTTCTGGATTTTGTCCTTTAATTCTTCGTCTCCGTCCTCTTTTTCGATCCGGTTACAATTTATTTATAAAAAATAAATAAACCTAGATCTAGACTAGTCTATTACATTGATCAAATCAAATAAATCCTAATCTACACGTAGATTTTCTCACGAGGCAAAACAAATCCGAACGAATCGAATTAAAAACCACAATTTATATGCATGCATAAATAAGCACAATAAATTCCATGACAATTGGATACCTGCAAAACAGATCTAGCAATTCTACTATCCAATTTCAAATTTAATGTCAACGAATTAAATTACAATTAAAAAAAATTCAGAGCCCGAAACCGTGGCTCTGATACCAGTTGTTGGGGAATAAGTTGCACAGATCTATTCGGGGTGAATATTTAAATACAAATTTAATTCTTATAATTATTAATAGCATGAATTAATCCTATATTAATTCAAATAGTAATTCAACAACATATCATGCATATAATTATTCACGTAAAACCTACGCAATGCGGAATTCTATGAGTTTACGTGAACGTACCTCTTGGGATGGCAACGATGTGGCTGATTAGACTAACCAAAAGGACTTCCCAAGTATTTCCTTAGCCCTTGTTCGACTATCCGGTGGAAGGACACTTGTGAACAATTAACAAAAGGAAAATAAATTATGTTGCACCACCTTTGTGGATTTACTAATTTTTCCAGCACATGGAATTGTACTTGGGAATGAAAGAATCATCCACTATTTATAGAGTCCAAGTGGTCAAAAATTATGCCCAAAAATAATGTGGAAAAATCTTTTCTTGATCTCCAAGAAATCTTGAATATATCTCCTATATTCTTTTCCCATAATTATAATATTTCACAAAATCCCACCTACTCTATTTTTATGGATAATTTCAAAAATATGAGGGATCAAGAATCCAAGATTTGGATCTTCTTGAATTTATGAGATATTCTTGTAGTTCAAGAAATACATATCTTCCATAATATCTTTTCAAGAAAATCAAGAAAATCTTTTTTGCCCTCTATATTTCAAATATTTCGAAATTCTCTTATGAATAACCAAGTGGGAGATTTCTTGAATTTAATGAGATAATCTTGTATTCCAAGAATACATATCTTCATTCCATAACAAAATTCAACGAAAATCTTTCTCCCAACTTATCCACAATTTTTGAAAATTACTTGGAAAAATAAGCAACAATATTTATTTTATTTTAATCACCTTTTTCAGTTATTGGACTATATGTTGGGCTACTCAGGGGGCCTTTAGGAGAATTAAGAATTGACCTTCTAATTGACCTTGAATATCTAATATTGTGTTGGGATTATACTGAAAAGTATGCTTTTTACTTTGTATAATCGAAACTGAATTTTCAGACTTATTTACTGAAATAAATTGTTTATCACTGATGCTTTAAATATGATTGAATGTTATATATATTTACTGCATAACTGTTCAATAATTCGTACGTGTTACACTGTAGTTAATTTAGTGATACCAGATCACAGAAGATTAAATTAACAGTCCCTTGTAACTAAAAGTACGCCATTCACAACCTATATGGAAATGAACAACCCATCATGAAAGGTTGAGGTGTAAGGCTCAGATTGGTTTGTCTTGACCAAGAGATTACACTAGTGCATGACTGATGCGCTGAATAGGACCTACAGGAGGATAAATTCTTCAGAACTGAACAAGAAAGAATTAGACCTCAGTGGTTCGTTGTTTCTTAACCTTCGTCTCTTAAATAAGATCACGTGGGATTGGTAACTATTGCTTTGACTTATCATGGGTAGCAAATCAAAGAGATTCAATACTTTTTATCTTGGGCAATATTATTAGTCACATGTGATTGCTAAGATTTAATACGAAGAATAGTGTGCAAGTACGCTTGCTTGATTTTTCCCCTTGGGAGGTTCATAAGTTTTATCATACCAAATCTTGCAAGTGGAATTAGTTTCCGGTATGGATAATAATGTTGAACCGTTCCTCGACCAATGACAAAAGATATTAATTAACGGAAAACTATTTCAGTGGCTTGAATTAATTAATGGGCTAGATAATCTTAAACACGGGAAATAATGACCGGGAACTATATTGACTGTAATATGGGTTAAGATGGATAGTGCAATATTAATTATGTAGTGGGATTAATTAATATTTATGGGCTTGAATTATATTGTGGCTCAATATTAGATATTCAAGATCCATTAGAAGGTCTAATCTTAATTCTCCTAAAGGACCCCTGAGTAGCCCAACAAATAGTCCAATAACTGAAAAAGGTGATTAAAATAAAATAAATATTGTTGCTTAATATTCCAACCAAAATTTCGAAATTTATAGATATGTTGGGAGAAAGATTTTCTTTGAATTTTGTTATGGAATAAAGATATGTATTCTTGGAATACAAGATTATCTCATTAAGTTCAAGAAATCTCCCACTAGCATATCTATATAGTAATTTTCGAAAAAAAAATTAGAAAATATGATGAGCAAGAAAGATTTTCTTGATTTTCTTGAAAAGATATTATGGAAGATATGTATTTCTTAAAATACAAGAAGATCCAAATCTTGGAATCTTGCACATATTATTTTCGAAAAATCCATATTATAGAGGAGGTGGGATTTTTGTGGAATATTTTAATTATGGGAAAAAGAATATAGGAGATATATTCAAGATTTCTTGGTGACCAAGAAAAGTCTTTTCCCACATTGATATTTCACTAAAATTTTCGACCCCCCCTCTCCTATAAATAGGGGATGATTAGTTCATTCCCAAGTACAATTCCATGTACTGGAAATATTAGCAAATCCACAAAGGTGGTGCAACAAAGTTTATTTTTTTTTCCTTTTGTTAATTGTTCGACGAGTGTCCTTCCACCAGATAGTTGAGCAAGGGCTAAGGGAATACTTGGGAAGTCCTTTTGGTTAGTCCGTCCGACCGAAGTCACTGCCATCCCGAGAGGTACGTTCACGTAAACCCGTAGATTCCGCATGCGTAGGTTTTACGTGGCTTTTTATATGCATGATATGTTGTTGCAATTATTATTTGAATTAATATAGGATTAATTCATGCTAGTAATAATTAATGAATTAAATTTATATTTAAATATTCACCCCGAATAGATCTGTGCAACTCATTCCCCAACATATTGAGCCACAATATTATTCAAGCCCATAAATATTAATTAATCACACTACATAATTAATATTGCACTATCCATCTTAACCCATATTACAGTCAATATGGCTCCAGGTTATTATTTCCCGTGTTTAAAATTATCTAGCCCATTAATTAATTCAAACCACTTAAATAACTTTCCACTAATTAATATCTTTTATCCTTGGTCAAGGAACGATTCAACATTATTATCCATACCGGAAACTAATTCCACTTGCAAGATTTGGTATGATAAAGCTTATGAACCTCCCAAGGGGACAAATCAAACAAGCGTACTTGCACACGATTCTTCGTATTAAATCTTAGCAATCACATGTGACCAATAATATTGCCCAAGATAAAAAGTATTGAATCTCGTTGATTATCTACCCATGATAAGTCAAAGCAATAGTTACCAATCACACGTGATCCTATTTAAGGAATGAAGATTAAGAAATAACGAACCACTGACGTCTAATTCTTCCTTATTCAGTTCTGAAGAATTTGTCCTCCTGTAGGTCCTATTCAGTGCATCAGTCATGCACTAGTGTAATCTCTCGGTCAAGACAAGCCAAGCTGAGCCTTACACTTCAACCTTTCACGATGGGTTGTTCATTTTCATCTAGGTCGTGAATGGCGTACTTTTAGTTACAAGGGACTGTTAATTTAATCTTCTGTGATCTGGTATCACTAAATTAACTACAATGTAACACGTACGACTTATTGAACAGTTATGCAGTAAATATATGTAACATTCGATAATATTTAAAGCATCAGTGATAAATAATTTATTTCAGTAAATAAGTCCGAAATTCAGTTTTGATTATACAAAGTAAAAAGCATACTTTCTAGTATAATCCCAACACCTCCATTCTCTCAGAATTTCATAATAGAACCAGAAGGTTCTCTTGATCTCCTCTCATGCGTCATTGATTTGTAGAGGTATCCACTTATCAATATGCGGCCATTTCTGAGTCTTTTCTGTACCCCTCATTTTGCCTAGAAACTTTTTGAACCCACCCCTTCTTTTCAGCTCTTCTTCTTTCTTCTTTTTAATCAATGGAGCACCTGAGACTGAAGCAGCTGTCCTCTTCTCTTTTTCAATCTGCCGGGCCCTCAGGGTCTTTTTGGTATCGAAGGCTTCTTTCTGGGTTTCCGTTTCTTCCTCAGACTCTTCAAATTCCATTATCAGCTTCCTCTGAGTAGGCTTTGAAACTTTTGCTCTTTTCTTCTTTTCTTGCTCAACAAATGCTACATCTTTTCTCTTTTCTGTTCTGACTTGTTCTTCTCCTGCTTTGCTTGTTTCAATCATCCTTTTATCACTCAGTTTTTCACCAATTACTTCCTTAATAGTTTACTCAGATGTTTGAGTGAAGGTAGGTTTTTCTGCTTCTTTGAACTTCAGTTTTTCAGTGGCTTCAATCTCACTTAGAGCATTTAATATCTTCTTGGCCTCAGCTTCTTCTCTGGCTTTCTTCTCCAAGGTTTGTACCAACAACTCATCTAATTTTCTAGTAACTGGCCTTTCCCCCTTTTTGGCACTATACCTTGGGAGAAGTTGGGCCAATGCAGTATCCATATAATATTATTCTTTGCCCATACTACGCACTGTCCCAGCCAATTGGTCATGCTCATCCTCTAGCCTCATCATGTAATTCTTGGCTATTGAGAATTCATCTGCGAGTGGAGCAAACTGTTTTGAGAAGACCTCATGCATCATGTCTGTCATCTTGGTCATGAGCAGGGAGCCCATTTCCTCAACAGCTGTCTTGATCATCTGATCATTCTTCTCAATCAGTTTAGCTTCAAGGTAAGCAGTTCTGGTTTGATACCTTTGCTCCATCTCTACATTAAGCTCAGTTTTGACCACATCAATCTTTCCTTCCAGAGCAGTCATCTTATCTGCAAGAGTTATTTGTAGTTGAAGCATATCAGAAGATGAACTCAGATTTTCCAGTTTTTGAGATTGGCTTGCCAAGGTTTCTTCAATTTGAGTCACTTTTTCCACCATTGGCACCACTTTCTTTAATTCATCCAGGATTGGACTGAAATCAATCTCTGGAGGCAAAACAATTATCTCCAACTGAGCTGGTTGCTCCAAACGAGCCTCAGTATGCATATCATACACAACAGATTTAAAGATAGGAACTTCAATAACTTTGGCATAATGTATAACAGTGCCAAAATGTACCTGAAGAGTGCTAACTTCAGTTTGAGGATGTGTGATACCAGTCTGTGCAGCATCAGTGTCCTTCTCCATCTGACTTTCAGTTTCTTTCTCTTTCTCAGTATCTATCTGAGGTACCTTCTCCCCCTCAGATTGTTTTTCTGCACCACCTCCCTGATCCCTATCTCTGTTTTGATCATGAGAACTTGATGCATCTTCTTCAGTAATTTTCCTCTCAGCTAGCTTCTTATACACCAGTTCATCAAAATCACCTACTTTCATTCTCAACTTGGTTTTCCTGAAACCTGAGAATTCAGTCAGAGCAGTTGTCTCAGCATTCCACCACTCTTCTCCTCCGAATGATGCAATGTTCAACATTTCTGGGAGTGTTTGATTCAGAATATACACTGTCGTTCTGAGCCTGAAGAACATATCCTGAAGGTCAGGATAAGTATTCAGCTCAGGGTATTGGTCTAAGATGAACCGTTCCCCCTTGCTCCGCCATTCAGTCTCTTCGGCTTCTCCCTTCTTCAATCTTGGGCTTTCAGGAGCAGTAGGCTCAGATTGTGCAAGTTCCAGTGCTGATGGATCGAGAAATGGTTCATTCAGGAGTGCATCCAAATTCAGTAACTTCTGAGGTTCAGATTGATCTGAAGTCTAAGCTGGCCTTTCTTCAGTAGTGATCTGAGGTCCCTTGAAAATTTCCTGAGAAATTTTGTCTGAGCTTAGAGAGATTTTGAGTAACTCAGAGAAAACTTGCTCCTCAGTTTCTTGCTCCTGCACATTGGTCACCACCTGAGCAAGAACCTGAAGTAGAGATTTCAACCCTTGCTGGCCTTCAGGTTGAGTTTCTTCAGATTCACTGGATTCCTTCTCAGCAATAGTTTGAAGCCTTTTTCTCTTCTGAGGGGCCAATGTTTTCTTCTTCAGTTTCTCACCTTTCTCCCTTTTAATTTTCATCAGGGCTTTCCCCTTGGCTTGTTTGGCTTCTTCCTCAGCTGTCTCAGTGGATTTATGAGAACTCTATCTTGTTTCCCTGACTTGCTCCACCACTGTTGTATCTTCCTCAGTTTCCTCTTCGGCAGTCTCCTCCTGAGACTCAGTATTTTTCTCTTTCTTTCCTCTCAAAGTCTTCTTCGTTGGTTTGAACATAATTTTTAACTTCGGAAAGGAAGTGGAATCGGCAAAAATGTCCTCCTCTTCTCTGCACGTTTCCAAGATAAATGCAATCTTGGTTGCATGTAGAATCTTTCCCTTGACAACTACATAGTCATTCACCTTCTGAATGTGTTTAGCTTGATCACTCACCACCTTAATTAAATAGTGCAACCAATTGAATGCCGTAGTAGGTGAATCTTCAATCGCCGCCATTGGCCTTAACGTTGGCGTGCTTATCTGCTCGAAACTACCAGATCTACTCATGATGCATTTGCTTACAATATCCAAAAGAACTCGATATTTAGGCTTCAAATGCTTCTTATTCAATGTAGCTTCAAACTTTACCAGATGCTCAATAATTTTATCCAAATACTCTTATTCCCTACCCATCATGTATACCGTAGGGTCTTCACCTCTATCATTTAACTCATATATGACATTCAGATTTTTAGGAATAATATACAATTCCCTAACAAACTCCACATATTTCGTAGTATGTTCCAAATGCAACACCGTAATCTTATATTCTATGCAATTTTCATCATCCAATTTCATATTAGCAACAAATTCGATTACCTCTTTGGCATATTCAGCATCTGGTTGATTCGCGACCAGACAAGTAAGCTTTGCCACTCGAATCATATGCAACGCCTCCTCCTCGTGAGTCGCATTGGATGTGATTTCTAGAGAAACTACATTCTCGTACCAAGGTTTGTTGGTAACGGCGAGTTTGTCGTATATAGAAAGTGTCATTTTTGGAGAATTTCTGGTGAAGGGTTTTGAGATAGGTAAAAATTTCTGGGCAATTGAAGGTTTGTAGCAGAGGGTTTGTGAAGACGAAGGCTTTTTGAAATAAGGTTTGAATGAGGTCTTTGCAATGGATATAAGATTTTGATTTATGGAAAATCGCGTAGATGAAGGATTTTGACGGTCAAGATTAAAACCGGCTTAAACGTGTAATTGAAAGGACGATTTTGCAAGTGCTTAGCCGCCAATTTATCCTTTTTGGTGATTAATGAACAGTGCATTTAATTACTATTCCTGCAGACCATTGACTTTCCTCGAGAATTTCAAACGTCCCGCCCAAATATTTCTTCAGGTGTTTTGTCATTTATTGACAATGATTACTGAGATTCAGATAGACAATAAATGTGGTGCATGAGTTAATACTTCTTCAGACTAATTTTCTCCATCAGTCTTTGTTGGGATATTTTAGTTTTGATGAATTATGCCAAAACATTATCGACTTGTATTTTTGAAGCTAATCTACAGATAATAAGTTGAGGGGGAACTCACAAAATCAGAAGAAGATGATCAAGATCAGACGATGCTGCAGACGAGACTGATCGAGATCAGATGAGTAAGATGAGTTCCGGAGGTAACTGATGAGCTGAGCAAAATCAGAAGAAGAAAAGCTAAGCCAGCTGATCAGAAGAAGGAGAGTTACCTGATTAGATGACTAGAGCAGATATGCTGATCAGATGACCATATCAGGTGATTAGACAAGATGACCAAATCAGATGACCAGAAGGACATACGAGCTGATTTGGTGATCAGAAGAGCAGACAAGCTGATCAGAACATAACTGACCAGAAGATCAGAAGAGAAGGTTGATGATCAGAAGAGGAGCAGATAAGACTGATCGAGATCAAACGTGATCGAGATCAGATGAGATAACCTGATGCAACTAACCTAAAATGCTAAACTGATGAGCTAACCTGATATGCTGAACTGATGTTGTACAGATCTGATCAGGTGAGCTGATCAGATCAGGCGAGAAGAAATCAGATATCAGAAAACCAGAAATCTGCATACCAGATCAGTGGACCAAATCAGAAGACAAGAGTCAGAAGATCTGAACAGTAAACACAGGCGTACTGATCTGATGTCACCTAGAGATAAGTCATCTGAAGTCATGTTCACTGAGAATCAGAACGCTACTGATGATCAGTTAGCCTGAGTGCTAGTGACCTGAGGGTCAGGATGTCTGAAGTCAGAAGAAGCTGAACTCAGTTAGCCTGAGTGTCAGTATGTCTGATCAGACAAGGTCCTCTGAAGAGAAGTCTGCTGAATCAAGAATCCTGAAGACTCAGAGAAACCTGAAGACTCAGAATGATCCTGAAGATTATAGCCGTTAGATTCAGCTGACGTGGACCAATGAGAGGAAGACAACAAGCCCGAAAAGGCTGCAAAAGCTACTGAATAGTATGGAATTGAATGTGACTCCATCCAACGGTAACATTCAAATCTACACTATAAATACAAGTTCTTCCTTCATTATTCGTGTGGAGAATGTGGAAAAAGATGCTACAGAGCCAAGAGCCATATACTCAAGAATTCCCACCATAGAACACTGAGCAAGAAATACACGCATATATTCAAGAGTGTTTTACCCTAGATCTAAGCACAAATGTAATATCCTAAGCTTAGAGATATTTTCCCATCCTTAGCATTGAGGCTAAACAAATGTAAGGTAAAATCTCACCCTAGTTGGAAACCAAACAAACCTTACCCAAATCAGTTTGATAGGTTAAGTTTGTAGGTGAGTGTGAACTCGGAAAATATTTAAGTAATCCCGAAATGGAGGGTAGGTTATCCCGTGAGGGTGATAAGTCCCGTTTGAGTGTGAACTCGGTAAACATCTGTTGGGTGTTGGACTAACACATTAAACTAAGTCCAGTTGGTTAAGTAGGTGCCCCTGCTGAAAGGGAAGAGTGGATGTAGGAGTTGGACTTCGAACCACTATAAAATCGTGTGTTCTTTACTGCTTTATGTTCTTACTTGCCATATGCATTTGATTATAATCAAAACACATCGATCGGTTTCAAAAAGAGAAAAATTGGAATCACTCCGCCCTCACCCCTGTTTTATATGCATTACAATTGGTATTTAACGCACACATGGGTTTTCAAATCGGGACCAACAGTTTTACTGAGTTTTGACCTTGATAAAATGTCAGTATAATACTGAGTACTGAACTTCAGGATAACTGAGTTTCCCAAGACTCAGTGTTCAGAACTCTCAATTTTATCTTGAGTTTTTCAGTAAAACCTGAAAAGCTTCATGCATCTGAAAACCTTTAATTTTTCAGATTTGCCTTATTCACATGGATCCAACATTCCTAATTCAACTGATAGTTCCTGAAATCTTGATTCAGCCAAAGGTTTAGTCAAGATATCAGCTCTCTGTTTATCAGTATGAATTTTCTCCATTCGGATATCCTTCTTCTCAACATGATCTCTAATGAAGTGATGTCTGATATCAACATGCTTACATCTGGTGTGCAATACTGGATTTTGTGTAATAGCAATTGCACTATTATTATCACAAAATATAGGTACTTCATTGGCTATAATCTTATAATTCCTCAATTGTTGTATGCGAGCTAAAGAATGCGGCACAATGACTTTCTGCGACCATGTATTCAACTTGATAGTATTGGTTGCTCTTCGAGGTCATTTTTTTGAAAACCATGATATCGGGTTTACTTCCAAGAAATTGACAAGTTCTCGTGGTAGACTTCTGTCAATTCTACATCCTCCATAATCGAGATCCGAATAACCAGTTAATTCAAGGTTATCATCAGCTGGATACCATAATCCTCTATTCACAGTGCCTTTAAGATATTTCAGAATCTTTTTGGCAGCCTCCATGTGATTAGCTTGGTATCTTGCACATATCCCAATAACAAATGTTATATCAGGCCTACTTGCAGTGAGATATAGCAATGATCCAATGATCCCTCTATAATCAGTGTGATTTACTGATTTGCCTTCAGGATCAGGATCCATCTTGTAGTTAGTATTCATGAGAATTCTAACTGCATTGCAATTCTGTACACCATACTTTGCAATCAGATCTCTGGTGTATTTTGCTTGGTTGATGAAGATTCTTTCCTTAGTTTGTTTTACCTGAAGTCCAAGAAAGAAATTCATCTCCCCCATCATAGACATCTCAAACTTTCCTTTCATCAGAATGGAAAACTTCTCACACAACTGATGATTTGGAGAACCAAATATGATGTCATCCACATAAATCTGAACAAGTAAGATATCTTTCTCATCTTCTATCCTGAACAGAGTTTTATCAACAGTTCATTTGATAAAACCATGGTCAGTAAGAAACTGAGAAAGGCTATCATACCATGCTCATGCTTGCTTAAGACCATACAAGGCTTTAGCTCAGAACCATTACGACAAAATCTCGGAGGTTGTTCCACATATAACTTGGCACACCATAGAAATGCAACATCCATCGGAGGTTGTGAATTTCCACATATAAGAAACTTCGATGGCACAGTCATTCAAAATGCAAAGGTTTCATCATATCCTTCTTTCTTGAGAATAACCTTGTGCAACTAGTCTTGCCTTGTTTTCACAATGTTGTTGTTTTTCATCTCTCTTATTCTTAAACACCCAGAAAGTTCCAATCACATCGATGCCCACTAGCTCCCAAACTTCATTTCTCGATTCAAATTCTTCTGCGGTGCAAAGGTTTCATCATGAAGTCCAAGCTTCTTCAATCTTGAGAATAACCTTTTGCAAGATAGCCTTGGCGCCAGAACAAATGTTGTTGTTCCATGGAACCTTATTCTTAAACACCCACTTAGATTCCAATCACATTAGGATGTCTATCCAACCATTTTCTCCTGGATGTTCCACTAGTATCCTCCCAAACTTCATCAAATTTGGGAACAACAAAAGGAGAGAGGAATCATCTTCCTAGGGAAATTCCATTCATAACAATCGAGACATTTGAATCTTGGTTGATAGAGAGTTTGTCTCTTCAATCTTCATCGGGGTTCATTTTTTGGATAGGAGGTTGGTTTTCCTTCCGGTGGAGAATTTCCAAAGTCTCACCACTTCGAAGTTTTTCCATGGAACTTCTTTTCTTGTTTTGACACTCCATTCATAGAATAGATCACCCACGTGTTCAGAGGGTGGGTTTTTCGTGCTAAGTCTGGGTGATTCTTTTCATGATGTTTTCTGGTCATATTCCATTTAGATTCATCAAAAATAACATGAGGTGTTTCTTCCACAATAAGAATACAGTTCGATATCTGAAATATGGTTGTAATATCCTAAGAATATCCCTTCATCAGCTTTGCTATCAAATTTTTTTTTATCTTTACCATTATTGTGTATGAATTTTGCAACCAAACACACAAAAAAGAAAGAAACAATTCCTTTCATTCCCAAGATCATAAGGAGTTTTTTTTTGATTTTTCAAGATGGATCCGTTTCGAGAGTAGCATGCGGTGTTGATAGCTTCGCCCAAAATTTAGGAATATCACCCAAAGAATCATTGTTCTTCTTTGACTTTCTTTTGAGTCCTATTTCTTCTTTCAAAGAACACCATTTTGTTGTGGGGTCCTTGCAAATTGATGTTTATGGGCTATTCCATTTGATGCACAATAATCGATATAATATGGTTGATAAAGAGTTCCTTTATTTGTCATCAACTAGTCTCTTTCTTCTTGAGTAAGAATATGAGTGTATATTCATCAACTACCACAAGTGTATATTTCCGCCATTAGTGCTTACAGTGTCATTTGGACCAAAGAGATCCATATGTAACAGTTGTAATATTCTGTCATTAGAAACATCTACTTTGCTTTTGAATGATGCTTTGATTTGCTTTCCTTTCTGACAAGCATCACAAACATGATCTTTATTGATCACTTCATTAGGTAACCCCCTCACAAGTGCTAATCTTGCAAGTTTGTTCAGGGTTTTGAAGTTTAAGTGATTCAGCCTTTTGTGCCACAATCAACTGGTATCAGTGGAAGTTTTTGCAACCAAACATGTATCTTTAGGAGATAATTTCCAATTAGCAAGATACACATTTCCTTTTCTAGTACCAGTCAGTAAAATTTTCTGTGAACCATTGTCTTTCACATAACATAAGTTCTTTGAGAACTCAACACTGAATCCTTTGTCACAGAATTGGCTGATTGAAAGCAGATTATGCTTCAGACCAGACACATATGAAACACCATGGATATGAACAGAATCAACTTCAAGAGTTCCATATCCTTCAGTTTGTCCTTTGGAGTAGTCTCCAAATGTGATCTGAGGGTCTTTTTGCTCAACATAGTTAGTGAGTAATTGCTTATATCCTGTCATATGTCTTGAACATCCACTGTCCAGATACCATACAGCAGGAGGCAATTCATTTCCACTCATCAGGGCTATGTTGTCTTTATTCAGCTCAGTTCCCTTTTCCTTTACCTGAAAAACAGATCAGTTCTTAGGTACCCATTTGGTGTAGGGTCCTACCAGGTTAGTTGTACCTTTTGGAACCCAAATCCTGTCTGACAACTCTAATTACTTTAGAGTGGCTGATTTGTTTCCCATAAACATCTACATACACATTCACCACCCTAGGTGCCTTGGCAGTACCCTGTGTATGAGTGCCAGCCTTAGCATGAACATGAACCTTAGAGTTCTTCTTGGGTTCAGGCCTTTTGTTCAAGGGCCTTAGCCTTGGTGCAGCTGGTCTCTGTCTCTGCTGACTTGGGTTCAGGAAACCTTTGCCCTTAGGCAAGTGGGGTTTAGGTTGCCTGTACTGAAATTGTGGTCTTTCAGTAATCCGAGGACTTGGTCTTTTCAGTTGAGAATATCTCTGCTGAGTGTTTCTCTTCTGAAAATTACTCTGATGGTTCAGTGCAGATTTCTTCAGGTTGGTATTCTTAGCCTGAGGCTTTGAAGTACTGGCCTGAAAATTTCCTACTGAGTGTTCAGGTTTTCTAGCCTTTTCCTGAGGTTTGCGCTTTCTTCCCTGAACCTTCAGTTTTTCTGAAACCATAGGTCCTTTACTCTTGTCTAAAACCTTGGGCTATTCTTCAGTGAGAAGATTAGATCCCACTGGTTTAACAAAGACAGTCTTGGTGCTACTAGAAGCAGCATTCAGAAGTCCTTGTGAGGTTCCCCCTGGATTATATCCTAATCCAGCCTTTATAGTTGTAGGTCTTTGATAACTCTAAATTTCATCTATCACTTTAGATGCAGAATTCAATAGAGCTAACTTTCTCTGCGCACTATCCTAACATTTCTTTAGAGTCTCATGCTTCTCAAAGAGGTCATTGAACTCATTTCTAATAAGCTAAATCTCCTCAGTGGATTTCTCTAATTTTCCATTCAGGATTTCTACCACTTTCTCTTTTTCTGAGAGTTGTACTTTCAGAACATCTAGTTCATCAGTAGTTCCCATCAATTGAGAAGTGATCTCAGCATTTTTAGAGTCTTTCCACTTCAGATTCTCAGCAGTCAGTTCCTTGTTCTGCTCTTGAGTTTCAGTGAGCAGTTCTTGTAACACAGAATAGTCCTTCATAAGATTCTCAAAAGAATCCACCAGGTCAAAGTTACTGGTTACAGTTGAACTTGAAAACTCATGTGCTTGTGTAGGAGCAGCAACAGAGATAGAAGAATTTACCTCCTCCATAGCAACAAGGCAGACATCATCACTGTCACTATCTGAGAATATCTCATCTGAAGAACTGGATCCTTCTTCAGATAGTCCTTCTTCTTCAGCAATTATAGCCTTCTTGCTGGAGATCTTTCGGTCTCTCTTGGCTTGTCTCTCCTTTCTTTCTTTAGCACTCAGCTCAGGACAGTCATATTGGAAGTGACCTTTCTTCTGACAGTTGTAGCATCTGTTGGTATCATCATCCTGATCACTTTCCTCCTTGGTCTTGGAGTCCTTCTTCTTGGATGAGAATCCATCAGCTTTCTGGTCCTTCCTTTTCTGAGTGGATCTGTCCTCAGCTTCTGAGTTTCTCCTGTTCCTGTGATTCCTGTAATATTTCTTATATTTTCCATATCTGCTATTGAGTTTTTCAAACCTCCTTGCCATCAGTACTAGCTTATCCTCTTGCTCATCCTGATTTCTGGCAAGTGAGTTCTCAGACTCTCTAGCTTTACAGGATTTCTCTTTGGCTTTAAAAGCCACATTCTTGCTAGATGAAGAATCATCTTTGCTGTCAGATTTCTTAGTTTTCTGATCAATCACAAATTCATAAGCTTTCAACTCAGAGAAAACTTGTTGATATGGCATGGAATCAATATTTTTGGTGTTTTCAATCTCCACAACATGTATATCCCATTTCTTAGATAGACCTCTAAGAATTTTCAGTGCCACTTCTCTCTGTGGGTATCACTTCCCAAGAGTACTAAGATCATTCATAATACTAGTGAATCTGACCTCAAGTTTGTCAATGGACTCACCATCTTCCATTTCAAAGCTATCAAACTTTCCAATAGCAACAGAAAGCTTGTTTTCTTTGATATGATTTGTGCCTTGACACATGATAGCAAGTGTGTCCCATATTTCTTTTGCAGTTTCACAGTCATCAATAATGCTATATAGAGTATCTTTAGCAATGTAGTCCAAGTTGACTAACTTTCTCTCATCAGGAGTAAGTTGGTCATCAGGTTTAGGAAATTCATCCCTGGGATCATTTCTCTCAGTATCAGTGATTCTAGGATTCAAAACAGTAAATTTGAATGGTCCTTCAGAAACCACTCTCCACATTCTTTCATGTTTTGAATACAGATGAGCCTGCATTCTCAATCACCATAAGTCATAGCTCTCAACAGAGAACATAGGAAGTTTCTTAGAAGGCATGATGAATGAGCCTTGTAAGATGTCAACAATAAGATCTATTCAGTAGACCACCAAAGTCTTTTAGCAAATAGACTATGGCTACAAAAGCAAGTGGTCAAAATGAACCACTGCTCTGATACCACTTGTTGGTCCCGGTGCAAACGAGTCTGACACGTGTATGGGGGGGAATACACGTGTTTAGTGATTTTAAAAACTTTTTCTTCACTGAGGTTAGATGGGTCAGGTTATCTTGATATTTTTGCCCTGAGAAGCACATATCGCCCTGAGTCAAAGTCTACTGAGACAATGATCCTGAGCAGCTTTCAGAAGCTTCAGATTAGCCCAACTGATCCTGAATTTTATCAGAGATCCTGAGGAGCTTGGATCAGATAATTATCTTACTGAACACTCAGTAGTGTTAGTTCATTTTGGTAACTATATGTTCTAGCCACTCAAGTGTGCGGAATGGTTGGCAATAAGTTTATACTCGTTTTAGCTTTGCTGAAAATCTTCTTCCTTTAATGAAACACAATGATTAAGGTTGTGACCAATTTGATGCAAGTTCAGTGGATTGGTTCCAACTGAATATCAGTGAAATACATGCAACAGATAAAATGCAGTACAGAAAGCAAACAACACAACAATTATAGTGGTTCAGAGACTGAAGCTCCTACGTCCACTCTCTCTGATCTTCAGAGAAATTCCTTAACCACTTCCTAAAGCTTTCAGGCTAACTCACTGTAGCTTACTCACTTTTCTACCTTGAGTTTTCTGACTGACTTACTGCAGTTTACTAACTCAAAACACACACAAGTGTTCAGACTACCACAAGTAGCTTACTAACTTCTTCTCTAGAGTCTTCTGGCTAACTCACTGTAGCTTACTCACTCTTTACAACTCTAACTCACCAACAATACACACACACAAACTACCTTAACAAAGGGTTTGGGTTTGGGTTGGTTTCCAACTATGGTGAGATATCCTTTACAATAAGTACAAATGCAAAGGCTAGGATATCTCTTCTAAGCTTTGGATATTTCTATCAATCTAGGCTTAGAATAGTGAGCTCTCTCCAATGTGAAACACTTGGGAAATTCTAGGGTTTTCGAGTGCTTCAATTTGCAAGAATACGAATGAGCTCTTGAGTTGTTGTAATTTCCCGTAACCTTTCAATGTAGAAGGTCACTGGTATTTATAGGCAACTTCTCCAAAGGTCACTCTTGAAAAAACTATCCGTTGGAAGAGATAGCCTCAAGGGTTTCCTCTTCTGGTTATTGATGAAATGCTATTTTTAGGGTTTGAACACTCCCTTGCATGTTTTAGGAAATATGCAGTCAAGTAGCCAATCATCAACTTTTGTGAACTGGAAGACATCAGCTCTGACATTTTTCAGTGAGATGTCACTTTCAGTGTCAGTTCAGTACCTCATTGGTTGAAATCTCTGTTTGAGCAGAGACAAGCAAACGACTCTTTTCTCTTGATCTGATATGTTCCTTAATGTCAACAAATGTCTAATATTCTGTTTGTTTGTACTAGGAATGAACATAACACTATTTCATAAAATAGTTGTTCAGGGTCCTTTTGATAAATACAAAAACAGTCTTCAGGATCTTCTGATCTTCAGGATTCTTCTGAGTCTTCAGGATGTTTCTGATCCTTCAGAGTCTTCTGATTCTTCAGAGTCTTCTGAGTCTTCAGGATGTTTCTGATTCTTCAGAGTCTTCAGCATACTAACATATCCTGATCTATATCTGCTGACTATACATGGTGCAGATAATCCTGAGTCCTAATATCTAATGAAACCTGATCCTGATTCTATTCTATCAAGATGTCCTGATACATGTCATACTCAGGGTTTTGGGATCTAATCAAAACTTCTTTATTAAATTCATCTCCCCACAACATATATTGTATATAATTTAATTTTATGAATCTATATACCTTACTATTATCTACTATAATTAATATTATTAATTAATCCATTAAAATATTTATACTTAATTTATACCACAATCAAATAATTTGCAATGTGCACCCAAAATCACTAAATCCCAATAAATTATGTTAGAATTTTCTCACCCCTAATTAAGAATGAGTATAACAAATAATTCAACCTTTAAAATAATTCAAACACGGAATAAATAATGCAGAATCACAAATAACACATAAAAATATTAATATGTAAATAATATAAAATGCACGGAATGCATGAAATATATTGAACAAAGACACATTATCATAACCTTGCGGCGTGTTATTTAATAACATTTAAACATTTAAACATTAACACTTAACTTCTTTTTCTATATAATATGCAAGTTTATAATTTATATCTATTTAATTATAAAACTTCGAATCTTTAGAATTTTAAACTAAAGAAGAATGAAATATAAATTTGAATAATACCTAATTAATACGAAGCACCCACAATGCTTAACGAATTCATATAATAATTAATGAGAGACTTGGATATTACACTCACGGTGGGCATAAGTTGTGGCCCTGTGGACTTCATGTTGGGCGGGCAAATATGTATTTATAGAAGTATATTTTTATCAAATATGTGTTGTAGCCTAGTGGTTCAGGTTTGTTGTTAATGAAATTGGTCGCAGGTTCAATTCCAATTGAACACATAATAATTTAATTTTTTATCAAATTTTTGTGTGTTACTACAACTATGTATAAGTGTTACTACATTGTTATATTGAAAAACTTTCATATCTTACGTAACAAGTATTAAAACATATAGTAACACATAAATATTCATAAGGTAAGGTAACACATGAGTGTTCACATAGTATTACGACGATATGTGAACAGTGTTACATATTACTAAAAAAAATGTGTTACTACATGAACAATAAGTGTTACCCTATGAAGAAAAACGTGTTACCACATGAACAAAACCAGTACAAGCGCGAAAAGAAATCACCAGTCCAAAATTACAGATTTGAAAAACAACTTGATGTGTTATTACATGATCAAAAATAGTGTTATGTTCACATAGTATTACGACGATATGTGAACAATGTTACATATTACTAAAAAAACATGTGTTACTACATGAACAAAAAGTGTTACCCTATGAAGAAAAACGTGTTACCACATGAACATAACCAGTACAAGTGCGAAAAGAAATCATCAGTCCAAAATTACATATTTAAAGAACAACTTGATGTGTTACTACATGAAAAAAATAGTGTTACCATATAAGCAAAAGAGTGTTACTACATGAACAAAAACCAGAACAAAAGCGAAAAAAATCCTCAGTCCAAAATTACAGATTTACAGAACAGCGTGAAAAGAGTACAGAAATATCTGAATTTCATCACACACTTTGTGTGGGTAATCCAAACACCACACACATATTCTCTCTTCTTCTCGCAGAATCCACACTAAAAAATTCAAATTGAACAACCTTATTTCATCCAATGATCGGAGCGAAAAAGAAAATTAGGGCACAAACGAAGAAGAAGAAAGCCCGTGAGATCCGCCAGAAGAGAAGAGGAAGAAGAGGAAATCTGACCGCGTCTGATTGCGCGATGGAAGAAGATGAAGAAACCCATTGGCCCGCCAACAATCTGCCCTAACCTGTCCCCTACCTGACCGCGAGAAAAAAAATAGAAGTTCAATTGCACATATCACTTGTATGCAATATTGCATACAAGTTTTTACCAAAAATAAAACTCAATCTATAATATTAATGTTTTTAGAGTGAATTTTTTTATTAATTTTAATTGTATGAGTTGAATTGAATTTTATTTGTATTATATAAGTTTAATCAAATTTAGTATCATTTTATAAATATTAGTATGTGTGGTGAATTTAGTGAATAATATGAATTATATAATTAATTTAATAATTGTGAGACCCATACATAACATCTTACAAAATTTACATAATAATAAATATTAATCAAAGAAATTAATAGAGATCAATTGTGGGTGTACAAATAAATTTAGTTTATGCGCTCAAAAAAAAATTAATTTAAATTTCTAACAAAATTCATCTCATACTACACAATTTCACATTAAAATAATTCAATATTTAAACCGTATGTAAGTTGCACGTGAGAGCTACTAATCTAACAAGCACATAATTTCAGTAAAACGTTCATGCAATTTATTATCAACTCGATGAATTAATTTCAAAATATAAATAAGGTTTTCCTATTATAACGGGGTGTTCCAAAGGACTCCCCGCCCTTCCATCAAATATTCTATTAATACTAAAAATATGATCAATTAATCTTCTTTGCGATTTTGCTAATGATCATGTGGCAACTATTTATGAGGAATAGCTTCAATTGGATGCAATTTAGTCACAGACTCACAGCTGATGATAAAAGGAGCTCACAAACTTTTATACATAACATTTTACGTATTTTAAATTCGTACAATATGTCATACCTGCACAATTCTATTTATTGGGCTGAAAATTAGCAGATCTTTTGCAGGTCGAATCGGGTCAAACTGATATTTTAAAAATATTCATGCTCTACAACTTTTTGAGCTTGACTTACTCGGATCATTTGTCTTTGCTTACAAAAAACTCCAAACACATTCAACAAGTTTGTAAGTGTTTCAAAAAGCCAACTACAATCATTGTTTTTTCAAGAAATGACAACCAGCGGGTCAAACTGATATTTTAAAAATATTCGTGTTAAACAACTTTTTGAGCTTGACTTACTCGGATCATTTGTCTTCGCTTACAAAAAAACTCCAAACACGTTCAACAAGTTTGTAAGTGTTTCAAAAAGCCAACTACACTCATTGTTTTTCAAGAAACGACAACTAGTGTTAATTGAAGTTGATGAGCAAAGAAATGAACACAGTAAGCACATGGAGTATCCTTCATAATCAAAGTCTTAAGGTCATTTATATCACCTTTCATGTTGCAAGCCCCATCATATCCTTGACCTCGAATCTTAGATGGACTCAATGAATGTTCTGTAAATAAAGAAATTATTGCACTTTTAAGTGACAAAGCAGTCGTATCACCAACATGTATAAGCCTAAGAAATCGTTCAACTATCATTCCTGTCTTACCATCAATATATTGCAAAGAAAGAACTAGTTGTTCCTTTTGACACACGTCACTTGACTCATCAACCAAAATACAAAAGTAGTCATCACCAAGATCTTGTATAATGTGCCTAGTTGTTTCTTTTGCACAACAGTTGATGAGATCCTTTTGAATTTTAGGAGACGTCAATTGATGATTACTTGGGGCATTAATTTTTTAACACTCTCATTATGTTCAGCTAGCCACTTCAAAAGCTCAAGAAAAATTTCCCTACTAATGGACTCACCACTTTTATCATGTCCACGAAATGACGATCCTTGACGCAAAAGAAACCTCAAACAAGTAATTAAGTGAAACTTTCAAACGAGTTTCATACTCACTTCTAATCATATTGCTTGCATTATAAAAAACATGAACATCGAAATTCCCTTTCGAGTCTCTTAAATTCACATATTTTTCATAAGCAAGATTATGAGCACAATTAGCCCCACCAACATGCTTCTCAAATCTCCTCGGTTTATTCCATGATCTAAAACCCCGAATAACAAATGCATTTTCTCCTACACTAACTTCCATGCCATTTTTAAATAAGTAGCAAACAAAATCAAATGTTGCATATTTCTCGACACTATACTCAAGCCAATCATATTTATTAAACCAACAAACACTAAACCGGCGCATACCTCTAAGATCTCTTTAGGGAAGTCATGAGATTTTGGTTGACAAGATTTCTTAAGAATATATTGTCTCATCACCGCATTTCTTTGATTTGGAGCATAATCCATTATGCTTATTCTTTTCCCGGGATCATGTGGAAGAAATTCACATCATGTACCATTTCTTCCTCTTGTGATAATTCACTAAAAGCCCTTGAATACACTTCTTCAACAATATTTTTTTGAGCAATACTTTCTTGAGGTTGTGGAGAAGTAAATGATTGGGATAAAGGAGGTTCACTAACATTGGAAGGAGCCTCATTATCTCTCGATGAAGAGTAAAAAGTTCCTTGAGATTTCATTTTTTTAAGTATAAACTGCCAAAGATCCTGTTGCTTCCTCATTCCTTTGACTTTTTTTGTTTCATCCTCATTTCCTAATTAAATTAGATATAGAAAATAAGAATACAATAAAAAAAACACAAGCCATATTTAAACTACAAACCTAAATTAAATTACCAGCCCTAATATATCAAAAAATACCATCAAATTAACTTATTTTCTAAACTATCAACAAAAACTATCAAAATTTTGATTCACATTCATATTAAATAGAAAATATTATAAGCCGTAATTTATGAACTTAGCAAATATCCATATGTCATCACATTCACGATTCAATTCAAGAATTAATAAAAGAAAAAGAAAAATAAATAAAGCTTACCTTGTTGATGGTGGCATCGGTGGTGACGCCGAGAAGAACGAAGAAGAGGGTGTCTGGGGGGAACGTAAGTGTGCTTGTAGTCGCAAGAGAGCGGCCTTAATGAGGACCCAAAATCGTTGGTTGAGTAAGACCGTCTCATGTTGCTAAGACCGCTTGACTCCTCTCAGCTCCTCCACATTCTTGTCGGGTCCCTTGGTAGGGCCCCTGGGCTCTACTTCTTAGTGGTTGATGTCATGTGAAGGAATCTTAATTGGGAATGGATGACTCATTCCACTTTAGAGTGTCCACGGTTTTTAGTTTTTCATCTTCTGGGAAAGTAATGAGTTTGTTAATCTTTTTTGGATAACGACGAGCCTAAACTGATCTAGAGTTCAATCCCTATTTTGGGAGGGTATAGTGAGTATACCATTCTTCTAATGCAAATTGTTGAATATTACCGGTTAGTTGGGCCTTAACTATGGGAGTGAGTGTAGCGTTAATATCAACCCAATTCACTAACAATCACACAAATATGAAGTAAATGTTGACGAATCAAAGGATAAGACAATAGTTGAGGGAATGATAGAATTCCCCACTAAAGTGTAGTTTGCTTGTATATTTTAATTTGTAATGAATGTGGAGACCAACCTCCATTTTCTAGGATTTTCACCTTATTTATAGGGGGTACAATATGTACTAGATGAGGCCGATCCCAGGGATCACAGACGTGTCCGAAGGCAAAATAGATGTATGTTTGGTGTAGTCAATTCCATTGCAGACTACCCTTATTTTCCTATTGGTTGTGTATATTTCCTTCATTCACTAAGTTTGGGATTCTGTTGGGGCATTAACTGAAGGATCCTTGACACCAATCATCGAGCTTTCATCTCTGAGGGTTCCATTTAATGAGGTGTGTGAAAACATTAAATGCATGCACTCTACCTTTTCCCGTTAGCCATCGGGTCCTTCCGCAATATCCTCAAGCCAATCGCATTTCCGTATTGGGTTAAATGAATAAGAGGCTCCTTTCTTCAAGGCGGCTGACCTAGAGGGTGCGGTCCCGTGCTTTTCAAGCTCTTTAATAGTCTGAGCTCGACCGAATAATCATTGGGTTGCGCATCAGCTTTGGTCTAATCCAATCCTTTCTTGGACTATTTGACCTAGCCATTTACAGGTTTTCGAGTTTTTTCTAGGTGTTTGCATGCGTTAATAAGTAGACTCGTTATGTGCTGCTGATATTTTGATAATGATTGACATGCGTTTTGTGTTTGTCCTTTTGCAAAATATAAGAGCAACAAAATATGGAGGTTTGGGAAGGAACTTACAAACCAAAACAACTTGCACTATAACAGGTGTGGCGCGCAACTACTTGACCATGGCGCGCGGGACATTCACAAACTTGAGCAAGAAAGTAAAGAAATACTTATGGAGAATGGTATAAACTGCCCTATGATTTTTTCAACTCAATGTAGATGTGGTATTCTTTGGAGGCACTGATGAGGCGAGTATTGAGATGATTATTAGAGATGACGGCTAGACATCGCCGGTCCTGGAAATATTGGGGCCTGAATCGAACTTTAAAATGGGTCCTCTTCCCTCACATTTTTTATTCTATATGAACTTAAAGACAACATAAAACAAATTTAAAAATTAATAATGCAAAATTTACAAAATATTTTATTATACATAAATAATATGACAATTATATCTCAATTAACTACATAAATATAACTCGCCTAATAATTTTAGTAGCAAGAGTATTAATCCAATTGACAGCTTTTGGAAACATTCATCCATTTCTTCAAATAATCTACCACATCAATTGCACAGTTTGTTTCTTTAATTTGGTAAATAGCATTTTAAAAATAATAACTTCAAAACAAATTATTGTCTTCAATATCGAAAAAACCATCCGAAAATTAGTTTTAGGACGTTGGTTCTATTATGTGATTTAGGCATTTATTTGGGCTAATTTTATTAGGAAGTTGGGCCTTTTTAATTATTTTTTTTATTAAAATAAAGGTAAAGAACTTTGTCATCTCCTAATTAAGATGCTAATTCTATTAACTGATGTAGGCCTTGTTTAGATGGTTGTATTAGATGACTAGTCCTTTTAACTATTATTTTTTAATAATGTGATACAAAAATATAAAATTTTATAATTAAGAAAATTCGAATATGGTTGAGTGACATACACTAAATAAAAATTAACCAATGATCTAAATTAAAATCTTTATTTTTATTTAATTTATTTTATATATGTATATATATATATATATATATATATATAAGGTATAAAAAATGGACCCCTAAAAATTTGAAATATTCATGGGCTTGAATCGATCAGTTCATTGGCCTCAAAAGGACCAACCCTGCACCTAGAAGTTTGTAGCGTGCCGATCCATAATGATAGTGAGAAAAGGGCGAAGTGCTGGGGCTGCTTGAAGCTTTGTCATGATTGAAGAAGAATTAAATACTCCTAGTGCAAAAAGCCCTCTAGTGTTACTCTTAGATCCAAACACTTTTTTAAATTACTTGTAGTACAAAGCACCCCTTAAAAAACCTAAAATGCCCCCATCTCATTCAAATTCATCTCTCACCATATCTCACCGCACTCTCCCACAAAATACCTAATCTGATACATCTCCCATTTTGGCACACAATGGCGGCGGATGATTGAACCATCTCATCTCGATCTCCTCTCCCCCTCCTCGACCCTTCATCGCCTTCTCTCCCCGCCACTTGATCACCACCTCCAAAGACTAAGCCCCGCCTCATGACCTCCGATTCGACGCCGCCCATGGCCTCCACCTTCACCGTCATAAACAAGAAAAAAATACGGTCCATAAAACCCTAAAAGAAGTCGCGTCGCCGTCACACTCACAAGGAGCTCCGCCACTGCCACTGTCGTGTCGTCTGTCGCGGCGGATTTCACCCACTCGTCGTCAGTGTTAGTGTTAGTATTAGTGTCCTAGAGACAATCCTATTGTAAGGACATAATGCTAAGATAATATTCAGTATTGGTTTTAATATTACTGTTTGTTTAATATTAAATGTATGACATTACAGTTATCTGAATATTATGTTTGGTTGTTTGTATTTATTCTTATTTGTATTACCATGAATCATTGTCGTCATTGAGATTGTGAGAACTCAGATGACTTAAGCATGATTCTCAACTAGCCCCGATCAAGGATCATCAAGAATGCGATATTGATGATGCAATTGAGATTGGTGTGCGATCTGCATCATACTCTTAGAGAGTGTAGTAAGATCTCACTTACTACGAGATACTAGGTATCTCATGATGGATGCACAGATACCTTAGAGGGTATTGGTATACCCATCCGAGAAACTATTTGATGTAATTCAACAATATGTGTCTATGGGTGTCTCGGTTAGTGGGAGCGATGCGATACTCCTTGACTTGAGGTCAATACGCACGACATGTGTGGAGTGATGAATTTTGACCATGACCGACGCTTGCACCCTTCCATGGGTAGATATGGCTTGGATTGAGTTCATCACGAAGTGCATGTGCGTAGTAGTTGAACCAAGAATAGGATTCATTCCTCAAAGTGGATTTAGAGAGAATGTTTGTCTTCTCGTCATAATTGGATCTAAGTCATCGGCCAATGCACGTTAATTTAGACTTTGTGGCTAAGTGTGACATACATGATCAATTACTGATTAGGGATAATATGAATAATTTATTTGAATAGACACTGCATCATGTTCAAGACTTAATTGAGTATTCACGAATGAAAGAAAGTTTTCGTAATAGCTCATGTTTCAGTTACATGTAGTTGCACGTTTCTCGCAACGTACCTCATATATTGAGAATGTCTGATTTATTGTCTAGGGTTCAATTAAGACCGTTAGTTTGACTAATCGCTCGATATATGAGGGCCTATGGGTCACACGACAAGTAATTCCCTAATCAGATTAAAGTTGGTTGATTAAGTATTAAATTTGATTTAATATTTAATTTATGGAGAATTAATAATATATTAATTTGAAATTAATTATTATTACTGTTTAATTAAATTGGATTTAATTAAATAAAAATCCCAAATAATATATGGAATATTATTGTAGGAAAATATATGTAGGGAAAAACATATCTATGGGATTTGTTTTGCAAGATTAGGAAGATAGCATAAGATTTAAGCTGGTCTTCCCCTATATATATGAGACCCTACAGATTCATTATTCACTACAAGAAAACTTAGTTTTCTCCATAAAATCTCTAGTTAGATTTTTCCTAGCAAATTCGTCTCGGGATTCAACGTTGGCAAATCTACGCGGATCTGAGCAAGGGGATTACGTGGATACCATAGTTGAGAAAACTGCGTACGATTTACTGTAAAATTTCTCTTTATGTTTATACGTATTCAATTATGCATTTACATGTTCGTTGTTGGTGAACTGTTTATTTTCGCTGCGCATGTATTACGTGTTTGCGTGCCTCTATATTCCAATAGTCAGCGCCACTCACGTCTCACCAAGAGCTCGTGTTCTTAGATCCAAAACTCGCTGAGTTAGTGGGATGAGTTGGGCCGAGTTGCGGCTTTTCAGTGGTTTAAGATTTTTTTTCTTTTAAGTGTTGGACCTGGAAATGGAGGATTGGGCTTGTGTTGTTTTTTATTTATTTATTTATTTTGGGTTGGAGATGAAAGGATTTGAAACTGAAAAATGCTTAGAATACTCAGTTGATGAACACATGCATTTTTATCATGCATGTGTTCATCAACTTGATGAACATGTGCATGTCGGAATTTTGACAAAAATATGTAACTTTCTGTAATTTTGGTTAGATAGGTAAATTTCTGTAATTTTTTTAATTTTTGTTATGAAAAATACAAATTGTAATGTTTATCTTTTTTATTGGATTTTTATGAATGTGTAATTTTTTGATTGTACATTTAATATGAATTTTGTATTTCTTCACACCATCAATTTTATAGTTATGAATTAAAATGAAAATGGGGAAAAATGAAGATAGGAGAAAATGACAGCATAAAAGAAAAAAAAAGTTGATTTGCACCTATTCTGAGAAATCTTCATAAAAGCTTGAAGGAGAAATTGTCATAAAAAATTAAAATGACAGCATAAAAGCTTGAAGGAGAAATCGTCTAATTCTGAGAAAAGGAAGAAAATAAGGGTAGATATGTCTTTTGAAGGCTTGATTTGTACCTACAAGTAATTTTTTAAAAAGTTTGGATCTAGGGGTAATTGGGCTTTGGGCTTTGGAAATAAGGATGAGTATTAAGGATAATTAATTTATATATTAAGGATAATTAATATTTAATTAATAGATTAGATCTTGGTCATTATTGGTCATTAATATGTAATTAATAGATTAGATCTTGGTCATTATTGATCATTAATTCTTGGTCATTATTGTTGTAATTGTATCCTTATTTATAGTGGAATTCTTCCAATCACCTCATTAACGGTGATATTCTAATTATCATCACATGGTATCACGAGCCTAAACACGATCCTAAACCTACTTTTCTGCTGCCGCCGATCATCTCTTCCGCTCGCCGGCTCTCTTCGTTGGACTGGTCCCCTCCAACTCCTCGACTGATTTCTGGACAGGTCCCCTCCAGTATCATTGTCTCGCAAATATTCTGTTCTCGCAACCTTACGCTTCAGGTTTTTCAATGGCGACATCATCCTCTTCCACCACCGATCCGCTCCCTGTCAATACCATGCTCTCAATGGTACCGATCAAACTTGAACCCTCTAATTACTTGATGTGGTATAGTCAAGTCATTCATATGGCCGAGTGCTTCGACCTAATGGGATTTCTTGATGGATCAGTCGTGGCCCCACCCCCTACAATCACGATTGATGGCGCCCATCAACCAAATCCGGCGTTTCTTGCGTGGCGTATGAAAGACAAGAAATTACTCAGCGTCGTCTTCACGTCGCTCACTCCGGATGCGGCATCGGAGGTTCTGGATTGTCAAACCTCTCATTCGGCTTGGTCGACGCTGCTGGCGGCGTTCTCCGACTCATCCGCTTCTCACACCCATCAGCTAGGTGAGGAGTTGCTTTCTCTTCGGAAGGGTGATCTCTCGGTGGACGACTATGGCCAGAAATTTAAGAACTTGTGTGATCAACTTTCGGCAATTGGTCTCCCTATTGATGAAACTGATAAAAGCCATTGGTTCTTACGAGGTTATGCATTCAATTTGCCTCGTTTGCTGACACTCGAATGGCGCTAACCACATTGCCTGTGTTTCGTACCTTGCTTCATCAAGCTCGTCTGTTTGAGATGATGTTGCGTGCTATGGAAGGTGGTTCTCCATCTTCGGCGGCGTTCACGGCTTCAAACCCGGGCAATGGTCGTGCAGGTGGTGGCCGTTCCTCAGGTGGACAAGGTCAGCCTAAGGGCGACTCCGGTTTCTCTTCGGGCAATCAGGGGTTCAACAACAGAGGCCGAAATTTTCAGCACTCTAACAATCGTCCGCAGTCTACAGGGTTTCGTGGTAATTCGGGTAGCAAACCGGGTAATCAGGGTGGAAACGGGGGTCGTCGTACCTATACTCCTCGTTGTCAGATATGCAGCGGTGAACATTATGCGAATAAATGCCCTCAATTTATTGATGCTCGGAATGCTGCTTCTTCTGCCAATCTTGCTCAGGCCTTTAATCACTCATGTCAGATTTCTGATTCCACTCCTGATTGGTATTTGGACTCTGGTGCTTCTGCGCATATGACGAATCAGACATCTGCTCTTGAATCCTTCGGGCCTTACACTGGTAACGGTTCTGTTATTGTTGGTAATGGTTCTGCTTTAAATATTTCGCATATTGGCACTTCTAAATTATCTGGGGATGTTAAATTGTTGGATGTATTGGTTGTGCCACATATTACTAAGAACTTATTGTCCATTTCTAAGTTAACTGCGGATTACCCTGTTGAAATTGTGTTCTCTGATAAGTTCTTTGCCATTCAGAACCGGGTGACAAAGAAAATTATGGCTCAGGGAAGGGTTGATAAAGGTTTATATTTGCTTGATCGGGGTGTCCCGGCGCTAGTTGCAGCAATTAGGAATAAAGACTTGAAGGCCAGTTTTGATTTATGGCATCTTCGTTTGGGGCATGTCCCGTTTACTATTATTTCTTTATTGCAAAAGATAGGCCAATTATCTATTACTTCTTTATTACCGACTCCTACACTTTGTTCCTCTTGTCAGTTGGCTAAGAGCAAACGTGTACCTTTTCTATTGAATGAAAAACATGCTGATGCAGTACTTGACTTAGTCCATTGTGATCTGTGGGCCCAACCCCAGTTATTTCGTCTGATGGGTTTAAATATTATGTCGCTTTTGTGGATGATCATTCTCGTTTCTCTTGGATTTATCCCCTTCATGCTAAGTCTGAATTTTATGATATTTTGGTGAAATTTCATGCTTTTTATGCGCTTTTCGGTTTTCGGAAAAATCAAGGTTTTCAAAAGTGATGGTGGCACAGAATTTGTGAATTCTAGAGTCCGTGAATTTATGTCACTACATGGCATTCTTCATCGTCTCTCGTGTCCATACACTCCTCAGCATAATGGGCGGGCGTAACGGAAAAGACATAGACATATTTAAGCAGTGTCTTTCTATGTTATTTCATTCACATGCTCCTGTATCATTGTGGTTTGATGCTTTTGCCACTGCAGTTTATGTTATTAATCGTTTGTCATCATCTGTACTGTCTAACAAGTCTCCCTTTGAGCTTCTTTTTGGATCAATTCCAAACTATGCCAATTTTAAACCGTTCAGTTGTCGAGTTTATCCATTTTTGAGGGACTATCTTTGAACACAAGTTGGCACCCAAAAGTCGACCTTGCATCTTTCTTGGGTACAATAGCACACATAAGGGATTTTCGTTGCCTCGATCCGGCTACTTCTCGGGTCTTCTTATCGAGGCATGCTCAATTTGATGAACTATGTTTTCCTTTTCTCGAGAACTCAAATGCGCAACACCGATGTCAATTTGGATTTCTCAAGTTTTTGGATGGTACTATCATCGTGCCCATGCCTCTGCCGCCATCCATCCGTCCCCGTGTCATCGCCCTTTGTTTTCGTCCTCACATCATTCCTTTAGATGATGAGGAACAGCTCATCTGATACGGCACCTCGGCGCCCTCCGCGCTTAACCCGGCCCACCGTTGGCACCACTAGCGGTCCGCCCCATAACGCGCTCTGTTCTTTGTCTCGATCCACGGTCCCGGCGGGGCCCGTCCATCCTATGGTGGCGTGCGTGCGCGTGCCGGGTGTTCAAGCCTCGTTCCGGTTGATCTTTCTTACCCGCTATATATCCTCTCGACCGCTAGCTCGAACTAGAGGTTTCAAATCCGCTGCCAAATCTCCAGAATGGTTGTTTGCTATGCAGGAAGAGATCGATACTCTACGTCAAAATAATACGTGGGATCTTGTACCTTGTCCTTCACGTACTAATATTGTTGGTTCGAAGTGGGTTTTTCGGACCAAGTTTCATTCTGATGGTACTATTGAGCGTCATAAAGCTTCCGCATTCGCGGGTACGAGGGGTTCACTTTCGGGTTCGGGGCTGATTTTTCATCATACATTCAGCCCAGTCGTCAAGTCTGCTACTGTTTGAGTTATTCTTGCTCTTGCTGTGCAATCTCAGTGGTCGTTGCATCAGTTAGATGTCAAGAATGCATTCCTCAATGGATTTCTTGACAAACCGGTTTTCATGGCTCAACCTCCGGGATTTGTTGATCCACGCTTTCCTGATCATGTTTGTCGTCTAAAGAAGGCGTTGTATGGTCTGAAACAAGCCCCTCTTGCTTGGTTTCAACGATTTAGTACATATCTCTTCAGCTTGGGATTTGGCCAGAGTCGATCTGACTCATCTTTGTTCTATCTCGTTCGAGGTACTTCTATTCTCTATCTACTCTTTATCGTGAGATAATATAATTATCACAGAGGAAATGATAAAGTGACATGCTCAAGACATTCATTGCACGACGATAAGGAATTTGCTATTAAGGATTTGGGGCGTCTTAACTATTTCCTTGGTCTTGAGGTCTCGTGACACTTCGGATGGTTTTTTGTTGGTCAGGCCAAATATGCTACTGACATTTTGGAACGGGCAAAACTATTGGATTCCAAACCAGTTTCCACCCCCTTGCCCGCTGGAGAGGTTTTGGTAAGTGATGGCCCACCGTTCCACGATCCCACTTTATACCGCTCTTTAGTCGGGGCCCTTCAGTACTTGACTATTACCCGCCCGGATTTATCGTATGCTGTGAATGTTGTTAGTCAATTTCTTCACTCACTGACAGATGATCATTTTAATGTTGTTAAGCGGATTTTACGTTATGTGAAGGGTACAGTCCACTTTGGCTTATCCTTTACTCGGCATCCAGAGTTTGCTATCATTGGGTACTCTGATGCTGATTGGGCCGTTGCATTGAAACCAGACGATCCACGTACGGTTACTCAATTTTTCTTGGCGAAAATATCATCTCTTGGAGTGCAAAGAAACAACCTCTGATGGCTCGCTTTCGAGTTGTGAATCGAATACCGCTATGGCCAATGCAATGGCGGAAATTATTTGGCTCACCAATCTTCTCGATGAGCTCCGGGTCAAAATCTCCAATCGTCCTGAACTCTTGTGTGACAACAAGAGTGCTATTTTTATCAGTCAGAATCTAGTTGCTCACAAACGAGCAAAACACATTGATCTGGACTACCACTTTGTTCGTGAACTAGTATCCTCTGGGAAGATTTCCACACATTTTGTTCCATCTCATCTTCAGCTTGCAGATATTTTCACCAAGAGTCTGCCTCGACCTGCTTTTGAGCTTCTTCGATCCAAGCTTCGCGTTTGTATTCACCCCACGCAACGCTTGTGGGGGGTATTATGGATAATTAATTTATATATTAAGGATAATTAATATGTAATTAATAGATTAGATCTTGGTCATTATTGGTCATTAATATGTAATTAATAGATTAGATCTTGGTCATTATTGGTCATTATTGTTGTAATTGTATCCTTATTTATAGTGGAATTCTTCCAATCACCTCATTAACGGTGATATTCTAATTATCATCACAAAAAACATAGATTTAGTTTATTTGATTTTGCTTTGTGAATTTTATAATATTTCATTTTTGTGCAGATCCCCATTAAACTTCAGCAAGTGTAGACTATGGGGGCTGACTTGTTGAGGTGTGAAGCTGGAAAGGGACCGTTGGCATACCTGGGAATAAATGTGGGAATTAATCATAGAAAGGCAGCATCCTGGTCAGATTTGGTGAGCAAAGTTGGGAAGAGATTGGCAAGATGGGATGATAAACAATTATCGTTTGGTGGTAGAATTACTTTAGTTCAAGCTGTGCTTTCGACGATAAACAATTTTTTTTTTTTGGGTGGGGGTGGGGAATAACAATAAAACAGCCTGGGTTGGGATGTGGACTTGGGATTAAATATTTGGGGATTTTTATCGGGCTTTATTGGGAAAATGGGTATGGAGATTTTTGAATGAATCGGGGAGGTTATGGGCAAGGGTGATTTAATCTAAATATGGGGATATGTGGAGATTTCTTGAGGGGGCTGCAGTGAGGGGGAGTGGGGGAAGAGGGAGTGGAGTGAGACGAGGGTGTTCTAGTTGGTGGGAAGATATCGGTGAGGTGTATCGGGAGATGGTGAATGAGGGACAGGGGAGAAAGATTAAAAAAATTGTGGGAAATGGGAGTGATCGATACTTCTTTTTGGAGGGATGTTTGGGTGGAAAATGATAGTTTGAGTATCAAGTTCAACAGATTATTTAGATTGAGTGAGCAAAAAGAGAGCGTGATAGGAGAGATGGGAAATTGGGGAGAAGAAGGGTGGAAATGGGACCTTAAATGGTCCAGATCTTACCACCAAGGGAGGTAGCTTATCTTAATCAATTAATGCTTTTGATCAACAGGATACGACTTCAACAAGACACAAAGGACTGCTGGGAATGGCGCTACGCAAAGCATGGAATTTATCAAACTAAATCAGCATATTCTTACCTCTCTCAACAAGCACAGGCGAACGAAGAAGGAAGCGAGGCGAAAAAAGCTTACAAAAGAATCTGGAGATGCTACGCGCCGAGACGGATTTAGGAAGTCATTTGGAAACTACTTAGGGGGTGTCTTGCGACCAAGGACAATCTCATAAAGAGAGGTTTGGCCCAAATCGTTGGCAATCCCGAATGTAGTTTCTGCTCGATGGAAGAAAAAGACATTTCTCACATTTTCTTCAAGTGTACGTTTGCACAAGACATATGGACAAGATTTTATCAATGGCTTCAAGTAAGGACGGTCCCTCACTGCGAACCCATCAGGAATTTTCTACAAAATGGATATCTAACCGACTTTGGAAAGGACTCGAGAATTGCGGACACACTATGGGTGGCTGTGACATGGTCAATTTGGGAAGCAAGAAATAATTTGATTTTCAATGGCGACACCCCGATGGCTCCAAAGGTATGGGACGAGATCAAGGCAATGACATGGTCATGGCTCTCTACTAGAGATTGCAAGATGCGAAACATTCCTTTCTCTCTCTGGTCGTGCAATCCTAGAGGCTTGGGTGATATGTTAGTGCAACCTTGATTTTTATTCTTTGATTTTCAGTTTTTAGGCAGGGTGTTTTATATTTTGTGTTAAGCATATGTAACAGGAGGTTGTTGGGGCTGGAATACATCTTATATTCCATGCCCCTTACTTGTGGTGGCAATAAAAATTCTCTAAAAAAAAAAATACTTCTATGCATCAATTGTACCATGCAATTCAATTGTATTTTTAAAATTAAATTAATTATTTGAGTAGATCTCTTTTGCACCAGGTGCACCGTACAGTTCAATTGTATTTTTAAAACATGCAACTTGATGTAATGAAACATACAATTTATTTACACTGAAACATACAATTTATATCAATAAAATAGTTGCATGCTTCAATATAAATAAGTTGCATGTTTTAATAAAACAAATTACACATTAAAAAAATGTTGCACTGTGCCACTAATACATACAAATCTTGTCTAATTATTTTATTATATATATTAGTTGGAACTTGGAATATATTAATTACATTTACTGAACAATATTAAATGTTAATAGTTCTCATTGAACAACACTTCCTCCGTCCCATATTCGATTTCTCATTTTTCATTTTGGTATATCTCATACTTGTTTTCCCCTTTTATAAATAACAATAAAGCAACATTGTCTTTTACAACTACATTCTCCTAACATCTCAAAAATTACATCTCATATCATTACTTTACACACACTATATGCTCACATCTACTTTAATAATAAAATTGAAAGGTCTATAACACCATCAACTAAAAATCACTTTATTTCTTTAAATATTAATAAACAACTCTTACATTAAATATCGTTCAAACAGTTAATGAAAAATCGATTGCGGGATGGAGGAGAAAATATCAGTTTTAGTCCTGTAACTTTGGACGATTTTATTTTTAGTCCTGTAATATTTTTCTTTTTCAATTTTAGTCATGAATGTGTTAATTTAAGTCTTTTTTTGTAGGAAATTTTAAAATCTCGTCGGAATCTCGCCAGAATAAGTATGTCCACCTCATTTGACTGTTCAAAATTGTTTTTTTTTTCTTGTTACATGACAGTCTACTTGTATAAGTTGCAGAAAATTTTAAAAAAAAACCTCAATTTTGAAGTGTCACATAAGGTGCACATGCTTAACCGGCGAAGTTTTAAAATTTTCGACAAAAAATGATTTAAATTGACACATTCAAAATTAAAATTAAAATTTATAAAATTAAAAATGGAATCGTCTAAAATTATCGATCGACTAAAAATAATATTTTCTCCGGGATTGAGGGAATATCAATTATACGATTCTATTGGTGCACCAAAAGTATATATGGTTCCAAATATGTCCAGCTAGTCGGTGACTATTCCTACGTACTTACCACAAATTATTTTGTAACTATGACCAATACTTTTTTTGAAAGCAACTGTGACCTGTACCTAGTACAAGGAAGCTCCCAGATCCAGATCCGATCTGAGATTCTTGAATATGTTATTGCCACTATCTAATTACTTCCTTATAAACTCTATCGATGCAAAATGACTACTTAACCCACACATTCAATTCATAATTTTTTTACATTTATTTCCTTTGTCTAAGTACAAATTTGGCATCATGGATCATCTTTAATAATTGATTGAGATCGAGCAAATCAAATCACATGACATATTAGGAAACATCAATTAGACAATTCAAATACAATATGCTGCATTTATAGATTAATTAAGGCTTAATTACAAATAAAATGATATTTTTTACTCAATTGCAATTTAATCTAAACTAATAAGTAATTATAATTTTTAAATATTGTTGCAAGTTAGGTTTACAAAAAATATTTGACTTGACCAATCAATAGAGTCACTCCAATTCAAATGTTGTCATTTTACATAATGAAAAACCTATTAGAATTGTCACTGACGTAATAAGACTATTTTCAACAATATTTAAAACTTAAAAGTGATAATTTATTTGTAATTATTAAAAAATTTAGATTAAATTACAATTGATTGATCAAAATAGTCATTTTATTTACAATTAAGACATTAATTAATAAAATATCGATTTTAATCATCTCAAGGAATAATCTAATTTGACACAAATCCATCCAAATGATATGTTATACTGATTTTTCTTTTAGAAAAAAAAAATTCTATTTATGTCCATTTGAAACTTTGTTTTTAAGGATCAATGTTTCACATATAAAATATCACTATTATACATATAAAATATCACTATTGTGTATATAAGATATCATTGTTTAAAATAATATTATTTTGTATATATAATATTAATATTTTATATGCATAACAATTAGGGGCGAACGTAGGAATTAAATTCGGGATGGACATATAATTATATAAAATTTAAAATTAATCTTAAATTTAAGAGTGAGTCTCATGTGCACCCGAGTGCACCGTGCACTCATAGTGCATTTTAGAAGCATGCAACTATACAAAACAGAAACTTACAACTATTCCAAACATAAGCATGCAACTATGTTCCCATATTAACAGTTACACCTTTCTGTGTAAATAAATCGCACTTTTTAATATAACAAGTTGCATGTTTCTAAAATGCACTATGAGCGCACTGTGCATCTGGGTGCATGCAAGACCTAGCCAAAATTTAAAAGTACACCAAATCATTATAATAGTCTAGCTCACGATGGTATAGAACATGAAATAACTATTTAACACTTTGGATTCAGTTAGTGTTAATTTTACTAGTTTGTAAACCTTTTAACCATGGGATCTTCTCCCATAAAAATTGCCTATAATATATATTGTATTTCTATTTAACATATTTAACTAAAACATGTGGTTAAAAATAATTATCTATAAAACAAAATATAAAATTTACAACATTATAAAAGATATTACTCTCAACCTATATCAATTAGCAAATTTATCTAAAACCACTGTTTTCATAACTGGGTTGAACAGGCCGGTTCAATCGGTTGAACCGGAAATCGATCCGATTACCCTCAAAAAACCGTTTTTACGGTTGAACCAGAAAAAATTGGCCAGAATCGAAAAAATCGATCAAAATCGGTTCAACTGGTAAAATCGATTGAACTGGTTTTTATTTTTATTTTTATTTTTTAAATTTTTTTAATTAATTTAAAACTTAATCCTTAATTTTATCATCCTTATTTTAAATTGTGTTGTGTTGTCTATGATTTTATTGTGTTTATTTCAAAATGAAACTTATAATATATAATCTTAAATTTTATAAGTGCACATTTATTTTATTTTTAATATAATATAGGAAATATTTTAAAAGTTTTGATAAGGATCATTTAACGGTTGGACCGCCGATCCGACCGATCCAACTGGTTTTGAACCGTCAATTGGTACCTGATCCGGTTTGATCACCGATTCGGTTATGAAAATACTGTCTAAAACAATAAATAACTCTAATTATAAGCATATGTAATGTAATAAAAATGATAAAGTGAATATCTAAAGGGGGAATCGAACCCAAAAAATCAATAATAGCATATAGCTATCTTATCACTAGGCCTAGAGATGTTAAACGGGCTGACCCTAACTCATTAGGGTCAGCCTTACAGGGTCGCGTGCTAAACAGTCCAGGGCCTTAACTGGTTCACTCTTAACGGACCACTAATAGTTGAGATCTAAACCTAACCCTAGCGGGCTATGGGCTAAACAGGCCACTACCCAACTTTCAAAAAAAATTAAAAAAAATATTAAATTACATCAATACCATCAAATTACAAGTTTAATTAACATAATCTATTTCATATAAATGAATAAATAACATAAAATTAAATCAATAACCTAATTCAATAAAAGCAGTACGTGTGTCTAAGAAAAAGAAAAAAAATTAAAAAAGAATATTAGGTTAGAAAGGTCAATGAAGGATACATGGTTTTACGAATCTAGATTCTGATACTACTAAGTAGTAAGTACTAACCAAACCTCCAATATACGTAGAGCAAAACAATAATTAAAATTTGAAAAAGAAACTATTTGCCTGAACTTTGATTAATGTGTGATACAGAACAATGATGGAGAACGACGATGGAGATCGGTGATGGAGAAAGGGACAAATGGAATTTAGATGCCGCACGAATCACTATTAATAAAATTTGTCCTAATTTATTTCTATATATTTAAATTAATATTATATTATATATATATATATATAATATTCTATATATAAAATTAGGCGGGGTGACGAGTTGGCCCGATTAATAGACGGGCTAGCCCATTTAACCCAGCCCGAATATTATCCATTTAATCCGATCCGAATTAACATTTCTAATTATGCCACTTATCCACTATTAAAATAGGTGATATATAAAATATATGCACGGACACTTGCCTTGACTAAACGTAGCTCCGCCCGTGATAACAATAACACTCGAAAGAAATGAATTTATGCGTATGGGTTCACATTACATCTGCTATTTCTTTAATTCAAAATGAAAATAGTAGTATCTCGTCATAGACTCATAGTAGTCTCTTTCGTGGTTTCTTCATCCGAAAGGCTACTTTTGTCATTCACTTGTAATATTCCCAGACAATCGAATATTTCGTCGGTCCGTTGGAAAATTGGTTTTAAATTTTCAGTGCATATAACGTGTAATGATTGAATAATATTTTAAATTTTTTAATAACCACATCGCGGATATCAACTACCCTAAATCTCTTAAATAAATATTCACCACATTCATACAACGCTCCAAATAAATAGTCCCACGACCGCATCTCAACTTCCCCCCACACACACACTCAAACACACACTAACTTCCAGTCTTCCACCATGAGCGCCACCGCCAACGGCTCCTCTTCCAAATTCCTGATCTACGGCCGCACCGGCTGGATTGGCGGCCTGCTCGGAAAGCTCTGCGAGGCACAGAAGATCGCCTACGTTTACGGGTCGGGCCGCCTGCAGGATCGGGCCTCCATCGAGGCCGACATCGCCGCCGTGCAGCCGACGCACGTCTTCAACGCCGCCGGAGTCACCGGCCGCCCCAACGTCGACTGGTGCGAGTCGCACAAGGTGGAGACGATCCGTACGAATGTCGTTGGAACGCTGACGCTTGCTGACGTATGCAGGGAGAAGGGATTGGTGGTGATTAATTATGCCACGGGTTGCATTTTCGAGTACGATGCGGCGCATCCGCTCGGGTCGGGTATTGGGTTCAAGGAGGAGGATACGCCCAATTTTATCGGATCCTTTTACTCCAAAACCAAAGCGATGGTGAGATTTCTGTTTTAGATCTTAATTTGTTCCTATGCGCATTGTGTTTTGATTTAATTGATATTTACTCAGCATTTGGCGATGAATCAATGATTAGAAAGGATAACAGTGAGGTGTTGTTTTTCCCCTGATGTTGAATTTGGCCCTAATTGTATTTGCTTTGATCTGCATCTACGTTGCAGATCTTGCAGTAATTGCAAGTAATAGAAGCTATTTGTGCTAAAAAACGAATCTGCATCTGGTGAGTTTTGAACATTCTGATAATTACTGGATATTGATTGAGCATTTATTGTTCGTTTATGTTTCTAGCTTTTGTTAATTAAGACAACGGGGAATTAACTTAATTAAAGGATTCATTATTGGATTGTCAACTCTAGTGTGGATCACATCTTTGCAGATTTCCCTGATCTAAGAGCAAGTTTGCAAACTCAACCAAGTTGGGTATAAGCATTTTTTTTAAGCGGTTAGACTCAGTTTTTTTTGAAAAAAAAAAAATACTTCTACCCCTCCACTTGCCACTTGGGTTTGCAAAAAAGTACTCAAAAGGGTAGAAGCATTTTTATTTTGAAAAAGCTGGGTCACACCTACTTTTCAAAAAAGTGCTTCTACACTATTGTCTTGAGATTGCAAACACCCCCTTAGTTTAGCTGCTTGTGCTTGCACGCTGAACCTATATTCTCCTTAACTGAAGCAATTGCATTGCTCGATGTGCTTGATATTCTGATCGATTGTGTTTTTTGTTAGAAGTTCTTGAGTTCTGTTCTTTTATGGTTTGGTTATCAAATCTTGAGCTATGTTACTCAAACGTTTGTAATCTTCATCTATGAGCTATCCCAGAAAATTGAAGAACTGAAAGTTCCTATTGTTCATATACAGTATATACATTGAAACATTAAAACAAACAAACTATAGATTCTTGGCAACTCAAGTGCATTTTTAAATGGTATTCGTTGTTTTATTATAAGGTAATTTTGTCAATATTAGCCTTTTTTTATTGAACAATATTCATTTCTGGTTATCTTTTCCATCAATAATCAGGTTGAGGATTTACTGAGCAACTATGAAAACGTGTGCACGCTTCGAGTGAGGATGCCCATCTCAGCTGATCTTTCCAATCCCCGTAACTTCATAACAAAGATCAGTCGATACGAGAAGGTGGTGGACATTCCCAACTCCATGACAATCCTAGACGAGCTTCTCCCCATATCCATTGAGATGGCAAAGAGAAACCTCACGGGAATCTGGAACTTTACAAACCCTGGAGTCGTCAGCCATAACGAGATTCTTGAAATGTATAAAGAATACATCGATCCCAGCTTCAGTTGGAAGAACTTCACCCTCGAGGAACAAGCAAAGGTGATCGTTGCCCCTAGGAGTAACAACGAGCTCGATGCCAGCAAACTGAAGAAGGAATTTCCAGAACTCTTGTCCATTAAGGAGTCCCTCATTCAGAATGTGTTCAAGCCAAATCGCAAGACACCCGTAGCTTGAGAAGCAGATATATTGATGATGGTTAGCCTGCTATTCATTTTCATTCTTCCTTATTGTGGGCTCATACGTTTTCAGTAATAGTTGGTTGTTTTTTGATATTGATTTTTTTCTCTTGTATTAAGTGCAGTTCTGAATAAGTGATATGAAATGTTACTTTTTTACGTATTGATATGAGGTTGTCTTTTGCTTGAGTAAGCGGATCTAGGGTTAGAAATTTGTGGATACATTTGAGTATGATTTGAAATTGGGTATACATTTAAGTGTTTTTTTCCTAATTATACATAATAAAATACAATTTTTTCCAAATTATACAAGGGGTACATTTCATTTAATTGTATCCCCATGTACCCCACTATCTCCGCCACTCCTTTGAAGGGTCTCTAGATTCTGGTGTTACTTCTGTGAACAGTTTTTTTCTCTATGTATACGATTATCCCTGTTCCTGCCCTGTTCCTGCCCTGTTCTCCCCAATACGGGATGATTTTCCCCGAAGGAAAATGTTGGGAATACTTTACCCCTTTAGAGATGGAACGCTTCAAGGAAGTGCAACTCAAAGTGCATTTTTAAACAATATTTTTTTTAACAATGTCAATTGTTTCAATATTATCAATAAAAATAATTGATATTGTTAAAAATGCACTCCAATAACACGGATACATATAAGCTTTGTCAATAATGTGTTGTGTTAGTTTTGTGTCGGTTTTGATCCTATTTTTATATTCTAGAATCATGCCAAATTGCCATATACATGTTGAGTATATTGATAGCTTTTTAGAATGAGATGGTGCAGTGGGAGAAAAATCTAACTTTTTTTTTTATCTAATAATTAATTCTTACTCTTTTTTTAACTAATAATTGGATTTAATGAGCTAGTCTCACAAGTGAGTGTTTCACAATTGTTTATAATTATTATTATACATTAAAGTCACCACAAACACGAAAAACTATAAAAAAATATAGATTAAACTTACATAATTAAAAACCAAAAAAATAAAAAATTCAATTTGCATAATAAAATTAAGCATTAATTCCAAACAAATACATGATTTTTAGTCCAAATATCAATCTAGTCACGATCTTCAAGATTATTGTACTAAAGTTCAACCTTTAATATTGTTGCAAATCAATACACATTTTATTTTCTTCGGTTTGAAAGAGATGACATGACTCACCGGAGCATGTGTGTTCTTGCCGACTAGGATGACACATATTAAATATTTTATTTTAATAATTCTACATCATATTACACATCCTCATTAATACTGTTGAAATAAATTAAAACACAAAACATAAATTTAAAGAAGTAAAATCTAAAACAAACAAACAAAACAATTAAAATGTAAATAAAAAATAAAAAAACCAAACAATTCATCTTCATCATACCTCCATCTTCACCCTTCAATCGCTGCATCTTCACCAAAAAGTCGATTGGTTCTGCAAAATCCAAAACCCTTATAATCGCAAAATCACAGACGCCCATCCCCAAAATCGAATTTTGCAAGTTCCCGAAATTGGGCATTGCACAAAATTCCCAGAATCCCCAAAGTTTTGGAATTTAGATTTAAATGTTTTATTTTATTCTTTTTAGATCCAGTTTATTTTTTTTGTTTTTAATTCACCATTTTAATATTTTTCATATTTATGATTTGAACATTTCATCCTACTCGTAGTTTAATGTAGCAGTTGACATGACAAAAATAATAGTTCCGGCGAGCCACGTCATCTCTTCACAACCGGATGCAAAAAATATGTACTAATTTGCAACAACATTAAAGGTTGAACTTTTATATAATAATTCTAAAGATCTCGATTAAATTGATATTTATTTATTTAGAATTAACCCTAAAATTAATAAAAAAAACACATTGAACACAATAAAAAATTTTATTTTATATTTTAGTTTCAATTTTGCATATATACTATAAATGTCACATTAAAAAACATATAGAGGATGATTAATTTAAAATGAGAGATCCTACTTGTAAAATATTTTATGTGAAATATTAATGCAAATTTAAAAGGGATGAAAATTCGTGGATCTATTACGGATCGAACAAAATTAAACAAAAATTTTCTAATAAATTTATGCAAAGGCTAAATATAAAAACCAGCTCCTACATTTATGATGTTATAGAGGAAAACGTATGTTATTGTAAGGACAAATATGTATTATTGTAAGGAAAAGTAACACATGCTTGCCCTTTTCTATACATATATTTATCCTTATGATAACACATGTAATATATTAAAAATTATGTTGCTATTTGTAAATAAAAGTGTTACTGTAAAGAAAAGTGTGTTATTGTACGAATAAAACGACATAATTCCCTCAGTTTTATCCATATTTCTCCATGCCTGCTTAGCTAAGTGCCTTGTCGAAACCCACCATATTTCGGAAACCAACTCCCCCATCTAGTCAGCTTACACAAATCTTCCCATGGACTCACGAAAACCCTCCCAAAATTTTGTTATTTGTTGCTCAATTTCACCACATATGGAATTTGGCGCACCCTAAAACATGATCACATAAGCAAGAATTGCCTGCAACACCGTTTGGATTAAGACAAAAATTTGTATGAGACGGAGACGGGATACATTCTAGCATAAATCAACACTCACCCTTTCCAAATTGTTAAAGCGCCATGCCCAAATTATGATCCGATTCACTGTAAGACCGTCTCATATAAATGTTCCTCTTTGACTAAAACTTATTTTACCCATCTCTAGAATTTTCAAGACTTATATCTATCAATTCTCTTGAGAACGCGATCTTTAAGGTAAGGCAAATTGGTTCCTCCTTGATCATTATGTAGATATCGGAAACCCCGAGTATAGCTCACACTATAAGAAAATAGATAACTACCTACGGAATTTTTCAACATGCCTACGGGATATCCAACTAAAATAGTTTCGTCCTTAAGGGCATGTTTGTTTTGGACTTATAGTGTGGGGGGGGGAGAATCCTGGACTTTGAAATTTAGGATTTTAAAGTTCTAATGAATAGTAAAATTGTATGTTTGTTTTGAAATTTTATAGGGTAGAATTATATAGGATTGTAAAAAAGTTGATTGATTTGTATTATTATATTATTATAGTAATGATTGAATGATAGAGTATTGTGTTGGAAATTGTGTAAAAGTGATAATATTATTATTAATGAGAATATGTGCAGATGTAGGGCTTAGGTTAGGTTTTAAACTGGATTTTGAAATCCTGATTTTAATATTGTATTAAATAGGTATGTGGAATTGTAAAGTCCAAAGTCCGTCCGGAATAGTCTCAAAACAAACATACCCTAAAATATGAGGATTGTCTACAACTTGTCTACATAATTTTCTAATTATATAGACATTTCTAAATTACAAATATAATTAACTACGAAAAATTGTCTATGGAAATTAGAAATGAGTAGGCAGTTTATTCGTAAGTAATTTGTTTGTCTACTAACAAATCTTAAAACTCGTAGGCAAATCGCAGACAATCTTTATTATTTAAGGATCAAATTATTTTTGTTGAAAAACTACATAGCCATTTGAAAATTTTCGTAGCAAATTCTTATTTTCTTGTAGTGTCACGACCTTGCACATCCAAAATACAAAATAGTGCTTATAATTAATACTTTGTAATTATATAAATAGAGGTTAAGGTTAACTCTTAATGAAATGTTCAAAGTTTGAGCACAAAAAAACAATGCCAATTCTAAGTCTCATATTCTGAGCATTTGTTCTTTATTGTTTAGTGTTTATCATTTATTGTTTTAATAACGCTCATCATGCACAATTTGATATATCCATATTACCATTTTCTGATGTTAACTCACCTGCTTTTAGTTTAACTAATTTGAAATACTCTGATTTCTTTGAGCCTCATGTGATTATTCCCGAGTCAGCTGCTCCCACTGGCCCTAACCAGCCTGCACCACCTGTTCCTACTCATCCTATGCAAACCCGTGCCAAGTCTGGTATTTTTAAACTCAAATACTTTGTGGTTATTGCAATAAATGTTTTGCTTTCGCCTTTGTTCACTTCTCATGAACCTTAAGACTTCAAGTCGGCGCTTAAAATTCCTCACTAGAAGTCTGCGATGCGTGAGGAAATGGAAGCCCTCCATTTAAATAACACTTGGGATCTTGATGCAGCGGGCGTATCGATTAACGAAAACACCTTTTAAGATACGTTGATTCAACAATTGAATACCGCAAAATAGGCAAACAGGGGAAAACCCTTTTTTTAATTCATCATTCAACTGCATAAAACATTTACAGGACTGACTCTTAAATAGACTCGAAACCCTAATTAAAAGATAAACATAAATATATGGAAATAATCTAAATAAATTATATTTAATAAATTAAAGATTCTAATACTAATTTTCCTAATAATCTTGATTCTGCAAATCGGCTTATAATTATACGAGATTGTTTTCGCGATCTCGTCTCCATCATTCTCACCCTCTTTGAAACGATTCGTCCTCAAATCGAAATCGATTTCGTCTCCAGAGGAATAAAGTATAACCATCAAATAAGTGAGCTCAAAAATATCGATCGTGCTGGTGTGGCTCAAAACCTTTAGGCGAAAGGAAGGAGGTTTCATAGCTCTGCCAACAAAATAACTATCATTAATTATAAAAAATAACAGTTATGTTGTGAGTCAAAACCTTCATTATCGTCGAGGCATGGTTCATTATAAACCGTATCAAGACCCCAAAAATATGCACTGTAATCATTTTCTGTATTAAAAATGTCGCACGGATTGTCTTTAGGCTCAACATCGAAAATGGGATGCACAGAATCAAGTACTGGTTCATCTTCATCATAAATTGGTCGATCGAAGGTGGGAGACACATGATCAATTATAGACTCATCATCATAAAAAATAGGTGGTTCATCATAAAATTCGATACCCCTTCCGAATCAGAATTGTTAGTGTTCAATTTAAATAGATCATCATCCACAAAATAATCAAAAGAGTTTGCAGGACCATTACCAAAATGAGAGGTGTCAAGTCCAAAATGGTCATTAATCAGTCCGAAGTCCTCCAAAGAATACTCTGTTCCGAATTGATTTCATTGTCAAAATTAGCAGGCCCAATTGGCTCCAAAAGGCTAGTAAACCCATTCTCACCCAAAGGCCCAAACTGATCAATAAACAAGTTCGGTGTAGAACACTTGGCCTCAACAGGCCCACAAGGGGTTAGGGCATGAGAACAACGACCAGCGTTTTCTTCTCCAAGTGCAGCGGCGGCAATGTGCATAACACAATCGATCCCTTATTTCGCGGTGGCCATAAATGTAACGCCGGAGGTCGAACCAGGCACGATTGGCTTGCAGCGGCGAGGGACAGGCGGTTGCGCAGCGCTTGAAGGCTGGCAAACAGACGCAGACGAGCGGTGAATGGTGGGAGAGCGTGATGCAAATCCGGCGTGCGACGGTGTTGGCTGAGCGCGGCGGTGAACAGGCGATAGAGTGGCAGCGTCGAGACGCTGTAATCGCCGGTATAGTTGGTCAAGGTCGTCTCGTAGAGAGAGCAATTGTACGACGTTGGCTAAATGTAATGTGAGATCGTCTAATCTCTACGCAAGGGCAGCATCACGGTAGGATTCACGGCGAGGATGCATCTCTGGAGTGTGGCCTGGATCTAGATACCAACTGATGCAGCTGGCGTATCGATTAACGAAAACACCTTTTAAGATACGTTGATTCAACAATTGAATCTGAAGTAAAAATAAATGAAAAAGGAAAATCGTTTTTTAATTAATTCATCATTCAATTGCGATAAAACATTTCGGGATATTTCTTAAATAGACTTAAAAAACCCTAATTAAAAGATAAACATAAATATATAAAAATAATCTAAATAAATTATATTTAATAAATTAAAGATTCTAATACTAATTTTTCTAATAAAATCGGCTTATAATTATACGAGATTGCTTTCGCGATCTTGTCTCCATCAGATCTAGTGCCTCACCTGCATTGTTGGCTCGAAATGGGATTTTCGCATTAAGTTTAAATCAGATGGCTCGATTGAACGCTACAAGGCTAGATTAGTTGCTCAAGGCTTCACTCAAATCCCTGGGTTTGATTTTCTCCACATGTTCAGTCCTATTATTCGTGCAACCTTGTCTGAGTTATCCTGACCGTTGTTATTCAACGTCACAGATCACTTCATCAGCTCGATGTAAAGAATGATTTTCTCCACGAAACTCTGGATAAATATGTTCTCTTGGCACAACCACCAGGCTTCATTGACCTTCATTTTACAAATCATGTATGTCGTCTCAAGAATGCCCTCTATGGTCTTAGTCAAGCGTCCCATGCTTAGTTTGAACATTTCAGTTCCTTTCTAATTAGTTTAGGTTTCATACGTAGCAAGATGAACACTTCAATTTTCTTTTTACATCATTCTGATTGCACCATTTTACTGCTCCTATATATTGATGATATTATTATTGGGAATAACAATTCCGTTTTGCAGGAATTTATTATTCGTGTCAACCAGAAGTTTGCAGTCAAGGACCTTGGTTCCCTTATTTACTTTCTTGGTTTGGAAATTACTCGTACGGACATAGGCCTGTTCCTGGGACATGCCATATACGCCGATGATATACTAACTCAGGCTTCCTTGCTCGATTCAAAATCGATTTCCATTCCACCAGTTGCTGGTGAATCTCTTACATCCAGTGGTGAATCATTCTAGGATCCTACACTATATCGATCACTAGTAGTTGCTCTTTAGTACCTCACTATCACTTGTCCAGACTTGTCGTTCGTTGTTTATCATGTCAACTAGTTTCTTCAGAATTCCAATATTGATCACTTCTTGGTTGTAAAGCGCATCTTACGCTATGTTAAGGGTACCATCCATCTTGGCATCACCTTCTCGCCATCCTCGAAGTATGATATTCATGGGTACTCTGACGATGTTTGGGTCCGTTGTGTTGAACTGCGTCGTTCCACTTATGGCTACTTCATCTTTTTAGGAGGTAATTTGGTTTTCTGGAGTGCTAAGGAATAACCTGGAGTTGCTCGTTCGAGCTGCAAGCCTGAATATCGTGCTCTAACTAATACTGCTCAAGAGATGATTTGGCTTACTCACTTGCTATGTGAACTTCATGCACTACCCCCATCGCGACCCTTGATATTGACGGTCACTTTATTCAAGAGTTGGTCTCCTCTCATAAATTATCCACACAACTTGTGCCTTCCAATCTTCAGCTCACTATTATCTTTACAAAGAGCCTACCTCAACCTTTATTCGAGTTTTTGCATTTCAATCTTCGTGTTGACGAAAATTCTACATTACGCTTGAGTGGGGGTAATAGGGAATATTCTAGAAACTTCAAGAATTTCCCTATACTACATCCGTCCCTAACTCAATTGAACATTTGCTAAAAAGATCCGTCCCAAACTCAATTGAACATTTTTATAAATGGTAATAAAATATATTTTTTCTCTTTTTTTTTTATCGGGCAAATGGTGACTCGAACCCATGACCTCAAGGCATAGGTAGTGGTTCTCTAACCACTTGAGCTATTTCACTTCTCATTTTTCCCCTTTTATCTATACCTTTCAAACACCTCAATGTCATTGCTTTTTTAACACTAAAGTCAACTTTATCTCATTTAATTTACACAAATGTCACTACTTTACCATTTAATCTCCAACTTTATCCCTTTTAATAAATTCGTGTGTACACTAAATGATCAATTAACTATGGGATGGAGGAGAGTTTTTTGCACTTTTGGTCCCACAAGACACACCCACTCACGATTTTGGTTTCAAATCTTACATTTTTGGTCCCAAAGCCAAAAATTTTGACACTTTTGGTCCCACCGTCAATTTTTCTGTAAAATCAGTTTACACTTTTGGTCCCATAGGATTTTTGGTCAACAGAGGCGCGTGTGGTCTTTTTTGGAGGGAAAAACCTGACATTTTTGGCCCCATAGGATTTTTTACCTCATTTTTTTCATCAAAATTTTCAGATTTTCTGGTGGGAAAATGTAGCTTTTGGAGGGAATTTTTTTCCCTTTGTGGAGGGAAAAAATAGCGCTAGATACACCTATATATATATGTTGCAATACTAAATCACTCATTCATACATAACAGCAAAATTTTAAAAAATGAGCATGAGTAAAGATGGAGCTTCATCATCCTCCACAACACAAAAATGGGCACACCTTGTCTGCTATTGTGGCAAACCTACTGTCACTTATGTGTCTCAAAGGCCAAGAAGCAAAGGTAGGTTGTTCCATATATGTGTTGACTCACTAAGTGGTGGCTGCAAATTCTTTGTTTGGGCAGATGAGCATGAAGTGGCTGAGCAAGACAAGTTTCCTGGAATGATGAGGAGAATTGATAGCCCAATTGTTGAAAACTTGGAGCTAACTCAGAAGCTAAAGGATGCAGCTCATGGGGAAAGAATTGCAAATGAAATGAATGAAAAAATGAAGAACCAGATAATATGCATGGCTGAAGAACTCTCTAAAGTGAATCAGCTAAAAGTCATCATTTTCATTGTAATAATTATATCTTGGACACCTACTGTCTTCAAGTGGATGGGTTGAATCTAGCTAGCTATGTGTAAAAAGTCCCTGACCATATAGGGCATTTTGTAAAAGTCCCAACTTATATTTGAGCAATATTATCTACTGTTGCAATGAAAACAACTTCTAAAATATCAAAATCACATTAACAAACAACATCAACATATAACAATCACAAATCCCATTATCTAAAGCAAAGTCTAAAGCAACATACAACCAGAGAACAAATCCCATTGTCTAAAGCAACATACAACTAGAGAACAAATCCCATTGTCTAAAGCAACATACAACTAGAGAACAAATCCCATTGTCTAGAGCAACACAAAACCAGAGAACAACAGAATTTAAAAACATTAAAACAACACAAATCCCATTGTCTAATCTTTCCCCTTTTTCACCTTCTTGCCCTTGCCCTTACCCTTGCTTGTAACACTAGCAGCAACATTACAGCAACTTGAGTTAAAGAAGACAAGGTCACAAATTTCTTACCTGCTTGTGTTAGGACTCTCATTCCATCTCTGTTAGTGTTGACACCACCAATATTCATATTGCACCCAATGTAGGTGTTTGGGTTGAAATTCATACCAACAATCAGTACAATTGGAGTTGAACTTGATGCACCAAATTGAACTTGACCTCCAATAAAACTTTGTGGGTTGAAATGCATAGGTGGAGGCTCCCTTATCACAACTCCAGGTGGTCTGGGGATCTGTATCATTATAATCAATCTTATCAGTTTAAATCGGTTCAAAGACCACATTACAACACAATTATCATTACAAACAACAACATTACCTGATCATTAGCAGGTTTCAGTGCACTCTTGCTTGAACTAGCACCAGAAGTCTCAGTTTTCATTTTCTTTGACTACATTACAGTAATTAGTAAATAACCATTTAAAAAAATGCCCTAGACTTCAAAAAGACAAATTGGCAAAAGTAATACCTATTGCTTTTGTGAAGTTTGATTTCTTTGTGCAGCCAAATCCCTTCTTCCTTGCCTTGTGGTTGGTCTACTTGGTACCTTTTGTTGAACCTGGTAAAATTTATAACATAAGTATATTACAAACAACATCAACATATAACAATCACAAATTTCTTTATACTTACATGCTCATCAATCTGTGAGTCTTCTTGTGTCGTTGTTGGGGAATTAATTGCCCGGATCTATTCGGGTTGAATATTTAAATACAAATTTAATTCTAACAATTATTACTAGCATGAATTAATCCTATATTAATTCAAATAATAATTCAACAACCAATCATGCATACAAATAGTTCACGTAAATCCTACGCATGCGGAATTACTACGAGTTTACGTAAACTAACCTCTCGGAGTGACAACCGTTGAGAAGATGGATCCTGTTCACACGAACACACCAAAAGGTCTTCTCAAGTATTCTCTTGCCCTTGTTCAACAATCCGGTGGAAGGAACTCGTAAACAATTTAACAAAAGGAAAAATAAAATTATGTTGCACCACCTTTGTGGATTTCTAATTTTTCCAACACATGGAATTGCACTTGGGGATGAAAAATTTATTCCCTATTTATAATACTAAGGGTGGCCGATTTTTCTAGTGGGAATAAGATGGGAAAATCTTTTTCTTGATCTCCAAGAAATCTTGAATATATCAAATATATTATTTTCTCCATAATTAAAATATTCCATAAAAATCCCACCTCCTTATATTAAGGGGTTTTCGAAAATATCTCAATAAATATGAAAGAAATATGATCTTGGACTTTTCTTGAATATATGGGATAATCTTGTATTTCAAGAATACATATTCCATAAAATCTTTCCAAGAAAATCTTTTCTCTTTCTTCCTTTATTGTTTTCGAAAATTTTGGAAAAAATAAGCAACAATAATTTATTTTATTTTAAACACCTTTTTCAGTTATTGGACATTATGTTTAGGCTACTTGAGGGGCCTTTAGGGGAATTAAGATTGGATATTCCAATGGACTTTGAATTTTCAATATTGAGCCACAATATTATTCAAGCCTATAAATATTAATTAATCCCACTACATAATTAATATTGCATTATCCATCTTAACTCATATTACTGTTAATATGGCTCCCGGTTATTATTTCCCGTGTTTAAGATTATCTAGCCCATTAATTAATTCAAGCCACTGAAATAGTTTTCCATTAATTAATATCTTTTGTCCTTGGTCAAGGAACAGGTTCAACATTATTATCCATACCGGAAACAAATTCCACTTGCAAGATTTGGTATGATAAATCTTATGAACCTCCCAAGGGGGCAAATCAAACGAGCGTACTCGCACACGATTCTTCGTATTAAATCTTAGCAATCGCATGTGACCAGTAATATTGCCCAATATATAAAGTATTGAATCTCATTGATTCTCTACCCGTCATAAGTCAAAGCAATAATTACTAACCACAAGCGATCCTATTTAAGGGACGAAGATTAAGAAATAACGAACCGAGGTCTAATTCTTCCCGGTTCGGTGTTGAAGAATTTATCCTCCTCAGGTCTGTTCGGCATCATCGGTCATGCACTAGTGTAATCTTTTGGTCAAGACAAGCCAATCTGAGCCTTACACTTCAACCTTTCACGATGTATTGTTCATTTTCATCTAGGCCGTGAACCGCGTACTTTTAGTTACAAGGGACTGTTAATTTAATCTTCTGTGATCTGGTATCACTAAATTAATTACAATGTAACGCGTACTGATTATTGAACAATTATGCAATAAATGTATGTAACATTCAATGATATTTAAAGCATCAGTGATAAATAATTTATTTCAGTAAATAAGACAGAAAATTCAGTTTGGTTATACAAAGTAAAAGCATATTTTCCAGTATAACCCCAACAATTGGTGGAGCATCAGGAGGTTGGCTCATCTCTACAGCTTCATCCTGTGTCATTGCTACTTCTCTTGCTTCTTCAGCCTCCATATCTTGCACAAACTCTTCACCAAGTTTCAACAATTGGCAACCTGCCCTATTATGACCCTCCTCTTTACAGAAATTACACTTCACAGTGAAGTTTTGGTTTGGAATTCTCTGTACACCTCTTCTCTTGCTTCCTTCTTCATATGCACCAAACCTTCTTCTGCTCCCTGTTCTCCCCCTCTTTCTCTTTCCAAAGTTAGGTGGCAATGGAGGGATATAACCAGTTTTCACCCACAGTTCTTCACCAGTCATTGGTGGAATGGAATGGTGATAGATGTCTGAGTAAACCTCCACTGAATAGCATTTGTTCACATAGTCCTCCACATCCCAAACTTCTGAACATATTGCACTGATAGCATGTTTGCAGGGTATACCAGACAGCTCCCACATTCTACAATCACATAGGCATTTCTTCAAATCAACCACATACCTTGTCCCCTCAAAGCTCCTAAATTCAAACTCAAACTCACTAGATTTAGTTGTTATACAGTTTTTGGCAGCATCCATTCTCCTATTCAAAATGCTCCTTATATTTCCACACAATGCTCTTCCCTCCCATTTCCTTTCAGCTCTATCCCTATTCTTCTACAATCTTCCCATCAGATAATCCCTGATCCACTCCAACATGGTCAAAATAGGGGATGATCTTGCATCCAAGATCATCTTATTGAATACTCCACACATATTATTTACAAGGGTGTCACACCTTGCAAAAGGTGTGAAGTGTGACCTTGACCATTGAGAGAGAGGCTTATCTTGAAGCCATTCCAAACATCTGTGATCCAGTGCTCCAATGTTCCTCATCGCATCTTCAAATTGAGGTATAATATTAGACTTGGCAGCAGCCCACAATGCCTTTTTGAAAGCATCCCCTCTAAAACTTGCTCTCTTCATGTTACCATGAAGATGTCTAACACAAAATCTGTTCTCCACTTCGGGTAAAATCTTCTCAAATGCATGTAACAAACCCTTCTGCTTATCTGACATAAATGTCATCCTATCATCTCTGTCCTGCACCAGGTCATCCTTCAATAGGGTCAGAAACCACTCTCATGCCTCCCTTGTCTCACTTCCCACAACTGCATAGGCCAATGGGTATGGATCATTGTTTTGATCCCTACCCACTACAGTGAGCAACACCCCTGGAGTTGAACCTTTTAGATGATAGCCATCTATACCAATCCATGGCCGCATCCCAGACTTAAACCTCATCTTCAGTGCACCCAAACATATGTAGATTGACTTAAACCTCCTGCCTGCATTTGTATTCACCATGTTCAGTATGACAGTTGACCCAGGATTCTTCTCTAGTAGAGTTTGGGCATAATCACACAACTTGGAATACTGATGTGTATCATCCCCTTCAATAAGTTTCAAAGCCTTTTGCTTTGCTCTGTAGGCTTGAGAGTGGGAAATATGACAATTCAACTTGAGCATAATTCTACTTTTGAAACCTGATATTGTCTGATGTGGATCCAACCTGAACTCTTCTGCATACATATTTGTCAACCATACTAATCTTACATTCTCAAGGTGATATTGTCTTGCACAGCTGTGATCTGTGTTGTACTATCTAATTTGGAAAGATTCTTGCCCACAAGCTTCAGTGCATTTATATGCCAATCACAACCATCCTGTCTACACCTGGCATAGATCATCCTTGCATCATTCTTTGTTATCTTTAAACCTCTCTCTGTGCCAACACTATGCATATTAACAGCCTCCTTAAACACCTTCTTTGTCGGAAATATCTGCTCAATGAAGAATACATGCTTCTCAAGATTAGACCTCCTGAAAGTTAAATCACCCATTTCATCATCAACTGTTTCTTCATCAGATGCAACACTTGAATAGTCAGATTCATTGTCTATGTTATCATCAGATGCACTTGAATCAAAATCTCTGTTAGTCAACTCCATAAGGCCTAGCCACTCAGCTTCAATATCTATATTCTCATCAAATATAATATCATCCAACAGCTCATCACCACTTGAACAATTACCCTTGAAATCAGAATCACTCTCATCTTCCTCTATCTCTGTCATTATTGTCTTCCCTTTGCCATCACCTACCCCATGATTCTCCTCTTCCTCAGCTGCTTCTATCCACTCAACTTCCTCTTCCAAATCTACCTCCTGTTCTTGCCCCTCACCCTCCTATTCTGGTTCTACCCCCTCACCCTCAAAATCTACTTGCATCCAATTATCATCATCATTGTGAACTTGAGGTTGAGACATAGGTGGAGCATCATCAGGTTGGGTGATCTCCACCTGTTCTACATTATTGACTTCTACCTCAGCAGATTGGGACATAGGTGGGAAGTAATCCACGTTGTTAGGATCACTGTTGAACTCTTGTATCTTTTCATAGTTATTAAGTCCTTCAAAGTTCTCTGGTATCACACCAAACTCTAGCCCAAGGCCATCTCTAAATGCACTCAGGTAAAAATGAGATACCCTATCTACAGCCGCATTGAAAATTTGTTCAATATCAAATGCACCATAAATAGACTCGAACTTCCCAGTTTTACCTAGCCCATAATACACCTTTGATCCACTGTACCCCAGATTACACATCAAATTATCCAAATAACTCATATCTACCCTGGTTACATCAACAAAATCAAATGCACTAATTGTGTCTCCCAAATATCCTAAATTTTCATTACGGTTTTTACGCAGTGCTCCCCCGTGATGCATTTTAATAGTCATCAACAATCTGCATTTGCCTACATTAGAAGAAAAAATCAAAATTTCAGCAAATGCCTAATTTCAGCATAATAATTTCAATATTTAAGAACAAAAAATCAAAATTGGAGAAATGCCCAAATGCCCAAATTTTCAGCAAAATCAAAATGCCCAAATGCCCTAATTATAGACTTATGCCCTAATTTTCAAAATTTCGGTGGAAATTGAAGAAAACAAGCCCTAATTACAGACTTACCATAATCGGGGGCTCCAAGGTGTACAAGATCCTTCCTTCTCAAGAAAGGTGGAATATATGGCTTAGGCATCGGTTTGTGACCTCTTCTCATTGACGAAGGCAGCCGTATGTTCTCCGCTTCGGTCCCAGTTTTGTAGGTACGGGTCGGGGTTTTTTGAATCGAGGGGTTTTGCGACGCAGAGGGGTTTTTTCGAGCGGGGGTCTTCTACCTCACGAGTCTCATTTTCTTGTTCCATTATTCAGTGGTTCTTCCCACGGCGGCGATTTACAAGGCAGAGAGGAACTAGGGTTAGGTGATTGGGGGAATAATTGGTTTCAATTTTGGGTTCTGAGTATTTTAGGAAAGGAAACGGTTAATTAATTAGTATTAAATTTTTTTTAACGTTTGACTAACGGGCGTGTTCTAGACGCGCGAGTTTGACAGAAAATTGGACGGAAGTTCTAATCGTGGGACCAAAAGTGTCAAAATTTTCGGCTTTGGGACAAAAAATGTAAGGTTTGAGACCAAAATCGTGAGTTGGTGTGTCCTGTGGGACCTAAAAGTGCAAAAAACTCGGATGGAGGAAGTATTAGATAAGAGTGAATCAATTTGATTATTTTTTATTAATATAGATATCCTATACATTGACTAGTGATCCTATTTCTTGTAAAGTTGTTGTAACACAATTATATGTAGTGAAAATCTCTTATCAATTATTCGCGGTGAGCAAATAATATTGTTTACAACTTGTCCTCTTTTTCACACATGTTTATCAACACTAACGCTTTGAGATCAAATGGTAGAACCTACCTAGAGCCGTGATTGCACATGTAGTCTCATCCCACATGTAATTAAGTTGCTTGAGTAGCAAAGCTACATTAATATGTTAAGTTGTCCAAACAATGTGTTCCTTCGATTTGTTTTGTTTGTTATATTCTCTCATATATATACGTATTGGATATTAAAACAAAAATAATTCTTTGAGGAGTACCTTGATGATCAAGCTGCACAACCAAATTTTACTACCAACATCGAAGAAAAGAAAAACTTTTGCATAGAATATATTGAAAAACGTGCAATTATTTTGTCATCGGTTCGTTTTTATTTAATAAAAAAAAGTGTTACATAAAAAGTACATATGTAACATTTGTAAAGTGTTACCATAGGGTGTTGCATAATATAACACTTCTTACAAAGTGATATCATAAGTGTTACCTTATACTTTAGAGGTTGCATTAATAATTGCAACACCACTAAAAATGTTATATATTTGCTATAGTAACACTTTATAGCTATTAAGTAATATTTTTAAGGCGTTGCATAAAATGATATATGTTGTAGTGTTAAAAATAATGCAGTATCAAGGAAATGAAGAAAAGAAAAACTTTCCAAAGTATAGCTTGTTGTTGTAAACTTGAATTATAATACATAAAAAGAAATTGGAAATAAAATAAAATTAAATTAAATTTCACTGACACGGTAAAACTAAACAAATTGATTACATTTCTCCACAAGATTCAGCTCTGTTTTGATCGTCAACTAAAGAATGGCCAATAATCCATTAAATCCCTGAAATGATAACTCAGTGTATTCAGAACCGGACCGGACCGGCCGGTTCGACCGATTTAATCGGGAACCGGTCACGGGGCGGTCCGAAAACCCCTTAAAAACCGCTTTATCGGTCGAACCGGTCAAATCCGGTCAAAACCGGTTCGACCGGTTCTTTTTTTTAATATGAAATTATTAGTTTTTTTTAATATGAAATTATTAGTTTTTTTTAATATGAAATTATTAGAAAATACAGAATTAGGAATTTAGGGTTCTTATCTCTGCATCTTTCACCGGCGCACGTTGTAGATGGTGGAATTCGGCCGGTGAGTGAAACGGCGTGATCATGTCGTCACCGTCGAAGAGGTGGTGACCGGCTCGTGGAGAGGGTTAGGTTTTTTCTCGTGAGAGCGGATATTGCCGGTGGCGTGGAGGTTGTGGCGCGCAGGTTGCTTCGGATCCAGCGCGAAATTGCCGGCGATTTCCACGCACGGGGTCGGAGGTTTTGATGAGGGACACCGCGTGAGAGGCCTTTTTTTTTGTTAGCGATTTACAGTTTTTTTCTGGGAAGACAGACGCGTGGGGAGAGAGAATAGTGATTTGGGGCAATCTCAATTGCAAGAGATAAAAACGGGCGGATGAAAAAATTTAGTGGGCCATTTATATTTTACACTTATGACCCATTTCATTTTAATTTACTTAGTTGGGCTTCATAAGTTTGTGGATTTAAATTTAGGATACTTATTTTATTTTTATATAGAAAATATTAAAAAGGTTAGGTAGGGATTATTTAAGGTGGTTGAACCGGTTCGACCAGTTGAATCGCTGATCGGTGGTCTGTCCGGTTTGATTCCGATTCGGTTATGAAAACAATGTGATAACTCTCTCCCTAAAATCCGAAAGGATCACTCAATCACAAAAAAATACTCCAAAAGCAATAGCATAAGAATATTCAAACACAAAACTAGCCCACACATACAGAATCACAGTGCCACATAAACGCATAATAAAAAAGAAATATTTTGTTGTTTTGCAATTAAACGAAAAAAGTGGCCATATATTCTTGCACAATTTAAAATTACGAACAATAGGAAAAAATGTTCATTTTTAATTTGCACAATTCTTTTTTGCTCTAGGTCTTATTAAACTCAATTTTGTGCCCTATTTTTACATTTTTACCCTTGGTCTCCTTATTTCCATTCCAACCACTCATTCCTATCCCAACATCATTTTATTTTACTATTCCACACAAAAATACACCTTCCAAACAACACTTTTAAATAAATATATAAATAAATATATATATATATATATATATTTATTTAAAAACATTATTTTAATTAATTACAACAAAATCCATTCCATCAGCTTCACGGGTTAGAGCATCTCCAACAATCCTCCAAAATGAAGGATCCTCTTGGATTTGGAGTATTTTACCACTCCAACAATACTCCAAAAATGATTTGGAGGATGGAGAACTGCCAATAATCCTTCAAATTTGGAGTACTCTATCCTCATTTAGAGGATAGTTTTAATTACAATATTGTCATTGTCATTGTCATTTCCTTTTTCTTTCTTCTTTTCTTTTTACTTCTACTATTTGGTCATTTTTTATTTAATGATATACTACACCATGAAGTTTTAATTACAAATTAAACTAATTATTTTTAACATTAAGAACTAAAACGTTTTTATTAGTTTTAATAATAATTATTTTCTCAAATAAGAACTAATTACAAGTTTTTATTAGTTTTAATAATAATTGTTTTCTCAAACCAGAACTAAAACATAAAATTACGAGATAATGACTCATACAAAATAAATATTACGTACTTTTAAAGAAAATTACAACAGTTACCTAAAACGCATATTAAAACATACAACACACTTGAATTAGATAATACACTGCATAAATCATTAATTATTTAAATATATTAATTTAATTGAAAGAAAGAAAAAAATAGAAAATTTAATAATATAGAGTGTTTGGAGGAGATTTTTGATATAGAGTGCTCCATGCTCTAAATTAGAGGATAGAGTACTCCAAAATGAAGTATGTTGTTGGAGATGCCCTTATCTTCTCCGGCGGCCGATTATCTTCTCCGGCCGAATCGAAGATCACCACCGAATCGCATTACAACAACGTTGAAGATCACCATCGAAGTGAACGCATTACAACAACAAAACAAGTCCAATTAAATTCCTATATTAGCGACAGATCTACAATTGAATCAAGCCAAGCATATCTGCAAGTTTTCACCATTCTTGCATCTCCCGTGCTAAAACACCAAATTCGCAAATTGCACCGATCTCCCAACTCTAAAAGCCTTCCTCCGCGAAGCTCGACCAGATCCTGTGCATCGCCCTCATCGCCCTGCTCGCCAAGCCCGACGGCTGCGTCATTTGAGCCCTGAATCCGACCGCCACCGGCATGATTGACGCCCAATCGCTCGTCGCTTTCAAAGACACCAACGGATATGTCGTCGTGAAAACCTACAATATCTCGTCGGTTAGTGAGTAGTGAGGTGTTTGCGATGGCGCCAGGGGAAGGATAGTGTTGTGAGCAACAGGGGAGATTTCCAGGGGATGTTTGTGATTTGGATGGGGGCGGCGACGACAGTGGTTGGAGAAGGAGGCGGTGGTGAAAGCAGCGACCGCCATTGTCGACGGTGGTGGTGGTGGGCGGCGGCGGCGTGGAGAGAAGCTTCATTGTGAATTTAGAATAAATGTTAAAGTGTTGTTTGGGAGGTATATATTGGTATAGGATTGGAAAAGAGGATGATGATGGAATAGGAATGAGTGGTTGGAATGGGAATAAGGAGACCAAGGGTAAAAATGTAAAAATAGAGCACAAAGGTGAGTTGAATTAGTCCTAGGGCAAAAAAGAATTATACAAATTGAAAATGGGTAAAATAAAGTTTGTCCCATTAAAATTATGGTTTGCACGTGCTATATATACGTTGAAGTGGTCAAAGAGAAGTACAATATATGTAATAACGTTGGTGCAATTAGGTTAAGCGTGGATAGCTCAAGTGGTTAGAGCTCCATCACCTCTTGTGGGGTGGTGGTCCCCCTATTGTTAGGTTGCGGTTTCGGTTGTGGTGCGGTTGCGGTTCCGAGTTGCAGTTTCGGGTTGTCCCCATCTTGTGGTGATTATAGTTCCGGTTTACAGCGAGATGAAATGATGTTGCCATGTGCCCGATGGTAGAAGGAATTATTGTAATTAATTATCTTAATAAACTATTGTAATTGATTGCTTTAAAAAAAAAAAGTTGGTATGCAATTAGGCAACAGTCTTATTCATCGTGCATGTTACGTACATAGTTACAATTCTAAGAGCCATGCATGCAACTTATTTGAGTATAACCTCCACCTTATTGTTGCCCTATCATCTTTGCAATATGTAAACATATGTTTAAAGAAGTGGTTTGCGATGTGCAATGCTTTCAACTGTCTGATAAAAGGAATCAGAACGCTGCATTGACTGGTCCGTGAACAGATTGTATGGAGCACCCGGGATGTAGTTGTATACGACGAGAGGTGCCCTAACCACATGGCCGCTTCCGTCACTCCAGCTTATTGCACAGGACATGATTGGCTGCTGGAATATTGCGGGCCCCGTGACGCTGACAGTGAAGCTTTGTGTCTCTCCCACAGCTGAGAATGTCAGCACTGGGGGTTGAATGGTAACACTGACTGGGATGGGTTCCGGCATGTATACGGAAGATGTGTACGTCGCGTTTGCAGACCCCACATTTGTCACTTTTCGGGTGAAGGTGGCGGAGATCTTGTCGCCGTCTGCGACGTACAGGGAGAAAGACGGGTAGTTGAGGTCCCAGGCTCGTCCCGGGGATATGCCGTCGCAGGTGTTGTTATCCCCGGTGACTAGTCTGAGAGTCGAGGTGTTGTAGCCTTGTTTGCAGAGGAAGTTGATGTAATCGGCTTCCGTGGCGTCGAATACTAGTCCCGGGTCCCGTGCAGTGACCGGGTTGATTTGGCCCGACCCGTACGCAAATTCAAGATCCGCGTGTTTCGCGGGGTCCATGATGTAAGCCGATGTCATGAGGGCTGATTTGATTGCAGCAGGTGACCAAGTTGGATGGACTGCTTTCACGTAAGCGGCTGCGCCGCTGGCGTGAGGGCAGGACATGGATGTGCCGGATATGATGTTGAAGAGTGTGCTCCTCGTGTCGTCGTAGTAGACAGAGGGTGGCGACTCGGGGGACCACCCGGCCAGGATATCGACGCCAGGGGCCGTGATGTCCGGCTTCAGAATGTCAGGGGAGACGGGGCTTGGCCCTCTTGAAGAAAACGAGACGACGGTTGGAGCCATGGCGTCTTTCGATGCATCACTGACGAAAATGGTCGTTGTAGGATACCTGGAGGAAGCATGAACAACGTGTGGTGCATGTTATGCGTTTAGCTCGTTCGAGATAAAAGAGAAAAAAAGTTTTTTGGTCCCATAACTTATATAGTGTCCATTTTTCGTCCTAAAAAATTTATTGTCCAATTTTGGTCTTATTTTCATCGAGAAATCAAAAAACATCGTTTTCGGTCTTATGCAAGTCATGTGCCGCTAAAATTTAGTCGCTTTACATTTACAGATTTTAAATTTAAATTTTAATTAAATTTATTAAATTATTTACACATATGCAGTTTAATTGATTAAAAAAGGTAAAAAAAATGTTCACGTCATCGAGTGTATAGGAAACCTCCAAATTTTACCGGCACGTGACTTACATGTCATTGAAACAACGTTGTTCGCGATTTTTTCGGAAAAAATAGGATCAATATTGGACAATCAATTTAGCTATGAGATCAAAATCGGACAATTAAATTTTTTGGGACGAAAAATGGACAGTAGATAAGTTGACCAAAAAAAAATTCTCCAAGATTTAAAATGGTGTGAGGAGGAAATACTCTGCGCTATTAATGTATTCGAGGACGGTTTTCCCATCTTCAGTGCTGATGATCGTTGCTGGCAATGGAAAACTAAAGGCGACATCAGGATTGACAACCAGTGGACTCGACATGATCATTCCAACGCCGTTCGCTGGCAGAATTCCGGAACCATCACTCAAGGCCTCGCAGAAAACAATCTTCCCTGCTACAATGCTGCTACTCATAGCACCTTCCAGGCAATGTTTAGCAAAATCGGGACTCGACCCGATGGTGTAGTTTGCAGCGTCTCCTCCCCAGATTAAAGGGTACGAAGTCCCGTTCAGTTCAAAGGAATTGATGGCGATTCCCTACGGTTATTCAAGTTAAATTTCGTTATATAGATAAAATGATTTTATCAATTGTATAATAAAAATACTTTTTGTTTCATAACTTGTCTATTGTCCAATTTTGTTCTCAATAAATTTGATTTTCCAATTCAATCTCAACATTAAATAGAATTATCCACTTTTAGCCCTAAAATCGGTGGAAAATAGTATTTTATGTAATGGACTATCACGTGAGAATTAAATATATGGCCAAAATTGCAAGAAGGCACGTTCTAGGGCCCAAATTGATCATTCACATGACATATAACGACACTGTTTTCTATTTTCTATTGATTTTGGGCCAAATCTGGACAAATTTTTTTAATATTGAGATTAAATCGAAAAGTCAACCTTTTTAGAACCAAAATTGAACATAAACAAGCAATAAAGACCAAAAATTTAAACTCCCGCCAATAGTGTAGTTCAATTTCTTGGTTGCACTTACAGTGAAGATCTGGCCATTCCCAAGTTCCATTCTTGCAACGAACTTTCTATCAATGGTGCTAGCAGCCACCGTAAGACTCCACGGAGCGTAATTCGCAACCGTAACAGGGTACGGGCCCGAATTCCCAGCAGAATTCGACGTCAATATTCCGTTCTTCATGGCATGGAAAGACCCGATAGCAATAGGGTCGTCGAAGTAATCCTGAGGGCCGTCTGATCCCAATGAAACAGAGATGATATCAACTCCATCCGCGATTGCATCATCGAACGCTTTGAGAATGTCCGCAGAACCGCAGCCGCCGTCCCAACAGACTTTGTAGACTGCAATCCTGGCGCTGGGAACGCCGCCTCGTGCCACGCCAGTGCCTAGGCCGAAGTAGGATGCTTCCACCTCCGCCCCTGCTGCAGTTGATGCCGTGTGTGTTCCGTGCCCTTCGGTGTCTCTTGGAGACGGGGTTTCTCCGTCTAGGTACTGCCCTTCGCTGTTGTAGTATCGCGCTCCTATGATCTTGCTGGAAATATATATATCACAATCACAAAATTGTATCTATATACTTGTTTTGGTTAAGTGAATGAGAGAATATTGATTGGTTACTTGTTGCAGGTGAAGTTTTGGGTGGTGCATGTGCCCTTCCATTTAGGTGGTGGGGGGCTCAAATTGGTGTCGTTGAAACTTGGGTGTTCTGGCCACACTCCTGGAAATATTGCCCGCAAAGAAGGTGTGTATTAAAGGTAACGATCAGAGAATCAAGTGATATTGAAGTTGTGCATTTTTTTAAGGTATTAGTTGTTTTACTAAAAAATATTAGTTTTTCCCTAAAAAGTATTACTATCTCTGTCCCAAAAGAATTTGCATACTTTTCTTATTAATTTGTCCCAAAAGAATTTGCACATACTAAAAATGGAAAGTCATTCATAAACTACACCCCACAATATCCACAAATTTACATTAAATGTCATTACTTTTGGGTCCACATATGTATACAACTCAAATCATTTATTTAATTTATACATAAAGATTTACAAAATTACCCCTAAAATCCTTACTCATTTTCTTATTTTCTGTGCCTAATCTAGCGTGCAAATTTCTCTGGGACGGAGGGAGTAGTTGTTTTCGCTGAAAAGTATTACTCCCTCCATCCCAACTCTTTCTTCACATCACTTTTTTTCTCTTGTTTTAGCGAGCGAGTTGTTTATTAGTATTTAAAATATTAAAGTGACTTTTAAGAAGGGGTATGATAGATCTATCTCTCCTCTATTATATGTCTCCTTAAAAATTATTTTATCATTTCAAATACTAATAAAAAACTCGTTCGCTAAAACACGAGAAAATAGTAACTGTGAACAAAGAGTTGAGACGGAGGTAGTAGTTGTTTTCACTAAATTAAAAGTATTGGTTGTTTTTTACTAAAACGTATTAGTTGTTTTTACTGAAAAGTATTAGTTGTTTTTCTAAAATGTGATATATAGTTCTGTATAGCTGCATCGTACACTAGTATATAAGAGTATTACTCAAATTGTATGCATACCAGTGTCTAGGAGGCCTATAATGACATCAGATTCCTGCGGAGCTCCAACTTTATCAATGGTAAGATTCATGAAATCCCAAGACCTTGTAGTATGCAGCTTGTACATACGGCTCGGGTTTACGGAAATCACTCCTTCCATTTCCGAAACTCTAGCAGCCTCTTCCTGCGTCAGCTTCGCTGCAAATCCATTGAAACTTCTCCCGTAGCTGTAAACCAGCGACTCTTTCGCTGACGACGCACTGCCCATCACAAAACACACCACACGTACGCGTTAATTAATTAGTGATGTCATATGATACGCGCGTTTATTTGAATACATAAAAGGCATGCACGTATCAACCTCCCAAGTAGTCTATGCAATATAGAGTGATGCTTGGCTGCAACAGATACGTCTTGAGGCCGGTCTCCCATGTACACAACATGAAGCTGCAAACACGTGACACCGATGTAGAAATCTATTAGTTCAAATAGCATGTTTTAATTACATATAATTACAGGGATTCAGTTTTTTGTAGTTCAGTAACTTTACATCCTTTTGAAATTGATTCTGATTATTTTGTAAGTTTTTAAAAAATTTCAAATCGATCTTTTACCTGTTGCAGCAGGTTACCAAGCAGGTAACTGTTACATGTGTAATTATTTTATTTTTTCCTTTAATTTTGAAGCGTCATTTGTACTTTTTTAATCCTAATAATTTTGGTCGGGTTTAAAAATAATTTGTATATTAACAGATAAAGCGAATCGGGTCGGTTTTTTGGGTCTAAGCTGCTCGAAAAATAAAAAAAATAAACCAGAATAAGCAGAAAACCACTCTTCCACCCTAAAAAAACACGCGGAAAAATCTCGATTCAAAACTATTAGGATTATAAAAATTTAGATGGCATTTCGAAATTAAAGAAAAAAACAAAATAATCACATATGTGGCGGTTACTTGTTTGATGACCTATTACAGCAGGTTAAATGACCAATTTTAAATTTTTTGATAACTTACAGGACCAAAACCAAAAAGTTAAAACAACCGGGGATCAATTTCAAAACGAGCAAAGTTACTAAACTACATGCTTCCACATGTACAGTCACCCAGTCAAGCCCAATAATTTATGATGATTAACCGAACTAGAGAAGAATCTTAATCATAAAAGCAGAAACATAATTGAATTCATGAATCTATTTATGTCTTAATTGGTATAGTTTAGCAAACTATCACTTTCACCATTTCATTTGATTTCTCAACAAACTGAATTCACCTAATTGTATCAGTACATATAAAATCAATGAATATTTTTATATTCATATAAGCTCATAGCTTAAGTTGTAGTGGATCACTTTAATTTGGTTTCCTTAAGACAACTATACACATTTAATTTGATATGTGGAAGCCTAACAAGAACCTATTCTTAGGAGGGGGGAGGGTAGATTTACATTTACGTGGGGATATAATTCAAAATAATCCCAAAAAAGTTTGATGTACGAAATTGGTCTCATTTTTCTGCGAATTGTACCATTTTTATCCTAAATTCTTCGAAATTGATGAAACGACGTTGTTTTTGGTCGTGCGATTCATTCGGAAATCCCAAATTGAATTTTCACATGTAAGACAGATGACCAAAAACGACGTCGTTTCATAAGTTTCGGCGAATTTGGGATGAAAATAATACAATTCGCATAAAATTAGGACCAATTTCATACATCAAACTTTTTTTGGACTAAAGATGAAAGTTATATGACTATTTTGGGTTAGATTTACGTGTATATATTATATATACCTTTCTTTCGAAGCAGTGAGAATTGAGCACAAGGAGTGAAGCCAGCAAAACATAAAGTGCAAACACCCCAGGTTTAGCCATTGTGATTTGAGATGTCTCATTTCATGGAATGTTGGGGTATATATAGGATTAGGTTTAGTTAATGGTGTTTTAGAGAAATCCGCCATAGTTTAGCATAACTAGCTGGGATCATCTTGGATATATCACAACGCTTCTAGCTTTCACATTTGTTGGACAATTTTAATTGTTTCCTGGTGTTTGTTTCAAGTATGGATGATTTATATAAAATTGGGTGTTAGTCATTCATAGTATTAAATTAGATTTGAAGTTTGAATCACAAATGGTCCCATAACTTTGACCTCAAATAGATTTAGTTCCATAATTTTTTTTGTCGTCTATTTAGTCTCAATAACTTTGACAATGTCCAATTTTAGTCCCAAATTAGCCGAAACAACGTCGTTTTGCCATTTTTATTTGGGGCTTTCCGGTGAATGTTGTGACTTGACTGTCACGTGTACTGTCACATGTATTTTTAAGTGTGTTTGACTAATTCTTGTTGTCAATTGTATTTTAATTTTAATTATGTATGTCTGAAATTTCAGCTATTAAAAAAAATACACAGGACAGTCCAGTCAAACTCATTAGATTTGGCTATATGAAAATTCAGATTTTTACAGTTATTTGATTTTTTTTTTAATTTTATATGTACATAGATTTTTTTTTTTTGAAGACAAATATTTTTAAGTTTCTTCTATCACCGGGCACATAACACATCTTTTCAGTTCGTCTCGCTATCGACCGAAATCGTAACTGCACCGCAACGGCAACACCACCACCACAAGGGGGACTACCACAAGAGAGAATAAATTCTCTCTGTGTCTCGAACCCAAGACCTCGGGTCTTAGATAGTAGAGTTCTAACCACTTGAGCTATCTATATTTGGCACACGTAGGTATCTTTAAATATTAGTTTCATAAATAGATTTTAGTTATTGAACGATTTTAAGTAAACAAGTTTTACTATTTATTATTCCGAAAATAAAAATCACTGATCGTCTTATAATTTTGGTGATTTTTTATTTTAATCATGTAAAATTATTATTTTAGTGTCAATTTTAATCTTTTTGTACGGAATATACAATTTCCCTCTAATCAATTTGAGGATTTTTTGTGCACTATGGCCAAAGTGAATAGTATTTTTTTTCCACCAAATTGTCAAATTATAACGAGTTTGTCAAAGTGAATAGTATTTTTTTTCCACCAAATTGTCGTAAACTAAGAGTTTAATATGGGACACAACCTTCGACTTTAAAAAATAATTGAAAATCAGCCAAGAAGTACAAATTTGTGGATGAATACTGATTCGTCAACAAAAAAATAAAATTTGTGAAGCTAAGATTATAAAATTTGTTTGGCCCAAGGAAACAATTATTAAAAACTGATGCATAGATACTCTAAGAATTTAAATAATGCAGTGTTGAATACTCTACGAATACTTGAGCACGCGAATATGGGTGGGATATGCTTGATATATTACATGGCCTGTCCCAATAAAATAAAATAAAATAATAATATTGGGTATCGTGTTAAACACAATTGATTAGCGTGTCGAACACGGATGAAGTACATATGGGGTTAAACTTGTAAAATTAAGAGTTTTTTTGGCCTTTAAATAAATTTGTCTTCATATTGAAGCAACTCAAATTGATCATAATTCATTACTTCTAGATGATTTTATTACTTTGTGGTTGAGTTATTTTCTTATATTCTATCTAGTATTTTATGTATTTGTCGTTCAACTATCTTATACAAACTTTTTGTATAATGTCTATAACTTTGTGATGGACTGGTCATTTTTTATAGGCACAGGTTACTTACACCTACCTTTTTTAGTAAATACACCATCCAGATTAATACATTACTCGTATGATAAATACACTCCCCCTGATTTTTCCAAAATACCCTAATTTATACTTCCTTATACATTTCCTTTTACTTTACTGCATGTAAAATTTTGAAAAAAAAAATATTCGAACAGTAGGATCAATATTTCACATGTAAACTGTCGGAACTCTTTTCGAAGTTGGTACAATAATTCGAAAATATTTCTCGTATAATTACATGAAAATTTTCAAAAAATATTTCCAACCAGAATAATAATTTTTTCACATGAAAATTTTCGGAAAAAAATTTCGAATTGTGTACATTAATTTGGACAATTTTCTCGAACTTACTATAAAAATTCAAAAAATATTTTCGAACAGTAAGTTCAATATTTCACATGTAAATCGATGAAAATGATAGTTTTAACATTTTAGTATCTTTTTTTTTTTTAAAATTACAAAAATGTGTATTTACTAAATGTGTAGGTGTGAGTAACCTGAGCCTTTTTTATATTTTATTGTGATGTCTTCTTGTTCTGACTTTATATTTAGGAAAAATATCAATTCAGGGTCTGAAAGATAACAAAACTATCAATTTAAGGCCTTAAAGATTTTTTCTATCGATTCAAGGCCTGAAAGATAGAAAACTATCAATGCAGGACCTGAAAGATAGACACTATCAATTTGAGGCTCACGCATTTTAAGGTCATGTTTGACACTTATATTCCATGTCCTTATTTTTTTTAGGGTTTAGGGTTCATGGTTCAGGGTTTAGGGTTCAGGGTTCAGGGTTCAGGGTTCAGGGTTTAGGGTTTAGTGTTCAGAATTTAGGGTTTAGTGTTCAGGATTTAGGGTTTATTATGTGTCAAATATGGTCTTAAAATGTGTAAGCCTCGAATTGATAGTTTCTATCTTTCAGACCCTGGATTGATAGTTTTCTATCTTTCAAGTCTTGATCGATAGGAAAAATCTTCCAGGTCTTAAATTGATATATTTACCATCTTTCAGGCCCTGAATTGATAAAACTCCTTATATTTATTTAGGTGTTAATTTTTTTTTAGAATTATTTATATTTACATGGATATATAAAATATTTTAAAAATTATAATTGTACCTCTGCCTAATCATACCCAAAAAAATTTCGAGTAATACTCCTTTGAATCAGGTCTATACATGAACTTTATCAATGTCATGCACAAAAAACTATCATTGTTTAGAAAAATACTTTATTTTTCAAATAGTGATAATTTTTGTGCATAACAGTGATAATTTTTGTGTTTCAAATTGTGTTAGTTTTTGTGTATAACAATGATAATTTTTATGCGTATTAGTGATAATTTTGTACATAACAGTAATATTAAAAAGATAGAATTCACCGTAAACTCGGGTTCACATAAATCTATATCATTTTACTTGAAAAATCCATGTCGCACCCATATTGTTGTTTCCATGTCTATGCAATCTAGATTAAAAAATATATTCAACATTAAATTTGGAATTATATATCTATTTAATATTTATATGCTAAATGTTGTATACTTTTTGAATACTTACCATAAATATGCTAAAAATTTATGATATATTCCTTCCCTTCATTAAAAGTGTGACCACTCTTCTTATTTTGATATCCAAAAAAAATGTGTTCTTTCATTTTTTATATTTATTTAGAAAAATATGTTTTATATATAAATAAACTCCATAATACATTACAATATAATTTACTTTATCTATTTTATTTATATATTTTTTTTAAAAATTATGCCCAAGTAAATGAACAGTTTTTACGGACACATAGAGTATATAATTTTACGTACATTTGAAATTAATTAAAAAATGGAAATAAAATTGAAAGCACATTAATGCAATTTTTAAATTATTGTTGTAAAGATTGGATCTGTGCTTTGCAATAAGCTTGGTCCCACAATCAAGACGCATTTCCTCCTGTGTCAGATCTAAAAGCATCCATTATTATAAAGTTTTTAGACAACTCATATAGATGATCGTAACGGTGACCACTATTTGGTAAAAATCAAAAAATTGAGTCAAATCGAATTAAAATATGAATTTGGTTCGGTTAATTTAGTATTCTGTTAAGTTTTAATTTTTTATTTTATATTTTTTTATTTTAGATTTTGATTTTGGTTTTAAGGTAAAATTACCGAAAAATCGAAAACCTAACCGAAAGAATACATTCTATATATATAATTCTATCTCAAGTTCATTTATTTATTTTCTAACCGAAATAATACACTATATATACACATATATGTAGATTATTAAATTGTGTAGTACTACGAACCTTGTGTTGCAAGCTGAGGATATGGTGCTAGTGATAACATTGTTTCAGAGATCGGGGCCCGATTTGTCTCGAAATTATACGTCGTCTCGTATCAGTATTGCCCAAAATTTTAACGTTTTTTTCCACATCCAAACTTCATCATTGCCAGCTCCGGATATGAAAGATCCAATGGATAACCACAAAACAATCCGTCCACACTTAAAAACAAGGAGAAAGTTCTAATATCACATGTCGTTGCATTTAATTAAGAATTAACATTGGATCTTTGATTTTAGCTTCTTCTTTTTTTTTTTAATTGCAGAACTATAGAATATAAAAATAATTGATAAACTATCAGACAACTGAAAGTGTCATATCCACCCCCACCCAAAAAAAAGAGAATATTCCCAATAAATTATTCAGACTTGACCTACCTATTTTGTATGTAACATTGATATCCATCTCTATTCTTTTTTTTCTTTTTTTATCAAGATTAATTAGAAAGTGCAAAATGTACTATTGTTTCTTTTATAAATTATAATATGTATTGTTTTTTGAAATAAAATACAATTTATACTAATAAAAAAAATTGATTACAACCTCGACTCATTTTTTTTGTGAAACTTTTCAGCTAAATATAACCTGCAAATGATAAATTGTAAATACCAAAATGTCAAACATCAAATTGAAAAAATTCAATAAAAAGGTTTCAAAAAAAGTGAATCGGAATTAAAATTTATCAATTTTTACTAGTTAAAATTATATTTTATTTCAAAAAAATAATACTGATCGCAATTTATAAAAAAAAAACAATAGTAAAAATTGCAATTTGTCATTAACCCTTTTTTATCTCTTTGTACATTGTTTTAAAACCAAAGTCGCTATCAATGTAGAGATATTTGTTTATCAAACACACACACACACACTAAAGACAAATTCTCCTGTGTCATATGATATGCCACAAATACAAGTTCTTGAATAGATTTCATTATTTGATACAAGGAAAATGAAAACAAAGACAAAGAATTCGAAATGACTACAGATAACATTTGATCTGCAAAACAAACATGGATACTTTGTGTGTTAATTTTCTATGCACTAACACAACTAGAAACAAGAGGCGACTTCGATCTCAATGGGCCAATCGACCTAGCTTCAGTGCCCGTTGGCAACGGCTTCAACAGGCTTGTTCGCGTAGAACCTTCGGTATTTAGAATCCACTTCAGTGAGATAGTATGCACCTGGTGCTAGAAGACTGCAATCCTTGCTTGTCACAAAGTCCTTGCCTCCGTATCTGTGCTCCATCAGCTGCATGATTTCGACAAATTTTTCTGGTGCCACCTGCACGGGTGAATGTTCATCATTGTTAGATATATGGTATTAGTTGTTTTACTAAAAGGTACTAGTTGCTTTACTGAAATATATTAGTTATTCTCACTGAACAGTCTTAGTTGTGCACTAGTTGCACACAATTTTATTCCAACTAGAAGAAAACGAAACTGAGAAATCGAGCATACCTCATGCCTCGACTTCAACTTTCCGCCGACATTCATGATGGTTGCAATGTTAGACAGGGTAAAAGGATGTTGTCCCTCGTTGAGGCGGAGAGAAAACATGGTGGATGTCAGACCACTGCCGTAGGAAAATAGTACGACCCTCTGTCCAGCCTGAACAACATACGAGAAATACATTTATAAAAATACAATCATTTTCCATTTGACAACATTCATAACTCAAAAAACGTAGGCAAATACTTCTATGCACCAATTTCATCATGCAAGTCAAGTGCATTCTTTAGATGGTATTACTTGGTCAGTATTAGTTGTTCTCACTGAACAGTATTAGTTGTTTTCATTAAAAATATTAGTTGCTAAAAAAGGCAAACGATGTGATTAGAGATCTTTACCAGAGTGCTAGCTTTGTTGTGGATGAGGGAAGCAAATGCAGCATAGAGTGATGCAGTATACATGTTTCCCACTTGTTTTGGGACGAGCGTAGACGGCTGCACCTTAATATCATAGAATGGCTTCGCAACTTGTTGGGACGCCTGTGGATACATTAATATCAGCATACGTCTATAATTCCATATCTTAGCAAAAAGAGTTCCCCAAACATAAATTTAGAAAAGGATAAAAGTTAGATGATTCAAACCTTTTCAAGATCCCGACTTTGGTAGCTTTCGTCGCTGCTTAGAGATAAAAAAGGTGCCAGCTTTTCTTTTGCAGCCTCATCGATTGAACTAAAATTGAAGACGGAAAGACAGGTAAGCAAAAACCGTTTTGATAAATAAGTATCTCTCTAGATGAAGATGAAGGAGCTTACTTGGCCTTCCTCAAGAAATCATTGAATAGCAATCTGGAAAAGCTCTTCTGTACAAGCTGCAGGTTTCAAGTACAATGTCAACGAGTGCATTATTTTATTTTACGAAACTATTTTGAATGCCCCTGGTTTACAATAATCACCTTGTTATATGGAGAGTGAAATACAAAGTAGTCAGCATCAGAGATCGAGAACTGCTTGCCCTCCATCTTCTCATACCTATCATAAGTAACAGTAAGTACGAGAAATAAAATTTATAGATGAAAAACGCAGGTAAAAACGCAGGTCACTTTTAGTTCGAGCTTACTTTTGACATAAGCTTTTGTAGCAAGAATCGAGTGCCATAAGGTAACAGGTCTGAGAAAGCTTGCCATCAACAACCTACAACCATAGCGTCAATCATAAGATAAACAAACATATAATATACTGCTGAAAATCCATAGCACATTAAAAAATAGGCAAAATCTTATGTGAATTAATTTTACCGTGCAACAGGTTTGCATTTCGTGTGTAATTTTAAACAGTATGAGTTTGATAGTATTAGTTGTTTCATTAAAAAGTATCAGTTGTTTAACTATAAAGTGAGTGAGTTGCAAACCAATTACATGGTAAAACTGTTTTACATAAGACCAACTCTAACAAATAAATTCAGAATGCAAGAAAAAATGGGATTTAGAAGATAATTACTGGATATTCACTGGCAAGATCGGGCTTGTAAAAATCGTAAGCATGAGCCATGTGACTTGCCCTAAGCTTGCTTTCAAAAACAATAGGAGCATCTGGTCCTATCAACATGGCAATAGCTGCAGCTCCTCCAGTTGGCCTAGCGGGTCCCTCGGCATAAACCTAGTAAAAATCATGATTAAGGGCTTCATTAGAAAAAAGCATGTAGCAATTTCTTATGGATCATTTTTTACGAACATATTTAAATACGATAAAAAAAATGTTTATAAAGATGATGATCATACCGCACTGTCCGTGCAAACAACAAGCCCGTATCTTCCATCCCAAGAATTACTTTCCACCCAATTGACACAGTTAAAAAGGGCAGCAGTTCCACCATAGCAAGCGTTGCTTGAGTCGACACCTTCTATGTCAGTATTTCCACATTTCTGATCATTCACATAGAAAATTCATGTTAAAAAGAAGTATAATGGTGAATACAGGGCAGATAAAAGATAAAAATTAAAAATATTTTTAGAATTATCATAGGCATGTCATATATGGCCCTGTAGGAAATCATGGAAATTTTAATTCCATTCAAATTGACAACATAATAGAGCGATATACACCAGCAAGTAAACGACATAAACATGCCTAATTGTGGTGAAATAATCATGAATTTGTGATTTGGTTAAAAGCCTAAAACATGACAGTGGTGAATTGTGCTTCTGTTGTTGATATCTAAGAAGCTTTAGGCTAACTCTTGCAGGCCTCATTGATATAATTAGAATAAATCATGATAAATCAGAGCAATCGAAAATGGAATCGCACACAGTAGAGTTACAATGAAGATCTTAGAAAAAGCTCAAAATACCTCGAAGATTGGCATCAAAAAAGTCTTAATCGACTTGCTTTTATCAAGTACAGTCTCAGATCCAACTTCAAGACGTCCAATCTGTTTCGGATCAACTTCATACTTTTCTAGGAGTGAAGTAACTGCTGTCATACTGAAATTTAAAGTGCTATCAGTGGTTAGATAAACTATTTTAGCTGGTTATATTAGATTGAGTGAAGAAAATGCAGAATCTTATAAGTTTAAATAGCATTACAAACATTTTCTAAACCATAATCTGAAACCATATTCCAGTAACTAGTTTGTTTATGCCTTCCTAATGCACTTTCCATTAAAACATACGCACAAAATTTACAAAATGAGATAGTCTAATAAAGTAAAGCAGAGCCAATAGATTTTTTTCCAATTTAACCAAAATTCAAACTGAAACTACCATAGAATTGATCAGTCTTTTCATCGAAATCGCGAAGCAAGATTCGTTATCACTTCAGAAACCAAAGTTGAATCGGTTGATCAGTCTTATGACCATGCTAATAAAGAACAAAGTAATCTTTCACAAATATTTGGCATTAACTATTAACATATGTTACTAAAACTTAAGAAGAAAGTACCTCATGGAAATAACATCTTCAACCTCGGAACAAAACGCCATGCAATCCTGGCCAAGCCCAATTGTGTACTTCCCTTTGCTTGCTCCATCATGGGCCTCAAGAACCTCCTGCAAAACACACCCCAAAACATAAATATCAAGCTCAATAAATACTTAATTAACGAAAAGGGTTTAATCCTCTAATACTATTACACATAAATAATCACTTGGACCACCAATACATAATTGTGTTTAAGATCTGTTTTCCTCCACTCTTAATAATCAAGAACACCACTGAAATATTAAAAAACTGTGCAAAGTGAATCTGAAAGTATAAACAACCCTGAAAATTGAAATCGGAGAGATGATAAAAATGAATTCGGAGAGAGGATCAAGAAAACTTTCACAATCTCATGTTGGCCCACTCTAAAAATTCCTCAAACCAAGGGAAAAAACACCCAAGAAAAAAAAATTAAAAACAGAGACATATGCTTCGCAGACTTCTTTTTTTTTTTGCCCATCGAATCGACACCATAACAGAAAATTTCCCCAACAACAAAGAATCAAAAACACCAAAAAGCAACCAATCAAACGAGAAAACCCACACAAAATTTCACACGGTTTGCACATGAGTTGGGCGTTTTCAAAATCGAAAAATTTGTTTACCTGCAGGATGCAACTGGGGGGAAAGTAGATTTCCATGGCGAGAATTCCGACATTCTTGACCATCGCTATTTTTCAGCTGAAGAAACGAAGGAAAAGCAGATCAATTAAGCAAAAGAGGAGTATCTTGAAATCCCAGATGGTTTTGTTTTGAATTAGCAAAATCCAAGAAATGAAATCAAAAGAGGGGACAGAGAGGGGATTGGAAAATGGGTGGCTGAATGTTGTAGGAATGGCGCTGGTGGTGGTGCTATATATATGGGGAGAAGAAGAAAGTGAAGTGAGATTAAATAAAGTCGTCATTTTTTTCGCAATTTTCCACTTTCTTTGCTTCCACAGCCCCCAGTACAGACTTCGTGAATTTCCCCTCACCCACCTTTTTTTTTTCCCTTTTTCTCTTTTTATAATACTTGGGAAAATTTCAAATAGGTACAAAATTCATAATATAATATCAATCAGGTATAATGTGCAAAAATAAATTTGCACTATAATATAAATTTTGTACTACAGTGCAAATCCATTTTGCACATTATACCTGGTTGATATAAAATACTGCACTTTGTACCTGGTTGAAATTCCCCCTAATACCTCACCCACCTTTTTTGACATTATTTTATTTTACACTGATAAGTTCTTTTTTTAGAATATCTATCTATTTAAATAATAAGACAATTTTTTTTATTTGTCAAAGTCTTATACGCACCATGTAAAATAAGTGCAATTTTAGAATATATAACTCGTTTCATTAAATCATTCAGAAAAAAAAATCAGTAATACAGATTGCATGATTTAAAATTGCACTTGAATTGTATAATGCATTTTATGTATAAAAAACTTACTTTTATTGTGTAGGATCAAGTCCTTGTGAAATTTAAATTAAATATATTTTATCTCGCTTACACTATTATCAACTAATTTACTCATGTTTCAATTTAATTATTAATGAACAGACATCTTTGTATAAGACGATCTCACGATGAGATAAATCATAATTTTGATATTGATGTTTTAACATTTTTAAAAAAGATACTCCCTCCATCCCAATTCATTTTGAAAACTTTTCATTTCGGTCCGTCTCAATCCATTTTGCAAACCCCAAATATGGAAAAGAATCTCACAATCTCCACCCCACAATCTTCACCCTCACAATCTTCACCCTCCATCCCCTTTGAAAAATCAACAAAACACACAAAAAACAACTTTTCTTAATAGACAAAGTCTAGTATGAAAATTTTCATACATGAAAATACTTTAATTTACAACCAAATTCTGTAATTGGTGAAGGTAAGATAAAATTGAATGGTTCATGGTTCACTCGGCCCAAGTGATTCATGGTTCACCCGGCCCGAATATGCCATAATTTAAGGTTTATTATTTAGTGTTTAAGGTGTAGATGGTTGATTTATGACAATTTTATAGATTTTCATACATTAAAATTTTCATACTGGACCTACTCTTCTTAATATGTGTGCAAATCTTAGGGTGCAAAATGAATTGGGACGGAGGGAGTAATATTAATTGTGTTACTTTGTACTTCGTCTCATATATGAAATTTCACATGAATTTTTTTTTTTTTTTTTTAAATGTGGAGTATCACCCGCTTTAAAAAAATGGCTTTCTAAAACTGTTTCACTTTTGTTTCCAAACTGGCACTGATTTGAGATTTTCCCAATTTAGCTAGTTACGCACTAATTCAATTTGAATGTGTGCCTCAAATAATACTATTTAGATAAGAGTGTAACGTTAGAGTGTTGCAAGAATTATACAAATTAAATGCGTTTTTTTAGTTTTTTTTTTCGTGTTAGTTCTTTTTCTTTGTTATAATTAGAGACTTTTAGATGCTGTATTTGAGATGGTATTTGGTTATATTGTATTTTATGCATCTAAATGTTGATTGAGGTAATTTTTCTATTATAAAATTATTGTTCAATAAAACATTATTACTACTACTAGTATATCACCCGTGGATTGCATGGTTTGTGAGTATAAAATTAACATAATATAAAATGTACTCATTTTTGTGTTAAATAAATTATAAAAAATTATTTTATTTATAATAATAATAATAAGAATTTTTTTTAAATATATATTATTTTTATTTAGATGCAACGCACGATTTATGAACATATTTTGCTTTTGCAATCAGACATGGAAAATTGGTGGCGCTCCAACTGCTTAAAAAATTTACATTATTAAATAATGCAACTTTAAATGTATTTTTTTCTTACAATTTTAAATTATTTCCTTCTAAACCACTTTGATTGTCTGTCACCTCTTCTAAACCACTTTGATTGTCACCTATTATTGTCTTCCCAATTCTCATTGCATGTCAAAATTTTCAAATTGTCCACTTTAGTTACTCTGAACATGATAACATATAATTACTCATGATTGAAATTAATCTCCTTAAGAACGTCCAAAAAGTTTAGTAATTGTCCATAATTCTTATTAATGATCAAACCATAAGATATCATTAGTCAAAAATATCTTTCTAAGATGTTAAAGAGAATGTATTATCTGATGATGACAGTGTCATTCCCGAAATCAATACTCTTTGTCCTAAGTTAGTCTCGATTAGTATTTTCTTTTAAAAATATGGTTACCGAGCTTTATCACAACCAACCCAGTATCTTTTTACAATCCAAATGTCTAATGTCAATTGTACATGCAACTAATTCATAGTAATTTGACTCAATGATAGACCTACATGTCCTATGTTGGATTACGTGCCCCATATATTTTTTTAAGTATATGTTATATATATTATAATTATTAGGATTAATACTTATATTATATGTATATATATATATATATATGACTTAAATGAGTTTTTAAAAGTGTTATAATTAGTTAATAGTGCAAATATTTCATTTAAAAAAAATTGTAGATCCGTTATGTATATGCACTATCACTATTTAAAAAATCAAATATTTTTTAAGATAGTAATAGTGTATAAATGTATATGCATAATCATGACACTACAAAAATAGAATTCACGTGAACCCGGGTACACAGGAAAATCTACTTGTTATATTATTTATTTTTGTGCCCCCGTCATGAAAGTTTTCATGGATCCGTCCATGATTGGACTAATTAATTTAAATATTATATCCTATAAAAGAATCATACAAATAAGTAAACAAATCGAGCTTTATCACAACCAACCTAGTGTCATTTTACAATTCAACTAATAACGTCAACTAATAATTTAATTAAAAATTATTCAACTAACAATTTAAGTCTAATTTCAATAGCTCATGCAACTAATTTATGGTAATTGGACTAATCAATTTAAACCAAATATCATGTAATATTATCATACAAATAAGTATATAAATTATACATTTTCATAAATACAATACTTCTCATCTTTTTTAGATTGCTCAAAATCCAAAAAGTCAATCTTTTATCACATACTCAAAATAGCAATAAAGTAACTATACAGTTCATGCTACCCCTTACAAACATCACTAAATTACATCACATGTCACTAATAATTACATACAAAATTAATTTTTTTTTTATCTTATTCCCTAAAATTGACAAAATACCCTTATCAAAAAGCTATTTTATTACCTTCAAATATTAATAAAGAATTTCCTTATCAAAACCCGTGTCAAAATCAAGTGAGCAAATCAAAAAAAAAAGATGAAAGGAGTAATTGATTTTTAAAAGAAAATATATCTATATCAACTATAAAATATAACATTTTATATTATTAATTATTAATATGCCACTTTTAAAATTTTATGATAAATTTGTAATAATTTTTAGTTGAATTTTTTTCTTTTTTGGTATAATATTTTGTTATTATATATGTATAAATAGATTTAGTTCAAAAATTTGTAATAATTTTTTTGTTGAATTTTTTTTTTCTTTTTTGGTATAATATTTTGTTATTATATATGTATAAATAGATCTAGTTCAAAATTTTTAAAATAATATTAATAATTTAAAAAATATTAAAAAAATAATTAATATATATGTGTGGTAGATATGGGGAATTGAACCTTGTACTCTTGCATACAAAGAAGATAAAAAATATTTGTTATACCTTTTGAGCTACATAATACTACCTCCGTCCCATAAAAGCGTGCACACCTACTTTAGTATCGAGTTTTTGTGAGCGAGTTGTTTATTAGTGTTGGTCCCGGTGAAAACGAGTCTTACACGTGTATGGGGGGGGAATACACGTGTTCAGTATTTTAAAACTTTTTTTTCTTCATCGAGGTCACTTTGGGTCGATAATCGAAGGTTAGGTTCTGAGAAGCACAGATTACTCTGAGTCAAAGTCTACTGAGACAGTGATCCTGAGCTGCTTTCAGATACCTCAGATAATCCCAACTGAGTCCTGAGTGTCAGAGATCCTGAGTTGCTTGGATCCGATAACTAACTTACTGAATCCTCAGAAGAGAGTTCAGTTTGGTAACTATCTGTTCTAGCCACTCAGTCGTGCGGAATGGTTGGCCCTTAGTTTATACTCGTTTTAAGTTTTGCTGAAAACCTTCCCCTTATGAAATAGTGATTAGGTTGTGCTTCACTTATGCAACTCAAATGGATTGATTCCAAATCGAATATCGATTGAAAAAGTATGCTTTCGTAAATCAAGTTAATGCATTAGGATGAGAGATAAGGAAAGCAATAAAGAACACAAGCGATTATAGTGGTTCGGAGACTCAAGCTCCTACATCCACTCTCCCGACTCTTGAGAGAAATTCACTATCAACCTCGAGCTTTTCGACTACCTCGTAGTTTACTTACTCAACTCGTACTCGAGTTTTTCGACTACTCCACGAGTTTACTTACTCAACCCGACCTTGAGTTTTTCGACTACCTCGTAGTTTACTTACTCAATCACACACAAGCTTTCAGACTACCTCATGAGCTTACTAACTTATTCTCTAAAGTTTTTCGACTACTCGCCGTAGTTTACTAACTCTTTACAACTCTACTCACCAACAAACACACTCCAACTACCTTCACAAGGGTTTGGGGTTTCTTGGTTGGTTTCAACTAGGATGAGATATCCTTTACAATGAAGCACAATGCAAAGGGTTAGGATATCTCGACTAAGCTTTGGATAAATCTTATCAAGCTAGGCTTAGTAAAAGTGAGCTCTCTTCAATATAGAAGCACTTGGGAAATTCAAGGTATTTCGAGTGCTTTAACTTTTGCAAGAATAAGTTTGAGCTCTTGAGTTGCGTATAAATTTCCGTAACCTTACAATGTAGAAGGTCACCAGTATTTATAGGCATACACCAAGGTTACTCTTGAAAACTATCCGTTGGAGAGATAGCTTCGTGAGTTCCCTCTTATGGTGTGTGAGAAACGGCTATATTTAGAGTTTGATACTCCCTCACACTTTTTAGGCAATAGCCTTTCATGTAGTCGGTCTTCACTTTTTGCGATACGGAACTTTTCGTACATCGACATCTTTTTTATTTGCTTGTCCTTTGTCGAGATCGGTATAGTCTGGTCGTCGTCTTCCTCTTTTTGACTTTTGTTCTTCAGTTAAAGGTAGACACCTTCAACGGCTCTTTTGGTTACAAACTCTGTGTTTGATATAACCTTAACAACACTTCTGACTTAGTTCCTTTTGTCTGCATTTGAATGTCTTGGCAATATCTAATCTTTCTAAGGCATCGCGTTTTTCTCAGTATTGCATCCTTCAGATAGATATATTCAGTGCCTCGGAACATTCAGTTCATATTGAGCATTCAAGATTTTCTTGAGTCTTGATGAATTCTTGTGCTTTCAGTATTCTTGATCTTGATCTCGGTCTTGACTTTGCGTATTGAGAGTATTCGAGTCTTACGAGGAGTCTTCGAGTCTTGGTCTTACGAGTCTTCAAAGTCTTCTGAGTCTTCAGAGTCTTCTGAGTCTTTAGATTTATCTTGACCGATATCTTTGAGTCTTCATCTTTGAGTCTTGAGGTTTTTGAAATCGAAATCTTGAAAGATCTTAAGTTCTTGAGTTCTTTAATCTTTCGAAACATCTTGAGTTCTTCAGAATCTTCAGAACCTATCCTGAACTATATCTGCTGACTATACATTTTGCGAGATAACATCTGAGAATACTCTAAAAACCTGAAATCGACTTATTTATCAAGATCATTCTTGAACATGTCATACTTAGGGGTTTTGGGATCTTAATCAAAATCATATAAGCTTTTATTAAATTCATCTCCCAACAATTTCCCCTTTTTGATGATGCCAAAATCTATCTTATTCTGAGATATATAACCTATACTCGGGTTTCGGTTTATCCAATTACAAGATTGGTTATGTCTCTCAACAATTTGCTTCAAAGAATGAATCTCTCAACAATTTCATCACCAAACAACAAAGAATCGGGCATATCAAATATAAAGACATGAAAAAAAAAAAAAAAAAAGATAATGAGATATTATCTTTTAAGCATAATGATAAATCTTCATTGATGATAAGTGTACAATTCAGATTACAATGAATTTATCAAACAAAATCAAAAGACAAAAAAATTTAAAGACTACAAAATCTTACGAGCCTTGGTCTTTAGTCTTGATTCGGCTCTTGGTCTTTCGCTTCATTTTGCTTCATTTTCGATTTCATCAGTGGGCACTTCCAGATCAAACATTCCGAAGAATCTCTTCTTCAGCTCATTTCTTTTCTCGATGATGTCCGGATTGTTTTCGATTAGGCCCAACCGACCAACAGTCTTGAGCAATTTCTTGCGTAATGGCCTTTTTCATTTACCAAGCCATTACCAAGTCTCGGAGGAGGATAGGAATATGGACCGGGGCTACTATCAGACTCTCCACCTTCATCCGCAAGGTTAATCCAAATTTTGTAGATACTTTGGATAAAAAGGTGAGAAGATGTTCAATGAAAGCTTCGCTCGTCCGAGCCTTCCCTCTCCATTCCCTGAGAACATCATAATTGAACCAGAAGGTTCTCTTCACTTCTTCCCACATGTCGTTGAGTTTAATGGGCATCCATTTATCAACATGGGGCCACTTCAGCGCTTTCGATGTTCCCTTCCTCTTGCTCGCAAACTTCCTGAAGTCACTCCTTCGTTTCTGCTCTTCATCTATCTTCTTTCTGATCACAGAAGTTCCCGAGACCGAAGCAGAACTTTCTTAGCTTGTTCTTTTTGGAGTGTCATCAGAGCCTCTTTGGTGTTGAAGACTTTCTTCTGAGGTTGAGACTCAGATTTCTCTGCATCTTCATCATCCAGAACCAACTTTCTCTGGATTGGCTTAGAAGCCTTCGCACGCTTGCTTTCTGGGTTGAACAACGCCAAGGCTTTTTCCTCTTCATAGGCGATTCAAAGACGGTACCGGCTTGTTCCAACCTTAGTGGATTAGCTTTTCGGTTTCTCTCTTGCAACCTCAAGCTTGGTTTGCTCGAAACTTCGAATGTAGTAGATGTGCTCTCTACTTGAGCAAATTTTAACTTCTCAGTAGCATCGACTTCTTTAAAGGCTTGGGCTAGATTGTACATTTCAGCATCTTTCTGAGCCTTCTTTTCCAAAGTACGTGCCATGAACTTCCTGAGGTCCGCAGACCTTCCCTTTCCCTTCTTGGCAATCGTAGTTTGGAAGAAGTCCGGAGAGAGCTGCGGTCCATGTGATATTTGTTCTTTGCTCACACAAATGGATCTCTCCTCGCTAGCTGATCTTGCTCATCTTCCATTCTTCTAATGTGGTTCTAGCCACGCAGCAGTTCTTCGATATATGTGGGCAAACTCGCCAGAGAGAGCATCTTTAAGCATCTCAGTCATCTTGGTCATGAGCACTGAGCTCATTTCCTCAACAACAGATTTGATCAGTTTATCTTTCTCTGTCAGTTTCACCTCTAAAAATTCAGTTGACTCCTGGTGCTTTTGTTTCATTTCAGCTCTTAACTCTGTGTTGACTCCCTCCAGCTTTTTTCATTCAACTTTTTCTTCCATGGAGGTCATCCGAGTGGTCGAGTGTTTTGTATCCGCACCGATTCGAGAAGAATGGCTAAGTCCTTCCATTGTCTGAGCTTGATTGGCCAACGTTGCTTCCATCTGAGTAAGTTTGATCGACATTGGCTCAATCTTCTCAAGTTTCTCCATGATAGGAGTGAGATCAATCTCAGCAGCCTTCTGCACCTTCTGTGTTGTTTGATCATCCTGAGCTCCAACTTTATCCTGAGCTCCGGTCTCCAAATGAGCCTCAGTCTGATTATCAGACATTTCATAATTAAAGATAGTACTTTCATTAACTCGCATAATTATTAGTAGTGCCAAAAGGTACCAAGAGTCTTGCTAGCCGATCTGAGGTTGATCACTCTGAAGTCTCTTTTACGTTTGAGACCGATCCCTGACATCTCCTGTTGGTCCCCATCTCCATCTTTGGATTTGTCTCATTGCTTTCGGGCACCAACCTCGATTGCTTTCTTCTCGGCTAGCTTCCTTTTTTGAACCCGACTCATCAAAATCGAATTTTTCATCCCGAGCTTTGTCTTCGAACCACGAGAAGTCGGTCGGGCGTGTCTCATCTCCTCATTCCACGGTCTTCCCCTCGAATGCGGCAATATCAAGCATCTCGGGTAGAGTCGATTGAGGATATACTGCTGCCGTCATGTCTGAAGAATATATCTTGTAGATCGAGGTATGAAATTTGAGCTCGGTATCGGTCAAGTATGAACCGTTCCCCTTGCTCCTCCGCTTCTTGACCTCGCCCTTCTTCCATCTCGGGCTCTACGGTTCATAGAAGCTTCGGCTAAGGGATCAAGCATTATGTCACTCGGGAGTTCGCCAGTACATTTTGCTCCCGAGCCTCGATAATATCTGAAGCTTGTGCATTCAGTCCTCGGTTTGCATCCGAGTGGGTTACGAGACTGGTGGCATTTCCTCGATGTAGTCCGAGTTGGCTTCGTCGGATGCGAGCTGCACATCTTGGATCGACTCGGTACAGCTCTTGATCCGAGCCTGTTCATCTAAGTTGTAGGCATTTCGAGTGCGAGCTCCTTTAAAATTTCTGAGAAATTTTATACGAACGAAAGTGATGTCTCGAGCACCTTTCGAGAAGACACGCTCCTCGATCGATCCTGTGTCCTTGAGCTAACTTTGAGCGGCACTTGTAATGGTGAACTTTGAGCGATTTGGCCCCTCGGGTTGTCTTTCCTCGAGAATCTTTGCTACCATCGTCGGTGAGAACCACCAATCTTCTGCGCTTTGGAGGCGAGGTTCTTCTGCCTCATCGGTTTTGCTCCTTGCTCCATTTTTGCTTAAATGAACCTTCCCCCTGGTTTGTTGGGTTTTTTCTCTCAGCAATTGCAGAAGGTGATTCTACCTTCTTTTCTCTTTTCCTCGAATGACCTGCTACTTCCACAAAGGTGGTCTTGAAGAGAATTTTGGTTTTAGGGAATGGGGTTGAGTTAGCGAAGATATCCTCCTCCTCTCGCACATCTCCAAAATATAGGCAATTTTGGTGGCATGGTGGATCTTGCCTTTCATCGTGATTTCCCCATTGACTTTTTTTTATGATCTTGGCTTGCTCGGGCACCATATGGACTAAGAATTTCAGCCAGGTTGAAGTCGGTGGTGGGAGATGCCTCGATCCCGCCATCAATCGAGCTTGAGGTACTAACTGTTCAAAACTCCCATGAAGACTCATGACGCTCTTTGCTCACAATATCCATCAAGACACGATATTGTGGCTTTAGGTGCTTCTTATTCAAAGATGCCTCAAACTTCACAGATTCTCGGCAATCTATCTAGGTACTCCGCTTTTTGCAAACATATACATCGCAGATCCTCTCCTCTATCACATAGCTCAAACACATCATTGATTTTTTAGGAACAATGCACAACTCCCTCTCAAAATCGATGTATTTTGATGAGTGTTCTAGATGAGATATCAGAATCGAAGAGTGCATACAATCTTCTTCATCTATTTTCAAATTGCGGATGAATTCGATTACCTCGCTGCGAACTCTCGGTGCGGTGGTTTGCGACTAGATGGGTGAGTTTAGTTGCTTGATCGGATCATATCATGAGCCTCCTCTTCGGCTTTGAGTTGGTTGTGCTCTCAAGTGAGATAGTGAACTCGTACCATGGCTTATTGGTTATGGCTAATCTCGCATACCGGTTGAGGCCATTTTAGAATATGATTTGAAGAATGTGAAGCTTTTAGGGTTTTTGCGATTTTCGGGCAAAGGGATTTTAGTTCTGAGTATTTGGGGAGCGAAGGGTTTGATAAAATTTTGGCTTGAATGGCTTAAAGAGGTATAAAATAGTTTCGAGATCGTGGGGAATCGTGTTGGTTAGGTGAAAAGCAACGGTTGAGATTAATCTCGATTAATCGGGTATATGAACCAAACGATCTCAAAAAAGTAAGCGCCAAAATATCCTCATTAGTCAATAATATGGCGAGCATTAAATGATTTATTGACCTTCTTCGAATTTAAAACGATCCCGCCCAAAAACATTCCTCAGGTGTTTTGTATTTATTGCGAATGATTACTGAGTTTTACGTAAGCAATAAATGGGTCACATGAGTCATTACTTCGTCAGACTAATTTCCCTCTATCAGTCTTACTGAGTACTGACCTTGATAAAATGTCAAGATAATATCGAAAAATCTTGAAAGGGTTCAAAGATGTTCTCGAAAGTCTTGTCCTTCAAGAAATGAAGTTTCGAGACTCGATTCAAGATTTTCATTTTATCCCCGAAGTTTCTCAGTAGAAATCTGAGAAAGCTTCATGCATCTGAAAATCTTCAATTTTCAGATTTACTCTATACACCTGGTTCTAACATCCCTAATTCAACTGAAAGTTCCTGAAATCTTGATTCAGCTCTTTGCCTATCAGTATGAATCTTCTCCATCCTTATGTTCTTTTTCTCGACATGATCTCTGATGAAGTGATGTCTGATATCTACATGCTTGCATCTGGTGTGCGAAGACAGATTTTGTGAAATAGCAATGGCACTATTATTGTCACAAAATATTGGTACCTCATTAGCCACAACTTTATAATCCCTTAATTGTTGTCCGAGCAAAGAATCGAAGCACAAAGAAACTTCGCGACCATGTATTCAAATTTTCGATAATCTTGGTTACATCGAGGTCATTTCTTTGAAAACCAAGATATCGGTTTGCTTCCTAGAAATTGACAAGTTTCTGTTGTGGACTTTTCTGTCAATTTCGAAACCTCCATAGTCGAGATCGAGTAACCCGGTTAATTCAAGGTTATCATCGGTGGATACCATAATCCTCTATTCTTTGTGCCCTTAAGATATCTTAGTATCTTTTTGGCGGCCTCCATGTGACTAGTCTTAGGATTAGCTTGGTATTCTTGACATATCCCAACAAAGAAATGTTATATCCGCCTACTTTGTCGTGAGATAGAGCAATGATCCAATGATTCCTCTATAATCAAAATTATGATTCACCGATTTGCCTTCCGAATCAGATCCATCTTGTAGTTAGTATTCATAGGAATCCTAACCGAAGTTGCAATTTTGTACACCATATTCGCAATCGGATCTCTGGTGTACTTTGCCTGGTTGATGAATATTCCTTCTTTTGATTGTTTCACTTGAAGACCTAGAAAGAAATTCATCTCTCCCATCATTGACATCTCAAACTTGCCTTTCATCAGTGTTGAAAACTTTTCACACAGCTGATGGTTTGGAGATCCAAAAATGATGTCATCAACATATATCTGAACCAGTAAGATATCTTCCCCATCCTCTACCGAACAGAGTTCTATCAACGATTCTTTGACAAAACCATGGTCAAGAAGAAACCGAGAAAGAGTATCATACCATGCTCGGTGCTTGTTTGAGACCATACAAGGCTTTTCTGAGCCTGTAAACTTGGTCATTCTGTTTGAAGCCAGGAGGTTGTTCCACATAAACCTCTTCTTTAAGCACACCGTTCAGAAATGCACTTTTCACATCCATTTGATAGACTGTGAACTTCATGTGGGCAAAGATATGCAAGAAACAATCTGATGGCTTCTAGTCTTGCAACTGGTGCAAAGGTTTCATCATAATCCAAGCCTTCTTCTTGGGAATAACCTTGTGCAACTAGCCTTGCCTTGTTTCTTACAATGTTGTTGTTTTCATCTCTTTTATTCTTGAAAACCCACTTGGTTCCAATGACATTGTGCCTTTCAGGTCTATCTACCAACTCCCATACTTCATTCCTTGAGAATTGATTCAAATTTCATCTTGCATAAAGAAGAATCCAATAAGAATCTTGTAGAATTTCATTAATCTCAGCAGGTTCTTTTTCTGATAGGAAGCAGCAGAATAGTGCACTCTCACCATGGAACCTTCTTGTCTTAACTCCTTCAATTAGATCACCCACAATCTGACTTGTAGGATGACTATCTAACCATTTCCTTCTTGATGTTCCCCCTTCAATAGTATCCTCAACATTTGAAATGTTAGGTTCGATTAAATCAAACAAACTCGGGAACAAAACAAAAAGGAGAAAGTGAATCATCTTCCTCGGGAAATTTATTCGAAGAACATTGTCAGAGACATTTGTTCCCCTTTGGTTGATAGATTCAGAATTTGCCTCAGCTGTGACCACATCTTCATTGGCATCACATACCTGCGTCTGAACTGGTGTCTGTTCAGATTGGTTACCTTTAGAGTGTTGGTTTTCCTGAGTCTCACCATCCTGATTTCCATCCTGAACTTCTTTATTCGAAGTCCGAGTCACCCAATCATAGATAGTGACCGACTTCTTCTTTTTCTCGTTCAATTGGATAATTTATCTTTTTGTTTGAGACTAAACGGTGATCCTCTTAGTCGGTTCATCGCAAGATCATGTTCTGTTTCTTCCGAACACAAATAGTTTCATCATCAAAAAAAAATAACATGAGGTGTTTCCTCCACAATAAAGAGTCCCACAGCTTGTAAACTCGAAGGTTTTATCGACTTTCGAATATCCTAAGAATATTCCTTCATCGCCTTTTTTACTATCAAAAGTTTTCAACTGATCTTTACCATTATTGTGTATGAAACACTTGCAACCAAACACACGAAAGAAAGAGACAAGAGGCTTCCTTTCATTCCAAAGCTCATAAGGTGTTTTGCCTTGACTCTTAGTCAGCATGGATCTATTCTGTGAGTAGCATGCAGTGTTGACAGCTTCAGCCCAAAATCTTTTAGGAATATCAGCCTCCTATCATTGTTGTCTTGCGAACTTCTTTTCGAGTCCTGTTCCTTCTTTTCAAAGAACACCATTTTGTTGAGGGGTCCTTGCGGTGATGTTTCATGAGAAATTCCATTTTGTCGCACAATAATCGATATGATATGATTTATAAATTGGTTCCTTTGTCGATCGATTTTGACCACACTCGATTCTTCTCAATATCGAGCCTTTTCAAGAATCTCCGGCGGCTTTTTATTCGAGTCTCTTTTTCATCGAGTAAGAATATGACCCAAGTATATCTCGAGTAGTCATCAACTACTACCAATGTATATTTCCTGCCATTAGTGCTCACAGGTGTTATAGGACCAAAAAGATCCATATGAAGTAATCAAGTATTCTTTCAAAGAGAAACCTCAACTTTACTTTTAAATGATGCTCTTATCTGTTTTGTTTTTTCCGCATGCATCACAAATATGTTCTCATTGAACACTTTCGTTAGGTAACCCTCTCACAAGAGCTAATCTTGCAAGCTTGTTCGTGGTTTTGAAATTTAGGTGATTCATTCTTTTATGCCATAACCAACGGGTATCTGTGGGAACTTTTAAGAACTAAACATGTATCTTTAGGAGTTGAACTCCAATCAAGAAGATACACATTCCCTTTTCTTGTACCGGTCAAGAGTACTATCTCGTGATGTATCATCTTTCACAAAACATAAGTTCTTGGAGAACTCAACATTAAAACCTTTATCACGAATTGGCTAATTGAAAGCAAGTTATGCTTCAATCCAGATACATATGAAACACCATGGATATGAATCGAGTCGATTTCCAAAGTTCCATATCCTTGATCATCCTTTGGAGTTATCTCCAAAAGTGATCTGTGGGCCTCTTTGTTCAACATAGTCACCGAGTATCTTCTGTATATCTGTCATATGTCTTGAACATCCACCGTCAAGATACCATATATCGAGAGCTTTTTTCATCTCTCGCTCATCGATTGTATGTGATCTTTAGTCGATTCGGTGCCCCTTGTTTTCCTCCCCGAAAAACAAATTACTTTAGGTACCCAATTTGTGTAGGGTCCTACAAGGTTAGTCAGTACCTTTAGGGATCCAAATCGCTTTAACAACTCTAATCACTTTAGAGTGGCCGATCCGTCTTCCATAAACATCTACATACACATTTACTACTCTGGGTGCCTTAGCAGTTTTTACGTGTATAAGTCTTTGGCCTTAGCATGAACATGGGCTTTTGAATTCTTCTTTGGTTCAAGCCTTTTGTTCCATTGCTTTGGCTTTTGTCTTGTTTGGTCCAATCTTTGTTGTCTTGGGTTCGAGATAACCTTTACCCTTAGGCAAGTAGGGTTTAGGTTGCTGTCTTGAAATATGGGTCTTTCAAGATATTGAGGACTTGGTCTCTCTTCGGTTGAGAATATCTCTGCCGAAAGTGTTTCTCTTCGAAGATTCCTCGATGGTTCAATGTAGATCCTTTCAAGTTTGCATTCTTAGCCCGAGGCTTTGAAGTACTTTACCGAAATTTTCAATCGACCTTTTCGGGTTTTCTAGCCTTCACCTGAGGTTTGGGCTTTCTAACCTGATCATTTAGTTTTACCGAAACCATAGGTCCTTTTCCCTTGTTTACAACTTTGGGCATTACTTCAGTTTGAAGTGTAGGTGCCACTGATTTAACAAAGATTGTCTTCTTGCTACTTGATGCAAAGATTCGGATGACCTTGTGAGGTTCCCCCGGAATGTATCCCAATCCATTTTTTATAGTGGCGATTTTCGGTAACTCAATTTCATCTATTACTTTAGATGCATTATTCATTAGAGTTAACTTCTTTACGTGCACTATCCTCACAGTTCTGTAGAGTTTCATGCTTCTCAGAGAGGTCATTGAACTTAGTTCTGATTAGCTGAATTTCTTCAGTGGATTTCTCTAGCTTTTGATTAGGGTTTCTATCAACTTTTCTTTCTCTCGAGAGTTGTACTTTCGTAACATCCGATTCATCGATAGCTCCCATTAATTGAGAAGTGATTTGGTTTTGCTAGAGTCTTTCCATTTTAGATTTTCAAAGATTCGATTCCTTATTCGCTCTTGAGTTTTATTTAGCGATCCTTGCAAAACAAAGATAGTCCTTCATTAGATTCTCAAAAAGAATCCATCAAAGTCAAAATGATTGTTTTCGGTGGAACTTGAAAACTCTTGTGCTAGTGTAGGAGCAACAACAGAGATGTAAGAGTTTACCTCCTCAATGGCCATCGACGGATGTCATCACTTTCACCGGCTGTCGAGAATATCTCATCCAAGAGCTAGATCCTCCTCGAAAGTGTTCTTCTTCTCGCAACCATGGCCTTTTTGCTTGAGAACTTACGGTCTCTTATAGCTTTGTCTTTTCTTCTCTCCTTAAAGACTCAACTCGGACAATCATCTTTGGAAGTGACCTTTCTTTTGACAATTATAGCATCTGTTGGCATCATCATCCCCGATCATTTTCTTCTTTGGACTTGGAGTCCTTCTTTCCGGATGAAGATCCTTCAGCTTTTAGGTCCTTCTTCTTCTCGGTTGATCTCGTCCTCGGGTTTTCTTTCGGTACTGTAGTTCCTGTAAAAGCTTTTGTATTTTCCAAATCTATTATTAAGTCTGTCAAACCTTCTTGCCATCAAGTCTTTAGCTTTTCCTCAAGCTCATCCTAATGTTTGGCATGGGGGTTCTCAGACTCTTTAGTTTCTGGGTTTTATCTTTGGCTTTTAAAGCCACATTCTTACTTGATGAAGAATCATCTTTCTTTGTCGGCCTTTTTTGGATTTCTTATAAATTACAAATTCATAGGCTTTCATTTCGAGAGAAGACTTGTTGGTATGGCATTGAACTAATGTTCTTGGTGTTTTCAATCACCCTTTGCATGAATATCCCATTTCTTAGAAAGACCTCTAAGAATTTTCAATGCCACTTCTCTTTGTGGATATTTTTTTCCAAGTGCATTTAGATCATTCATGATGCTAGTGAATCGACTTCCAATTTGTCTATTGATTCACCATCATCCATTTCAAAAAACTATCAAACTTTCCAATTGCCTTTGAAAGTTTGTTTTTTTTTATATGATATGTGCCTTGGCACATAACAACTAGTGTATCCCATATCTCTTTAGCAAAAAGATATTACGGTGAGAGATCATTCCCATCACACCATCATTAATCAGATTTGTATAAGTGTGTTTTTGCAATGTAGTCTAGATTGACTAACTTTCTCTCCGGGGAGTTAGTTGGTCATCGACTTAGGAAATTCTCGCTTCAGGATCAATTCTCTTCTTCTTACGTAATTCAGGATTCACCACAAGAAATTTGAATGGTCCTTGAAACCACTCTCCACATATGCTCATGTTTAGAATATAGATGTACTGCGTTCTCGATCTCCATAGATCATAGTTCTCATCGAGAACATGGGAAGTTTTTAGAAGACATTTTTCCGATCTTTTGAAAAGAAAAAAAATTCCAACAAATAAGATCGGATTCGAGATAGACCACAAGTATTTTTGAAAATAAAACTTTGGTCAACACAAAGAAAGTGGTCAAGTTGAACCCACCGCTCCGATACCACTTGTTGGTCCCGGTGAAAATGAGTCTTACACGCGTGTATGGGGGGAATACACGTGTTCAAGATTTTAAAAACTTTTTTTTCATCGAGGTCACTTTGGGTCGATAATCCTCAAGGTTAGGTTCTCGAGAAGACAGATTACTCTCGAGTCAAAGTCTCATCGAGACAGTGATCCCGAGCCGCTTTCAGATACCTCGGATAATCCCAACCGAAGTCCTCGAGTGTCAGAGATCCCGAGTTGCTTGGATCGATAACTAACTTCATCAATCCTCGTAAGAGAGTTCGTTTTGGTAACTATCTGTTTTAAGCCACTCACCATGCGGAATGGTTGGCCCTTAGTTTATACTTTCGTTTTAAGCTTTTTGAAAACCTTCCCCTTATGAAATAGTGATTAGGCTGTGATTCACTTATGCAACTTGGTGGATTGATTCCAACCGAATATCGATTGAAAAGTATGCTTTCGTAAATCAAGTTAATGCACCGTTTATGATGATAGGAAAGCAATAAAGAACACAAAGAGATTATAGTGGTTCGAGACTCAAGCTCCTACATCCACTCTCCCGACTCTTGAGAGAAATTCACTATCAACTTCGAGCTCGACTACCTCGTAGTTTACTTACTCAACTTCCCCCGAAGTTTTTTCGATTACTCCACGTAGTTTACTTACTCAACCCGACCTTGAGTTTTTTCGACTACCTCCGTAGTTTACTTACTCAATCACACACAAGCTTTCGGACTACCTCAGAGCTTACTAACTTCTTCTCTAGAGTTTTCGACTACTCCTCGTAGTTTACTAACTCTTTACAACTCTACTCACCAACAAACACACTCCAACTACCTTCACAAGGGTTTGGGGTTTTCTTGGTTGGTTTCAACTAGATGAGATATCCTTTACAATGAAGCACAATGCAAAGGGTTAGGATATCTCGACTAAGCTTTGATAAATCTTATCAAGCTAGGCTTAGTAAAGTGAGCTCTCTTCAATATAGAAGCACTTGGGAAATTCAAGGTATTTCGAAAGTGCTTTAACTTTTGCAAGAATAAGTTTGAGCTCTTGAGTTTGCGTGATAAATTTCCCGTAACCTTACAATGTAGAAGGTCACCAAGATTTATAGGCATACACCAAGGTTACTCTTGAAAACTATCCGTTGGAGAGAGATACCCGTGAGTTCCCTCTTATGGTGTGTGAGAAATGACTATATTTAGAGTTTGATACTCCCCTAACACGTTTTTAGGCAATAGCCTTTCATGTAGCCGGTCTTCACTTTTTGCGCCCGGAACTTTCAGACATCCGACATCTTTTTTTTGGGCTTGTCACCGCTGTGTCAAGATGGTACGATGTCGTCTTCCTCTTTTTGACTTTTGTTCTTCAGTTAAAGGTAGACACCTTCAACGGCTCTTTTGGTTACAAACTCTTTGTTTGATATAACCTTAACAACACTTCCGACTTAGTTCCTTTTTATGCGCATTTGAATGTCTTGGCAATATCTAATCTTTCTAAGGCATCGCTTTTTTCTCAAGATTGCATCCTTCAGATAGATATATTGATTGCCTCGGAACATTGAGTTCATCCGAGCATTCAAGATTACTTTCTCGAGTCTTGATGAATTCTTTTGTGCTTTCAAAAGATTCTAGATCTTGATCTCTCGGTCTTGACTGAGTATTCCGAGTCTTCGAGTCTTGAGTCTTCGTGGTCTTGAGTCTTCCGAGTCTTGAGTCTTTCGAGTCTTGAGTCTTCGAGTCTTTAGATTTATCTTGACCGATATATCGAGTCTTCATCCGAAGTCTTGCTTTTTATCTTGAAACTTCAAGATCTTCGTAAACATCTTGAGTTCTTGAATCTTTCGAAACATCTTGAGTTCTTGTAATCTTGAACCTATCCTGAACTATATCTGCTGACTATACATTTTGCAGATAACATCCTGAATACTCTAAAAACTGAATCCTGACTTATTTATCAAGATCATTACTGAACATGTCATACTTAGGGGTTTTGGGATCTTAATCAAAATCATATAAGCTTTTATTAAATTCATCTCCCAACAATTAGTATTTCAAATGATAAAGTGATTTTTAAAGAGGGGTATTATAGATCTACCTCTCATCTATTGCATGCATCTTTAAAAATTATTTTATCATTTCAAATACTAATAGAAAATTCGCTCGCAAAAACACGTGAAAACAGTAAACGTGCATGTTTCTTTGGGACGGAAGGAGTATTTGTTAAGATGTTTAAAATTTTATTAGAAAATTATAACAATTTTTTGGCCCAACTTTTGGCCCAACATTTTGTTATTAGATATGTATAGATTAATTATGCTTTGTTATATACATACTCCATTTTAGATTTCAAAAGTCAAAGGGACTCAAGGTCATTGAACCGAATCCACAACTATCAACTTGAGATTTCAAAAATTTATAGCAGTATGTCGGTAAAAAATTATAAATGACTATAATCACTTTGCATAATTATTTTGATGTTTTTTTTATTAAATTAAATAAGTTCTCAAAAGTTATAAGTTAAAAATTAAACGGGAGGCTTTTGGTAGCTTATGAGCATTTTTTAACTATTACTCCCTCCGTCCCAAGATTACTTGCACACTACCCTTTTTGTCGTATTTTAACAAGCGAGTTGTTTATTAGTATTTTAATATATCGGATTTGATCATATGCCCGCAGGTGGGCACAAACTTATATGTCCACCGCTTATGTGGCGCGCCACATATGCAAGGTATCCACCTTCATTTATCTAGTTTCTTTACCCCAACTTTTATGAGTTATATTTTCTAATTTTTTGGGTTTTCGATGGGTTAGAGAGAGAATTTGCTTCGCCTTCTCTCTAGGGTTTCACGTTTCTTTTTCTTCTTTCTCTTCGTTTCTTGAATCCGCCTAATCTTCTCGTCGGATTCTTGTCGTTCTCTTTTGATGGCGACTTCCACCTCGAAAGTCAACGCCGATTTTGTTCGATTTGAACGGCTTTGCCGTGAAAATCCCAAGTTCTTGACTTACGCTAAAATTTGGGAGAATCCTCCAATTCTAGGGTTACTGTTTCTAAAGACATTAGCGATTTAATTCGCAATCTGTGTACTCCTCCGTCTACATCGACTTCACAACATTCGACATCCTTCCATCTACTGGAGTTTTCTCAAGTCTCGGTGATGCCTACTTACTCTGACGTTACGGCCTCCATGTGTTATTCATCTTCAGAATTGCCGCCACGGAAATTCCCTAGGACGCTTGACGTCTCGTCTGTGTGCAAGGATTATCCCCGGGCAACCATATTGGGGGTGTTTTATTCCATTGAGGTAGATGAAGACGATTACCAGAAAGGGGTAGAAAAATACAAACAATCACTCATTGGTAGGGTGTTTTACGCTTCGAAGGATAGGCCCAGAACTCTGAATCTTCTTAAAGCTAGGCTTATGGACATTTGGAGTATACGGTCCGATTGTAGAATTGTCCCGCTTGGTCGTGGCTTCTATAACATACAATTTCTCTCGCAAGAAGACAAAACTCGCGTCTTTGGCAAGAGTGTCTGGAATCTGAACCCTGGATCCATTAGTTTGAGAAGATGGACACCAGATTTTAATCTGTACAAGCTGAGTTCTTCTGTGGCGGAGATTTGGATCTGTATATATGAGCTAAGCGTGGAGTACTGGAGTCCAAAATTGATTCTTGAAATTGCATCGGCGGTTGGTAACCCAGTTAAGATCGATGAGTGGTCCAAAGATGGGAGCCTGGGTCATTTTACTAGGGTTTTGGTGGAAGTCGATATGCGGAATGAATTGCAAGAACGGGTCATGGTGGTCCGTCGTGATCTTTCTTTCTTCGTAGGAATCTGTTATAAGAGTCTTCCGACATTCTGTACACATTGTGGGATTACAGGTCACTCGTTGGTCATCTGTAGATTTCGTAAGGATCAGGATGGGTTTGGGGGAAAGGCTAAGAGGTCCAAATCACCTAAGGGAACTACGACCAATGATGCTTTGTTGATACAAGGAAATGAGGGATCCAAAGAAATTCCAACGTGGGGAAGGCTGATGACTCGGACCCGGTGGGTTTTTCTGATTTGCATAAGGCGGATGGTGAGTTGAATCCTGTTAGCACTTCTGCTATGGTTATAAACGAAAGCTTAGATAAAGATAAGGCGAACGAGGGGTTGTCTCGACGGTGCAAACTAGTAACTCTTTCTCTTCCCTACAAGAAACGTCCTCGGTTGATAAGGATGGGTTCCAACAGTCAAAAGCTACAGACAAGGTGACTTCACACAAGGATGCCTCCAAGTGTTCTAACAAGGAGTCTAGTGTTAAGGGGAACTCCAAGATGCAGGATACAAAAGTGGTGGATAAATCTAAGACGGAGGCTTCCAAGCCTATCAAATCTTGCCTTAAGAAGTTGGGGACTGATAATATTAATTCGGTTATGGCCACTAGTGGGCCTCCTTTCAAAGCTATGAACATAGCCGCCTCTAGACAATGGAATGAGCTACCAGTAGACCCCAAGTCGCCTGAGCACGGCAACAAAGATGGTGTTACATGAAGAGTTTCTTCTGGAATGCTAATGGGATCTCCAGATCCCTCTCCAGGTCAACCCTTGTTGATTTCATTATTTCTCTTAACCCTTATATTGTTGCCATTGCAGAACCAAAAGTCCATCCATCGGCTATGGATATTTCTTTCTGTAATAGCATCAACATGGAATTCTTGTACTCAAATTCTAAACAGACAATGCTTCCCAACATCTGGATTGTTGTGAAGAAAGTCTATAATCTGGTGATTTATATTCCCTTCGCTAGCTCTCAGTGTGTTATCTTAAAATGTGACTTCCCTGATTTTTTTTTTTTTTTTTTGTGGTTTTGTTCATGCTAGCAATAGTTACATTAAGAGAAGGGATCTGTGGAATGAGTTGTTACCTTTATGTGATAATGATTTTATGGGCATGGTTGATTGTAATTATATTCTTGGTATGCACGAGAGGATAGGTTTGTATGTCCCTGTTCAGGCTTCTTGTGATGATTTTAAAAACTTTATTGATAATGCTGGTTTTATTGATTGTGATACTTCTAGTCCTTTTTATACTTGGGTTTCCAGTGCTAATTCTGGCTATCTGATGGCTTCAAAGTTAGATAGAGTTCTTATGAACACTAGCTTTGTTGCTCTGTTTGCTTCATTTTCTTGTGAGGTGCAGAGTATACAGCACTCTGATCACCATCCTATATGCTTCTCTGCCTCTTGGTTAATAGTGTTTATAAAATGTCTTTTAGATTTCAGCAGATGTGGTTTCATGATCATTCTTGTGCTGAGCTTATTAAAAACTCTTGGGGCACCTTTTTAGAGTCCAAGGATCCTATAACTCTTGTGGTTAAAAAACTTAAAAGACTGAAAGGTGAGTTAAAACATTGGAATAAGCTTACTTTTAAGGATGTCTGTTGGGAGATGAATTTAATAAAGATATAATTTTGATTAGATCCCAAAACCCCTGAGTATGACATGTTCAGAATAATCTTGATAGTTGAGTCAGGATTCAGTTTTAGAGTATTCGGATGTTATCTCGCAAAATTTATAGTCACAGATATAGATCAAAGTTAGATCTCAAGATTCTCAAGAACTCAAGAAGTTTTCAAGAAACCGAAGTTTCAAAGATGAAATCAAGTTTATGAAGTTTCAAGATGAAACAAAGAAATCAAGTCTCATTGAGAAACCGAGATATCAAGACTCAAGATGAAACCGAGGAATCAAGACTCAAAGATGAAGACTCGAAAGATATCACCAAGACATCCAGAAGACTCGTAAGACGCCAAGACTCGTAAGACTTCAAGACTCGTAAGACTCGTAAGACTCAAGTAACAAAAGATGTAAGATCAAGAATCAAGATCAAGAATATCGGAAGGCACAAGAATTATCAAGACTCAAGAATGCATTGAATGCTCAAGATAAACCCGAATGTTCCGAGGCACCGAACATATCTATCCTCAAGGATGCAACATCGAGAAGATCACGATTCCTTAGAAAGTTAGATATTGCCCAACACATTCAAGTGCGCATAAAAGGAACTAAGACAAAGTGTTGTTAAGGTTATATCACTTTGAGATTGTAACCAAAAAGAAAGGGTTGAGTTGTCTACCTTAAATCGGAGACAAAAGTCAAAAAAAGAGGAAGACAAAGATCGTACCATATCGATAATCGACAAAGGATGTGTCATTGAAAAAAAGATGTCAAGTACAAAAGTTCAGAAAAAGCAAAAAAGTGAAGACCGGCTACATGAAAGGTTATTGCCTAAAACTTGTTAGGGAGTGTCAAACCCTAAATATAACCGTTTCTCACACACCATAAGAGGAAACTCTCGGAGCTATCTCTCCAACGGATAGTTTTCAAAGAGTGACCTTGGTGTATGCCTATAAATACTTGTGACCTTCTACATTGAAAGGTTACGGGAAATTTGTAAGCAACTCAAGAGCTCAAACTTATTATCGCAAAGTTGAAGCACTCGAAAACCCAAGAATTTCCCAAGTGCTTTATATTGAAGAGAGCTCATTAAACTAAGCCTAGCTTGATAAGATATATCCAAAAGCTTAGTCGAGATATCCTAGCCTTTGCATTGTTCATTACTGTAAATGATATCTCATTCTAGTTGAAAACCAACCAAGAAACCCCAAACCCTTTAGAAGGTAGTTTGAGTGTGATTGTTGGTGAGATTGGAGTTGTAAAGAGTGAGTAAACTACATTGAGGTAGTCAGAAAGCTCTAGAGAAGAAATTAGTAAGCTAATTGTGGTAGTCTCAAAGCTTGTGTGAGTTGAGTAAGTAAACTACAGAGGTAGTCAGAAAGCTCAAAGTCGGGTTGAGTAAGTAAACCTGAGGGTAGTCGAAAAACTCGGGGTACGAAAGTTGAGTAAGTAAACTACAGAGGTAGTCAGATAGCTCAAGGAAGTGATTAGTGAATTTCTCTGAAGAGATCAGAGAGAGTGGACGTAGGAGCTTGAGTCTCTGAACCACTATAAATTGTTGTGTTCTTTGCTTTCTGTTTTGCTTTGCTTAACTGCTGTGCATATATTTCAAAAGCATATTTTCACCGATATTTAGGTTGGAATCAATCCAATTGGAAGTTGCATATAATTTGAATCAAAACCTAATCACTATTCCATTAAAGGAAGGTTTTCAAAGAAATGCTTATCTGAGTATAAACTAAGGGTCAACCATTCCGCACATCCGAGTAAATTTAGAACAGAGATAGTTACCAAACCGAACTTATTCTTCGAGGGTTCAAGAAGTTAGTTATCCGATCCAAGCAATTCGGGATCTCTCAAACTCAAGACTTAGTTGGGATTATCCGAGGTTTTAAAGCATTTCAGATCCTTTGTCTCGAAGAGACTTTGACTCAGAGCGATCAGGCTTCAGGACCAAATCATCGTGACAACCGACCCAAGCCGACCTCAAGAAGAAAAAAGTTTTAAAAAAACCGAACACGTTTTTCCCCCATACACGTGTAAGACTCGTTTGCACGGGACCAACAAGTGGTATCGAGCGGTGGGTTCAACTTGACCACCGCTTTGTTGACCTAAGTTTTATTTTCTAAAAATACTTGTGGTCTATCCGAATCGATCTTTTTCTTTGTCAATTCTTAAAAGACTCAGATAAAATGTCTTCTAAGAAACTTCCCATGTTCTCGTGGAGAACTATGATTTATGGAGATCGAGAATGCAAGGCTCACCAGTATTCTAAACATGAACGAATGTGGAGAGTGGTCTCTGAAGGGCCATTCAATTTCATCGTGGGTGAATCCCACAGAATGTAAAATGAGAGAAACTATCCTAGAAAGCAGAATTTCCTAAGTCGATGACCAACCGACTCTGAGGAGAGGAAGTTAGTCAATCTAGACTATATTGCTAAAGACACACTATACAAAGATTATTGATGATGGTGTGATGGGAATGATCTCTCACCAAAATCTGCAAAAAAGAAATTTGGGATACACTATAGAAGAATGTGCCAAGGCACGATCATATCAAGGAAAATAAACTTTTCGATTTGCAATTGGAAAGTTTGATAGTTTTGAAATGGAAGAATGTGAATCTATTGACAAATTAGAAGTCAGATTCACTAGCATTATGAATGATCTAAATGCACTTGAAAAGAAATATCCACAGAGAGAAGTTGCATTGAAAATTCTTAGAGGTCTTTCTAAGAAATGGGATATACATGCAGTGGTGATTGAAAATACCAAAAACATTAATTCAATGCCATATCAACAAATCTTCTCTGAGCTGAAGGCCTATGAGTTCGTAATTGATAAGAAATCCAAAAAGGCTGACAGCAAAGATGATTCATCATCTGGTAAAAATGTGGCTTTTAAAGCCAAAGATAAAACCTGTAAAACTAGAGAGTCTGAGAACTCCCTTGCTAAAAATCAGGATGAGCTTGAGGATAAGCTAGCACTGATGGCAAGGAGGTTTGAAAGACTTAATAGTCGATATGGAAAATACAAAAACTATTACAGGAATCACAGTACGGAAGAAACCCGAGGACAGATCAACTGAGAAGAAGAAGGACCTGAAAGCTGAGGGATCTTCATCCAAAAGGAAGGACTCCAAGTCCAAAGAAGAAAGTGATCAGGGTGATGATGCCAACAAATGCTATAATTGCCAAAAGAAAGGTCATTTCCAGTATGATTGTCCAGATCTGAGTGCTAAGGAGAGAAGAGAAAGGCAAGCTAAAAGAGACAAGAAGTTCTCTAGCAAAAAAAGACCATGGTTGCGAAGAAGAACATTTACGAGGAGGGATCTAGCTCTTTCGGATGAAATTTTCTCGCACGCAAGGAAAGTGATGACATCGGTCGATGGCCATTGAGGAGGTAAACTCTTCTTTCTCTCGTTGTTGCTCCTACACTAGCACAAGAGTTGTCAAGTTCAATTTGTAAAATGATCATTTTGACTTGATGGATTCTTTTGAGAGTCTAATGAAGGACTATGCTGTTTTACAAGAACTGCTAAATGAAACTCAAGAGCAGAATAAGGAACTGAAAGCTAAAAATCTAAAATGGAAAGACTCTAGCAATCTATCAAATCACTTCTCAATTAATGGGAGCTCTTGATGAATGGATGTTTCGAAAGTACAACTCTCAGAGAAAGAGAAGTTGATAGTGACCCTAACTAAAAAGCTAGAGAAATCCACTGAAGAGATTCGGCTGATCAGAACTAAGTTCAGTGACCTCTCTGAGAAGCATGAAACTCTACAGAACTGTGAGGATAGTGCACGTAAGAAGCTAACTCTATTGAATCTGCATCTAAAGTAATAGATGAAATTCAGAGTTACCAGAGATCCGCCACTATAAAACTGGATTGGGATACATTCCGGGGAACCTCACAAGGTCATCCGAATCTTCTGCATCAAGTAGCAAGAAGAAAATCTTTGTAAAACCAGTGGCACCCACACTTCAAAATGAAGAAATGCCCAAGGTTGTAGACAAGGGAAAATGACCCATGGTTTCAAAGAAAACCGAATGATCGTAGGGAAAGCCCAAACCTCGGTGAAGGCTAGAAAACCCGAAAGCACTTCGTTGAAAAAATTTCAGCAAGTACTTCAAGCCTCGGGCTAAGAATGCAAACCGAAAGGATCTACATTGAACCATCGAGGAATCTTGAGAAGAGAAACACTCAGCAGAGACATTCTCAACTGAAGAGACCTAGTCCTCAGTATACTGAAAGACCAAAATTTCAGTACAGGCAACCTGAACCCCACTTGCCTAAGGGTAAAGGTTACCTGAACCCGATTCAACAAAGATTCAGACCAGCTGCACAGAAGCCAAAGCAAATGAACAAAAGACCTGAACCAAAGAAAAATTCAAAAGCTCATGTTCATGCTAAGGCTAGCACTCATACATAGGAAACTGCTAAGGCACCCAGAGTAGTAAATGTGTATGTAGATGTTTATGGAAGACGGATCAGCCACTCTAAAGTGATTAGAGTTGTCAGGCAGATTTGGATTCCGAAAGGTACAGCTAACCTTGTAGGACCCTACACAAATTGGGTACCTAAAAATTGATCTATTTTTCAGGAGGAAAACAAGGGCACTGAGCTGATTAAAGATCACATAGAACTGATGAGTAGAGATGAAAAAGCCCCTGATGTACGGTATCTTGACAATGGATGCTCAAGACATATGACAGGATTCAAGAAGATACTCAGTGACTATGTTGAACAAAGAGGCCCTCAGATCACTTTTGGAGATAACTCCAAGGGACAGACTGAAGGATATGGAACTTTGGAAATCGACTCAGTTCATATCCATGGTGTTTCATATGTATCTGGATTGAAGCATACTTGCTTTCAATAAGCCAATTCTGTGATAAGGGTTTTAATGTTGAGTTCTCTAAGAACTTATGTTATGTGAAAGATGATACATCACACGAAAAGTATTCTCGACCGGGTACTAGAAAAGGAAATATGTATCTTGCTGACTGGAGTTCAACTCCTAAAGATACATGTTTGGTTGCTAAAAGTTCCACAGATACCAGTTGGTTTTGGCATAAAAGAATGAATCACCTGAATTTCAAAACCCTGAATAAGCTTGGAAGATTAGCTCTTGTGAGAGGGTTTCCTAATGAAGTGTTCAGTAAGGAACATATTTGTGATGCGTGCCAAAAAGGAAAACAAATTAGAGCATCATTTAAAAGCAAAGTAGATGTTTCTACTGAAAGAATACTTCAGTTGTTGCATATGGATCTTTTTGGTCCTATAACACCAGTGAGCACTAATGGCAGGAAATACACATTGGTAGTAGTTGATGACTACTCAAGATATACTTGGGTCATATTCTTACTCAGTAAGAAAGAGACTCAGATAAAGCTGCCAGAATTACTAAAAAGGCTCAGTATTGAGAAAAATCTGAGTGTGGTCAAAATCAGATCTGACAAAGGAACTGAATTTATAAATCATATCATATATGATTATTGTGCAGCAAATGGAATTTCTCATGAAACATCAGCTGCAAGGACCCCTCAACAAAATGGTGTTGCTGAAAGAAGGAACAGGACTCTGAAAGAAGCTGCAAGGACAATGATAGATGAAGCTGATATTCCTAAAAGATTTTGGGCTGAAGCTGTCAACACTGCATGCTATTCACAGAACAGATCCATGCTGACCAAGAGTCAAGGCAAAACACCTTATGTGCTTTGGAATGACAGGAAGCCTCTTGTTTCTTTCTTTCGTGTGTTTGGTTGCAAGTGTTTCATACACAATAATGGTAAAGATCAGTTGAAAACATTTGATAGTAAAGCTGATGAAGGAATATTCTTAGGATATTCTGAAGTCAGTAAAGCTTTCAGAGTTTACAAATGTAGGACTCTTATTGTGGAGGAAACACCTCATGTTGTTTTTGATGAATCTACTTGTGTTCAGAAGAAATAGGAACATGATGCAGAAGAACTGACCAAGAGGATCACCAGATTAAGCCTGAAAAAGAATGACAAATCATCCACTGAACCTGAAAAGAAGAAGTCAGTCATATTCTATGAATGGAGTGACTCAGACTCAGATAAAGAAGTTCAGGATGAAACTCAGGATGGTGAGACTCAGGAAAGCCAACACACCAAAGGTGACCAATCTGAACAGACACCAGTTCAGACTCAGGTATGTGATGCCAATGAAGATGTGGTCACAGCTGAGGCAAATTCTGAATCTATCAACCGAAGGGGAACAAATGTCTTTGACAATGTTCTGAATAGAATTTCCCCTGAGGAAGATGATTCCCTTTCTCCTTTTCTGTTGTTCCCTGAGTTTACTGAATTAACTGAACCTAACATTTCAAATGTTGAGGATACTGTTGAAGGGGGAACATCTAGAAGAAGATGGTTAGATAGTCATCCTACAAGTCAGATTGTGGGTGATCTAACTGAAGGTGTCAAAACAAGAAGGTTCCATGGTGAGAGTGCACTATTCTGCTGCTTCCTATCAGAGAAAGAGCCTACTGAGATTGGTGAAGCTCTATAAGATTCTCATTGGATTACTGCTATGCAAGATGAGCTGAATCAATTCTCAAGAAATGAAGTATGGGAGCTAGTAAATAGACCTGAAAGGCACAATGTCATTGGAACCAAGTGGGTATTTAAGAATAAAAGAGATGAAAACAACAACATTGTAAGAAACAAGGCAAGGCTAGTTGCACAAGGTTACTCCCAAGAAGAAGGCGTGGATTATGATGAAACCTTTGCACCCTGCAAAAGACTAGAAGCCATCGATTGTTTCTTGCATATCTTGCCCACATGAAGTTTCATAGTCTATCAAATGGATGTGAAAAGTGCATTTCTGAACGGTGTGCTTAAAGAAGAGGTTTATGTAGAACAACCTCCTGGTTTCAAACAGAATGACCAAGTTTACAGGCTCAGAAAAGCCTTGTATGGTCTTAAGCAAGCACCCAAAGCATGGTATGATACTCTTTCTCCGTTTCTTACTGACCATGGTTTTGTCAAAGGAACTGTTGATAGAACTCTGTTCAGGATAGAAGATGGGGAAGATATCTTCTTTCGTTGAGAATATATGTTGATGACATCATTTTTGGATCTCCAAACCATCACCGTGGTGAAAAGTTTTCAACACTGATGAAAGGCAAGTTTGAGATGTCAATGATGGGAGAGATGAATTTCTTTCTAGGTCTTCAAGTGAAACAATCAAAGGAAGGAATCTTCATCAACCAGGCAAAGTACACCAGAGATCTGATTGCCAAATATGGTGTACAGAATTGCAATGCAGTTAGAATTCCTATGAATACTAACTACAAGATGGATCCTGATCCTGAAGGCAAATCAGTAAATCATACTGATTATAGAGGAATCATTGGATCATTGCTCTATCTCACAGCAAGTAGGCCTGATATAACATTTGCTGTTGAGATATGTGCAAGATACCAAGCTAATCCTAAAGCTAGTCACATGGAGGCTGCCAAAAAGATATTGAAGTATCTTAAGGGCACAGTGAATAGAGGATTATGGTATCCAGCTGATGATAACCTTGAATTAACTGGTTACTCATATGCTGATTATGGAGGTTGCAGAATTGACAGGAAGTCCACTACATGAACTTGTCAATTTCTAGGAAGCAAGCTGATATCTTGGTTTTCAAAGAAACAGACCTCAGTAGCAACCAGTACTACTGAAGCTAAATACATGGCTGCAGGAAGCTGCTGTGCACAGATTCTTTGGCTCATACAACAATTAAGGGATTATAAAGTTGTAGCCAATGAAGTACCAATATTTTGTGACAATAATAGTGCCATTGCTATTTCACAAAATCCGGTATTGCACACCAGATGCAAGCATGTGGATATCAGACATCACTTCATCAGAGATCATGTCGAGAAAAAGGACATAAGGATGGAGAAAATTCATACTGATAAGCAGAGAGCTGATATCTTGACTAAACCTTTGGCTGAATCAAGATTTCAGGAACTATCAGTTGAATTAGGGATGTTAGATCCAGGTGTATAGAGTAAAATCTGAAATTTTTTTGAATGTTTTCAGATGCATGAAGTCTTCTCAGAATTCTACTGAGAAACTCAGGATAAAATGGAAATACTGAACTGAGTCTCAGGAAACTCAGATTTACTGAAGGTCAGTACTCAGTAGCATACTGAACCCATTCAGTACTCAGTATCATACTGACATTTTATCAAGGTTAATACTCAGTAAGACTGATAGAGGGAAATTAGTCTGAAGAAGTAATGACTCATGCGACTCATTTATTTCTTAAGTGAAACTCAGTAATCATTCGCAATAAATACATAACACCTGAGGAATGTTTTTGGGCAGGATCTTTGAAATTCCTAAAGAAGGTCAACAGTCATTAAATGCTCTGTTACATTTAATCTCCAATGAAGTTAAAATGGCGGCTTACTTTTCGGGGATCGACCTTTCGCATACCCGATTAATCGTGGATTAATCTTAACCGTTGCTTTTCACCTAATCAACATGAATTCCCACGATCTCAAGCTATTTAATCCTTTGAAGTCATTCAAGCCAAACTTTATCAAACCCTTCGTTCCCAAAATCCTCTGAAAGAAAATCCCTTTGCCCAGAAAATCCCAAACCCTAAATCTTCAAATCTTCAAAATCTCAAATGGCCCCAACCATTTTCGAGAAATTAGCTGAGACAAATAAGCCATGGTACAAATATTTAGTGTCTCTGGAGAGCACGTCAAATGCCAAGCACGAAGAAGAAGCGCTCCACTTAATCGGATTGGCGAAATTGACGAACCTCGTCGTAAATCGACCAGAGGCGGAGTATACCCGTGAGGTAATAGAGTTTGTTGCAAATATGGAAATCGATGAGGAAGATTGTATAGAATCTAAAATTTCCATTTTGTATCTCGAACAATCGATGAAATATGTAGATTTTGTTCGAGAGCTCTATATAGTCCCTAAGCATATGAACGATGTATTTGAGTTGTGCGATAGGGGAAATGAACCCTCATTGTATATGTTGGGACGGGAGCAGGAGTATCTTGACAAGGTTGCCGAGAAACCTATTAAGTTTGAGGCAACTCTGCACAAACGACATCTACAACCTAAATGCAGAGTATTGATGGATATTGTTGGAAAGTGCATAATGAGTCGATTTGGAAGCTTCGAGCAGATCAGCACTCCCAAACTCCGACTGATGGCGGCTATTGAGGACTCACCCACCAAGGATTTCAACTGGCTGAAATATCTGATCAAGGTGGTGATTGAGCAAGCCAAGGTCATAAAAAGGGAGGATGATGGGGCAATATCTATCAAAGGCAGAATCCTCCACGCCACCAAAATTGCATTCATTCTGGAGATGTGCCGTGAGGAGGAGGATATTTTTGCCAACTCTACCCCATTCCCTAAGTCCAAAATTATGTTCAAGCTGATTGCTGCGAAAAGGACTTTCAAGGGAAAGAAAGAGAAGAAAGTGGAATCACCGATTGCGGCTACTGAAAAGGAAACCCAACAAGCCAGGGGGAAGGTGTTGTTGGAAGCCAAGAAGGAGCAGGGTGAGAAATTGAAGAAGCAGAAAACCCTTGCTCCAAAACGCAAAAGGATGGTGGTTCTCACTGATGAAGATGAGGAAAGTGAGACTGAGGAGATTCATCCTGAGAGCCAAACTGCTCAGAAATCGCCCTTACATGTTTTGGCTCAGGCTATCTCAAAGGCACAGGATCAAACTGAGGAGCAAGTCTTCTCTGAGGTTCTTGAGACTTCACTAAGCTCAGACAAATTTTCTCAGGAAATTTTCCAAGGACCTCAGAGAAAGTTCAGATTCCCTCTGAGGATATGCCGGCTCAGACCGCAGAAGATGCTCAGATTCCTACTGAGGATATGCCCACTCAGTTCCCAGATCAAGCAGATATTCCCACTGAGGAGGCGCCAGCTCAGACCTCAGAACCAAGTCATATCCAGACTGAGGAGCTGCCTGTCCAAACCTCAGAAGCTGCTGAGCCTCAGGAGCCGATGAACTTTGAAGAGCTCCTGAGTGAGTTGTTGATTGACCCTTCCACTGAACCTGAGAGCCCGATGCTCAAGAAAGGAGAAGCTGAAGAGACCGAATGGCGAAGCAAGGGGGAACGGTTCATTCTTGACCGCTACCCTAAGCTGAGCTCATTCCCTGACCTCCAAGACATCTTCTTTAGATTGAGGTCAACGGTCTACATCCTCAACCAGACTCTTCCAGAGATGCTTAATATTGCTTCATTCAGAGGGGAAACTGGTGGAAAAAGGAGACAGCCTTTCTCACTGAATTCTCAGGGTTTAAGAAAACCAAGCTCCGGATGAAAATCTCAGATTTTGATGAGCTTGTGAAGAGGAAGGTGGCTGAGAGAAATGCTGAAGTTGGTGCCCCGAGCTCCATTGACAAATCTCAGGATGGGGACCAACAAGGGGACGATGAGAGTCAATCTCAGAAGGAGAAAGACTCAACTGATGCTGATCAGGCTGCTGTTGAACATCCTCAGACTGGAGTTAGCCTTCAGGTAACTTTTGACACAATTAATAATTATGCCAGGTTTACTGAAGTTCCTATCTTTAAATCTGTAATGTTTGATATGCAGACTGAGGCTCAGGTGGACACCCAAGCTCAGGGTGAAGCCCCAGTTCAAACTGAAGCTCAGGTTTAGACTGAGACTCAGGATGAACAGCCAACTCAGGAGGCACAGCAGATCAGTAATGCTCATGAGATTGATCTCACCCCGGTGATGGAGAAATTGGAGAAGGTTGAGCCTATACTGAACAAAATTGCTCAGATGGAGGAAGTTTTGGCCAACCAATCTCAGAAGTTTGAAGGATTGAGTACTTCTTCAGAACTGGTGCTGCTTCAGAGCTCTATGACAGAAAAGCTGACCTCCATGGAAGCAAAGCTAGAAAACAAGATGGAGGGGGTCAAGGCTGAGCTGAATGAAGAGCTGAAGCAAAAGCATCAGGAGCAGACAAAAATTCTTGAAGCAAAGTTGGTTGAGAGGAATGAGATGCTAGTGAAGAACGCTAATGAGGAAATGAGCTCAATGCTCATGACTAAGATGACAGACATGTTCAAGGAAGCTCTCTCAAGCCAATTTGCACATTTGTCTGAAGAGTTCTCTGTGGCGAAGAACCACCTTAGGAGGCTCGAGGAAGAGCAAGATCAGATGGCAGGGGAGGTGCGGAGTGTCAGCAAAGAGCAATATCACATGGACACAGCACTCTCCAGGCTTCTGCCAGAGTATGGTTCCAAGAAGGGGGAAAGACCTGGAGCTGATCTCAGGGAATTATTGGAACATACTCTGAAGGGCAAGGTTGTTAAAAATGCTGAAAAGAAGATACTTGCCGAAGCCATGAAGGAGATTGAAGCCACTGAGAAGCTTAAGTTCAAAGAGGTGGAGAAGCCAGTCCACACTCAGGTTTCTGAGGAAACAATGCAGGAAGTTGCTAAGGAGAAACTGAGTGGTAGAGGAAGGATTGGAACAAGCCAGGCCGGTGCTAAATTGCCCATCAAGAGAAAGGCTGTGGTGATAGAAGAGCCTGAGGGCAAAAGAGCAAAGGCTTCTAAGCCAGTTCAGAGGAAGCTGATATTGGGTACTGAAGATTCTGAGTCTGAACCCAAGAAGAAAGTCTTCAACACGAGAAGCACTCTGAAAACACTCCAGATTGAACAAGCGAAGAAAGCTGCTGCTTCTGTTTCTGGTGTACCAGTGATCAGAAAGAAGGCTGAAGAAGAGCAGAAAAGAAGGAGTGGGTTCAAAAGATTCGCAAGCAAGAGGAGAGGGAGCACAAAAGCACAGAAATGGCCGCACGTTGACAAATGGATGCCAGTCCATCTCAAAGATGCGTGGGAAGAAATCAAGAGAACCTTCTGGTTCTACTATGATGTGCTCAGAGAATGGAGAGGGGAGAGCTCAGATCCGAATGAGGCTTTCATCGATTATCTCATGACCTTCTATCCAAAATATCTCCAAGGATGGATAAATCTAGCGGATGAAGGAAATGTGCAGATAACCGCCCCTGGTCCATATGTGTACCCTCCTCCCAGGCTGGAGAATGGCTGTGTTAATGAGAAAGCCATTTCTCAGAAATATCTCATAGATGTTGCTTTCGATTAGGGTCGATAGGGAGCGTCCGGATATCATCAAAGAAAGAGATGCACTGAAAAAGAGATATTAAGGAATGTTCGACCTAGAAGTCCCTGCTGATGAGGTGGAAGAGCAGAGCTGAAGAACCGAACTGAAGAGCTGAACTGAAGAACAGAATGAAGACTCAGAAGATTCATGTAATCGTTTATATTTTTTGTCTTTTTGATTTTTGTTCAGATAAGATTCATTGTAACTTGTAACAGACTACCTATCATCAATGAAAACTTATCATTTATGCTCAAAAGATAATATCTCATTATCTTATTTACATGTCTTTTAATTTGATATGCCTGAATGATTGTCTCTGAGATTAATTGATTGAGAAATTAAGTATTTGGTGATGAATCCTTTGAGAGATTCATTACTGAAGAAATTGTTGTGAGATTCTCTGTATGGAAATTATTGGGAGATTAATTGTTAAGAGACTCATTATTTATGGGGAAATTGTTGAAAATAAAACCAATCTTGTAATAGGATAAAACTGAAACCTGAGTATAGGTTAAGTATGTTTGTAACAAGATAGGTTTTGGCATCATCAAAAAGGGGGAAATTGTTGGGAGATGAATTTAATAAAGATATGATTTTGATTAGATCCCAAAACCCCTGAGTATGACATGTTCAGAATAATCTTGATAGTTGAGTCGATTCGCTTTTTTAGAGTATTCGGATATTATCCGCAAAATGTATAGTCGGCAGATATAGATCAAAGTTAGATCTCAAGATTTCAAGAACTCAAGAAGTTTCAAGAAACCGAAGTTTCAAAGATGAAATCGAAGTTTTGAAGTTTCAAAGATGAAACAAAGAAATCAAGTCTCTCGGAGAAATCGAGATATCAAGACTCAAGATGAAACCGAGGAATCAAGACTTAGCATGAAGACTCAAGATATCGGTCAAGACATCCAGAAGACTCGTAAGACGCCAAGACTCGAAGACGTTGAAGACTCGTAAGACTCAAGACACGTAAGATCAAGAATCAAGATCAAGAATATCAAGGGCATAGAATTATCAAGACTCAAGAATGTATCGAATGCTCAGTATAAACCTGAATGTTCCGAGGCACTGAACATATCTATCTGAAGGATGCAATACTGAGAAGATCGCGATTCCTTAGAAAGTTAGATATTGCCCAAACATTCAAGTGCAGACAAAAAGAACTAAGACAAAGTGTTGTTAAGGTTATATCACTCAGAGATTGTAACCAAAAGAGCAGTTGAGTTGTCTACCTTTAACTGGAGACAAAAGTCAAAAAGAGGAAGACAAAGATCGCACCATACCGACATCGACAAAGGATGTGTCATTGAAAAAAGATGTCAGAAGTACAAAAGTTCCAGACTGCAAAAAGTGAAGACCGGCTACATGAAAGGTTATTGCCTAAAACTTGTTAGGGAGTGTCAAACCCTAAATATAACCGTTTCTCACACACCATAAGAGGAAACTCTCGGAGCTATCTCTCCAACGGATAGTTTTCAAAGAGTGACCTTGGTGTATGCCTATAAATACTTGTGACCTTCTACATTGAAAGGTTACGGGAAATTTGTAAGCAACTCAAGAGCTCAAACTTATTATCGCAAAGTTGAAGCACTCGAAAATCCAAGAATTTCTCAAGTGCTTTATATTGAAGAGAGCTCATTAAACTAAGCCTAGCTTGATAAGATATATCCAAAAGCTTAGTCGAGATATCCTAGCCTTTGCATTGTTCATTACTGTAAAGGATATCTCATTCTAGTTGAAAACCAACCAAGAAACCCCAAACCCTTTAGAAGGTAGTTTGAGTGTGATTGTTGGTGAGATTGGAGTTGTAAAGAGTGAGTAAACTACATTGAGGTAGTCAGAAAGCTCTAGAGAAGAAGTTAGTAAGCTACTTGTGGTAGTCTGAAAGCTTGTGTGAGTTGAGTAAGTAAACTACAGAGGTAGTCAGAAAGCTCAAAGTCGGGTTGAGTAAGTAAACTACAGGGGTAGTCAGAAAACTCAGGGCCGAGTTGAGTAAGTAAACTACAGAGGTAGTCAGATAGCTCAAGGAAGTGATTAGTGAATTTCTCTGAAGAGATCAGAGAGAGTGGACGTAGGAGCTTGAGTCTCTGAACCACTATAAATTGCTGTGTTCTTTGCTTAACTGTTGCATATATTCTGAAAGCATATTTTCACTGATATTTCAGTTGGAATCAATCCACTGGAAGTTGCATATAATTTGAATCACAACCTAATCACTATTCCATTAAAGGAAGGTTTTCAACAAAAGATTAAAACGAGTATAAACTAAGGGCCAACCATTCCGCACATCTGAGTAGCTAGAACAGATAGTTACCAAACTGAACTTACTCTTCTGAGGGTTCAGTAAGTTAGTTATCTGAACCAAGCAATTTAGGATCTCTGAAACTCAGGACTTAGTTGGGATTATCTGAGGTTTCTGAAAGCAGCTCAGGATCACTGTCTCAGTAGACTTTGACTTAGAGCGATCTGTGCTTCTCAGGACCAAATCATCAGGACAACCTGACCCAAGTTGACCTCAGTAAGAAATTTTTTTAAAAACACTGAACACGTGTATTCCCCCCCATACACGTGTAAGACTCGTTTGCACCGGGACCAACAATGTCCATGTCTCTGTTGCGCAGGCAAAGCTAAGCTTAGGGAGATCCAAATGAACAGGCAGTTTGCTCAGGATACTGGGGACTTGTTTACTCAAGAAGTGGATGCTCAGGAAAAGTTAGATGATGTGCTTAGAAGATGGGACACCCTGAGGGTTCAAAAGTTTAGAGTTTCTTGGCTTAAGGATGGGGACATAAATTCTAAAAATTTTCATGCCTTACACACTAGGAGCAAATGTAAATCCAGCATTTTGGCCCTGCACATTAACAACCAAAGGGTCACTGATCAGGGAGTCATTGCTTATTGTTAATTTCTATTCTAAGATTTTTAATACTTCTAACACCAGCCCCACTGAGTACTCTGTTCTCAGTTCTTTAATTTTCAGGAAGATTGACAACAAGGACAGGGAAGCTATGGACAAAATCCATTTCCCCTCTGAGATAAGGGATGTTGTATTTGCCCTCTCTGCTGACAGTACCCCTGGCCCTGATGGGTACCCTGGTTTCTTTTTCCAAAAAATTTGGGCCATTATTGAACATGATATGGTCAATGTTGTGCAGTATTTCTTTACCAATCACTTTATTTCTTATGGTTTAAATTCTAGTTTTGTCACCCTTATTCCCAAAGTTAAAGGGCATGTTATGATTGAGGATTTCATGCCCATTGTTCTTGTTAACTTCTTATTCAAGGTTATTACTAAAATTCTTGCTTTTAGGTTTGGTCCTATTTTAGCTAAAGTTCTCTCACCTTATCAATTTGGTTTCATTCGTGGTAAACATATCAATCATTGTATTTCTCTGGCTTCTGAGGGATTTAACTGTCTTGATAAGGTGGGTGATAAGGGTGGGGTGGCTTTTAAAATTGATATCAGGAAGGCTTTTGACACTGTTTGTTGGGATTTCCTCCTTCTTGTGTGTAGTATGTTGGGTTTCTCTGATACTTTTGTTGATGTTGTTTTCTGTATTCTTAAGTCTGCTAGACTTTCTGTGCTTATTAATGGTGCTCCTATGGGATATTTTGCCTGCTTTTAGGGGGTTAGACAGGGTGATCCCCTATCTCCCCTTTTATTTTGCATAACTGAGGAAGTTCTTAGGCTTTGGATCCAAAAAGAAATTCAGGATCAGAGACTTACTCAGATCAGATACTCTCACAACCTTCAGGTCCCTCCTTTCTTTTTTTATGTTGATGATGTGACCATTTTTATGAGTCATACTAAGAAGAAAATCAGAATTTTGAACAATATGTTTAACTCTTATGCTTTCATCTCTGGGCAACATATTAGCCCTGCTAAGTCTAAAATTTTCTTTGGCAGACACATTTCTGTTATATTTAAAAATTTTGCTAAAATCACCACGAATTTTTCTGAGGGGGGTGCCCCTTTTACTTACTTGGGTGCTCCTGTTTTTAGAGGAGCACCTAAAGTTGATTACTTTAGGAAAATTGCTGATGACATTATTGCTAAAATGGGCAAATGGAAGGGTTCTTCTCTCCCCATGGCTGGTAGAATTTGTATGGTGAAGTATGTTATCATTCCCTCTTTCATTCATATTATGAAGGTTTATTTGTGGCCTGTTTCTATTATTGCTAATGTTGATAAAGCTGTTAGAAACTTCATTTGGACTGGCTCCACTTGCACTAAGGGCAACTGTTGGGATACGTTATGCTAGGATCTATCAGGATGACCTCATAAACACAAATTTAAATTACCGATTATTACTAGAACGAATTAACCTACGTGAATTCATATAATAATCAATCTAACAACAACATGCAAACAATAATTCACGTAAAAGATCCTAGCATGCGGAATTTCTAGGAGTTTACGTAAACATACCCGTTGGAGAGACAATCTGACACAGGCAGGATCAGGTATCTGGCTACCAAGATCAGCTTCTTCAGGCGGGTTGAACAACTCCTTGAGATCATCGTACAATGGCTCCCCTTGAGTCACGTAAGCCCTTGACATCGGATACATCTATATTAGAAGATAATGTTGGAATTAGTAACATGAAATGGACTGCAATAGGATAAAATGTAACATGCAAATAACATATTACCCGCCCCCAAGTGTTCCATTGTTCCATTGGTGCGTAAACAAAGTTATTTTCTCTATCCCAATATACGCCCAAACAAGATAGCATGTGTTCGAACACTAAAAAATGAGAACGAAGTGATTGAACACGAGCAAGGACGTCACCAGGCATGAAATTTGTGTTAAACTTGAATAGTAGGTGGTTTTGAGCCAACAAGATTGCAGCAGAATTGTTAGAGTTCCACTGCCAATAGCCCACTCGTTTCTGCCTTACAAGGAAAGAGACAAGAGCAAGAGTGATTGACTTGGGCCATACAAGCCCATAAAAAAACTCATCTTGGATGTTGTCATGAGGGAATGCCATATTCTTGGAATTTTCTGAAGACTCAGTATGAAACTGAAGTTTCTGAAGACTCAGTATGAAACTGAGAAACTGAAGACTCAGTATGAGACTGAGAAACTGAAGACTCAGTATGAAACTGAGAATCTGAAGACTCGGTATGAAACTGAGAAACTGAAGTCTCAGTATGAAACTGAGAAACTGAAGACTCAGTATGAAGACTCAGTATATCAATCAGTATATCTCTGAAGACTCAGAAGACTTAGAAAACTCAGAAGACTGAAGACAAAGGATACTGAAGGCACAGTAGTTACTAAAGACTCAGTAATGGACTGAATGCTCAGTATAACCTGAATGTTCCGAAGCGAAGAAACTGAGGAATATAGCCGTTGGAATTTAGCTGACGTGGACCAATGAGAGGAAGACAACCAGCCTGAAAAAGCTGCAGAACTTACAAAGAATAGTATGGATTTGAATGTGATTCTCTCCAACGGTAACATTCAAATCCACACTATAAATACAAGTTCTTCCTTCATTATTATGTGTGAAAGTGCGGAGAATATAGCAAACGATGCTACAGAGCTAAGATAACATATACTCAAGCTTTTTCACCATAGAACACAAGTCTGTAGATATACACATACATTCAAAGAGTGTTCTAGAACCTAATCTAAGCAACCCACGATGTATCCTAAGCTTAGAGAGATTTTCCCAACCTTAGCATTGAGGCTAAACAAATGTAAGGGAAAATCTCACCATAGTTGGAGACAACACCAAACCCAAACCCCATTCCCGTAAGAGATAACTAGTGGTGAAGTGAGGTAGTTGTTAGGCAATCCCGAGAGAGGGTGATAAGTCCCGTAGGAGTGTGAACTTGTTAAACATCTAGAGGCGAACCCTAGAGGGTGATAAGTCCAGAGACGAGCCCGAGAGGGTGATAAGTCCAGTTGGAGTGTGAACTCGTTAAACATCTAGAGGCGAGCCCGAGAGGGTGATAAGTCCAGTTGGAGTGAGAGCTCATTAAATATCTAGAGGCGAACCCGAGAGGGTGATAAGTCCAGTTTGAAGGAATTTCCCTAGAAACAGGGAGAGTGGATGTAGGAGCTTGAGTCTCCGAACCACTATACATTGTTGTGTTCTTTACTGTTTTATGTTCTTATCTTGTCATATGCATTCGATTATAAGCAAAACACAACACATGAGCTTAAAACGCAAAAATCTGGAATCACCATTCCTTCACCCCTGTTTTTATATGCATTTCAGGATTATTCCGCATTTCATGGGTTTTCCACCGGGCCTATCATTTTTTTGTATTATCAGTTGCATTGTTCAGTGTAAATAAATTACACTTTTCAATATAACAAGTTGCAAATTCTAAAATGCACTATGAGTGCACAGAGAACCTGAATACATACAAGACTTAGGCTAAATATTTTGCTAAAGTTTTTCCTTCTCAAATTTTCAAGTGCATATATTTAAAAAGTACAAAATCTTATATACACTAAGTGCCTTTTATAGTTATATTATATTTTTAAAATATGCAATTTATTTTACTGAAATATTCAATTTTTTATATTGAAATATTCAAAAAAAATTTATTAAAAATAAGTTTAATATTTTAATAAAAAAATTAAATATTTAAAAATTACTTGAATTGTACGTGCACCCAGAAGAAGAACTACTAATTTCGAAGTATTTGGTTCATAATTTTTTCATTAAAGTCTATGTCATAATCTGTGTTGCATGGGTGCGGGTGCGTGGGTGCGGGGGCGACGCGATACGGATACGGGGATACAGATTTTTGAAAAATTCAGGGTGCGATTCGGCAAGGATACGTCTACTTATTTATTATTTTATTATATATAATACCTGTAAAATATATAAAAATAACAATTCATATATCATCAATCCAACATATAAGCATAATAAAGTTTTCAATCCAATTAAAAATTTAAAACAAGTCACATCTTCTGTTTTTGACTTTGAGTTGAAAAGGTAAGTAAAATAATTAATATTTTCTATTAAAAGTTTTTTTTTCTTATTTTAAGTTTTGTGGGTTAATAAGGTAATTAAGCTTTCTTATTTTAAGTTTTAAATTTTCTCCATAATTTTTTTTTTCTTTCAAAAATGACCCCAGACGCACCCAAGACACACCGGATTCGCACCCAAACGCACCCGGTGCGCGTATTCCCTTTTTTTTTTCAAAATTCGCCACGTGGCGCGCCGGGTGCGAATCCCAAGTAAATCGCACCCGCACCCACCAAGTATTCGATACTGCATTTTATTATTTTTTGAAGAATCTGTGCATTAGATGTCATAATTAACATATATGTGAGGCCGCTAGCTACAGTGTAGCACACCACAGAGATCCTTTGTTGCTATTAAATATATTATTTTATTTTAGTTTAAGAATGTAGCTATATGTATATATTTGAATTATGATAATATATTGTATTTATTGCTCTTCTCATCCTGCAAAAATAGTCCTCCTCCTATTTTGACTGTTTTGCAGCAATATTAAATTATATATTTAATGAATTTGGGAATCATTTATACTCTTATTAATGGTTTTTAATGAATAGATGGTAGATATAAGGTCAACTCAAAAAAAAAAATTAATTAAGGTTATAATTGAGAAGAAAAGTACTTAATAGTTAATACACGTTGATTTAAAAAATGAAAATAACATTTTGCATGTTTTAAGCTACTTTAAAAATTAAAGTATTTCAAAAACTTAACAAGAGTCATGTCTCGTATTCATATATGAAACAGTGTGATACAAAAAAGAAAAATTCAAGACGTGTTTGTACAAATTTATATTTTTTTATCGAAAACAAATTTACATTTAGCGGATCATCAAATCATTCGATCAACTCGAATAAATCAAAATGAAAATTACTAGTTATGGCATAAGTTTAACCTAAGAGAAAAATGGCATTTCATTTTGATTTGTAATTTTTAACATAAAAAATAATTATAAAACGATGGAGCTAAAAGTATGTTAGAAAGAATTAAAAAAAGTGAAGCAACTAATTTAATAAAAAGAAAAGGTAACCCGTCCCAACAAGCACAACACGTGAATATAATCATACACATATATATCATCACTTTACTGGATTAACATCTCAAATACTCCCCCTCACCCGAAATTATTTACCTCTTTATTTTTTACACGAATTTTTATTTTTTATACGAATTTTAATGTGTAAGTTATTTATTAATATTTAAAATTATAAAGTTATTTTTTATTGAATTATTATAGTCATTTTTTTACTTTAATAAAGTAAATAACATTTTATGGGTAAAAAAGTTTAGGACAGACCTTTTGAAAAAAAAAGGTAAATAACTTTGAGACGGAAGAAATATAACTGTACAAAATATTAGAGTGAATTTCATCTGCATCTAAATGCATCGTGCATTTTAAAACATATAAATTGTTATATTTAAAGATAAGTATAATTTATTTACATAAAATCGTACAATTATTTTTTCATATTATTAGCTGCACGATTCAGTATAAAAAAATTACATTTATTAATATAATAAGTTATATATTTTTAAAATGCACTATAAATGTACGATGCACTTAGAAGCATACCAGACTTAGTGATATAATTATTCATGTGAGAGATACCAGAATTCTTGAAAATTGAAATTAAAAATAAATAAAAAATTCGCAGATATGTGTCGTTGTCTATGGAGACAAAATCGAGAAGGGAGAATATGTGTAATTGCAGTTGCGAGCCTTTGACAGCCAACCCTTACCCCATTAAATTATTTTAATGAAATAAGCATAATATACATAAAATATGTTATGACAGTTTTGGTACCAATATTTATTTTATTTGATAGTCGAGTACATGAGTAAAAAAAATTATGTATTTCATAAAATAATTTTATAGTAAGTTTTCATTACCCTAAATATTCATAATATTCTTTTAACAGATCTATGTGAATTAGGTTCATATAAACTCCATTTCTCAAAGTAATAGATTTTGACATATAAAGTAATATGTTATGGATGAATAATGATATTATCAAATCCATCGTGAAGCTTTTTTTTTTCTTTTTTTTATTTATATGATTTTTTGTCTAATTTTTTACAGACAAAAATTCATATGAGACGGTCTTATACATGAGACAGGACACTACCTTGCACAAATCACACTTATCTCTCATAAAGTATTAAAGCATCAATACCCAATTTATGTCTCATCTCACTGTGAGACGATCTCATGCAAATGTGCCTATTTTTTATATGCTACATATTATGCATAGATATTGTAACTCATTCATCAACATAGAATAATTTAGTTTAAAAAATATATATACACTATGTTTTTATACACAAGTTGGGTAGAATGGACAGAGCTAAGCTAGGCTGAGCTTCTCGTTGAAATGATTATAAGGACGAGATAATTAATTAAAATTACTTTATAAATGAGATGGAAAATATAAAATATCATATTTAGGAGCATATTTGATACATAATTGAAATAAGGGAAATGTAAATTTAAAATTACAAATAAAAATCACAAAGTAATTATAACCCTCAATTGTATAGTGAATTTCAAGGTATAATTAGGGATTATACACTCGAATGAATCTAAAGAATAATTAATTATGCTAGCGCATACTTAAGAAGAAAAAACGGTATATATCTTGATTTAATTCAATAAATTAACCTTTTCTTTATTTTCATACCTTTTTTTTTTCAGAAAAAAATAAGTTATCTGTAGGTAGGATATTCACGAACTGCATATTTTAAGGCATCTGAAAAAATAGTGAATATTTATATTTATTATGTAGAGTATTATCTAACATATAAGATCTACTAATATTTTAAATTAATTCATATAAATGTATCGACAAGGCACCTTCATTAGATGAAAATAACTCGTTTGTTATATAACGGAATTATCTAGTTAGAACCACAATTGAAATAAAATGCTATATGTAGTAATGACCAATGAGAGACCAAATGAGATATTTAAAAGTAAAGGACAAAATTAAATTGAAAGTGGAAAATGATCAAATATGTGTATTACCCGTCAACCAGGTCTACACATGAAGTCATGAATACTATCATTGTTATATATAATAATTTTTATACATAATAATAATAATTTTTATATATTCTTAATTTTTAGACAAAAACTTGTATGCAACATTGCACACTCTAGATTCTGTGCAATTATAGTATAGTTTAAATTGAGCTTTTAAAATTTTTTGTGGGCCAGACATATTGTTGGCGGGTCTCACAGGCTTAAGCGGATCCTATTGTTGCGACACGATTAGATCTCAATTGTTTTTCACAACGATGCGTCTCTAGATTTTTCCTTCTCTTCTCTTGTTTTTCTTTTTCTTTTTTTCTCTTCCTTATTCAAATTTTTTCATATTCTTCTCGCTTTCTCATACTCACAAATTTACAGGTCCTTCCGTTCTCTTTTTCTCTCGATTTTAGTTTTTCATATCCTTCTACACTCTTCTCACGTTATTCTTTAAACCTGTAATTTTGGACTGTGAATTTTTTTTCGCGCTTGTACTAATTTTTGTTCATGTGGTAACACATTTTTCTTCATACGGTAACACTTTTTTATTCATGTAGCAACACATGATTTTTTTATTAATATGTAACACTGTATACATGTATGTGTAATACTTTGTGAATATTCATGTGATATCATGGTGGATCGATCGGTATATCCAAGATCTTCATCTGTGGGCAATAAACAACAACGTGTTACCTTGTGACTCATGTGTGAACATTTATGTGTCACGTTATGTTTTAATATGTATTACGTAAAATATGAAGTTTTTTTTAATATAACAATGTAGTAACATTTACTTATTCATGCAAATAACACATGGAGAATTATAATATAATTTTTTGAAAAATGATAATGTAATTTTTTTCACGTAGTATTACATTTTATTTCTATATATCACATATTTTTCATGTAGTAACACACACACAAACTTGGCAAAAATAAACATATGGAGAATGATAATGTAATTTTTTTTTCATGTAGTAATACATTTTGCTTCTATAAGTATCATATTTTTTTTTATGTAATACACAATTTTTTTTGACAAAAACAAACAACATTTAAAAATTATGCGCTCAATAAAAATTAAACCTGCAACCCAATACATTAATAGTAAACCCAAATCATTAGACTACAATACAATCTTGGTAATTCTTTTATAAATATATATCACGTCGTCACTGACTGAATTTAAAGAGTGACTCGCTCATAACCCGCGAGATTTAAATAAATTTGTCCAAAATATATTATATTGCACATATAATTTTTGTGCAATATTTCACAAGAGAGTCACTCCAATTCTTAATACATATAAAGACGAACTTTTGGCGCTTTATTTCAAAATCTCTCTAATCTCAGTAAATTTAGTTTTAAATTTAATTTCAACGGTACATTTAAGTTTCTTAATATCAACCTTAAATTATGAGATATTATATATTATATAATAAAATATGTTAATAATCAAATCCTAGAAGATATGCTAATAATCAAACACTACCTTAAATTCTAGATTTTATAAATTTCAATTTTACAAGAATTATTTCACTATCTTCTTTTGTCTATTTATTATTTTACAATTCTCAATTTTCTGTCCTACCATTTCTTGCTTCTCTTTCTTCTTCTTATTTATAAGTAATTTTTTTGCTTGTTCGATTTTTTATTTTACAAGATATTTGTTTTTTACTTTTGATGTATTTCTTTTCATGTAAATATTTACAAAAATTGCAAATCTTTTTTATTTAAAATATACTATATTGTATACTTGATATCTAAATGTCATACAATATGCTTAAATTTTGCGTCGCTTTAAGGATTTTTGTTTTGGGGGAAATATACTATATTGTATACTTTTATGTGAAATATTTCATGGTGAAATATTAGTTAAAATAGGGAGAAGTTGAAAATTTGCGGATCTTGCATAGGTCGAACATGATCAGGTGGGTATTTCTTAAAAATTCGCGCAAAGGCAAAATAGGAAATTTGCTCCCAGATTGTGTTACTATAAAGAAAAATATGTGTTACATCATGAAAAAAATAAGATATATTTACTAATTCAATGGTGTAATCTAGTTGTTTTGGCCTTTACTTACGACATTTGGTCACAAATTAGGAGGAGAAACATATAAAAAATAGAGGGGGAAGCGGATGAAAACAGAGGGTGTGTCATTTTTTTTTTGTACAGTAACACATTTTGAGCATATAGTAATACAATTTTCAATACCTTACAGACATATATGTGTACTGAAAAATAAGTACGTGTTATTTGTCATTGCAGTAACACATACACAATAACACATGTTTGCCCTTATAGTAACACTAATCTCGGAGCGAGATCTACTGTTTTGCCTTTGTGCGAATTTTATAGAAAAATTATTTGACCCAATTTGACACGCACAGAATCCACAATTTTTTTCCTCTGTATTTATGCGCTTCTCCTTGTGACCCATGAGTCATGTTTCAAGGATCCTTCATTGCACTAACACATACATGTACTCACAGTAACACATATTTGCCCTTATAGTAACACAGATCTCGGAGCAAGTTTTGTTGTTCTGTCTTTGCGCGAATATTTAAGAAATATATGTTTGAATCTGTTTGACCCACACAGGATCCACAAATTTTTCGCTTTGTGCTAATTTTGACCCGTGTGTCATATTTCACGAATCCTAGATCCATGAAATATGTCATATAAAAGTTTATCTTTGTTTTGTAGATTCAAATTTTACATCTAATGATTGGCTATATAATTCTTCACCGTATATCAATCTTATAGTTCATGTTGATTTATTTGATTGATACACAATTTGTGTTGGTTTAATGGTTTATTTTACAGGTAATATTTACTAAAATTACAAATCTATTTTATTTCAGATATATTATATATGTTTTTTTTATATTTGTATTCTGTACAAGATGCTTAGTTTTTTTATTGCTTTGAGAATTTTTATTTTGCAGGTTCTTATTTTACATTTAATGATCTGGTGAAATAATTATTTATTGTTTATCAATCTTACCGTTCATGTTGATTTATTTAATTTCTACACAATTTGGATTGGTTTAATGGTTTATTTTGTAGGTAATATTTACTAAAATTGTAAATTTATTTTATTTAAGATATAATATACTCCATCTGTCCCAAACTTGTTTTCCTATTTACCATCATACCCTTCCTCTTGTGAGCGATTTTTCTATTAGTAAATGAAATAATTAGCTGACATGGTAAGAAGGGATATGATATATGAGCCTCTTATCTATCATACACTTCCTTTAAAATTAATTTATCATTTTAATTACTAATACAAAAATAGCTCACAAAAACATGTGCAAACAGTAAACAGGAAAACGAGTTTGGGACGGAGGGAGTATGATTTTCTTGATATTTGTATTCTATACAAGATTTTTTAATTTTTATATTCCATACAAATGCAATATTTGATGAAGAATGTCAAAGACGTGTGTTAAATCACGTGAAGATTATCGAAGGCGGTCAATTCGGATTCGATCGAATTTTTGGTAGCATTTATTTTCTGAGAAGGATCACAACCAGTTTTATTGCAATAATTACGGTCGTCGGAAAAAGAAATTAATAAAAAAAGGATTTTATAGGCTTATTTAGTTTAACATGATATACAACATTTTTTGTATATGTATAATTTTTTCAAATATTATTATAATAATATATTAATATGAAAACAAATTATTTAGTCAAAATTATCCTCATGGATGACACTATAATGAAAACTAGATGTGTTTCTTTTTTTTTTTTGGTGAAGGGAACTAGATATGTGTTTTACATGAGTGGGACATAATAATAATAGGGATAGATATATGATAGATTATGTCAAATTCAATATTTTGGAACGATAATAATGTATTATTTTACTACTATTAGTTAATATGATAATAATTGAGTTTATGTAATGATTACATTACTGCTAATTTTTTTGAAATTTTTAACCTAAAGATAAAAAAAAAACTTTTTATAAAGCGTACTACGTGGGGCTACACATTAGTAAAAAATAATATTTAAAAATACAGTTCATCGTGAACTTAAATTTACAAACAAATTTGTCATCAAATATATATTACCCTTGATCAATTTAAATTGATCTTCCATCTCAATTAATTTTGAGTTGATCTCATATGCATCTAGGTGCACCGATCACTTATAGTGCATTTAAGAATTATGGAACTTGTCATACTGAAAGATGCAATTTGTTTATAATAAATCGTGCAATTATTTTTTTATATTAATAATTGTACGATTCAATATAAATAAATTGCATAATTCTAAAATACATTAACAATACAACTGGATATATATAAAAAATTTAGTAAATGAGAGGGTCTACTATATCTAAACATGTGCTTTATAAAATCATTATCACGTATCTAAGCTGGGAGGATTATTTCATTCCCCATTGACGGCATTTATTATTACGTCTGCAGACGCCAAAGCTGACCATTCCAAATAAATAAATAAACAAAATTTAGGGAAAGTGAGTCACTCTAATTAGTCAAATATATACATCTTTCCAAATTCCAAATGATAAGCATATGGACAAAGTTTCTTTTTTTTTTTTGAAGAAAAAAAAAAAAAAAAAAAACAACGTGGCCCAATCAACAGCTACAACATGTGCCGCAAAAACCAAATACGAAATTCACTTGGACTCTTGCCAATTTTTTTTTTAGAAAATTATTACAAGGTCAAGATTTTTCTTTATAATTTTATTAAAGATGCGTTTATGCAAAAAAATGGTTTGACTTTTTTAGTTCACTTTTAAACTAAAAAGACAAACCATTTTTTTTAACAATATCTTTAAAAAAACTATATATTTTTAGACCCTAGAAAGTGAAGATCTTTTTTTTTTGAAACTCAACTTAAATTTTCATTAATTAGTAACAAGCAATCAAACAGTTGAGCCAATTAGGAAAACCCTCATCAATCCAAAGTTGGGCCGAGGGTATCGGCAAAGAAAACGAAGCAAAAGCATGCGTTAAGACATTCTCCATTCGAGGGATGTGAGCCAAGCTTTTGAAATGTGGGGTCTGTAACAACATTTTGAGCTCTTGAACTGTAGTGTCTAGACAATGTCTATATTCTCTCGTAGCCGTAACTGCCTGTACCACTATGAGAATTAGAAAATGCATGAGTATTATTGTACCCCGTGTTTTTAGCAAATATAAAAGCGTGGAGTAGGGCCATGAGCTTGCGCTGCAACACCGATTGTGGTTGTAGCGTGGGGTTTGCTGCGGCTGCTCGGATCCGTCCCTATTTCTCAAACAGGATAAATCCAACACCATACTGTCCTTTGTGAGGAGCATAGATCGCGTCAACTTAATGGACAAATTCGCCTGGATCGACACACAGGGGTTGGGGTCCAGATGGATTCGGTTGAGTCTCAAACACAGTTGAGATAGTACGCCGATGTAACTCGTGGTATGCCTGTGCACCAGCATCCACCCTGTCCATGTCAGAAGGCGACCATTTCGTCTTGTCCGAGTGGTTATAATCGTGTTGGGGTTATACGTGAAAATATTTTTTTTACTTTGTATAACAGACTGAATTTATCACTTATTTACTGAAAATAAATCTTATTATCATTGTTGCTTTAAATATGAATGAATGTAATTTATTTATTGCAAACCTATCAATATTAGTACATATTGCATTGTAGTTAATGTGGTGATACCCAATCACAGAAGATCACATTAATAGTTCCTTGTAAATAAGTACATCTTAACAACCTAGATGGAATTGAACGCTCCATTGGTAAAGATTGATGTGTAAAGCTCGGATTGACTTGTCTTGACCAAGAGGTTACACTAATGCATTGTGATGCGCTGAAGCGGACCTACAAAGAGGATAAATTCTTCCGTACTGACTTACGGGATGAAGAATTAGACCTCAGTGGTTGTTGATTTCTTAACCCCTGTCACTTAAATAGGATTGTGTGTAATTAATATTTATTGCTTTGAACTATGTTGGGTTTAGAATCAGACAATGATTCTATACTTTGTATTTTTTTTTTGGCTCATCTATACTTTGTATTTTGGACAATATTATTAATTACATGACAATTGCTAAGATTTAATACAGAGAAACGTGTGCAAGGAAAGTCTTGTTTGATTTGTCCCCTTGGTGAGCTCAGAAATTTTATCATATCAAATCACGCATGTGGATTAAGTTCCGTTATGGATAATAATGTTGAGTTGTCTTTACTCCAAGGAATAAGATATTAATTAATATAAAGCTTTTCAGTGGCTTAATTAATTAATGGACAAAATAATCTTAAACACGGAAAATAATAATCGGGAGCCATATTATCGTAATATGGATTAAGATGGATAGTGCAATATTAATTTTATAGTGGAATAAATTAATATTAATGGGCTGAATAATATTGTGGCTCAATGTTGGAATTCAGAGCCTATTGGGAGATCCAATCTTAATTCTCCTAAAGGCCCCTCAAGTAGCCCAACATGTGTCCATTAATGAAAAGGTGATTAAAATAAAAAAAATAATTATTGCTATAATTTTCCTATTATTTTCAAAAATTACAAGAAAAGAAAAAAGGAAGATTTTCTTGGAAAGATTTTGTAGGTCCCGAACGGGTTTCGTGAGGGCAGAAGTCTAGAGGGGAGGGGTGAATAGACTTCTGAAAACTTTTTTTAAAGCAGATCGATTGTGATTGCGGTTTTCGATCGAGTGCAAGTGAATCAGTTTGGACTAATATCCAACTTACTGATCGCCTGAGGGCAGATCAGTTCGGTGTCTATCAGTTTAACTGATTGTGCGGAAGCTAGTTTATACCCGTGTGAAAAACCAGTTTATAACAAATCAGATTCCGAAGTTGTTTTCAATCAGATGACTATGGAGTCAATCTGATCAGATCTGTAGCTTGGTGCTAACTGATCCTAACTCAGAATATGTATGCAGATTTAATCAAGTTGTGTGCAATAGTGTAAAGCAGTTAATCAATCAGGTAAATGCACACAAGATTTATAGTGGTTCGGACAACCAGTCCTACGTCCACTATTCCCTATCACAAGGGGCACCAACTTAACCAACTGGACTTAGATTATTGTGTTAGTCCAACACATTACACTAACAGATATTTATACAGCTCTCACTCAACCTATCCCAGAAGTCAGAACTAGAAACCCTAGTCTGAAATCTTGCTAAACAAACTTAACCTAACTTCGGGTTTTGGGTAAGTTTGTTGTTTGTTCCAACTTTGAAATCTATCCTAGTATTTAAGTAGCCTAACAACTAGAGAATAAGATTTCTGTGCTAAGAACTATGTGATGAACACTTAGAAAATAATCTTCAAGGTTGTGTTCTTCGTGCGGAAATTTAACTATAGTATGAGCTTCTTGATAATTTCCGTGTATTCACTCTGAAGAGGAATCCCATATTTATAGACCCCGAAATCAAAGAGCCATTGGAGAGCAATTTGAATTTCCGGCTATATTTGGTAGATATGTAGGATTTGATGTGACGTGCTTCAGGGACGGCATGGCCGAAAGCATGGATAGTTGTCTTTTATAGCCATTTGACCAAGCAACACCAAATCCCGTATTGTCGGCTCCATTCATACGTGTCTTGTTCTTATTGGTTAACAAGAACACTTTTCAGTGTTTGTTCTACCAACTAAAGTTGACATTCTTCTTGTTCAGATCAACAACGTATGACTTGGTGAAACATCCGTTACCACCTGGTGTGAGCTGACCTGATCAGCTACAACTGATCAGTCTACCTGATAGAGTCTTCTGGTGCCAGTTGTCTTAGCTCAACTAGCAGACTCGGCTGATGTAGGTCTTCTTGTCTCATCTTCTGGTAGTCATCTGATCTTCAGGTCTTCTGAATTTGAGCTTCACGATTTCACTCTAATCATCTGACTTTATCAGATCGTCTGATCTTTTGTCTTTCCCTTACCTTCTGGCCTTCTGACTTCAGCTGGTCTTTTGTTCTCGGCTGGTCTTTAGATCTGACCTATACATATTGAGTTCCCCCTCAATATGTGACCTATCTTATACATCAGTTATTATATACAATAATTATCAACTGGTCATCTTAGCTGGTATTAAAAACATCAGTCAGCTAACATGTCTGACTGTTCTATTACATGTGTTTTGGAACTTTCATCAAAACTCTAAATTTCCCAACAATTTCCCCCTTTTTGATGAAACCAAAACACTTGAGAAACCAACACAGTTGATAAATATAAAACAGTAAAGAACACATAATCAGAAGACAATGAGATTTTGTCTTAGGATCAGAAAAAGAATAAACTTTTCATTCATCAGATTTATCGATTACAAGTTACATCAGAAAAGTTTGAGTTTAAATTCAACTGATCCTAAACAGTCTTCTGATCTTTAATCTCTTGGCTTATATCCCTCTGGCATTTCTCGTTGATCCTGAGGAACGTTGAATATCCGGTATAACTTCCATTTGACATCATTGATCTGCTGAGGATCAGTTATGCGAGCTTTGTTCAGGATGTCAAAATAGAACCTTTGAAATGCCAGTCTGTCAAATGAGCCACCTGCCTTCTTCGAGTAGTCCATCACGTCATACTCTTGACGAGATATTCTCACATTGATTATTCTGGCCTCATTTTCCAGATATTTCAGAAAATCTGGGTGCTTGTTCTCCAACCAGTTGAGAAATTCCGCATCTGGTGATTCTTCTTGTGGCACTAGGTCCAGAACAAATGCATCCAGAAGCCATTCACTTCTGATCTTATTCCATTCCTCGAACCTATCAGCATGAGCAGCAGTTTTCGGAATGATTTCATCAACTCTTGTTGGCAACTGAGGTTCTGGCCCAGATTTTTCGGCTTTGCCTTTCTTCGCCCTCGATCTGTATTTCTTTTTCAGGTCTTCAACCTCTGCCAATTTTTCTGTCCTTCTTTCTTCTTCACTAATTCGAGCTTCTTCAAAGAATCTGCTTCCCGATCGTTTTCTCGGCCAGTTCTTTATACCAGATTCGGCTAGTTTGTGTTTCTCGTAACTCTCTTAGTTTGAGTGTCTGGTACAGGTTTTGATGTCCCAACACCTGCAGCTAACTTTCTTGCCTTTGACTTCTCCATCTTCCCAGAAACTTCATTAGCAAACAGATCTAGATGGTCTAGTCTCTGGCCATAGGATTCAACTTTCTGAATCAGTTCTTCTGTTGTTCTGATGAAGTCAGTTGGTTTCTCAACCCGTCCTTCCCCCTTTTTGGTTTGATCAAAAAGAGCATTGAGGTGGGAAGTTAGAGATCCAAAGCTGACTGATATGGCCTTGTTAAGATCTTCAACAGATAAACCTTGAGCTTGAGTAGATAGATTTTGAATCTTTGGGATGAGCTCAGTCTTGACAGATTCAACGGCAGTAGAGAGGGTAAGAATGAGTTTATCAAGTTTTTCTTCAGTCATTTCAAGCTTTTCAGTGACCATCAGAAGAGAAACTTGTTGTTGATCAACCTGGACTAGCTTGTCGTCAACTGTCTTCTTAAATTCAGTAGTCAGGTTGGTCACGGTTTGAGAGAACTGATCTTTGATTGCTTCAATCTGGGAAATAGCAAATTCCCGTTGATCCGTTATTTCTTTGAGGCCAATCTGCCTCTGATCAGCTATTGTGTTGCTAACTTCATTAGCCAACACTCCCTCAACTTCTTCTTTCAGAAGATCTTTAAAACAAGATCTGATTTCCTTAAGTTGATCAGTGGTGATGTGTGTTGTAGGAATATTTTGCATCACCTGATCATTTCTAGTTGTTTGCTCCTCCAGTGGCTGGTCATGAACTGCAGCACCAGTTCCACTATCATCGGCAACTCCCACATCCTTCATAGGATCATCTTCCTTAGGAGTTTCTGCAACAACCTCCAGTTCAACTTGTTCAATTATTCCCAGCTTTCTGTGGATCAGAGCTTTGATCGCTTCAGCAGCTGGTGATCCTACCTGAGCAGATTTCTTCATGTCGAAATCAAAATCTGCGAACGCATCAGCACCTCCCATCTGTTCAATAACGATCATTAAATATGAGAAGTTCTTCAAATGGAGATCTTTCCAGGTCAGGATCTCCATTACTTCTTCTCGAATAACAGGATGTACTTCCAACTCCGGGTACAACTCATCAATTTCGCATTCAATTCCCATCCTGACCATTTTTTCGGTGATGGTCTTGGATGATCTGGACTCAGGAATCAACTGTTCAAATCGACCAGGTTCAGGTTGATGAGATGTAGAGGGTTCTGGTGGGGGCTGAGTAGCTGGTTGTTAACTGATTGACTGAATCAGTAGAGGTTCTGCTGTAGGTTCTATAGCAGCTCGTGCAGCTGTTTCTACAACAGGTGATCTTACTGGTTCGCGAACAGGTGAACTTTCAGGTTCGCGAGCAGGTGAAGGAGAAGGAGTAGCTAGAAGTCTGAGTGGTGAATTAGCGCGAGATTGGGGTGATGGAGATCTTTCATCCCTTGCTCCTCCCTCTGATTGCTCTGGCGAGCTTTCAACTTGGGAAGCCTGCCTGTCTGATTTTTCAGCTGATCTTTGTGGCGCATCAGGCTGATCTGACGCTCCTTCTTCATATGACTCGTCTTCCAGAAAAAGAGTCATGGTGGTTTGTTTTACCTTCTTTGGCCTCTTCTCCTGAGCCTTTATCAGTTTTCTCTTCTTCTTTTGAGGAGCATCAGTTGTAGACGTAGTTGCCTCCTTGTTCTTCCCTTTCTTAGTCTTAGGAGGAGTGGGCCGCATATCATCATCTGTCGGCCCATAGATGGCAGTTGTGGTTGAGAGAAAAGCCTTGTAGGACTTCAGTCCGTTCTGATCCTATTCAGCATTGGGCATCTTGTCCTTCAGAATGACTGCTACTTTGTTGAGATTGCTGATTCTCTTCTTCAGATAGACTTGTCTCTGTTCACTAACTCCAAATTTGTCATGTTCTTGGAGCAGAATAGCCTTCAGAAAACCATGCCAATTAATATTTTTGTGTCCATCGATAATAGCAGCCATACTATACATTTTGACAGCTGTTAATCCATCTGGGCTGAAAGAGATACCCATAATTGTTTTTGATAGAATGTCAAACAACAGATGGTATTTCCTTTTCAACATAGGCCTGACAAAGCCTACGGTCTGGTGTTTATCAGCCTCTCTGAAGAGTTCATTCTTGATCAGTTCGTCTTCATTCTCCCTGTAGTGAGCAGGAGGGATTTTTCCTTTGGGCAGGTTGAACAGTCGAGTTATATCAACATTTGTAAGTCTGATATCCTCTCCATTTACTGAAGAAATCAGTTCTTCTCCAGGATTCTCCGTGTCCACCTCCAAATTCCTCAAGAATTCTAGTGCCTCATACTGCATTACTGGATTGCAGTGAGCAGCACAATATTTTTTGAGACCGCACCTTCTCAGAATTTGTTCCACCTCCATTGATTCTGGATCCCGTGTAACACCAAACCTTACAAATTTGTCTTCAACAATTTTGGTTGGCAAATCCGCATAGTTACACATAATTTTGCCCAATCCGTGAGTAGCCATCTATAACAAGATAAACTCGATTAAAATTTGTGAATAACCATAAAGATATCACATATTGATTATCAGATCAATAAATCGATTGTTTTCTTCCTTGTCATATACTCACAGATATCAATAATGAAGAAGATAAAACACAGGATAAAGTACGCATTCGTAATCTATATGATCAATGGAAAGTAACTCATCAAATAACCAGAAATTACCAGATTCTGCTTTTCGATTTTGAAATAGGTTGAATCGCAAGACACACTTTGAAATGCAGAAAGGTAATTGAGTTTGCAGAGAATAAATCACAAGAATTTTGAGAAAAGTACTCTGGTAGGGTTTTGATGAAGCTTATAAAAGGAAGGAGGGAAAATCGAGACTAGAAGATCAAACGTTTGAAAAGGATAAACGATTCAGATTGAGCGGTTTTGATCGTGTGGTCAGGATATGCACGCGCGATTACCTTTTGGATTTAAAAACACATTTAGTAGCATTTAATACATATACCCTACGTCCGCATTAAATACTTTGCAGGGTATGCGTCACAAAAGTATGTGTACAGTAAAGACAAATATGATCAGATAATTTCAGATATGTAAGCAGTAAACAAAGAAACAGAAATGTGTATCTGGTTAACTGATATTGTAATCAGTCAATACGACTTGAAGTTTGTTTGTACCACTTGTTGATCTTAGTTTTCTGCCTAATCCTTATAATTTCCCAACTGTCCCGTTTAACTGATCCGTTCCACTTTGCGTCTGATATTCCCTTTTCTGATTCTTCCTGATCAGTTGAAGTTCCCCCTTCAACTGTTATCTCTGATTACTTATTGACTGATTTATCTGATTTGTTGAGGTATCATACTCAACTGATCTTCCTCATTTGATCAGTCTCTTATGTAATCAGATTTCAGTTGACCTAATCTGATTCTACTCAGACCAAGTCAATTGTTGGGATAAGTGTTACCGCCAAAACTTAGTCTTGGAAAATTGGAGAGTCATCTCGATTCCCTAAGTCGGCATGATTTGACATTCGTAATAATAGTCTGGATACTTTGGGATATCAATCGCAGTAAGCTTATCCAATCATCAGTCGCGTGTTTCCTACGCGCTGTCCTTGAGGTGCCAATTTCTCTAAATGGCTTTGAGAAATCAAATTTGCATTTGTACCCCTGCTTGGCCTCTATAAATTGGACCAATTATTTACACAATATAACCCATTCACCATACTTATCTTCTTTAAGTTTTGTAAACCATGTATTCCGGTGAACCCTTATTTCCGGTGAAACTTCCGGCAAAAACCTTTAACCCTTTTCAAATGATTTCAGCTTCTCAAATCAACCCTGTGTGTCCCTTTTTACTGCTTTCGTCGTCATTGAAGATTACACATACGATTATTGCCAAACTTCTCTACCACCGAGGCAGCGGATCTGCTATAGCAAATGAGAAGACACTTCTCCTAACCGTATGCACCTTGTGTACCTATCGAGATGACGAAATTAACATCAACAGACTCAGTCTGATACAAAACATGAGTTTGATATTCGATCTTGATCAGACAACAGCTGATCATCGTATATCAAACTCAATATTTGCATGTGACAATTGTGGCCATATGGTCTTTGCACCACATCTTTGGCATTTGTGTCCCATTTAACAGCTGGAGAGCCCATTGATTTCAGGACTAGGGGCTCCTGGCTTAGAAATCCTTCAATGCCGCTCTCGCTCCTCACTCCGAAGCTCTGAGGGTGGCTTTAGGATTATTTCAAAGCCTCTCACACCCCTTTTAGGGTTGGGGGAAATTGGGCGCATCAGGCTCTAAAATCATTAAAGCCTCTCCCCCCCCGTTCTAGGGTTAGGCTTAGGGTTTATGGTTTAGGGTTTATGTACTGACCTCCGGGTCCTTTTGTACTTGTAACTTGTAATGTAAATTCGACCTCCGGGTCTTTATTAATGAAAAGTTCTATTATTTCATTGTTGTGTATTTTCTGTTTCCTTATGCGATTGAAGCTTTGTTCTTATGTAACTTGCTTGTTGAACATTAGCTTAATCGACTTACAAAGTATGAAACAACCAAACTGATCAGTTCCTTTATTCTAATATGCCTTAATCTGATCAGTTCCTTGTCTGAACTGATAAAGCCTTAATCTGATCAGTTCCTTGTCTGTTCTTCTGATCAGTTGAGATACCTTGATAAAACCTTCTCTTATCAGTTCCTTGACTGTTCTTCTGATCAGTTGAGATACCTAACTCAACTGATTCCTCTTAACCTGATTAGTCTCTTAACCAACTGGTTCTGGAGACCAGTCCACCAAACATTTCTGGTGCACTTTCTCCGAGATCCAGAAGCCCTAGCTCATTGCATAATTCTCTGAATCTGATCTCAGCTAGTGGCTTGGTTAAGATATCAGCTTTCTGTTTATCAGTATGGATCTTTTCCATTCTGATATTCTTCTTTTCAACATGATCTCTTATAAAATGATGTCTGACATCCACATGCTTGCATCTTGTATGTAGAACAGGATTTTGAGTGATTGCAATAACACTATTACTGTCACAGAATATAGGTATGTTCTTAGCTACAATGTTATAATCCCTCAGCTGCTGACTAAGCCAGAGCAGTTGAGAGCAACAGCTTCCTGCAACCATATATTCTGCTTCAGTAGTAGATGTCGCAACTGATGTCTGCTTCTTTGAAAACCAAGAGATCAGTTTACTACCTAAAAACTGACATGTACCTGAGGTTGACTTCCTGTCAATTCTGCAACCTCCATAATCAGAATCAGAATACCCACTAAGCTCTAGATTATCATCTGATGGGTAAAATAAACCAAGGTTTACTGTCCCCTTCAGATACTTAAGAATCCGCTTAGCTGCTTCCAGGTGGCTTTGCATTGGATTTGACTGAAATCTGGCACATACACCTACTGCAAATGTTATATCTGGTCTGCTAGCAGTCAGGTATAGTAGAGATCCAATGAGAGCCCTATATTCTTTCTGATTAGTTTTCTAACCATTCTTATCCGGATCCATCTTGAATCCAGTCATCATAGGAATTCTGGCTTCCTTACAGTTTTGAACTCCAAACTTAGCCAACAAACTCCTAGTGTACTTCGCCTGGTAGATGAATATCCCTTCTATACTTTGCTTAACTTGTAGACCCAGAAAGTAATTCATCTGACCCATCATGGACATCTCGAACTTCCCTTGCATCAGCTTGCTGAATTTATCACATAAACTCTTGTTGGGAGATCCGAAGATGATGTCAACCACATAAATCTGAACCATCAGAATATCTTCTCCATCTTCTATTCTGAATAAGGTTCTGTCCACTATTGCTTTAGTGAAACCACTGTCTATCATGAAGTGAGAGAGTGTATCATACCAAGCTCGAGGAGCTTGTTTCAGGCCATAAAGAGCTTTTCTTAAACGGTACACCTGGTCGCCTTTTTCAAAGCCTGGAGGTTGTTCAAGATAGACTTCCTCAACTAGTACCCCATTTAAGAATGCACTCTTAACATCCATCTGATACACAATAAACCCTCTGTGGGCAACATATGCCAGAAACAACCGAATGGCTTCCAGGCGAGCGACTGGTGCAAAGGTCTCATCATAATCAATTCCTTCTGATTGTGAATACCATTTAGCAACAAGTCTTGCCTTATTTCTGGTTATGACATTATTCTCATCTCTCTTGTTCTTGAATACCCACTTTGTGCCAATCACATCTTGATGGGTTGGTCTGTCCACTAGTTTCTAAACCTGATTCCTCTCAAACTGTTCCAGTTCCTCTTGCATGACTAGAATCCAGTTCGCATCTTGTAGATCTTCTTCTACTTCAGTTGGTTCCTTCAAAGACAGATAACAACAATACATGGCACTTTCACCAATCTGATGTCTTGTTTTAACTCTATCAGATGGGTCTCCGATGATCAGATCAGTTGGATGACTGGTTACCCAGGTCCTTCTTTTCTGATTTGCATCAGTTTGGAGAACATCATCCTCTTCTGATAGTAGTTCATTACTAGTGATTGGGAGTGGTGCAGAATTATGATCCACTTGACATGGATAAGTCTCAACTGATGTTGGACTCATCATGTGCTGATGTTTGTCCGTAGGAACTTCAGGTGTTCCCCCTGAACCGGATGGTTCAATTGATACTATCTCAGCTGTACCAGCTTCTTCATTGATAGTTGTACGTACCTTAGGGTCTGATTGACCTGGAGAATCAGCAAGATCAAGTTCTGGAATATACACTGTTACGTGTTCTGATCCTTTTTCCTTGATACTTAGCTGATCCATTTTATGTGCATCAGGTACCGATTGATCTGGTACTTCTTGTTCTGAGGCAGATTTCTCTTGTTCAGAAGATATCTCATCAAAGACCACATGAGGTGTTTCTTCCACGACTAGGGTTCGCCTGTTGTAAACCCTGAAAGCCTTGCTGGATGAGGAATATCCTAAGAATATACCCTCATCTGTCTTGGCCTCAAAAGTCTTCAACTGACTCTTCCCATTGTTGTGTATGAAACACTTGCACCCAAAAACATGGAAGTAAGAAACATGAGGTTTTCTGACCTTCCACAGTTCATAGGGTGTTTTGTAGTGAGCCTTAGTCAGAGAACATCTGTTCTGAGTGTGGCATGCAGTATTGATGGCTTCTGCCCAGAAATGGCTTGGTGTTGAATGTTCAGCTAACATAGTGCGAGCAGCTTCTTTGAGTGTTCTGTTTCTCCGTTCTGCTACACCATTCTGTTGTGGCGTTCTTGCAACTGATGTCTCATGCTGTATACCAAACTTAGTGCAAAAATCAGTAATAAAAGAATTCAGAAATTCTGTACCTTTATTTGATTTGATTTTTACTATACTGACACCCTTCTCATTCTGTAGTTTTTGAGCAGCTCGGGTATCTTTGTTGTTGTCTCATTCTTCCATCAGATCGATCATCTCTTTTCTTATCTTCTCTGCGATCCTCCCTGTGATCATCTCTTCGGTCATTTGATCTGGTCATTTCTGGAGATCTGTCAGCTGGCCTCCTATCTCTTCCTCTGCTATTTTGATAATCCCTGTAAAATCTACGATACTTACCAAGTTGAATGTTAGATTTTTCAATTTTTCTGGCTAGCAAAGCAATCTGTTCAGTTTGGCTTATAATATTTCTAACAGGTTCAGTAGACTTTGAGTTACTGCTGGCTGCTTTGAATGCAACTGATTTTGATGTGGCAGGTGTGGCTTCAATAGGCGACTCGTCTTCTTCTTCTTTCCCTCTTTCGATCAGATCGAACTCATGGGCTTTAAGACTCAGGAACAGGTTGCTTGGCTTCATCTAAGCAATATCTTGACAATCCTTTATTACTGTGACTTTCATATCCCACTTCTTAGTCAGAGATCTCAAGATCTTGTAATTTATGTCTTTATCTGACATTTCTCGTCCAAGTTCCCGTAGCTTGTTGACTGACATGGTGATTCTTCCATCGAGCTCATTGATGGTTTCATTTGGTAGCATATTAAGTTTCTCAAATTTCACCAGTTCAGCTTGCAGTCTGCTATCTTTAATCAGATCATTTCCTACACACATTTCAGCAAGCGTATCCCACATCTGTTTGGCTGTCTTGAGATACTTTATCTTTTCTCTAGTTATCTTGTCCATGGTCTTCATGATTATGTGCTTGGCTATCGTATCTAGAGTGTACAACTTTCTCTCTTCAGCATCCATCAGGGCAGGACTCTTTCTGACAAGACTTCCAGCTGGAAAGTCTGGATCACCTCCAACAGCTGGGTTGTCGTGATAGATGATGATGGGTCCTCGTTCAAGAACTTCCATCATCCTGTTGCTTATTGATCCCAGATGGTTGCTCATGTATATCGTCCAGTCTGCATACTCATCAATGGAAAATTTAGGCAAATCATGATACCCGAAGTATTATCCATGTTGATCGTGAGCTTGAAAACAAATGAGATTTGAAAAAGGTTTTTCAAGATCAGTTCAAGTGACCACAAAGGTTCTTCCTCAAGAACCGTTGATATTCAAAGCCAGTGGTCCGTAGAACCACTGCTTTGATACTTGTAGGTCCTGAACGGGTTTCGTGAGGGCAGAAGTCTAGAGGGGAGGGGTGAATAAACTTCTGAAAACTTTTTCGTGCAGATCAGGTGTGATTGCACTTTGCCTGATCAGAGAGCAAGTGAATCAGTTTGGACTGATATCCAACTTACTGATCGCCTGAGGGCAGATCAGTTCGGTGTCTATCAGTTTAACTGATTGTGCGGAAGCTAGTTTATACCCGTGTGAAAAATCAGTTTATAACAAATTAGATTCCGAAGTTATTTTCTATCAGATGACTATGGAGTCAATCTGATTAGATCTGTAGCTTGGTGCTAACTGATCCTAACTCAGAATATGTATGAAGATTTAATCAAGTTGTGTGCAATAGTGTAAAGCAGTTAATCAATCAGGTAAATGCACACAAGATTTATAGTGGTTCGGACAACCAGTTCTACGTCCACTATTCCCTATCACAATGGGCACCAACTTAACCAACTGGACTTAGATTATTGTATTAGTCCAACACATTATACCAACATATATTTATAGAGCTCTCACTCAACCGATCCCAGAAGTCAGAACTAGAAACCCTAGTCTGAAATCTTGCTAAACAAACTTAACCTAACTTTGGGTTTTGGGTAAGATTTGTTGTTTGTTCCAACTTTGAAATCTATCCTAGTATTTAAGTAGCCTAACAGCTAGAGAATAAGATTTATGTGCTAAGAACTATGGGATGAACACTTAGAAAATAATCTTCAAGGTTGTGTTCTTCGTGCGGAAATTTGACTATAGTATGAGCTTCTTGATAATTTCCGTGTATTCACTCTGAAGAGGAATCCCATATTTATAGACCCCGAAATCAAAGAGCCATTGGAGAGCAATTTGAATTTCCGGCTATATTTGGTAGATATGTAGGATTTGATGTGACGTGCTTCAGGGACGGTATGGCTAAAAGCATGGATAGTTGTCTTTTATAGCCGTTTGACCAAGCAACACCAAATCCCGTATTGTCGGCTCCGTTCATACGTGTCTTGTTCTTATTGGTTAACAAGAACACTTTTCAGTGTTTGTTCTACCAACTAAAGTTGACATTCTTCTTGTTCAGATCAACAACGTATGACTTGGTGAAACATCAGTTACCACCTGGTGTGAGCTGACCTGATCAGTTACAACTGATCAGTCTACCTGGTAGAGTCTTCTGGTGCCAGTTGTCTTAGCTCAACTAGCAGACTCGGCTGATGTAGGTCTTCTGGTCTGATCTTCTGGTAGTCATCTGATCTTCAGGTCTTCTGAATTTGAGCTTCATGATTTCACTCTGATTATCTGACTTTATCAGATCGTCTGATCTTTTGTCTTTCCCTTGCCTTCTGGCCTTCTGACTTCAGCTGGTCTTTTGTTCTCAGCCGGTCTTTAGATCTGACCTATACATATTGAGTTCCCCCTCAATATGTGACCTATCTTATACATCAGTTGTTCTATACAATAATTATCAACTGGTCATCTTAGCTGATATTAAAAACATCAGTCAGCTAACAAGTCTGACTGGTCCTATTACATGTGTTTTGGAACTTTCATCAAAACTCTAAATTTCCCAACAGATTTTATGGAAGATAAGTATTCTTGCAATACAAGATTATCTTATGAATTCAAGAATCTTTGACATTCATTTTGTTGTAACTGATCAGTTATCGGTCAAAGACCACCTGCCACGTGTCCACCAAATGAACAGATGGACGAACACGGGCCACACTAGACCGGACGAACACAGGTGGACGAGCACGAGTCATACCAGTCCGGATAAGCACGACCACACTAAGGATGACCACACCATATCAAAGGTAACCTCGCCCATCTAAACTATATGCTCTCCCAAGGACCACGCACATGCTCACTGTGGCAGGCGAGCACAAGTACGAGTCGAGCAGAACGCCAGAAGAATATAGAAGGAAAGATCTGCTCGCCCCAGAGGACGAGCAGAAAGCAAGGACCAAGGCACTTGGCCTACGGCCGCGCTTTCCAGGAGAGCAGAGCGACCTATCAGGGAGCGAGCACACATAGCCGGTTAATAGAGATCCGAAAGAGTGGAGAACAGAAGAGTGTGCTCGCCCCAAGGGCGAGCACAGAATCAAGGCCATGGCTCTTGGCCTGCGGCCGCGCCCATCGAACGACCACAAGGGCCGGGCCTCACAAGTGCGAACCACCACCAGGCGAGCACAAGAATCGGGTCACCTACGACGCCACCATCACCACCTGGATGACAAGTCGGAGACTTCTCGGGCAAGTAAAACAAATGCCAACCAAAGAAGCACAAAAAAAACGTGGCTGCACCACATAGATTCATGCATCCTAAGAAATCGTCAGCTCGTGTTAAGCCAGCGCACCACCAGCTCGCCCTCGCCAGCACGCGCTAGCCAGGACACCACCTGCTCACCCAAACTCTATAAATAGACCGATAAAGAACAAAGAGGGAGGTTGGAAAATTTTCCTAAGATAGCTCTTATATCTACCCGCCATTCCTCATATCAATTGTGCTCGTCACAAACACATTGTGTTCGTCGCACTCCCCAACCATAAATAATATAATCCTGGCTTGGTACGCCCCCAAACGCAGTCAACTTTGATGAACTGTGTCATCAAATCTGTGTTATCATCCTACATACAGCTGTGCTCGTCACACACACACAGTGTATTACACATTAATATTTTATTTGTTAAGTCGTCACACACATCGCCACATCATATTTTCCACGTAACACGACTTACATTAATTTTTCTTGGGGTAAATTTCGAAAATTAGTATAAGATAAGGAGGAAAAGAATTTGTTGGGAGTTATTTATGGAAAATAGAATATATGAGATATATTCAAGATTGTATCTTGGAGAAGATACAAGAAAATTTCCCATGAGCCCTAATACCACTAAATTTTTGCCCCCTCTTGTCTTATAAATAGGGGATGGATTATCCCTAACACAATTCCAGTTTTGGAAAATTAAAAATCCACAAAGGTGGTGTAATATATATTTTCTTTATTCCTTTATTATAATGGTTCGTGAGTATCTTTCACCGGATAACGAGCAAGGGTTAAAGGGAATACTTGAGAAAACACTTCACTACAAAAAACACGGGTATTAACGATGGTTTTTAGTGACGGATAAAAAACCTTCGCTTATAGCGACAATTTTGTCGACGGATAGGGTCTGATGGTCAAATTCATCAGATTTAGCGACGGTTTTGGGGACCGCCACTATAAGCGATGGACTAGCGGAGGTTTAGCAACGGTTAAATCAAACCGGGTCAAATTGGGGCATTTAGCGATGATTTAAACCATCGCTAAAGTCTGACCCGGAGCACGAAACATCTCGACACTTGGCCCACCACCCAGACCGAGTTTAGCGATGGTTTTTTGAATATAGCGACGGTTATAATCCATCGCTATTAGCGATGGTAATTAAATATTCATTGCTAATCCGTCGCTAAATCAATTATAAATGCGCATACGTAACTCGACGCAGCTTTTTTCCATAAATAATGCGTTCGTCGCCGCAAATGAGATTCGTTGTGTCGCCGCCCCGAGCATTTGGTGCATGTGGAAAGCTTCGTACCGTCGTGTTCTTCCGATTGACGGTAATTTTTCTACTTTTTAACCGTTTATTTTTTTGTTTTATATACGTACATGCGTGTATATATATATATATATATTTTTTGATGTATATATATATATTAGATTAATTTTGATATTATTTCGATGTAATTATAATTAATTCGATCGTATGATATATGTTATGCATGTTATATTAGATTAATGTTAGATTAATTATGTTATATTATATATATATTAGATTAATTTCGATATTATTTCGATGTAATTATAATTAATTCGATCGTATGATATATGTTATGCATGTTATATTAGATTAATGTTAGATTAATTATGTTATATATGCATGTTAATTCAATTAGTCAAATTATACGTATATGCATGTTAAATTAATTAGTCAACAATTTTATGTTAGATTAGTCTGGTTGATTAGGATATTAGTCTGGTTAGATAATGTCAATTTAACGTACATGTTTGATTATGAGATTATGTTTATGTAATTATTTTATTATGTGATATATATATGTTAGAATTGTTACATTGTTGGTTGACTAGGATGAGTTTATAATAATATAGACGAAACTCTGTCGAAATTTAGGCACAATTTTAATTAATTGTTGTAGGTCCCGAACGAGAGTTTCGTGAGGTGGAAGCCTAGAGGGGAGGGGTGAATAGACTTCCAAATTTTTTTCGTGTTTAGCGTGTAAGGTCAGATAGGTGTTGATAGAGTGCGTGTGAGAATCAGTACGATCTGATATCCAACTTACTGATTGCTGTGAAGAAAATCAGTCCGGTGTCTATCAGATCAACTGATGTGCGGAAACAAGTTTTAACCCGTGTAGAAAAATCAGTTTTGATAAATCAGATTCTAAGTATTCAGAATCAGATCAGACAACTGGTCAAACTGATCAGATCAACTGCTTGATGCAGAATTGATCTATACTTAGGAAATGCATGTTCAATTAAATATCTGATGTATGTGTATTATGTAAAATAGATAACCAACACGCAATTTATAGTGGTTCTGACAACTTGTCCTACGTCCACTCTTCCCAGTCCAGGGGCACTTACTACCAAACTAGACTTAGTTTAACGTGTTAATCCAAACACCTTACAAATAGATGTTTATGGAGTTCTCACTCAATTTATCCTAGAAATCAAGACTAGAAACCTTAGCTTGAAATCTTGCTCACAAACTTAACTTAACACTCAGTTTGGGTAAAGATTTGTATGGTTTCCAACTGAAAATCTATCATAGTATTTAAGTAGCATAAAGCTAAAGGATAAGATTTCTTGCTAAGAACCTACGGGATGAATACTTAGAATATTTCTTGAGTTCTTGATGAAATTATTTGTAGCTTGAGCTTGTGTATAATTTCCATAACTTTACTCTGAAGGTTTGATCCCATATATATAGGCACAAAATCGAACTAGCCATTGGAGAGCAATTCGAATTTCGTCTATTTAAGGTAGGTTTGCAGGGATGACTTGATGTGCTCAGAGGCGGCATGGTTAAATGCGTGCTACATTGTCCTTTATAGCCGTTTAACTCCGAAACACTTTTGTCCTGCATTGACAGTTCCGTACGTACGTGTCTCGCTCTCATTGGTTGTCAAGTACACTTATTCAGCGCTTGTTTCACCAACTTAGATTAACATTCTTCTTGTCTGATCACCTTGTACGTCTTATGTAAACACTTGGTTGTTACATGATTGAACTGACCTGATCAGTTCGAACTGATCAGTCTACCTGATTGAGTCTTCTGATGCAAGTTGTCTTAGCTCAACTTACTGACTCTTCTAGTGTTCTTCTGATGTAGGTCCTCTTAAGGTTTTCTGGTCTTGTTGTAAGCTAGTCTTCTGATCTTCAAGTCTTCTGAGTCTTCTGCTTGATGTCTCACCTGATCATCTGACTAGTGTGATCTTCTGATCTTCAAGACTTAACCTATACATATTGAGTTCCCCCTCAATATGTGACCTATCTATTACATCAGTTGTTTATACATCTCAGCTGGTTATCCTATTCTGATTTCTAGATCATCAGTCAGCTAACATGGCTGATTGGTCCTATTACAATTGTTTTGGAACTTTCATCAAAACTATAAATTTCTCAACAATTGTTTTAATTAATTAATTTATGTCAAATTATTTGATTGGTTTGATTGTTAGTCAATGTGCTATGAATTAGAATTAAAATTTGTTGGTTGACTGAAGATGAGTTTTATATAATACAGTCGAGATTCTGTCAAAATTTATTGGTTAATTAAATTGTTAGTAAAAAATATTATGAATTTATTTTATATAATGCAGATGAGTACTAGTCAAGGTGGGCGCAAAGGATGGGTCGCAGGAAATGCAGAATGGTCGAGGCAGAGGTGGTGGTCGAGGCGATGGCCCGGTTCCTCAGAGCACCAGGAGGAAGAGAATCCTTAGACCTCAGGTGAACCTGCACCCACCCACCCACGACGGGTCCAGCTCACAGCACCCACCCCCGGCAGGGTCATCTCCAGCAGGGTCGAGTTTAGGCTCGGCCTCTGTTCATCGTAGCTCAGCCCCCACTGCTCGATTGGCGATCGATATGAGACCAGGAAGGTAAGTTATAACTTTTACTTACTAATTTGTTTAGCTATACAGTTAATTATTTAATTATACTTATTAATTTTTTAATGTTTCAGCATCATACCCGGTGACGACGCTTCCGATTTAGCCACCAACTCCATCTTGCAAGTTGGAATTGCTATGGGGGCCCACAGCTGGAGAGGCGTGTTTGAACAACAATGCCAACTCTACTTCAACAAGTTTAGAGTACGTACAATAATTGATTACTTATTTAAATTTAATATATATATATATATATATAAATTAAATAAAGTTTGTGTTAATGAAATGCAGAAACTGACGAAGTGGAGGGAGGATCTGACATTGGCCGATTTCTACAAGCCGTTCTGTAAGCTTGCCCAAGCCCGATACAAGGACTTGCTTTATAGGTGGCATGCCGGGTGGAAGGATGAAGGCCTGGATATGACCAGGAGATGGACCCCGATGTCTGGGAGTCGATTGTGGTAGTTTGGAGCAATCCCATATACCAAGAGATGTGCTAGAAGAATCGCCAAAATTGTTTGAGCCAGCAAGGAGGGAATGAGGGCGTCCCTGTGCACGAGGCTGGATGCCAGTCGATTTTGGAGCACCGCATGGCGGTTGTAAGTAATATAATTTATTTAATTATACAATAAGTTCATAATTAATATTAATATTTTTATTTGTTAACAGGAATTATGACTTGCACACTTTCTACCCCCTTGAGATGTTGGCACTCGATCACCCCTACGATTAGGAAACAATGACCTCCATCTACAACCGCATGACCCACGTACACGTAAGTAACTTATAATGTCGTATTTCGTAATTATTACACCTAAAATTAATAATATTTATTTTTTTACAAAGAACGGTGCGAGAAAGGGTCAAAGCTGCCAGCCAGGCCCAGACTGGTGAGCCATCAGGTTCAAATCCACCACCTCCACCTAATTTGACTCGGATCTATGTGGAAGAGGCCGTCACCTCTAGACAATGGGTACTCGAGTACGGTAGGTTGTCTTCCACCTTGATCGCGGAGACACAACCCTACTCGTCTCAATCCTCTGTTACTTCAGCTCCGCAGCCATCTCAGCCACCTCATCAGACGACTGAGGAGATTAGGGAGGGGCTCATGGCCCAACTCAGAGAAGAAAATGCATAGAAGTGGCGGTGACTTGCGTCCTGACTGGCCGATCGAATGGGTTGCGTTCCTAGTTATTTCCTCGACAACCTTTCCGACGATGAGGAAAATAACCTTAGCATAGGCGGTGGCGGTGGTCGCAGTGGCGGTAGCAGCGGAGGAGGTGGCCTGGTCATTGGCCGTGGTGGTGGTGGCAGTGGCGGTGGTGGTGGTGGCGATTCTTGGTGGTGGTGGGGCGGTGGCGGGGTGGCGATGCAAAGTGATGGTGGTGGCGATGGGGGGGTCAGGTTTCTGAAAGGTGGCGGTGGCGGTGATAATAATCTTTTCGATGATGATGCTTTTCTGTTTGATTATACTACTAATTTGGGGGATGATGGTGTTGATCATGATATTCAAGATGATTTTTACCCGGGGCGGCGGTGATTTCTTGAAACTCTATTTTTTTTTTCATTCATGAGACTCAGTTTTTTTTTTTTTATTTATTGTGAACAATTTAATTTCATGTATGTATATATAATATTTATATCGTTTATATTTTTGTTTTACTAGATAGTATAACTTGTTTGCACTTAAAAATATTACTTGTTTAAATGAAAATTATAACTTGTTTAAATATAAAAGTATTACTTGTTTAAATAGAAAAGTAGAAAAATATTACTTGTTTAAATGAAAAGTATTACTTGTTTAGATGAAAAGTATAACTTGTTTAGATAGAAATGTATTACTTGTTTAAATAAAAAGAATAACTTGTTTAAATAGAAAAGTATTGCTTGTTTAAATAGAAAAGTAGAAAAGTATTACTTGTTTAGATGAAAAGTATTACTTGTTTAAATAGAAAAGTAGAAAATTATTACTTTTTTAGATGAAAAGTATTACTTGTTTAAATAGAAAAGTATAACTTGTTTAGATAGAAAAGTATTACTTGTTTAAAGAAAAATATTACTTGTTTAAATGAAAAGTATAACTTATTTAAACGAAAAGTATAACTTGGTTTAAATAGAAAAGTACAACTTGTTTAGATGGAAAAGTATTACTTGTTTAAATAAAAGTATTACTTGTTTAAATAGAAAAGTATTACTTGTTTAAATAGAAAAGTATAACTTGTTTAGATAGAAAAGTATTACTTGTTTAAAGAAAAGTATTACTTGTTTAAATAGAAAATATTACTTGTTTAAATGGAAAAGTATAACTTGTTTAAATAGAAAAGTATTACTTGTTTAAAGAAAAGTATTACTTTTTTAAATGAAAAGTATAACTTGTTTAAATGAAAAGTATAACTTGTTTAAATAGAAAAGTATAACTTGTTTAGATGGAAAAGTATTACTTGTTTAAAGAAAAGTATTACTTGTTTAAATAGAAAAGTATAACTTGTTTAAATGAAAAGTATAACTTGTTTAGATAGAAAAGTATTACTTGTTTAAAGAAAAGTATTACTTGTTTAAATGAAAAGTATAACTTGTTTAAATGAAAAGTATAACTTGTTTAAATAGAAAAGTATACCTTGTTTAGATGGAAAAGTATTACTTGTTTAAAAGTAAAGTATAACTTGTTTAGATGAAAAGTATTACTTGTTTAAATGAAAAGTATTACTTGTTTAAATGAAAAGTATTACTTGTTTAAATAGAGAAGTATAACTTGTTTAAATGGAAAAGTATTACTTGTTTAAATGAAAAGTATTACTTGTTTAAATGAAAAGTATTACTTCTTTAAATATAAAAGTATTACAGGTTTAAAAGAAAGATAGTATTTTTTTTTTAAAAATGACTTAAAAAATACAATTTTAATATAATATAATTTTAATTTTAATTTATATAAAAAAATTATTATATAAAAATGTGATTGAATTAATAAATAAGATAATTGAAATAAAGAATTTTAAAAACAAATTGTAAAAAAAAAAATTTAGAACATATATAATTAATTTCATTAAGTAAACGCAAGAAAGTAAGTGCCAGATCAGAATCGACCCCCGCTCAGGCGCCCAAGGTCTCGTGTTCGGTCCCCCATGGGAGCGAATAATTGCCTCATTTAATTGGGAGGCTTGGTTGCTTATATATGAGATGCTTGGTGGTTGGGTTCGAGATGGTCTGTGGCTCGGGTGGTTTGGTGCCCACTCTGGCGCCCCCCTGGCCTGGGTTCGAACCACCGTGAGCCATTTTTTTTCCTCAAAAATTCACGATATAGCGACGGATATAGCGACGAATAATAACGGTCGCTAATAGCGACGAAAGTTAACCGTCACTAATAGCCGTCGTTACTAGAGATGAATTATTTCGTCGCTAAACCGTAACTAATTTGTTTACGGTGTAGTGACGGTTTAATGACGGTTATTCTGACCTGGGTCCGGACCCAGTTGTCCGTCGTCAAAAGCATCGCTAAATGTTAAAACCCTCGATTTCCCGACGGTTGAAAAATCATCGCTAAAGTCATCGCAATACTACGTAGCAACGGTTTTAGCTTTCACTAAAACCGTCGTTAAACCCCGTCTTTTTTGTAGTGCTTGGGTTGATCAGTTCCATCGTCTCAACGGTTGTCTCTTCAAGGATAAGATTCGTGTAAACTCCTAGATTCCGCATGTGTAAAGTCTTACGTGAATATTTTGTACGCATATATGTTGTTAGTTATTTGCTATTTTAATTAGTAGGTTAATTCATTCTAGTAGTAAATTGTCTATTTAAATTACACCTCGAATAGATCCGGGCAAAACGTTCCCCAACAACTGGTATCAGAGCCTCAGTTCCAAGCTCTGTGATATAAATTGTTGTTCATTAAATTTGAAATTGGATAGTAGAATTGTTAGATCGTTTTTGCAGGTATCCAATTGTCATTGTTATTTAATGTGTTAATTTATTTCATGCGTATGAATGTATGGTTTTTAATTCGACTCGTTTGAATTCGTTTTTCCCATGAGAAAATCCACTGGTAGATTAGGCTGTTTGATTTGTTCAATGTAATAAACTAGTCTAGAACATACATCTATTTATTTTTCCATTAATAAATTGTAACCAGATCAAAGACGAAGACGGGGAATTGAAGACGAGATCCAAACGGGGCGTGGACGGTGTGCATCGCGCGAAACGTGCCAAGGGAGGCACGCTCGCGCTGTGGACACCGCCAGACACATGTAGATACGGGCGCAGGAAGGCTGGCGCGCGCGCGGAGGCAGGGCGAATGCGCAGGATCGGGCGGAGAACGTGAGCGGGCAAAAGCTGGTGCGCGCGAGGAGACGTGCGGACGAACACAGATCCGGCGGGCACGCGTACGGGCGCACGCAGACACGCCCGGGTGATGCGGACAGGTGACACGTGCGCGGTCGATGTGATGGGGCGAATGCAGGTGCGCATCCCGTCCACGAGCTGGTCGACGCACCGAACGCAGGATGCCGATGGGTTGTTCCGTCCGGACGTGGCGTGGCGTGGCAAATTTATTTTTTTGAAGACGAATGAGTGGGAGAACTTCAAGACGGAAGACTTCTCAAGATCAAGACAAGAAGAAATTTAAACCATGACAGTTGGATATACGTGCCCAATGTGTGTTTATTTATTTTGTTTTGATGGATGTTTATTTTTCTTGTGCTCTTATTTAATTTGTTTAAATGTGTTTGCATGAGAAATCGTTTAAAAATCTCAACTTCAAAATTACTAAGTATGTTTTAATTGCTTAATTTGTTTTTTTTTAAATCAAATTAATTTTAACCTCCATGATTTATTTATTTGTGAAACTTTTGGTAATTTTGTTGGGATTATACTGGAAAATATGCTTTTACTTTGTATAATCAAAACTGAATTTTGGAATTATTTACTAAAATAAATTATTTATCACTGATGCTTTAAATATCATTGAATGTTTCATATATTTACTGCATAACTGTTCAATATATAGTACGTGTTACATTGTAGTTAATTTAGTGATACCAGATCACAGAAGATTAAATTAACAGTTCCTTGTAACCAAAAGTACACCATTCACGACCTAGATGGAAATGAACAATCCATCGTGAAAGGTTGAAGTGTAAGGCTCAGATTGGCTTGTCTTGACCAAGAGATTACACTAGTGCATGACTGATGCACTGAATAGGACCTACAGGAGGACAAATTCTTCAGCACTGAACTAGGAAGAATTAGACCTCAGTAGTTCGTTATTTCTTAATCTTCGTCCCTTAAATAGGATCGCGTTTGGTTAGTAATTATTGCTTTGACTTATTACGGGTAGAGAATCAACGAGATTCAATACTTTATATCTTGGGCAATATTATTGGTCACATGCGATTGCTAAGATTTAATACGGAGAATCTTGTGCAAGTACGCTTGTTCGATTTGCCCCGTTGGGAGGTTCATGAGATTTATCATACCAAATCTTGTAAGTGGAACTAGTTTCCGGTATGGATAATAATGTTGAACAGTTCCTTAACCAAGGACAAAAGATATTAATTAATGGAAAGCTATTTAAGTGACTTGAATTAATTAATGGGCTAGATAATCTTAAACACGGGAAATAATAACCGGGAGCCATATTGACTGTAATATGGGTTAAGATGGATAGTGCAATATTAATTATGTAGTGGGATTAATTAATATTTATGGGCTTGAATATTATTGTGGCTCAATATTGATAATTCAAGATCCATTGGAAGGTCAAATCGTAATTCTCCTAAAGGCCCCTCAAGTAGCCCAACATGAAGTCCAATAACTGAAAAAGGTGTTTAAAAATAAAATAAATATTTGTTGCTCATTTTTCCTATTTTTCGAAAATCATAAATAAAAGAGGGAGAAAGATTTTCTTTGAATTTTGTTATGGAATGAAGATATGTATTCTTGGAATACAAGATTATCTCATTAAATTCAAGAAATCTCCCACTTGGTTATTTATGGTGAGATTTTCGAAATTTTCAAAGAATAAGGGAAAGAAAGATTTTCTTGATTTTCTTGAAAAGATATTATGGAAGATATGTATTTCTTGAAATACAAGTATATCTCATAAATTCAAGAAGATCCAAATCTTGGAATCTTGATCCTTATTTTTTTTCGAAAATTCCATAACAAGATGAGGTGGGATTTTTGTGGAATTTTTTAATTATGGAGAAAATAATATATGAGATATATTCAAAATTTCTTGGAGATCAAGAAAAGATTTTCCCACATTGTTTTTTCCCCAAATTTTCGACCACCACCCCATCTATAAATAGGGGATGATTCTTTCATTCCCAAGTACAATTCCATGTGCTGGAAAAATTAGTAAATCCACAAAGGTGGTGCAACAAATTTTTATTTTTCCTTTTGTTAATTGTTCGCGAGTTTCCTTCCACCGGATTAACGAGCAAGGACTAGGGAATACTTGGGAAGACTTTTTGGTGTGTTTAATCGACGAGACCATTGTCACTCCAAGAGGTTAGTTCACGTAAACCCGTAGCAATTCCGCATGAGTAGGATTTATGTGAACTGTTTATATGCATGATTTGTTGTTGAATTATTATTTGAATTAATATATGATTAATTCATGCTAGTAATAATTGTTAGAATTAAATTTGTATTTAAATATTCATCCCGAATAGATCCGTGCAATTAATTCCCCAACAACTGGTATCAGAGCCTCGGTTTCGGGCTTTGAATTTTAAAATGTAATTTAATTCGTTTTCATTAAATTTGAAATTGAATCGTAGAATTGCTAGATCTTTTTTGCAGATATCCAATTGTCATGAAATTTAATGTGTTTATTTATGCATGCATATAAATTGTGGTTTTTAATTCGATTCGTTCGAATTCGTTTTGCCTCGTGAGAAAATCCACGAGTAGATTAGGATTTGTTTGATTTGATCAATATAATAGACTAGTCTAGATCTAGGTTTATTTATTTTTGTAAATAAATTGTAACCGGATCGGAAATGGAAGCGGAGACAAAGAATTAAAGGATAGATCGTAGCCGTCACGAACTGACGACGCAGATCGCGCTAAACGTGCAAGGAGGCACGCGCACGACGCGGACATCGTCATGCGGACGGACACGATGTTAGGCATCGCAAGGGATCGGCCAGATTTAGCGGGCGCGACGGGCGACGCGCAGACGGGCGCCAAGACGGACCATCGCAGGAAGCGATCGGCGGGCGAAGGCGAAGCGACAAGGGGACACTGGCTACCGAGATCGGGCGAGGCGAGGGGCGGTCGGCGAAACGCGGATCGCGAACGGACGCGTGTTGCTTATCGAAGCCAGCCGCCGAGGCGTGATTTTAGGCAAAGTGCGGGGCGCCGAGGCCGAGGTCGACCGAGGGGCACGGGATGCGGGCGTGCATCCCGACTGTGAGCTACTTAGAGTGGAGTTTCGAGACAGAGTTCTTTTCGAGACGATCGAGTGGGAGAAATTCAAGACAGCGTTTCTTCAAAATCAAGCCAAGAAAAATCAAACCATAACAATTGGATAATTTGTGCCCAATATGTTTATTTTTCCGCTTTGCTTGATTTATTGTTGTGATTTCTTGTGCTTTATTTAATTTGTTTAAATGTGTTTGCATGAGAATTGTCCAACCTTCAAAAATTACTAAGTATGTTTAAATAATTAATTGATAATTTTATTCCGAATAATAAAATTGAATTAATTTTGACCTCCATGATTTATTTATTTGTGAATTCTTTTGGAGAAATTTCCCACGGGGACGGTCAAAAGATAGCTTTCACATGAATAAATTCGAGATGGATGATTGTGGATTACTACTAGTGGCGGCGATGATCCTCCCCACGAGGCTCGTTCAAAGCTTAAATAATAATTTCAGATTTAATCATGGTTATTACTTAGGTATAAAATTGATATGCATACTTCCCCGAAGTCCCTGTCAATTTTATATTGGTCAAGTGAGAGCCAACTATTAATCTGAATATTAAATTTGTAACTGTTCTTGTTTGCAAGCTGCTTGAATGTGTTTAAATAATGACCCACCCCACGTGGCTTATTTAAACTGTTTTGAGATGTTGGCTGATGCATGTTCATATTTTTTTTTGAGATTTTAATATGAAACATGTGATCGAACCTTGTGATATATTTATGCTTATGCATATTATTATTTATTTCGATTCAAAGATGTCGTAACCTTTTAATCCACTGCTATTATACTTAAAGTCAATAGAATAAGTATGGAAACTATATTGATTGGAAACGAAAAATTATAATTGTCCTAACTGCACAAAAGCACAAGTGGATTCTTGACACACCAAAAACAGATGAGCCAACTGACGAGTCAAAAATGCGGGACTCGTCAGATCACCTTGCGAGAGATTTCGTCCACTGAAATGGTGGAGGGCAAACCCGTAAGGGATTACGTTCTCAAAATTAATGACCCATATGAACAAACTTGAAGTTCTGAGTGCAGATTATAATCTGGAGACTCAGATGAATTTGGTAATTCACTCTCTGCCCAAACGTTTCTGAGCAATTTTGCCTCGCTAGCTGATTTGTTGCAAGCTTTGGTCTCGACAGAGATGTTGATGGGGCACCAAACTCAAGCTTTGACGGCAAGTGGTCCGTCTTCATCTTCTAGGCCAAGGGATGGCAAGAAGAAGAAGGTGACCAAATGCCATAAGCAATCAGACTCAACTGTTGCCAAAGGCAATGATAAGATGACGAATGCTGGTGGTGTCAAGGAAAATCCAAAGAGGAAGTGCTTAAGCTGAGGTGAAAGAGGACAATGGAGGTTTGCTTGTTCCATCCCCAAAAGGGCCGGAAAGAAAGGTAATTCTCACGCACTAATTGTTGAAACTTATTTAGCGGCGTATACTTCTCATTCGTGGGTAGTTGATACGGGATCCACTAATCATGTTTGCTTCACGGGTTCAAACTGATTTTACAACTTAGTTACAGTGAGATCCTCATCACACTGGGCGATGCTACGAGAGTGGCAGCTAAAGCAGTGGGAGAAGTGCACCTGTCTTTTGAAGACAGAGTTCTAATTTTAAGAGATGTTCTTTATGTTCCCAGTTTTGGAAAGAATTCACTTTCAGTTTCTAAAATTCTGTTAATGGATACTTAGTTTCTTCTAATAAGAATGACATCATTTCTTGAAATGATGAGTGTATATGTTATGGGACATTGATGAAAAATCTCTATACAATTAACTGTGCACACCACTTACGAAATGCATCCTATACACATCAACTGTTTCCGATAAAAGAAAACGTGAACGAGACACTTCTATGGCATCTAAGATTGGGACATATTAATCCAAAGAGGATCCAAAGGTTGGTAGAAGACGGTTCACTGGAGTCTCTCCAAGTTGAACCAATTCCAACCTGCGAATCATGTTTGGAGGGTAAAATGACCAAGGGAATAGAGCCAAAGAAGTGTTAGAAATCGTTCACACAGACGTATGTGGTCCAATGTCAACCAAAGCAAGGGGAGGTTATGAGTATTTCGTCACTTTTATTGATGACTACTCAAGGTACGGTTATATTTTCCTTATGAAGCATAAATCTGAGACCTTTGAGAAATTCAAAGAATTTAAGGCTCAAGCAGAGAATCATAGGGAAAAACTTATCAAGTATCTACGATCCAATCGTGGAGGCGAGTACCTCAACGATGAGTTTTTGAACTACTTGTCTGATGAAGGGATTGCATCCCAAACCGATCGCACCCGTAACCCTCAACAAAATGGGGTTCTGAGCGAAAGAAACGTAACTCTTTTGGAAATGGTTAGATCTATGATGAGTTATGCGGATCTTCCCAAGTAGTTCTGAGGACATGCCTTGGAAACAGCGGCCTACATTCTGAACTTGGTGCCATCCAAATCGGTTCCCAAAACTCCCAGAGAATTGTGGACCGGGCGCAAGCCCAGTTTGAGACACATGAAAATTTGGGGGTGTCCGGCCTACGTGTTGGACAAGGAAGCCAGAAAATTAGATCCTCGATCAGAATTAAGGTTGTTTGTAGGATACCCCGAGGGAACAAAAGGGTGTATGTTTTATGGTCCCGAAGATCAAAAGGTGGTAATAAGCATCCACTTTAGATTTTTGGAAGAAGACTATATGAACAAAAGAAGACCCAGAAGTGAGATTACCTTAAATGAGCTAAGGGGGCTAACCTCAAATTAACTGCATAAGATGACATACCAAACGACATACTTACACAACCGGAACCTCGTCGTAGTGGGAAGGTTGTGAGACAGCCCGAGAGATTCGTGGGGATAGGAGAGTCCTCGGACTTGATTCCCGGACAAGACGAATCAGACCCATGGACATATGACGAGGCAGTCCAAGACAAGGATGCAGTTTCTTGGCAAACAACAATGAAAGCCGAAATGGGTTCTATGGATCATAACAGAGTGTGGGAGCTAGTCAAACCACTTAATGGGGTCAAACCCATTGGTTGCAAGTGGGTATACAAGAGACCGGACGGGAAGGTGGAAACCTTCAAGGCAAGGCTTGTGGCGAAAGGTTATACTCAGAAAGAAGGGATCAACTATGAGGAAACCCTTTCACCTGTAGCAATGCTCAAGTCCATCCGAATTCTCTTGTCGATTGCTGTGCATCTCGATTTTGAAATCTGGCAAATGGATATCAAGACAGCTTTCCTTAACGGAACCCTTGATGAAGAAATCTATATGCAACAACACCAAGGCTTCATTGAAAAAGGCCAAGAACACCTAGTTTGTAAGCTCATGAAGTCCATTTACGGACTCAAACAAGCATCCATAGCTTGGAACCAATGTTTTGATCATGTAATAAAGTCTTATGGGTTTGATCAAAACGAGTTCGAAAGTTGTGTGTACAAAAAGCGTGTCGGAACTGCATTGGTATTCTTAGTACTATACGTAGACGACATTCTGATCATCGGGAATTATGTAAAGGTGCTATCAGACGTAAGGGCATGGCTTTCAAAACAGTTTGATATGAAGGACTTAGGGGAAGCCACACACATCCTTGGGATCAAGATCACTCGAGATCGCAAGAAAAGGATGATAGGCTTATCGTAAGCTTCATACATAGACACTGTCTTGAAATGATTCAGCATGCAGGATTCCAAGAAAGGCTTCGTACCATTCAGACATGGAATCCATCTATCCAAGGAAATGTGCCCTAAGACACAAAGGGAGATAGATGACATGAAAGACATTCCTTATGTTTCGGCTGTCGGAAGCCTTATGTATGCAATGCTGTGCACGAGACCGGATATCTGCTTTGCCGTTGGCATGGTGGCAAGATATCAAAGTAACCCGGGGAAAGAACATTTGACGGTAGTTAAAAACATTCTGAAGTATCTGAAAAAAACTCGAGATAGAATGTTGTTTTATCAGTCAGATAGTCTAATCCACATCAGCTACACGGACTCGGATTTCCAATCAGACATAAATTCCAGAAACTATCTGCCTCAGTTAGTGTGCTTTCATTTGGGAAGTGTAGCCATGAAATGGATGAGTGTGAAGTAGAAATGCATCACTGACTCAACCATGAAAGTCGGGTAAGTAGCTGCTTGTGAAGCAGTGAAAGAACCATTTTGGCTCTAGATCTTCTTAGTGGACTTGGATGGAGTTCCGAATTTGTCTAGCAATATTTGCTAGGGGCAGTTGCAAATTCAAGGGAACCAAGAGTCCACAAGTCAAACAAGCACACTTAAGGAAAGAAATCTTAGACGAGAAATCGTTAAGAGAGGAGATGAAGAGGTGGCTAAGATCGCATTAGAGGATAACCTAGTTAATCCTTTCACAAAGTGTCTGCCTCTGGAAACATTCAAGAGACATGTGCGAGGAATGGTTGTCAAGTGCATAACCAATCTGCTTTGAGTATAAGTGGGAGATATTATTAGGTTCGTGTAGGTGACATTAGATGTCACGTATTAGGAACTACACGAGACATGTTGTAGTATACTTAAAAGCAGACTTTGAGTATAAGTGGGAGATTGTTGAGATTATACTGGAAAGTATGCTTTTACTTTGTATAATCAAAACTGAATTTCGGACTTATTTACTGAAATAAATTATTTATCACTGATGCTTTAAATATCATTGAATGTTACATATATTTACTGCATAACTGTTCAATAGTACGTGTTACATTGTAGTTAATTTAGTGATACCAGATCACAGAAGATTAAATTAACAGTTTCTTGTAACCAAAAGTACACCATTCACGACCTAGATGGAAATGAACAATTCATCGTGAAAGGTTGAAGTGTAAGGCTCAGATTGGCTTGTCTTGACCAAGAGATTACACTAGTGCATGACTGATGCACTGAATAGGACCTACATGAGGACAAATTCTTCAGCACTGAACTAGGAAGAATTAGACCTCAGTGGTTCTTTATTTCTTAATCTTCGTCCCTTAAATAGGATCGTGTGTGGTTAGTAATTATTGCTTTGACTTATTACGGGTAGATAATCAACGAGATTCAATACTTTATATCTTGGGCAATATTATTGGTCACATGCGATTGCTAAGATTTAATACGGAGAATCGTGTGCAAGTACGCTTGTTCGATTTGCCCCCTTGGGAGGTTCATAAGATTTATCATACCAAATCTTGCAAGTGGAACTAGTTTCCGGTATGGATAATAATGTTGAACCGTTCCTTAACCAAGGACAAAAGATATTAATTAATGGAAAGCTATTTCAGTGGCTTGAATTAATTAATGGGCTAGATAATCTTAAACACGGGAAAAAATAACCGAGAGCCATATTGACTGTAATATGGGTTAAGATGGATAGTGCAATATTAATTATGTAGTGGGATTAATTAATATTTATGGGCTTGAATAATATTGTGGCTCAATATTGATAATTCAAGATACATTGGAAGATCCAATCTTAATTCTCCTAAAGGCCCCTCAAGTAGCCCAACATAAAGTCCAATAACTGAAAAAGGTGTTTAAAAATAAAATAAATATTTGTTGCTCATTTTTCCTATTTTTCGAAAATCATAAATAAAAGAGGGAGAAAGATTTTCTTTGAATTTTGTTCTGGAATGAAGATATGTATTCTTGGAATACAAGATTATCTCATTAAATTCAAGAAATCTCCCACTTGGTTATTTATGGTGAGATTTTCGAAATTTTCAAAGAATAAGGGAAAGAAAGATTTTCTCGATTTTCTTGAAAATATATTATGGAAGATATGTATTTCTTGAAATACATGTATATCTCATAAATTCAAGAAGATCCAAATCTTGGAATCTTGATCCTTATTTTTTTCGAAAATTCCATAACAAGATGAGGTGGGATTTTTGTGGAATTTTTTAATTATGGAGAAAAGAATATATGAGATATATTCAAGATTTCTTGGAGATCAAGAAAAGATTTTCCCACATTGTTTTTTCCCTAAATTTTTGACCACCACCCCATCTATAAATAGGGGATGATTCTTTCATTCCCAAGTACAATTCCATGTGCTGGAAAAATTAGTAAATCCACAAAGGTGGTGCAATAAATTTTTATTTTCCCTTTTGTTAATTGTTCGCGAGTTTCCTTCCACCGGATTGACGAGCAAGGACTAGGGAATACTTGGGAAGGCTTTTTGGTGTGTTTAATCGACGAGATCATTGCCACTCCAAGAGGTTAGTTCACGTAAACCCGTAGCAATTCCGCATGAGTAGGATTTATGTGAACTGTTTATATGCATGATTTGTTGTTGAATTATTATTTGAATTAATATAGGATTAATTCATGCTAGTAATATTTGTTAGAATTAAATTTGTATTTAAATATTCATCCCGAATAGATCCGTGCAATTAATTCCCCAACAAATTTTCCCCAACAGATGGGCCAAAAGATAGCCTTCACATGAATAAATTCCAAAAGGATGATTGTGGATTATTACTAGTGGCGGTATTGACCCTCCCAACGAGTGGCTTGCTCAAAGTGAAATAATAATCATGTATTTAATCATGGTTATTACTTAGGTATAAAATGTGATATTAACTTACTCCCCAACGGAGTCCCTGTCAAATTTTATATGGTCAAGTGGGAGCCAACTATTCATTTTGAATTAAAGGTTTGTAGTTGTCTTTATTTGTAATATGCTTGAATGTGTTTTAAATAACGAACCACACTCAACGTGGCATATTTAAAACTGTTTTGAGATGTTGACTGATGCATGTTCATATTTTTTTGAGATTTTAATATGTTTCATGTGATCGAATGTTAGTGATAATTTTTTGTGATTAGATCGTTACTACAAAATGTATGTTTATTTTCAGTTCAGCATGTCGCAACCTTTTAATTCACTATTTAATATACTTAAAGATAATCAATTGACTGGTGAAAACTTTGTCAATTGGAATCGTAAACTATCGATTGTCCTAACTGCACAACAACACAAGTGGGTTCTTGATGTAACTAAACCAGGAAAGCCTACCGAAGATTCGAGCAAAATGGATAAGAAAGAGTATAATGACTAGGAGCGTTCCAATGAAATGGCTAAGTGTACCATCTTGGCTTCTATGTCAGATGTGTTGAAAATCCAACACCAGAACATTGGAATTGCAGCGAAAATTATGCAAAGTCTTAAAGTGATGTTTCAACATCATATCCGTACGCCTAGGCAGATCACCATGCGAGATATGTTGTCGCAAAAAATGGTGGAGGGAACGCCCGTGAGGGAGCACGTTCTACAGATGATGGCTCACCTTAACAAACTTGAGATTCTTGGTGAGGAATACAATGTGAAAACACAGATCAATTTTATACTCCATTCTTTACCGAAAAGTTTTGAGCAGTTTCAGCTGAACTATCAGATGAATAGTCAGAAGTTCATGTTGCATGATCGGTTACAAGCTTTGGCTTCGGCTGAGATGTTAATGGGGCACCAGAATCAAGCCTTGGTGGCAACAGGTCCTTCTACTTCTTCTTCTAGGCCAAAGGGAGGCAAGAAGACAAAAAAAACAAAAGACCAAAACCAAGTCAACTCAAGTGTTGCCAAGGGGCAAAGAGAAGGTGAACCAAGAGGGAGGTGTCAAGAAGATTGCTAAGGGAAAATGTTTGAACTTGTTGGGGAATTAATTGCCCGGATCTATTCGGGATGAATATTTAAATACAAATTTAATTCTAACAATTATTACTAGCATGAATTAATCCTATATTAATTCAAATAATAATTCAACAACCAATCATGCATATAAACAGTTCACATAAAACCTACGCATGCGGAAATACTACGGGTTTACGTGAACTAACCTCTCGGAGTGACAACAGTTGAGAAGATGAATCCCGTTCACACGAACACACCAAAAGGTCTTCTCAAGTATTCCCTTATCCTTGTTCAACAATCCGGTGGTAGGAACTCGCGAACAATTTAACAAAAGGAAAAATAAAATTATGTTGCACCACCTTTGAGGATTTCTAATTTTTCCAACACATGGAATTACACTTGGGGATGAAACACTCATCCCCTATTTATAGATATGGGGTGGTCGAATTTTTGTGCATGAATAAGATGGGAAAATCTTTTTCTTGATCTCCAAGAAATCTTGAATATATCCAATATATTATTTTCTCCATATTTAAAATATTCCACAAAAATCCCAACTCCCTATATTAAGGGTTTTTCGAAAATATCACATTAAATAGGGAAGAAATAGGATCTTTGACTTTTCTTGAATTTATGGGATAATCTTGTATTCCAAGAATACATATTCCATAAAATCTTTCCAAGAAAACCTTTTCTCTTTCTTCCTTCAATGATTTTCGAAAATTATGAAAAAATTAGCAACAATAATTTATTTTATTTTAAACACCTTTTTCAGTTATTGGACTTTATCTTTGGGCTACTTGAGGGGCCTTTAGGAGAATTAAGATTGGACCTTCTAATGGACTTTGAATATCTAATATTGAGCCACAATATTATTCAAGCCCATAATATTAATTAATCCCACTACATAATTAATATTGCACTATCCATCTTAACTCATATTACTGTTAATATGGCTCCCGATTATTATTTCCCGTGTTTAAGATTATCTAGTCCATTAATTAATTCAAGCCACTGAAATAGCTTTCCATTAATTAATGTCTTTTGTCCTTGGTCAAGGAACGGTTCAACATTATTATCCATACCGGAAACTAATTCCACTTGCAAGATTTGGTATGATAAATCTTATGAATCTCCCAAGGGGGCAAATCAAATAAGCGTACTCGCACACGATTCTTCGTATTAAATCTTAGCAATCGCATGGGATAAGTAATATTGCCCAAGATATAAAGTATTGAATCTCATTGATTCTCTACTCGTCATAAGTCAAAGCAATAGTTACTAACCACACACGATCCTATTTAAGGGACGAAGATTAAGAAATAACGAACCACTGAGGTCTAATTCTTCCTGGTTCAGTGCTGAAGAATTTATCCTCCTGTAGGTCCTGTTCAGTGCATCAGTCATGCACTAGTGTAATCTCTTGGTCAAGACAAGCCAATCTGAGCCTTACACTTCGACCTTTCACGATGGATTGTTCATTTCCATCTAGGTTGTGAACAACATACTTTTAGTTACAAGGGACTGTTAATTTAATCTTATGTGATCTGGTATCACTAAATTAACTACAATGTAACACGTACTGTTTATTGAACAATTATGCTGTAAATATATGTAACATTTAATGATATTTAAAGCATCAGTGATAAATAATTTATTTTAGTAAATAAGACAAAAATTCAGTTTGGTTATACAAAGTAAAAGCATACTTTCCAGTATAACCCCAATAAAACTACGGTGAGAAAGGACATTGGAGGTCAGCCAGTTCCAAGCCCAAGAAGACCGGAAAGAAAGGTAATACTCATGCACTAGTTGTTGAAACTTGTTTAGCGGCGTATGCTTCCCATTCGTGGATAGTGGATATGGGAGCCACTGATCATGTTTGTTTCACTTTACAGGGGTTCCAGCTAACCCGACAACTTAGTGGGAGTGAGATCCTCATCACACTAGGCGATGCTACGAGAGTGTCAGCTGAAGCAGTGGGAGAAGTGCATCTATCTTTTAGTGATAGAGTTTTAGTTTTGAGAGATGTTCTTTACGTTTCTAGTTTTAGAAAGAACTTGATTTCAGTTTCTAAATTGTTTTTGAACGGATACTCTGTTTCTTTTAATAAGCAAGTAGTTACTATTTTTCAAAATGATGAACTTACCTGTTCTGGAATGTTGTTGAATAATCTCTATACTAATAACTGTGCACACCACTCACAAAATGCATCCTATAACACATTGACTATTTTGAGTAAAAGAAAGCGTTCTTCAGATATGAACGAAACACTACTTTGACATCTAAGATTCGGTCATATTAATCTAAAAAGAATTCAAAGGTTGGTGAAAGACGGATTATTGGAGTCTCTCCGAGTTGAACCGTTTCCAACTTGTGAATCTTGCTTAGAGGGTGAAATGACCAAGAGGGTATTTGGAGCCAAGGGGAATAGAGCCACTGAAGTGTTAAAAATCGTTCATACTAACGTATGTGTTCCAATGTCAATCAAAGCAAGAGGAGGTTATGAGTATTTCATTATTTTTATAGATAATTACTCAAAATATGGATACATTTTTCTTATGAAGCATAAGTTCGAGACCTTTGATAAGTTCAAAAAGTTTAACGCCGAAGCAGAAAAACATAGGGAAAATAGTTTCAATTTTCTACGATTTGATCGTGGAGGCGAATACCTCAGCGATGATTTTTTGAACTACTTGTCAGATGAAGGGATCATATCCCAATTAACTGCACCCGGAACCCCTCAATAAAACGGGATTGCAGAACGAAGAAACATAACTCTTTTAGAAATGGTTAGATCAATGATGAGTTATTCGGATCTACCCAAGTCATTTTGGGGTCATGCCTTGGAAACAACGACTTATATTCTAAACTTGGTGCCATCCAAATCGGTTCCTAAAACCCCATCAAAATTGTGGACTGGGCGCAAGCCCAGTTTGAGACACATGAGAATCTGGGGGTGTCCCGCATACGTGTTGGACAAGGAAGCAGGTAAAGTGGATCCACGTTCATAATTAAGGCTGTTTATAAGATATCCCATGTGAACAAAAGGGTGTATGTTCTATAGTCCCAATGATCAAAAGATTGTGATAAGTACACACTTTAAATTCTTGGAAGAAGACTATTTGAACAATAAGAAGCCCAACCGTGAGATTACCTTAGATGAATTAAAAGGGTCAACTCTCATACCAACAGTACAAGTCGACATACCAAGAGTCACACTTACACAACCAGAACCTCGTCGTAGTGGGAGGGTTGTGAGACAACCCGAGCGATTCTTGGGGATAGGAGAGTCTTTGGACTTGGTCACCGGTGATAATGAATCAGACCTCTGGTCATACAACGAGGCAATCCAAGACAAGAATGCGGATTCTTGACAAACAACAATGGAAGCTAAAATGGGTTCTATAGATCATAATCAAGTGTGGGAGCTAGTCGAACCACTTAATGGGGTAAAACCCATTGGATGCAAGTGGATTTACAAGAGAAAAAGAGGACTGGATGGGAAGGTTGAAACCTTCAAGGCTACACTTGTCGCGAAAATTTATACTCAGAAAGAAGAGATCGATTATGAGGAAACCTTTTCGCCTGTAGCTATGCTTAAGTCTATATGTATTCTCTTGTCGGTAGCTGTACATCTAGATTTTGAGATCTGGCAGATGGATGTTAAGACAACTTTCCTAAATGGAAGTCTTGAAGAAGAAATCTATATGCGACAACCCAAAGGCTTCATTGCAAAAGGCCAAGAACATCTCGTGTGCAAGTTTAAGAAGTCCATTTACGAACTTAAGCAAGCATCCCGTGCTTGGAGCCAATGTTTTGATTTGGTTATAAAATCTTACGGTTTTGATCAAAATGAGTTCAAGAGTTGTGTGTATAGAAAGTGTGTCGGAACTGCCTTGGTATTCTTAGTACTATACGTAGACGACATTCTGCTCATCGGAGACAATGTAAAGGTGTTGTACGTAAGGGTATGGCTGTCAAATCAGTTTGATATGAAGGATTTAGGAGAAGCCGGTCACATCCTTGGGATCAAGATAACTCGAGATCACAAGAAAATGATGATAGGCTTGTCGCAAACTTCATACATAGACAGTGTTTTGAAGCGACTCATCATGTAGGATTCCAAGAAAGGTTTCCTACCTTTTAGGCATGGAATCCGTCTATCGAAAGAGATGTGTCCCAAGACATAGAATGAGATAGATGACATGAGAGGCATTCCATATGCGTCGGCAGTTGGAAGCCTCATGTATGCAATGTTGTGCACAAGACCATATATTTGCTTTGCCGTAGGCATGGTAGCAAGATATCAGAGTAACCCGGGAAAAGAACATTGGACTGCTGTTAAAAACATTCTGAAGTATATGAAAAGAACTTGAGATAAAATATTGTTTTATTAGTTAGTCAGTCTAATTTCCGAGGGATACACGGACTCAGATTTCCAATCGGACATACATTCTAGAAAATCTACCTCGGGTAGCGTATTTTGTCTGGGAGGTGCAGCCGTGACATGGAGAAGAGTTAAACAGAAATGCATCGCAGATTCTACCATGGAAGCCCGAATATGTAGCTGCTTGTGAAGCAGCGGAAGAAGCGGTTTGGCTCAAGAACTTCTTAGTGGAATTGGATGTAGTTCCGAATTTGCCCAACACTACTACTGTCTACTGTGATAACACCGGAGCAGTTGCAAATTTAAGGGAACCAAGAGCCCACAAGGCCAGTAAACACATTGAAAGAAAGTACCATCTTATACGAGAAATGTGGAAGGAATGGGTGTCAAGATCGCATCAACGGATAGCCTAGCAGATCCATTCACAAAAGGTCTGCCTCATAATACATTCGAGAGACATGTGGAAGGAATGAGTGTCAAGTCCGTTGCCAATCTGCTTTGTGTATAAGTGGGATAAATGTTATTAGGTTCATGTAGGACATGAGACGTGTTGTAGTATACTTAAAAGTAGACTTTGAGTATAATTGGGAGATTGTTGGGGTTATACGTGAAAGTATGCTTTTACTTTGTATAACAGACTGGATTTATCACTTATTTAATGTTGACAGTGTGTGTGCGTGTATTTTCAGAGTGTTGTTGAAAATGTTATACAACATGTGAAACAACATATGAGAGCTAGAGATGGCAATGGGGCGGGGTGGGCCGGGTATCTAACTACCTGCCCGCCCCGCTCACGTCAACAGTCGACCCGACCTGCCCCGCGCCCCGCTGCAGGGCACAACTTAACGCCCCAAGCCCGCCCTGCAAGGGGCGGGTCCGCCCCGCTCCGCCCCATTCTTTATTCAATAAATACCCCGCCCCGCCCCGCCCCATTCTTTATTCAATAAATACAAATTTTTACCTATAAACTTATTCACATGTAATATAGTATTTAACATAATACAAGCTAAACTATAAATCAAATTACCAAATCCACCACATTCACCATAAATAAAACATAGGTCCAAAAATTATAAATCCACAATTAAATTAGAAATTCAAAAACCATAAAATCATCAAAGTCATCACAATTTCTAAATTTCATGTCCAAAATGAACTACCAAAATACCAAATCATCAAATTCACTACAATATCATGTCCAAAGTTAACAAAAAAAACTTTTAGTAGCTCAACTTCTCCATTCTTCTTCTTCATTTCTCATTTCCACCTCACAAGATGCCTTCCAGGCTTCCACAGCCACATCATTCCTACAATTAGAAAATAATTTCAAATATGGTGTTGGGAGGGGTGAGAACAAAATAATTGTTAATAATAACATGTGTAATAAAATAGTTAACCATTATTTCATTTTTGTCATCATCCGAGTCATAAAAAACAGTCTGTTTAGCATACTCACCTGAAAATCAAATAATATGAATAAGAATTATATAGTTATAACATTACAATAAGTTAATAAAGAGAAAAAGTTAAAAAATTACCTTTCATTTCAGCTGATAACCAACTTTGTGCACACATTAAGGCCTCAATAGTCTTTGGGTGAAGTCTACTACGATGAGGGCCAATCAATCTACCACTTGTGCTAAAAGCAGATTCCGAGGCTACGGTAGAGACAGGTATTGCTAAAATATCTTTTGCAATGCAACTTAGAATTGGATACTTACCCTTATTTGACTTCCACCATGTTAAAACATCAAAATCCACAGTCCTAGGTAAAATATTTTAGGTCCCGAACGAGTTTTGTGAGGGCAGAAGTCTAGAGGGAGGGGTGAATAGACTTCTGAAAACTTTTCGTGCGGATCAAGTGTGATTTGCAGATTGCCTGATCAGAGTGCTAGTGAGTCAGTTTGGACTGATGTTCAATCTTACTGAGTGCCTGAGGGCAGATCAGTTTGATATCTGTCAGTTTAACCGAGAGTGCGGAAGCTTGTAAATACCCGTGTGAAAAACCAGTTTTATCAAATCAGATTCTTAAGTCAGTTTTCAACCGGCTGACTAAGGTGTCAACCTGATCAGATCAGTTGCTTGGTGCAGACTGAGCTTAACTTTAGAATATGTATGCAATTTTAAACTCAGTTGTGTGAATAGTGTAAAGCAATAAAGAAAGCAAGTAAATGCACACAAAATTTTATAGTGGTTCAGACGAAACCCGTCTTACATCCACTCTTCCCTTAACACAGGGGCACCAACTTAACCAACTGGACTTAGTTTTATGTGTTAGTCCAACACCCAACAGATGTTTATTGAGTTCACACTCAACTGAACCAGAAATCAGAAACTAGAATCCCTAGTCTGAAATCTTGCGGTAACAAACTTAACCTAACTTTGAGTTTGGGTAAAGGTTTGTTGTGGTTCCAACTGGAAATCTATCCTAGTGTTTATGTAGCCAAATGCTAGTGGATAGATTTCTTGCTAAAAACTATGGGATGAACACAAGAATAATCTTCAAATATGGTGTTCTTCGAGCGGAGATTTTTCTGTAATTTTTGCTTCTTTTGCGGTGTCTCCGTATTCGTTCTTAGTGTTGTCAGTTTTCTTCAATTTTGAAGATCGATTCCATTTTATAGACCTCGAAATCAAAGATCCGTTGGAGAGCAATTTGAATTTCGGGCTAAATTAGGTAGGCTGTAGGATATGATTGTGACGTGCTCCGAATATCGGCGTGACCGTAGGCATGATTAGCGTCGTTTATGTCCGCAGCGTCGAATCCCGTATTGTCAGCTCTTTTTGTGCACGTGTCGCTTTCTCCTTGGCTTCGCGAGGCGACACTTCAGTAATTTGTTCGTTAGACGATTGATATTCCTTTTGTAGAAGATTCATCTTGTCTGGTGTACCATTTTGGTTGTCGCCAGGTGTGAGCTGACTTGATCAGATAACTGATCAGTCTACCTTGTTGAGTCTTCTGATGCAGATTGTCTTAGCTCAATATGCAGACTCGACTGATATAGGTCTTCAGGTCTTCTGGTAGTCTTCTGATCTTCAGGTGACTCTGAGCCTCAGTGTATTCAGTCATACTGAATCTTCAGGTTTGTTACTGAGTCTTCAGGTTCATCTGAGTCTTCAGTGTCTTCTGTCTTCACCTGATCTTCTGACTTATTTTCTTCTGATTTGTTCTTAGCCTTCTGATCATCTGACCTTATCTGGGTCATCTGATACTTCGACCTGACCTATACATATTGAGTTCCCCCTCAATATGTGACCTATCTTTTACATCAGCTATCTATACATTTCAGCTGGTCATCTTAATCTGATTCTAAGTCCTCAGTCAGCTAGCCTAATAGGTCTGACTGGTTCTATTACAACCTGTTTTGGAACTTCCATCAAAACTTAAATACAAATTTTCCAACAAATATCCTCCTCCAAGTATTGATCTAACTCTGACCTCACAAGTTTCCTTTTCTTCTTAGACGCAAACAAGTCAAAAGCTCTTAATGACTTCAAATTAACACCAACTTGAAAGTGATTAGCATCCTTTGAACACCCCTTATCACTTTCTCTACCTTGACATTCTTTCTCATATTGCTCAAGCAACTCGCATAAAACAAGAATGTTTTCCCTCTCAAAATCAGCATCATTCCCATAAATTTTTTCAAAGTAATACTCCAACATATCACATTTGTACCTAGGATCAAGAATGGTTGCCACTACCATAATTCCATGCACGTGCAACCAATATTTATCAAACTTCTCCATCATGTTTTTAGCCATTTTTCCTATGACCTCAACATTAGAAGCACTCCACTCAACTATAGCCAGCTTAATCTCACAAACATTTGGAAAATACAAATTTGCAGTAGGGTAATTAGTGCCAGAAAAAAGCTCAGTTGCATCAAAAAATAACTTGAGCTTACCACAAATTTCCTTTGTCATAGTCCATTCACTTTCACTAGGAGCGCACTTGTACTTTGCATCACGAACCTTCAATCGGGTAAACACGTCTTTGTAACAAAGGGCTGTTTGTAGCATCAGAAACGTCGAGTTCCATCGTGTTTTGCAATCAAGACACAACTTCTTAGTAATCGTAACATTTTCTCGACGAGCCGTCTCCTCGAACTTCTCCCATCTCTTTTGGGTGCCCGACCAATATGCAACACTATCCCTTATGTTAACAATTGCACTCTCAATGACATCCAATCCATCCTTCACAATTAGATTTAGAATATGAGCACAACAACGCATGTGGATCAGCTTTCCACCAACTAAGAGAGTGTCCGAAGGAAGCTTCTCTAAAAGAGACTTCATCATTGCATCGTTGGTTGAACAATTATCCACAATTACAGCGGATATCTTTCGATCTATGTTCCAGTCAATAAAGCATTCAAGCAATGTTTCATAAAGAACATCACTTGTATGCGGACTTGGAACATACATAAACCTACAAAATTGTGGAAAAAATGAATATCGCACTATTATACAACACAAGAAAATATAAAAAATAATTGAAAATTTTACGTAATACTAACATATACCTGATAATCCGGCTCTGTAGAATCCAATTGTTGTCAATATAATGCGCTGTCACTGCCATGAACCCTTTCTTTTGAAAAGAGGATGTCCACATATTTGTTCTCACTGCTACTCGCCCATCATTTTTCTCCAACATTTGCAGTGTGACATTTTTTTCAGCCTCATATATCTTCATGCAATCACTTTTAATTGTGTTTCTTGACACAACTTGAAAAAGTGGATTCAAAGTGTTGCAGAATCTCCTAAATCCTCCGTGTTCCACCATCATCAGAGGATACTCGTGCGTGATAACCATTTTTGCAAGTTCTTTGCGAGCCACATCTTTATCAAAGCTAAATGGTGAAAGTTCAAGTTTCTCCTTGCTGATGTTAGCTTGCAGAATTTGCTGCCTAATGTCCCTCATTTTCTTTTTAGGGCATCTATTTTTGATGGTTTGTTAAATGAGAAGTACCCTGCTTCGGATCACCCAACATCAGCTTATCACAACTCTTGCATTGTGCTTTTCATATTCCATTAACGTACAGTATGGTCATCCCACGCTTTCGAATATATTTTTCCTGTTGTTCCACCTAGTGCTTTTGGGTTTTCAGCAGCTTGATTCGGTGATTCATTCAAATTGTGTTGCACATCATCTTGAGAGGAAGCGTTGGGTGTCTCCGGAGAGCCAATTGACACTTCAGATGGAGAGTCAGGTATCCCTTGAGAGCTAATCATTGACATGGATGGAGATGCCCCTCCATCAGCCATTTCGATACCTATTAATAAAAAAATAAAAAAAATCAATTCCAAAACAAACTGAAATATATAAGACTTACAATCTCATTAATGTTATTCACTCTCAAAATCTCATTAAGCATAATATATAGAAAAAAAATATAAGACTAAAAAGTTACAAATCAAAAGTATTTCATTATATACTATAATCAGATTTCACAAATCCCATTAACCTAATACTGTAGATTATTTTTCAGAAATCAGAATCCCTTTAATATTATAATCAGCTACATGTAATAAAATATTAAATTTGTATGAATGAACAAGAACTAATACCATAACCAATCCCACTATAAACTAGTTATATTATAAATTGTACTAAATCACTCTCATTATTAGTATTAACAGTTCCATTTAGAAAAAAAAGTTACTAAATCATACTTAGCAAATTAAACAAATCTGTGCTCATACTGAATCATACTCAGCAAAATTACACAAATATTTATTCTTACTTCTTAGCAAATTAGAGACTAGATGTGCATGTTCACTGCTCACTGCTCAAACTTCTAATTAAAAAAAAAAACGCATACAAAATAAAATAAAAAAACTCACAGTGCGGACTGCGGAGGCGCGAGGGCAGAGGAGGAGGCGGAGGGCGGACTGCGGAGGCGCGAGGTCAGAGCAAGCGCAGTGTTGCGAGACAGATGGATTGAAGGCGCGGAAGGCGGAGGCGGAGGGCGGACTGCGGAAGCGCGAGGGCAGAGGCGAAGGCGGAGGGCTGCGGAGTGTGGAGGCGGAGGGCGGACTGTGGTGGCTTGATCGGTTGAGCGGCCGGCGACGGTGGATTGAAGGAGCGGCCGGCGACGGTGGAGTCGCGGTGAGATTGAGAGTTGAGCGAGAGAGAGTTAGCGGCGAACGCGAATGGCAGCAAATTTAGAAACTAGGTTTAGATAATGTTTGGGGTTAGTATATATATTTTTCTTATTAATAATATATATATGTATATAAATATATATAATGGAGGAAGGGCGGGGCAATACTAAAACCCATACTCGATCTGCCCCATTCGCGGGGCGGGGCTGACCTGCCCCGTTCTGAGAATGGGTCGGGGCTGACCTGGCCCAACCGGGTGGGGCGGGTTAGCTTCGGGGCGGGGCGTTTTGTCATCCCTAATGACAGCAGAAGCAACACGCAGTGCAAAGAATTTTAAAATTTTGTATAGTCTGTAATCCAGACTACACGAACCTCATGGTTAAAAACATCATTATAACAAGTAGTGAGATACACACGAATCTCTTACAAGATCCTAAAAGGTGTAGTGAAAAACCACACACCAAAAATAATATATTCAATCAAGTAACTAGTGATCTTATTTAACCTAAAACTTGATCTAATAAGACAAAATCAATACTGATAGGAGTTATTGTATTCCCTCGACCAGTACACATAGAATAACATCGACCCTAACACTCCTAGAATTACAAACACTCGATTTTTCACTCTTAGTTGTGTCTTGGATGTTACTCTCTTAAGTTTGGAGCAGAGCAAATAGGATTTCACTTTAACTCAAACTCGAAATGTCGACCAATGTAGTCTATTTATAGACATTCGGACCAACTGCATTGTCCTATCCACTTGGTGTGAACAGCCTTGAACTTCTCCTCCACTATCTCCATGATCTTGGTGTAACCACCCATGATCTCTCTATTCTCACTCCATCAGTGCAACCGCTTGATAAAATCCGAGATTATCTTCAACCTGCAATGTAGGAAACATAGAGAAACACATCTATTAAACCGGAGTTAGTGTTAGGAGAAAGGGCAAATTTATGATGTTGTGCAGAATATTGTCCAACATCTGGAACAACATCCGTGCAACATCAACAAACTCTCCTAATTTGGCCTTTTTACTACAACACACCTGATGTTAAAAACAACATCCGAACTTGTGTCAGGAAAGAAACAAATAATAGCCATTCAGAGAACAACTACTATTCAACCAAATCATAAATATAAACAAACGCAAGCACCAAGTACATCAGCTGTGTACTTAGGCCAAAGTATCCAACAACATAAAGTAAATGACAGAAATATAATCCTATCATCTAATTGTCCAATAACAAAGTTTAAAAAGTAAAGAGCAGAAATAAAAGATTACAACACAGACAGGAAAATTCATAGAGAAATAAAGGGAAGGACTGGGCCAAGGAATGACTGTATCTCCATATTCTGCAAATGCTCCCCCATACTTCAAAATTCCCAGCTGTCTTAAATCCAATCACCAGTTATCAGCTTCATAAAGTTGATCAATGATAGCAATGCTCTCTGGAGACAAATTCACCCTGGTAGGTGTCACCAACACTTCATCATCTGTGTAATCAGGGCTATCATCAACTAGTTCAGCATCATCAGGTACCATTTGTTCAGCAGCAGACGCAACATCAGTATTGAGTACATCTTCCACAGCATCCTCCACAGCCTCATTAACAACATCTTGTACAACATCCTTCACCTCTCTATCTTCAGCATTATTTTGATCAGCAACAACATCAACATCATCTTCAGCAGCATCTGATGCATCATCCTTCTCACCTGCATGTCCAGATGGACCAGCTCCATGATCACCACTATTATCAGGACCATCATCAGGTGATCCTCCCTCTGTTGGAGTAGAAAACAGGTTTCTCCAGAATGCTTGTTGTTTAAGTAAAGCATCTATGTTCTGCTGGATGGAAGTAATCTGATCAGTAATGAAAGAGTTTGTAAAATGAACAGAGGGTGTACCATTCTTTCTAGTTACTGTATAAGGAATGTTGCCAACAAGATGGGCAACATTTTCGGCTTGTGGTGTAGGATATCCCAAAGGTAGATCAACAGTACGGTTTCCAGACCTCAGTACATGTGAGATACTAAAACTTGGCATATACCCACTGATCCTCTCTCCTCTAGGTCTCTCAAACTCCAGTCTATCCAAGAGTTGACAGATCAAACTTGGATATGGCAGAATAGTTCCTTCAGAGTGTTTACCAGCATATGATACAATGTTGTCAAATATGATTTGACCCATGTTGAATTTGTTCAAGTGTACAATCTTGTACAGCAAGAATGTCTGTTCCTTGGTTAACACAGTAGAATTCTTAGAAGGCTACCAATTAGAGACTAGCAGCTTATGCATCACAGAGTATAAAGTGGTCAGTTTTGCAGCAGAAAATTGTAAAGTCCACACAGAATGTCTACCACCAGTGATGACAGACATCACTTCCCCTATGCCCAATTCTCCGGAATCATCTTCCACTTGTTTAGTCTTCAGAAAGATGTTTATAATCTTAGGGGTAATGGTAACAATATTGTATCTAACCCTTACTTTCCCATAGTTTGAAGACTGCCTATTTCCACAACTCTTTTTCAGATTAGCATAAAATTCAGCAACCCAAGTAACATAATAAGGTTTGTCATATCGTAGAGCATGCAACAGAGATCTACTTTCAAGAAAATCTATCAGATTTTGAGCTTCAAAATCAGGCATTTTGATTATCCTTTCATCCACAATGAATCTCTTAAGTATGGATTTGACAACAACAGATTTTCTATCATATTCAACCTTATCATCTGAGTCAGAGTCAGATTCCATTACCTCATCAAAGATTTGATCAAGTTCATCATCAGACTCATTTTGTTCAGGTTCATTTTCTTCGGGTTCATTTTCTTCAGGTTCCTCTTCTTCGGGTTCATCTTCTTCAGGTTCATCTTCTTCAGGTTCATCTTCCTCAGTATCCTCAGCTTGAGGATCAATGTCTGGTTCAGAATCAGATGATTCAGCAACATTTGTAGCAGCATTCACCGGAGGATCATTTTTCTGTTTGGTTCTCCTTTCCTTCTTAGCCAACAATTCTTGCATGATTAAGTCATCATCTGAATCTTTTGGCTCAGCAACAGGAACATTTGGAACAACCATTTCTTCATCAGAATCCTCAACATGAATGGGATCATCAGAACCACCATCAGTTCTCTTAGGACGTTTCTCAGTATAATCAACCTTTTTCCCTAAGTTTCTTTGTCACATTCTTCTCTTTTCCCATCTACCAACACCTCTTCTGGGAGCCAATTGCTTCTTTCTTAGCCTAATGTTCTTCAATTTCTCCCCCATTCCTTCTGAATCAGAGGAGTTAGCAGATTTCATTTCAACATCGGCTGTTTCAGAAGGGTTTTCAGAAATAGGGTCAGCAATAGGAGTTTCTGAGGGTATTTCTAGAGAAGGCTCTTCAGGAATTTCTGTGACTAAGGGTTTAGCAGAAAGATCAACAAAGTCATTAATGTTGACTTGTCTTTTGCCAACAAAAATATCAGGAAGAACAGGAAGATTTTTCTCAAGCATTTATTCAATGATCAGTCGAATTAGAGATTGATGAGTATCTTCAGTAAATTCGTACAGAGTGGGTTTTGGTACAGAAGAAGAAGATGATCCACCAATATTAGTGGAATCATAATCTGGATTTTGCGATGCCATTTCAGCGAGAAGGTTCAGAGGGTTTGAATTTTCTAGAGAGGAAGATTTCGAGGGAGAAGGGTTTGGTGAGTTTGTGACTGATTTTGAGTGACCGATGGGTTTTGTTTTTAAGCCATTTCATCTCTTTTCTGTCCAATCAAATAAATTCACAGGCAATTAAAATAATGAAATCAGAAAATAGGAGGGAAAAGAAGCATATGACTGAGAAATATGAAATAATACAAGAACAACAATAAACCTCGAATCCAATATGCAGCAACAATGTTTTCAGCTTTCAATATTAAACATCACAGATAAATCGAATTTAAGTAGAGAAGAAAGAATGAAGGTTATAACACAAAACCACCACAAAAACCGACTAGGAGTGGGACAAAGTAACCACCCACTAAGGCAAATGTGATCGTGTGAATGTGTGTAAGCCGCCAAAAACATTTTCAAAAACCAGGAAACCATATCCAAAATTAAATAAACACAAATCAGTTCAAATAACTTGTTCAATCCACGAATTTAACTTATTCAGAACATTAAACAAATCATGTATGATAGATAAAGTTCGAATCACTTAAGGTTTTACAAAATGTCGGCACACATATATCTCAACACTCAATTTTGCATGAAATTCATCATCAAAGTGTTGCATATTTTGAATTTTTCTTTAAACACATGTTCACATTGATCCATCTTTTCAAAAGAGTGCATCTTAGTAGCGAGCTCCGTGCCCCATAGTTACTCAATGGATTGTGAGCAAACATGGATGTATATTTAATCACCTTTTGAAAAGAGAACATCGTAGTAGTGAGCTCCGTGTCCCATAGTTACTCAGTGATTACACATCTAAGTTGTGTTTTATTTTTAATGCATTTAAGAGATATATGTCCAGGACTCTGTATCTAAATCATGATTCAAACCATAAGATCAAAACACTATCATTTAAAGCTCAACAATAAGCAAAACAATAGACAAACTTATTATCAGAACCACAATGTTGCTTCAAATTTTTGGAAACATTTGTCACAACATCTAGTGTTTATTTTCAGATATAGCAAAGACCAAGAGATTTTCTAAGTGAAGAAAACCTCTCATAATCAAGGGCTTTTGTGAAAATATCAACAAGTTATTTTTCAGTAGAAATGTATTCTAACTTCACAACTTCTTTCTCTACAAGATCTCTTATAAAGTGATGTCTTATACTTATATGCTTAGTCAAAGAATGTTGCACAAGATTCTTGGAAATATTGATAGCACTAGTATTATCACAATAAACAGTCAAAATACCACTTTCAAACCCATAATCATCAAACATCTTTTTAAGCCATAGCAGTTGAGTGCAGCAACTTCCAGCAGCAACATATTCAGACTCAGCTGTTGATTGTGAAACACAATTCTGTTTCTTACTATGCCAGGAGATAATGTTGTTTCCCATGTAGAAACATCCTCCACTAGTACTTTTCCTGTCATCACAATCACCTGCCCAATCTGCATCACTATAGCCAACTAAAGAGCAATTAGTATCCTTTGAGTACCAAATACCTAGATCACATGTTCCAGCCACATATCTTATAATTCTTTTTATAGAATTGAGATGTGATTCCTTAGGATTAACTTGATATCTAGCACAAAGACAGACACTATACATAATATCAGGCCTACTAGAAGTTAAGTACAAAAGACTTCCAATCATTGGTCTAACAAAGTAGGATCAACATCCTTTCCAATCAAGTCTTTACTCAACTTTTGAGTTGAACCCATAGGAGTTTTCATAGTTTTAGCACTTTCCAAACCAAACCTTTTCACCAGATTCTTAACATATTTGTTTTGACAAAAGAAAATACCATCTTTCATTTGTTTGATTTGAAGACCTAAAAAGAAATTTAGTTCTCCAACCATGGACATTTCAAAAGTACAAGTCATTTCTTTAACAAAACTTTCAAGCATATCATTACTAGTTGAACCAAATACAATATCATCAACATATGTTTGAGCAACCATGATATCATTTTTAGAATTTTTAATGAACAAGGTTCTATCAGCTTCACCTCTCAAAAATCTAAATTCAAGTAAGAAATCAGTAAGTCTACCATACCAAGCTCTTGGTGCTTGTTTTAGACCATACAAGACTTTCTTTAACTTGTAAACATGATCAAAAAATTCTAGATTTTCAAAACCTTTAGGTTGTTCAACATAAGCTTCTTCATCCAGAATACCATTTAGGAAAGCAGCTTTAACATCCATTTGATGCAAGTTAATGTTAATGAAACATGCAATAGCAAGAAGTAGTCTAAAAGATTCTATTCTAGCAACAGGAGCAAATGTTTCATCAAAATCTATTCCTTTAATCTGAGTATAACCTTGAGCAACCAATCTAGCCTTGTTTCTCACAATATTACCAGATACATCAGTTTTATTTTGGAAAATCCACTTTGTTCCTATGACATTAATATCAGAATTAGGTCTAGGTACAAGTGTCCAAACATCATTTCTTTCAAATCGATTAAGTTCTTCATGCATAACATTTATCCAATTTTCATCATTAAGAGCTTCTTTAACATTCTTAGGCTCGATTGGAGAATGATAACACTCAAAAGTTACCTGATTGCATATGGATGATATGCAAACTGATCTTACAAGGTTATTGATATGAATACACATGCTTCTTCTAGTTTGTACACCTATGGAAGCTTCTCCAATGATCTGATCTGATGGATGACTTTTCATAATCTTTGTTGAGGGAACCAATTGTTTTGAATACTGTGAATCTTGTGACAAATTTTCAGTATTTGAACTTTTAGGTAATGCTGAATCAGATGTTGAAGGAACATTCTGATCATGATCCTTACTATCTTCAGTGTCATCAGTATCTTTGGATACTTCTATCAAATCTGATACATTGTCTTCAGCACTTTTTCCTGCAAGACTTGCAAGTTCATCAAATACCACATTAATAGATTCTTGTATAGTATCAGTTCTCAAATTATAGATTCTATATGCCTTGCTATTCTTAGAGTATCCTAAGAAAAATCCTTTATCACTTTTTGAATCAAACTTGTGTAACTGTTCTCTATCGTTCAAAATATAACAAACACAACCAAACACATGAAAGTATTTCAAATTTGGTTTCTTATTATTCAGAATCTCATAGGAAGTACAATTACTACCAGAACGAATATAGACTCTATTCACAATGTGGACAAGCAGTATTTAAAGCTTCAGCCCAGAATTTCTTAGAAAGACTTTTTGAGGTTAGCATAACTCTTTCCATTTCTTGCAAAGTTCTATTCTTTCTTTCAGCAATTCCATTTTGTTGTGGAGTTTTAGGTGAGGAAAATTCTTGCAATATTCCTTTCTTGTCACAGAAATTAGTAAACAAACTGTTTTCAATTTCTCTTCCATGATCAGACCTTATCCTACTAATCTTTAAACATAAAACAATTTTAAACCTTTTTGTTGGTCCCGGGGCTAACGAGTCTCACACGTGTATGGGGGGGAATACACGTGTTCAGTGATTTTTAAAACTTTTCTTTCACTGATGTCATATGGGTCAGGTTATCCTGATGATTTTGCCCGGAGAAGCACAGATTGCCCTGAGTCAAAGTCTACTGAGACAATGATCCTGAGCTGCTTTCAGAAGCTTCAGATTAGCCCAACTAAACCTGAGTTTATCAGAGATCCTGAGGTGCTTGGATCAGATAATTATCTCACTGAACCCTCAGTACAGTTAGTTCAGTTTGATAACTATCTGTTCTAGCTACTCAAGTGTGCGGAATGGTTGGCCCTAAGTTTATACTCGTTTTAGCTTTGCTGAAAATCTTCCCTTCAATAAAACAGTGATTAAGGCTATGATCAATTTGATGCAAGTTCAGTGGATTGGTTCCAACTGAATATCAGTGAACTATGCTTTCAGTGAAAAACATGCAACAAATAATAATGCAGTACAGAAAGTAAAACAACACAGCAATTATAGTGGTTCAGAGACTCAAGCTCCTATGTCCACTCTCTCTGATGTTCAGAGAAATTCCTTAACCACCTCCTAAAGCTCTCTGGCTAACTCACTGTAGCTTACTCGCTTTTCTACCTTGAGTTTTCTGGCTGACTCACTGCAGCTTACTAACTCAAACACACACAAGTGTTCAGACTACCACAAGTAGCTTACTAACTTCTTCTCTAGAGTTTTCTGGCTAACTCACTGTAGCTTACTAACTCTTTACAACTCCAACTCACAAACAAAACACACACAAACTACCTTAACAAAGGGTTTGGGTTTTGGGTTGGTTTCCAACTAGGGTGAGGTATCCTTTACAACAAGAACTAATGCAAAGGCTAGGATATCTCTTCTAAGCTTTGGATATATCTATCACTCTAGGCTTAGAATAGTGAGCTCTCTCCAATGTGAAACACTTGGGAAATTCTAGGTTTTTCGAGTGCTTCAATTTGCAATAATACGAATGAGCTCTTGAGTTGCTTTGAATTTTCCCGTAACCTCTCAATGTAATGGGTCACTGGTATTTATAGGCAACTTCACCAAGGTCACTCTTGAAAAACTATCCGTTGGAAGAGATAACTTTATGAGTTTCCTCTTCTGGTGTTTGATGAACGACTATATTTAAGGTTTGAACACTCCTTTGCATGTTTTAGGAAATATGCAGTCATGTAGCCAATCACCAATTTTTACAGTCTGGAACTTAGTACTACTGACATGATTCAGGGTCCGGTCACTTTCAGTGTCAGTAAAGTACAGTGTTGTCTTCTTCTGATTGGTTCTTGTCTTCAGTGAATGTAGACAAACAAAACGGCTCTTTTTGGTCAATCTCTCTGAATGAGACAACTTTAAAAAACACTCAGACTTAGTTCCTTTTTGTCTGCATATGAATGTTTTGGGCAATATCTTCTTTACTGAATATTTGCGTTTTTCTCAATTTTTGTAGTCAGATAGATTATATTCAGTGCATCTGAACATTGGGTTATCTTGAGTATTGATATCTTCTTGATTCTTGATAACTCTTTGGGTCTTGATATCTTACGAGTCTTGATGTCTTGATGACATCTTGAGTCTTGATGTCTTGATGACATCGCCGAGTCTTGATGTCTTGACAACTTCTTGAGTCTTTAGTGTCTTGATTTACTTCTCGAGTCTTGATGTCTTTAGTTACTTCTTCGAGTCTTGATGTCTTGATTACTTCTTGAGTCTTGATGTCTTGATTTTTCTTCGAGTCTTGATGTCTTGATTTCTTCGAGTGTTCGGTGTCTTGACAACTTCATTGAGTCTTGATGTCTTGACAATTTCTTGAGTCTTGATGTCTTGATAACTAATCGATCTATATCTAGCGACTATACATGGTGCAGATATCTTCATGAACAATCTATACTGAAACCTGACTCAGTGTTATCAAGATTATCCTGAACATGTCATACTCAGGGTTTTTGGGATCTAATCAAAACTTCTTTATTAAATTCATCTCCCAACAATTTCCCCTTTTTGATGATGCCAAAACCATCTTGTACATTTAAGAAAACCTAACCTATCCTCAGGTTTCAGTTTATCTGTTACAACCAAAATGGTATTTCTCCAATCAAGTTCTTTAACAATCTGGCATATCAAGACATGTAAAAAGATAATGAGATATTATCTTTGAGCATAAGGATAAAATTTTCATTGATGTAGGATAAGAGTTACATATTACAATGAAAAATCAAAAACAAAAAACAGAAGAACAAAGTCTTCAGTCTTCTTCCACTTCATCCTCTGACACTTCCAGGTTGAACATCCCCTAGTATCTCTTCTTCAGTTCATCTCTTGCCTTGATGATTTCAGGGTTGTTTCCTGTTAGGCCTAGCTGGATGGCATACTGGGCTATTTCCTGAGAAATGGTTGTTTCATTCACATAACCATTCTCAAATCTAGGAGCTGGGGACATGTATGGACCAGGGGCTACTATCTGAGTATTTCCTTCATCTGCCAAGTTGATCCAACTTTGCAGGTACTTAGGATAGAATGTCAGTAAGTAATCAATAAAGGCTTCATTCATATCCGAGCTGCTCCCCCTCCATTCTCTCAGAATCTCATAATAGAACCAGAAGGTTCTCTTGATCTCCTCCCATGCATCATTGAACTGAATAGGCATCCACTTGTCAATGTGCGGCCATTTCTGAGTTTTTTTTGTACCCCTCCTTTTGCTCAAAAACTTTTTAAAACCACATCTTCTTTTCTGCTCTTCTTCTTTCTTTTTCCTGATCAAAGGAACACCTGACACAGAAGCAACAGTCTTCTTCTCTTTTTCGATTTGAAGGGTTTTCATAGTTTTCTTGGTATTGAAGACTTCTTTCTAAATTTCAGTTTCTTCTTTTTCAGCTTCTTCCTCAGATTCTTCAAAATCCATTATCGATTTCCTCTGAGTAGGCTTAGAAGCTTTAGCCATTTTCTTCCTTATCAGTTCTGACTTGATCTTCACCGGCTTTGCTTGTCTCAATCATCCTTCTATCACTCAGTTTCTCAGAAATTACTTCCTGAACGGTTTGATCAGATGTTTGAGTGAAGATAGGTTTCTCAGCTTCTTTGAATTTTAGTTTCTCAGTGGCTTCAATTTCTCTTAAGGCATCAGCAATTTTCTTTCTTTCAGCTTCTTTCTGAGCCTTTCTCTCCAAGGTTTGTGCCAACAACTCACTTAATTTGCCACCAGGCCTTTCCCAATTTTTGGCACCATACCTTGGGAGTAGTTGAGTCAGTGCAGTATCCATATGGTATTGCTCTTTGCTTATATTAGACTTCCCACCTTGGTGATCATGCTCATCCTCTAGCCTTCTCATGTAATTCTTAGCCATTGAGAACTCATCTGAAAGAGGTGCAAACTGATTTGAGAAGACATCATGCATCATCTCTGTCATCTTGGTCATGAGCATAGAGCCCATTTCCTCAACAATTTGTTTTGATCATCGATCATTCTTCTCAACCTTGACTTGGCTTCAAGATAGGCGATTCTTTCTTGATACATCTGCTTCATGTTGGCATTAAGCTCTGCATGTACTCCATCAATCTTTCCATCCAATGTAGCTATTTTACTTGATAGAGTTGTTTGAAGCGTATCAGATGATGAACTAAGGTTCTCCATTTTCTGATTTTGAGCGAAATGTAACTAACTCCATCCGAAGTCATCTTGTATGCGTGAGAATGGTTTTAAAAGATGTTTGATGAAGAGCTTAGATTCTCAATCTTTTGAGATTGACCTGCCAGTATCTCTTCCATCCTTTGCTCTATCTTCTTTAATTCATCCAGGATTGGTGTGAAATCAACCACTGGAGTTTGTGCAACATTTTCCAACCCGAAATTTGGGTGCTCCAACCGAGCCTCATCAGATATCATAAACATCAGATTTAAAGCTAGGTACTTCAGTAACTCCGGCATAATGTATAATAGTGCCAAAAGGTACCTGAAGAGTGCTAACTTTCATCTCGAGGTTGTCGATATCGATTGGTTCAAGATCGATTCGTCCCCATCGACTCTCGGTTTCCTTCTCTTTCAAAGATCGGCCCGAGGTTCCTTTCTCCCCTCATTTTTTTTCAAAGATCATCTTGTTTGTCACCCTCTTTATCTTAATCCTCATCTCCTTCTGGATTCATAGAACTGGAGGCATCAACATCAGCTTTCCTTTTCTCAGTCATCTTTCTCTTTACTAGCTCATCAAAGTCAACAATTTTCATTCTGAGCTTGGTCTTCCTGAACCCAGAGAACTCTGTCAAAACAGTAGTCTCAGCATTCCACCAATCTTCTCCTTTTAAGGAGACTATATTCAGCATCTCTGGAAGAGTCTGATTCAAGATGTAGACCGTGGTTCTGAGTCTGAAGAAGAGATCCTGATGGTCAGGATATGCATTAAGCTCAGGGTATCTGTCTAGGATGAACCGTTCCCCCTTGCTTCGCCATTCAGTTTCTTCTGCCTCTCCCTTCTTCAACTTTGAGCTCTCTGGGACAAGAGGATCGAGTTGTATGAGTTCGAATGGCGATGGATCAAGAAATGGTTCATTTAGAAGCGCATCAAGTTCGGCCAATTCACGAGGTTCGGACCGATCTGAAGTCCGAATGTGTCTCTCTTCGATGGGGGAATGAGGTCCCTTGAAGATTTCCTGAGAAATTTTATCTGAGCTCAGAGAAGTTTCGAGAACCTCAGAGAAAATCTGTTCCTCAGTTTCTTGCTCCTGCACATTTGTCACAACCTGAGCAAGAACCTGAAGTGGAGATTTCAACCCTTGCTGGCCTTCAGGTTGAGTTTCTATAGTGTCACTGGCCTCATTCTCAGCAATAGATTGAAGCCTTCTGCGCTTCTGAGGAGCCAGTGCTTTCTTCTTCAGTTTCTCTCCTTTCTCTCTTTTAACTTGCATCGAGGGCTTTCCGGCTTGTCGGGCTTCTTCGGCGGTTTCTTTCTTGATCTCCTCCCGAGACTCAGAGTTTTTCTCTTTCTTTCCTCTCAAAGTCTTCTTTGTTGGTGGTTTGAACATGATTTTTGACTTTGGAAAGAAAGTAGAATTGGCAAAGATGTCCTCCTCTTCTCTGCACATTTCTAAGATAAATGCAATCTTGGTTGCATGTAGAATCTTTCCTTTGACAACTACAGAGCCATTCACCTTCTGAATTTGTTTGGCTTGATCACTCACCACCTTGATCAAATAGTGCAACCAGTTGAATGCCGTGGAAGGTGAATCTTCAATCGCCGCCATTAAATTTTAACTTAGCGTACTTTATCATGCTCGAAACTACGGATCTACTCATGATGCATTTGCTTACAATATCCAAGAATACTCGATATTTAGGCTTCAAATGCCTCTTATTCAGAGTAGCTTCAAACTTTACTGGATGCTCAGTAATTTTATCCAAATATTCTTGTTCCCTACCGATCATGTATACCGTAGGGTCTTCACCTCTATCACTTAACTCATATATGGCATTTAGATTCTTAGGAATAATATATAATTCCCTAACAAAATCCACATATTTTGAACCATGTTCCAAATGCGAGACTGTAATCTGAGATTCTATGCACTTCTCATCATCTAACTGCATATTAGAGATAAACTCAATTACCTCTTTCGCATATTCGGCCTCTGGTTGATTCGCGACCAGGCATGTAAGCTTTGCCAAATGAATCATATGCAATGCCTCCTCCTCGTGAGTTGCATTGGATGAGCTTTCTAGAGAAATGACATATTCGTACCAAGGTTTATTGGAAATGACGAGTTTGTCGTATACAGAAAGTGTTATTTTTGGAGAATTTCTGGTGAAGGGTTTTGAGATAGGTGAAAATTTCTGGGCAATCGAGGGTTTCGAAGCAGATTGTTTGTGAAGATGAAGGTTTTTTGGAATAGGGCTTTGAAGGAAATTTTTCCAATGGATATAGGATTTTGATTTATGGAAAATTGCGTAGATGAAGAAATCGACGGTTGAGATTAAAAACCGACTAAAACGGGTATATGAAAGGATGATTTCGCAAATACTAAGCCGCCAATTTATCCCTATTGGTGATTAATGAACAATGCATTTAATTACTGTTCCAGCAGACCATTGACTTTCCTCGTGTATTTCAAAGGTCCCGCCCAAATATTTCTTCAGGTGTTTTGTCATTTATTGCTAATGATTACTGAGATTCAGTTAGACAATAAATGTGTTGCATGAGTCAATACTTCTTCAGACTAATTTTCTCCATCAGTCTTACTGAGTTTTGACCTTGATAAAATGTCAAGATAATAATCGAAAGTCTCGATCTTCGAGGATAACTGAGTTTCCCAAGACTCAGTGTTCAGTACTCTCAATTTTATCCTGAGTTTTTCAGTAAAAACCTGAGAAACCTTCATGCATCTGAAAACCTTCAATTTTTCAGATTTGCTTTATTCACCTGGATCCAACATACCTAATTCAACTGATAGTTCCTGAAATCTTGATTCAGCCAAAGGTTTAGTCAAGTTATCAGCTATCTATTTATCAGTATGAATTTTCTCCATTCTGATGTCTTTCTTCTCAACATGATCTCTGATGAAGTGATGTCTGATATCAACATGCTTACATCTGGTGTGCAATATAGGATTTGTGAAATAACAATTGCACTATTATTATCACAAAATATAGGTACTTCATTGGCTATAATCTTATAATCCCTCAATTGTTGTGCGAGCGAAAAGAATCATGGCACAACAACTTCCTCTGACCATGTATTTGATTCAAATCTTGGTTGCTATTGAGGTTTGTTTCTTTGAAAACCATGATATCAGTTTACTTCCAAGAAATTGACAAGTTCCTATGGTAGACTTCCTGTCAATTCTACATCCTCCATAATAAGCATCTGAATAACCAGTTAATTCAAGGTTATCATCAGCTGGATACCATAATCCTCTATTCACAGTGCCTTTAAGATATTTCAGAATCTTTTTGGCAGCTTCCATGTGACTAACATTAGGATTAGCTTGGTATCTTGCACATATCCCAACAGCAAATGTTATATCAGGCCTACTTGCTGTAAGATATAGCAGTGATCCAATGATCCCTCTATAATCGATGTGATTTCTTGATTTGCCGTCGGGATCGGGATCCATCTTGTAGTTAGTATTCATAGGAATTCTAAGCGCATTGCACTCAGTGACACCATACTTTGCAATCAGATCTCTGGTGTATTTTGCTTGATTAATGAAAATTTCTTCCTTAGTTTGTTTCACCTGAAGTCCAAGAAAGAAATTCATCTCCCCCATCATTGACATCTCAAATTTTCCTTTCATCAGGGTAGAAAACTTTTCACACAGCTGATGATTTGGAGATCCAAATAGGATGTCATCTACATAAATCTGAACAAGTAAGATGTATTTCCCATCTTCTATCCTGAACAGAGTCCTATCAACAGTTCCTTTGATAAAACCATGGTCAATAAGAAACAGAGAAAGGGTATCATACCATGCTCGGGGTGCTTGCTTAAGACCATACAAGGCTTTCCTGAGCCTGTAAACTTGGTCATTCTGTCTGAAACCAGGAGGTTGTTCCACATAAACCTCTTCCTTAAGCACACCATCCAGAAATGAACTTTTCACATCCATCTGATAGACTGTGAATTTCATGTGGGCAGCATATGCAAGAAACAATCTGATGGCTTCTAGTCTTGCAACAGGTGCAAAGGTTTCATCATAATCCAAGCCTTCTTCTTGGGAATAACCTTGTGCAACTAGCCTTGCCTTGTTTCTCACAATGTTGTTATTTTCATCTCTCTTATTTTTGAACACCCACTTAGTTCCAATAACATTGTGCCTCTTAGGTCTATCCACTAGCTCCCAAACTTCATTCCTTGAGAACTGATTCATCTCTTCTTGCATATCAGTAATCCAAAATGAATCTTGTAGAGCTTCTTCAATCTCAGTAGGTTCTTTTTCAGATAGGAAGCAGCAGAACAAAGCACTTTCTCCATGGAACCTTCTTGTTTTGACACCATCTGATAGATCACCCACAATCTGATTTGTAGGATGACTATCCAACCATTTTTTCCTGGATGTTCCCCCTTCAGTAGTATCCTCAACATCAAAAATGTTAGGTTCAGGTAGTTCATTAAATTCAGGGAACAACAGAAAAGGAGAAAGAGAATCATCTTCCTCAGGGGAAATTCCATTCAGAACATTGTCAGAGACATTTGTTCCCTATTGGTTGATAGATTTGAGTTTGCCCTCTTTGTGACCACATCTTCATCGGCATTACATACCGAGTCCCGGCGGTGTATGTTTAGATTGGTCGACTTCGATTGTGTTGTCTTTCCTTGGTGGAGAATTTCCATCCCGAGTCTCACCATCTCGAAGTTTTTCCATCACGAACTTCTTTGTCCGAGTCCGATTCACTCCATTCATAGAAAGTGAGTGACTTCTTTTTTTCGTGTTCGAGAGGATGTTTTATCATTCTTTTTCGTGCTAAGTCCGGTGATTCTTTTGATCGGTTCTCCGAAGTCATGTTCTGCTTTCTCCGAACACAAGTAGATTCATCAAAAACAACATGAGGTGTTTCTTCCACAATAAGAGTCCTACAGTTTGTAAACTCGAAGGCTTTTATTGACTCGAATATCCTAAGAATATCCCTTCATCGGCTTTTGCTATCAAAAGTTTTCAACCGATCTTTACCATTATTGTGTATGAAACACTTGCAAACCAATCACACGAAAAGAAAGAAACAAGAGGCTTCCTTTCATTCCACGGCTCATATGGAGTTTTTCCTTGGTTCTTGGTCAAGATGGATCCATTTCCGAGAGTAGCACGCAAAGTGTTGATAGCTTCAACCCAAAATCTCTTAGGAATATCAACCAAAGAATCATTGCCCTTGCAGAACTTCTTTCGAGTCCTATTTCTTCTTTCAAAGAACACCATTACATTGTGGGGTCCTTTGCGGTGATGTTTCATGAGCTATTCCATTTCTTTGCACAATAATCAGATATGATATGATTGATTAACTCAGTTCCTTTATCTGATCTGATTTTGACCACACTCAGATTCTTTTTCGATCTTGAGCCTTTTCAATGAGTTCAGCGGTTTTTGTTCGAGTGTCTTTCTTCTTGAGTAAGAATATGACCGTATGTGTATCTAGAGTAGTCATCAACTACCACAAGTGTGTATTTTACGCCATTAGTGCTCACAGTGTTCTTGGACCAAAGAGATCCATATGTAACAGTTGTAGTATTCTATCAGTAGAATTATCTACTTTGCTTTTGAAAGATGCTCTGATTTGTTTTCATTTCTGACAAGCATCACATACATGATCTTTATTGAACACTCCATTGGTTGACCCCCTTAAAAGTGCTAATCTTGCAAGTTTGTTCAGGGTTTTGAAGTTTAAGTGATTCATTCTTTTGTGCCACAACCAACTGATATCAGTGGAACTTTTTGCAACCAAACATGTATCTTTAGGAGTTGAACTCCAATCAACAAGATACACATTTCCTTTTATAGTACCAGTCAGTAAAATTTTCTGTGAAGTATTGTCTTTTACATAACATAAGTTCTTTGAGAACTCAACACTGAATCCTTTGTCACAGAATTGACTGATAGAAAGCAAGTTATGCTTTAGACCAGACACATATGAAACACCATGGATATGAACAGAGTCAACTTCAAGAGTTCCATATCCTTCAGTTCGTCCTTTGGAATTGTCTCCAAATGTGATCGAGGGCCTTTTTGCTCAACATAGTCAAGTGATTAGTTGCTTATATCTTGTCGTATGTCTTGAACATCCTTTGCCCGAGATACCATCTGGCCAGAGCCAATTCATTTCCACTCATCGTTGCTATGTTGTTTTCATTATTTCAATGTGCCCTTTTCCTTCACGAAAAAAAGCAGATCGGTTCTTAGGTACCCATTTGGTGTAGGGTCCTACCAGTTAGTTGTACCTTTTGGAACCCAAATCGCCTAACAACTCTAATTACTTTAGAGTGGCTGATTTGTCTCCCATAAACATATACATACACATTCACCACCCTAGGAGACTTGACCGTATCCTGTGCATGAGTGCCACCTTAGCATGAACATGAGCCTTAGAGTTCTTTTTGGGTTCAGCCTTTTGTTCAAGTGCCTTAGCTTTTTTGTCTTGTTGGTCTCTGTCTCTCTCGACTTGGGTTCGTGAAACCTTTACCCTTAGGCAAGTGGGGTTTAGATTGCTGTCTTGAAATTGGGGTCTTTTCATGTCGAGGACTTGGTCTTTTCGAGGTTGAGAATATCTCTCTTTGAGTGTTTCTCTTCGAAAATTCCTCGATGGTTCAAATCTTGAGATCTCTTTAGGTTGGTATTCTTAACTTTGAGGCTTTGAAATCTTGGCCTGAAAATTTCCCTCTTGAAAGTGTTTAGGTTTTCTAGCCTTTCCCGAGGTGCGGGGTTTCTTCCTAACCTGAACCTTCAGTTTTTCTGAAACCATAGATCCTTTACCCTTGTCTAAAACTCTGGGCAGTTCTTCAGTATGAAGATTAGATGCCACTGATTTAACAAAGACAATCTTGATGCTACTAGAAGCAGCATTCAGAAGACCTTGTGAGGTTCCCCCTGGAATGTATCCCAATCCGGCTTTTTATAGTTCTTGGGTCTTTGATAACTCTGAATTTCATCTATCACTTTAGATGCGAGAATTCAATAAAGCTAACTTTCTCTCACAAGATTATCCTCACATTTCTTTTAGAGTTTCATGCTTCTCAAAGAGGTCATTGAACTCAGTTCTGATAAGCTAAATCTCTTTAGTGGATTTCTCTAATTTTCCATTCAGGATCTCTATCACCTTCTCTTTTTCTGAGAGTTGTACTTTCAGAACATCCAGTTCATCAGTAGTTCCCAACAATTGAGAAGTGATCTCAGCATTTTTAGAGTCTTTCCACTTGATTCTCGTGATCGGTTCTTTGTTACGCTCTTGAGTTTCAATGAGAGTAGTTCTTGTAACACGAATAGTCCTTCATAAGATTATCAAACGAATCCATCAGGTCAAAGTTACTGTTTACAGTTGAACTTGAGAACTCATGTGCTTGTGTAGGAGCAACAACAGAGATAGAAGAATTTACCTCCTCCACAACCATAAGACAGACATCATCACCGCCCATCCTTTATCGAGAAAATTTCATCGAGGCTGGAACCTTCTTGAGAATGTTCTTCCTCTTTACGCAATCATAGCTTTCTTGCTGAAGATCTTCCTGTCTCTCTTGGCTTGTCTTTCTTTTCTTTCTTTAGCACTCAGCTCAGGACAGTCATATTGAAAGTGACCTTTCTTCTGACAGTTGTAGCATCTGTTGGTATCATCATCCTGATCACTTTCCTCCTTGGTTTTGGAGTTCTTCTTCTTGGATGAGGATCCTTCAGCTTTCTGGTCCTTTCTTTTCTCAGTGTATCTGTCCTCAGCTTCCGAGTCTCTCTTGTACCTGTGATTCCTGTAATATTTCTTATATTTCCCATATCTGCTCTTGAGTCTTTCAAACCTCCTTTCCATCAGTACTAGCTTATCCTCCTGCTCATCCTGATTTTTGGCAAGTGAGTTCTCAGACTCTCTAGACTTACATGAATTCTCTTTGGCATTGAAAGCCACATTCTTGCTAGTTGAAGAATCATCTTTGCTGTCAGATTTCTTAATTTTCTTGTCAATCACAAACTCATAAGCTTTCAGTTCAGAGAAAACTTGTTGATATGACATGGAATCAATATTTTTGGTGTTTTCAATCACCACATCATGTATATCCCATTTCTTAGATAATCCTCTAAGAATTTTCAGTGCCACTTCTCTCTGTGGGTATATTTTCCAAGAGCACTCATATCATTCATGATGCTAGTGAATCTGACCTCAAGTTTGTCAATGGATTCACTATCTTCCATTTCAAAGCTATCAAACTTTCCAATAGCAACATAAAGTTTGTTTTCCTTAATATGATATGTGCCTTGACACATAACAGCAAGTGTGTCCCATATTTCTTTTGCAGTTTCACAGTGAGAAATCATCCCCATAACACCATCATTAATAGTGATATACAAAGTATCTTTAGCAATGTAGTCCAGATTGACTAACTTTCTCTCATCAGGAGTAAGTTGATCATCAGACTTTGGAAATCCATCTCTGGAATCCTTCCTCTCAGTATCAGTGATTCTGGGATTCACAACGGTAACTTTGAATGGTCCTTCAGAAACCACTCTCCACATTCTTTCATGTTTTGAATACAGATGAGCCTGCATTCTCAATATCCATAGGTCATAGCTCTCAACAGAGAACATAGGAAGTTTTTTAGAAGGCATGATGAATGAGCGTTGTAAGATATCAGCAAACAGATCTATTCAGTAGACCACCAAAGTCTTTCAGCAAAATAGACTATGGCTACCAAAGCAAGTGGTCAAAATGAACCACTGCTCTGATACCACTTGTTGGTCCCGGTGCTAACGAGTCTCACACGTGTATGGGGGGGGGAATACACGTGTTCAGTGATTTTTAAAACTTTTCTTTCACTGAGGTCAGATGGGTCAGGTTATCCTGATGATTTTGCCCTGAGAAGCACGGATTGCCCTGAGTCAAAGTCTACTGAGACAATGATCCTGAGCAGCTTTTAGAAGCTTCAGATTAACACAACTGAACCTGAGTTTATCAGAGATCCTGAGGTGCTTGGATCAGATAATTATCTCACTGAACCCTCAGTAGAGTTAGTTCAGTTTGGTAACTATCTGTTCTAGCTACTCAAGTGTGCGGAAAGGTTGGCCCCTAAGATTATACTCGTTTTAGCTTTGCTGAAAATCTTCCCTTCAATAAAACAGTGATTAAGGCTGTGATCAATTTGATGCAAGTTCAGTGGATTGGTTCCAACTGAGTACTAGTGAACTATGCTTTCAGTGAAAAACATGCAACAAATAATAATGCAGTACATAAAGCAAAAAAACACAGCAATTATAGTGGTTCAGTGACTCAAGCTCCTACGTCCACTCTCTCTGATCTTCAGAAAAATTCCTTAACCACCTCCTAAAGCTTTCTGGCTAACTCACTGTAGCTTACTCGCTTTTCTACCTTGAGTTTTCTGGCTGACTCACTATGGCTTACTAACTCAAACACACACAAGTGTTCAGACTACCACAAGTAGCTTACTAACTGTTAGGATTATACTGGAAAGTATGCTTTTACTTTGTATAATCAAAAACTGAATTTCGGACTTATTTACTGAAATAAATTATTTATCACTGATGCTTTAAATATCATCGAATGTTACATATATTTACTGCATAACTGTTCATTAAATAGTACGTGTACATTGTAGTTAATTTAGTGATACCAGATCACAGAAGATTAAATTAATAGTCCCTTGTAACTAAAATTACGCCATTCACGACCTAGATGGAAATGAACAACCCATCATGAAAGGTTGAAGTGTAAGGCTCAGATTGGCTTGTCTTGACCAAGAGATTACACTAGTGCATGACTGATCCACTGAATAGGACCTACAGGAGGAAAAATTCTCCAGAACTGAACAATGAAGAATTAGACCTCAGTGGTTCGTTATTTCTTAATCTTTGTTCCTTAAATAGGATCACGTGTGGTTGGTAACTATATGAACGAAAGAAGACCCAGAAGTGAGATTACCTTTAATGAGCTAAGGAGGCAAACCTCAATGCCAACTGTACAAGATGACATACCAAACGACACACTTACACAACCGGAACCTTGTCGTAGTGGGAGAGTTGTGAAACAGCCCGAGAGATTCATGGGAATAGGTGATTCCTCGGACTTGATTCCCGGACAAGACGAATCAGACCCATGGACATATGACAAGGCAATCCAAGACAATGATATAGATTCTTGGCAAACAGCAATGAAAGCCGAAATGGGTTCTATGTTTCATAACTGAGTGTGGGAGCTAGTCGAACCACTTAATGGGGTTAAACCCATTGGTTGCAAGTGGGTGTACAAGAGGAAAAGAGGACCGGACGGGAAGGTGGAAACCTTCAAAGCAAGACTCATGGCGAAAGGTTATACTCAGAAAGAAGGGATCGATTATGAGGAAACTTTTTCGCCCGTAGCCATGCTTAAGTCCATACATATTCTCTTATCGATTGCTGCGCATCTCGACTTTGAAATCTGGCAATTGGATGTCAAGACAGCTTTCCTTAACGGAAGTCTTGATGAAGAGATCTACATGCAACAACCCCAAGCTTCATTGAAAAAGATCAAAAACACCTAGTTTGTAAGCTCATGAAGTCCATTTACGGACTCAAACAGGCATCCAGAGCTTGGAACCAATGTTTTGATCATGTTATAAAGTCTTATGGGTTCGATCAAAACGAGTTCGAAAGTTGTGTGTACAAAAAGCGTGTTGGAACTGCATTGGTATTCTTAGTACTATACGTAGACGACATTCTGATCATCGGGAATGATGTGAAGGTGTTATCAGACGTAAGGGCATGGCTTTCAAAACAGTTTGATATGAAGGACTTAGGGGAAGCCGGACACATCCTTGGGATCAAGATCACTCGAGATCGCAAGAAAATGATGATAAGCTTATCGCAAGCTTCATACATAGACACTGTCTTGAAACGATTCAGCATGCAAGATTCCAAGAAAGGCTTCGTACCTTTCAGGCATGGAATCCATCTATCCAAGAAAATGTGCCCTAAGACTCAAAAGGAGATAGATGACATGAGAGGCATTCCTTATGCTTGGTTTACCGGAAGCCTTTTATGTATGCAATCGTTGTGTATGAGACAGGATATCTGCTTTGCCGTTGGCATGGTGGTAAGATATCAAAGTAACCCGGGGAAAGAGCATTGGACGGCAGTTAAAAACATTTTGAAGTATCTGAAAAGAACTCGGGATAGAATGTTGATTCATCAGTCAGATAGTCCAATCCCCATCGGCTATTCGGACTCGGATTTCCAATCAGACATAGACTCCAGAAAATCTACCTCCGGTAGTGTGTTTTGCATGGGGGGATGAGCCGTGACATGGAGAAGAGTCAAGCAGAAATGCATCGCAGATTCTACCATGGAAGCCGAATATGTAGGCTACGCTTTCATGAGGCGTGAAAAAAAGCGGTTTAGCTCAAGAACTTCCTAGTGGACTTGGATGTGGTTCGAATTTGCCCAAGAGAATCATCATTTATTGTGACAATGCCGGAGCAGTTGCAAATTCAAGGGAACCACGAGCCCACAAAGCCAGCAAACACATTGAAAGGAAATACCATCTTATACGAGATATCGTTAAGAGAGGAGATATAGATGTGGCAAAGATAGCGTCTGAAGACAACCTAGCAGATCCATTCACAAAGGGCCTGCCTCTGAATACATTCGAGAGACATGTGGAAGGTATGGGTGTCAAGACCGTTGCCAATCTGCTTTGAGTATAAGTGGGAGAAATTATTAGGTTCGTATAGGTGACATTAGATGTCACGAACTACACGAGACATGTTTGTAGTATACTTAAAAGCAGAGTTTGAGTATAAGTGGGAGATTGTTGGGATTATACTGGAAATTATGCTTTTACTTTGTATAATCAAAAACTGAATTTCGGACTTATTTACTAAAATAAATTGTTTATCACTGATGCTTTAAATATCATCGAATGTTACATATATTTATTGCATAACTGTTCATTAAATAGTACGTGTTACATTGTAGTTAATTTAGTGATACCAGATCACAGAAGATTAAATTAACAGTCCCTTGTAACTAAAAGTACGCCATTCACGACCTAGATGGAAATGCACAACCCATCGTGAAAGGTTGAAGTGTAAGACTCAGATTGGCTTGTCTTGACCAAGAGATTACACTAGTGCATGACTGATGCACTGAATAGGACCTACAGGAGGACAAATTCTTCAGAACTGAACAAGGAAGAATTAGACCTCAGTGAATCGTTATTTCTTAATCTTTGTTCCTTAAATAGGATCACGTGTGGTTGGTAACTATTGCTTTGACTTATCTTGGGTAGAGAATCAACGAGATTCAATACTTTTTATCTTGGGCAATATTATTGGTCACATGTGATTGCTAAGATTTAATACGGAGAATCGTGTGCAAGTACGCTTGTTCGATTTGCCCCCTTGGGAGGTTCATAAGCTTTATCATGCCAAATCTTTCAAGTGGAATTAGTTTTCGGTATGGATAATAATGTTGAACCGTTCCTTGACCAAGGTCAAAAGATATTAATTAACGGAAAGCTATTTCAGTGGCTTGAATTAATTAATGGGCTAGATAATCTTAAACACGGGAAATAATAACCGGGAGCCATATTGACTGTAATATGGGTTAAGATGGATAGTGCAATATTAATTATGTAGTGGGATTAATTAATATTTATGGGCTTGAATAATATTGCGGCTCAATATTGATAATTCAAGATCCATTGGAAGCACTACTACACATTTGAGCTTGCACAACTGCAAGCTCTCCAAGTAACAGCTTGGAGAGCGGTTTTATTAAAAAAAAAAAAAAAAAAGACAGCGGTTTGAAACCGCTGTCCAAGAATAAATCTTGGACAGCGGTTTCAAACCGCTGTCTAAGATGACTTGCACAGAGGTTATCAACCGCTTTCTAAGTAAACACTTGGACAGAGGTTAATAACCACTGTCTTTTTTTTTATATATCTAATATATATCAATCCAGAACCGAGACCTAGCTCTCAGATTCTTTCATTTCTTTCTCTCCAATTTCCTCTCCCCCCAAATCGCCGCCGTCCGGTTTCCCTTCAACCAAATCGCCGCCGTCGTCGTTGACCTGCTAACCTCCGTCGTCGGCTTCTCCCTCTCCCCCAAATCGTCGCGCACCCTCCTCCCTCCCTCTCTTACCGCCGCCGCTGCCCTCCCGGCCCTACCGCCCCCGCCGTCGCCATCCTCCCCTACCGCCGCCGCCGTCGCCTCCATAACACTTAGTTGGTACAGTGGATTGTGGGATCTTTTGGCTTTTATTCGAAACAACAGTAATATCAGTATTGTGTTCATTTTTTCTTATTTGTCCGTTATTTTTAGCTGAAATTATATATTTTGCTTCAATCTTAGTTTTGTTTATATTATATATGTTGCTCTTGTTGTTATTTTGTTTATATTATGTTGCTCTTGTTGGTTTATTTTATGTTGCTCTTGTTGTTTTTTATAGTGGATTGGTATAATTTCTGAATTGTGTCTTTCATGGTATAAGAATTAATTTACTGGTCGATCTACTTCAGAAGACAATGTCATTCAAGCCTAATACACATGTGTTCATAGTATAAGAGTCTGCTATCAACTGAAATTTTATTTTACCATCTACGTGTACCTCCCACAGCCTATGATGATTCAGATGTAACTTATAAGTAGATGTATCATGTATGCATGCATAAATAGTTCTTATCGGAAAGTGTTAATGTTCTTTAGGTCTATGGCTTAGAATGCTTTCTGCTATGAAGTAATTCACGGTTCTTTTTTCGTTTCCATGTGATGCATGATTATTGTGTCTGGTAGAAACAGTGGGGATATTCATGTAATGTCTGTGCAGATTTAGGTTCTTATCCGGACCATGTTATGGTTTCTATACAAGGTCTTTCTCCTAGAACGCCTAGTGTTGTAAAATCACACACCATTATGTCCTCTCTGCCACGCTATGTATGATTGTACCTTATAGAAACAGAGTTCGATATTTTGGTCCAGTAATCGGCTGTAAGAGATGAAACATCCGGTTGACCAATCTGGCTATGCCACATAGAAATGTTGTTAAAACATGAAACATCCGGTTGTGAATATTGTTTGTTTTTTGTTTATTAAATGTTGTTTCTTCTGCTTTACAGAATCATGTCTCGTTTGCCATATCCCGGAGATGATGGAGATTCTGATGGAGATCATGGCGCATATGATCATGGTGCATATGATGACTTGAGAGAGTGTGACACTGATGCTCCCATCACCACTAGCAGCTCCGGGGAGAAGCGTACTCAGGGTATAGTCACAATGTCATCTATTAAGAGAGCTCGTAGCAAGGGAAAAACACTTCAGGTAATTTTATTACAATTGAACAGTTTGAAATCGATAAATATATTGATTGATCGTTGAACCTAATTAAATACTATGTTATTGCAGTTATCGTTCAATGAGTTTGGACAGGCAATAGGAAAAGAGAGTGAGTCGTTGTCCTTCTACATTGGAGCTGCAGTCAGGAGCGTGATCCCTATCGTACTGCCAGCCAAGGACTGGCATAACCCCAAACTGACTCCTTTGAAGGAAAGATTATGGGACGAGCTTACGGTATGTTAATTATATATTTATTGAAAGTTGTAGTATGACCCTTAAATTTACTAAATTGTTATGTTATATGCATATAGACTACCTTCAGAGGTCTTGACCTCACAAAGAAGAAGCAAATATTGTCGCAAGCTGGAGTAATGGCCAAGAATTTCCGGACTTGGTTGAGAAGTAACACACGAGATCCGGAAACTGGTCTTTACTCGGCTAGTCCGCCTCCGGCGTATCAGAATAGCCCTATGGTGGCTCCATACTGGGAGGAGTTTGTGAGCAGAGCTATGGAGGATGATTTCCAGGTAAAATTGATCAATGTCATTTCCTCAATTTCTAATGCCCTAAGTTTTTCAGTGTTTATCATATTTCTATTATACTGTAGAATCGAAGTAATAAAAATCGCGATCAAGCCAAGTCGATGGAGGCGCGATATCATGGATCGAACAAAGGTTATGCACGAATAAGAGAAAATATGGTGAGATCAAAATCCTAACTTTTAATTTTTTTTGTTATATTCACTTTTAATATATCTAATAAAGGGACACGTTCATCACTATCGTAGAAAGAAGAAAGAAGAAAAATTGGAGAGAGTGAGCCTATTGTTACCCGTTTCGACTTATTTTAGACTACCAGAAAGGGTCGAGACGGGAATATTCACGATCCCAGTGCACAACGCATCATCGAAGAAGTGGTAATATATCCACTAATTTATCTTTCAATTACAAACTATTATTTATAAACAAATAATTAAATAATAATCTTTTGTTTTTGTGATTCAGGAGCGTCTATCTCAGACCATGACGCCCGACGACATTCGCATGATCGGCCCTGATGATCTGTTTGGACGGGCTATGGGTCGCCAGGAGCATCCCGACCGCTTACGGAGTGTCGGATATGGCGTGACGAATACATCTTTAGCAATGGCACCTGGTCTTCAAGCCATGAATATGGTGGGTATACTAACGGAACAGGTTACCAAGTTGGCTAAAGATGTGGAACGTTTGAGGTCTGAGAGAAGATCGAGCCACGGAATGTCATCGAGTGGAGCAAGCTGTGAACATAGTGTCGCTAATGCTATGTTTTCAGCTAACCCTAGGGACGACTTTATTGAGGCACTTCAAAACGTCTCCCAGGTATCAGATATGCATGTCTCACATTTGTTTTAATTAAAGACTAGTTTATTAAAATTTTCTAACTAAATATCTTATTCGAACAATCAACTACCTTTTGCTACCTTTATCTGGAGGATCCCGATTGGTTGGTGGCCACAGGCTCATTGCACAGCTCCCATGGAATGATTCATGGTCATCCCATCACCCCTGGTTTCGTGAGGGTCACACTCGATGTACCCGTAATCGGAGAGGAGGATTCAGCGGTGCCAAAACCAATCGATGAAGCCGTCACAGTCGGAACATCGGTCGAGCACTTCATCGAATGGCCGAGCAACTTGGTCTCTAGCACCATGAGGGTAAAATATTTGTTATTAAAGTTCATTATCTTATTTGTGGTTCTAAATAATATTGCAAATTAATTGTAGAATCTGCCGACCCCACATGAGGCTAAATCGAGGGACTCCACTGCGCTAAGACTTGGTTATCCCATGACTGGAGACTTAGATCACGATGATCATTTACAGTCTAGGGTGCACTGGATGATATCATCTAATGGTTTCAATATCGTCACAGTTCCCATGCTTGCTCACTTTCATCAGAATACTTTCCAAGAATTTGTCAGTGAGGAACATGTGCGCGAAGTCTTGAATGACGAGGGGTTGAGTGCAACCACCATAGCCCTTTACCTCAGGTATGTGTTTACTAATTCTCAATATTCACTTTCTGTATAGTTTAATTTTCTTTTTAAATATTAATTAGCGTATATATGTTGGTTAAAGATATTTGGGTGAGCTATATCTCTCCAAGAGATAACCGAGCAAGAAGAATGTACTCCTTCGTCTCCCCCAAGTGTCTTGCATAATGGGTGATAGGGTACAGACCATGGATGGGTTCGTTAATCACATGCTGAATCTAAATGGGAGCGATCATCTCATTTTTTGGCTAACAAATGTGGGGTGAGTGATAAACGTTTCGTTAAAATTAGCATTCATGTTTATAATATTTGCACATATATATGCTAAATTTGCAGTTAATTTTAATACTCTCAATATTATTTAGGAACCATTGGGTGCTGGTCGCCATACACATGAATACATTAAGTGTGTATTTTATGGACCCAGTCCATGATGGAGTTTATTCAAATCGCCCTGATCTCGTTTCATATATGGAAGCGTAAGTTCATTTTTAATATTCTATACAATGATTTGTTTTACTTTTAAAATTATGCATATTTAATCTATTTTTATTTTTTAATTATAATAATAATAGTGTGATGACGATGTATCAGAGTTGCCTTCAGAGTCAGGGTTCAAGATCCAGGTTAAATAAAGTGAACTGGATTAACATTAAGGTAAATTTAATTTAGTAAATTATCAAACTAATTAATAGAAAGAAATCATAATTGTAATACGTGATTATATTGTTAATCAACAGGTTCCGAGGCAACGAGATAATGACCATTGTGGACATTTTGTGTGTTGCTGTATAGAAGATATAATCCGCGCTTCTATAACGAACATTCCTCTCAATGTAAGTCAATTATTGATTTATTTAAATTATTATTGATTGAATAAAAATTCATACTATATTGATTGATTCATTGTTTGCAGTTTGTCTATGAACGTGAGCTCAAGTCTTACTCTAAGAAAAGACTAGAGAAATGGAAAAACGATTGGACGGGGTACCTTTACAATAGTTTCTTATATTCATACGATCAATATTAAGAGAATGTTGTTTGAAATATTGGTAGCATGTAATTAAATTATATATTTGTGATGATATATATTTCATGTTTTTGGTGTATTGGACGTATGTTTATGATTGTATGTTTATATATTTCGATTTTTTGGTATATATATGTGGTTTATGGTTTTATTATAGGATTTTTGGTTTATGTTATATGGTATTGGACGTATATATAAGTTTTGGTTTATAGTTTTATTATAGGATTTTTAAAATGTAAATTAATAATTAAAAAAAAGATATTGGACAGCGGTTTTCAACCGCTGTCTATGTAAAATAATAAATGAATTAAAAAAAAATATCAGCTTGGACAGCGGTTATCAACCGCTGTCCAATCTTAAACTTGCAAAGCGGTTAAAAACCGCTGTCCAAGTGCTTTTCTTGGACAACGGTTTTTTATCAACTGTCCAAACTTGGACAGCTGATGCTTGGAGAGCGGTTATAACCGCTTTCCAAGGTCATTTTTCACAGCTGTCCAAGCCCAAATGTGTATTAGTGAAGGTCCAATCTTAATTCTCCTAAAGGCCCCCTGAGTAGCCCAACATATAGTCCAATAACTGAAAAATGTGTTTAAAATAAAATAAATATTGTTGCTTATTTTTCCTAATTATTTTCGAAATTTATAGATAAAAGGAGAGAAAGATTTTCTTTGAATTTTGTTATGGAATGTAGATATGTATTCTTGGAATACAAGATTATCTCAATAAATTCAAGAAATCTCCCACTTGGTTATTTATAAAGATAATTTCGAAATTTTGAAAGATAAAGGGCAAGAAAGATTTTCTTGATTTTCTTGAAAAGATATTATGGAAGATATGTATTTCTTGAAATACAAGAATATCTCATAAATTCAAGAAGATCCAAATCTTGAAATCTTGCCTATTATTTTCGAAAATATCCCATAACAAAGAGTAGGTGGGATTTTGTGGAATATTATAATTATGGAAAAAAGAATATAGGAGATATATTCAAGATTTCTTGGAGATCAAGAAAAGATTTTTCCACATTGTTTTATCCCAAAATTTTCGACCACTTGTGCTCTATAAATAGGGGATGACTCTTTCATTCCCAAGTACAATTCCATGTGCTGGAAAAATTAGTAAATCCACAAAGGTGGTGCAACATAATTTATTTTCCTTTTGTTGATTGTTCACAAGTGTCCTACCACCGGATAGTCGAACAAGGATTAAGGGAATACTTGGGAAGTTCTTTTGGTTAGTCTAATCAGCCAGATCACTGCCATCCCAAGAGGTACGTTCACGTAAACTCGTAGAATTCCGCATGCGTAGGATTTACGTGAATTAATTATATGCATGATATGTTGTTGGATTATTATTTGAATTAATATAGGATTAATTCATGCTAGTAATAATTATAAGAATTAAATTTGTATTTAAATATTCACCCCGAATAGATCTGTGCAACTTATTCCCCAACACTAACTTCTTCTCTAGAGTTTTCTGGCTAACTCACTGTAGCTTACTAACTCTTTACAACTCCAACTCACCAACAAAACACACACAAACTACCTTAACAAAGGGTTTGGGTTTTGGGTTGATTTCCAACTAGGGTGAGATATCCTTTACAATAAGAACTAATGCAAAGGCTAGGATATCTCTTCTAAGCTTTGGATATATCTATCACTCTAGGCTTAGAATAGTGAGCTCTCTCCATTGTGAAACACTTGGGAAATTCTAGGTTTTTTTAGTGCTTCAATTTGCAATAATACCAATGAGCTCTTGAGTTTCTTTGAATTTTCCCGTAACCTCTCAATGTAAAGGGTCACTGGTATTTATAGGTAACTTCACCAAGGTCACTCTTGAAAAACTATCCGTTGGAAGAGATAGCTTTATGAGTTTCCTCTTCTGGTGTTTGATGAACGACTATATTTAAGGTTTGAACACTCCTTTGTATGTTTTAGGAAATATGCAGTCATGTAGCCAATCACAAATTTTTACAGTCTGGAACTTAGTACTACTGACATGATTCAGAGGTCCCGCCGCTTTCAAATTGTCAAGAAAAGCATGATGCTATCTTCTTCTGATTGGTTCTTGTCTTCAGTGAATGTAGACAAACAAAACGACACTTTTTTGGTCAATCTCTCTGAATGAGACAACTTTAAACAACACTTAGACTTAGTTCCTTTTTGTCCGCATATGAATGTTTTGGAAAATATCTTCTTTACCGAATATTTGTGTTTTTCTCAGTTTTTGTAGTCTTCAGATAGATTATATTCAGTGCCTCTGAACATTTGAGTTAAACCGAGTATTGATATCTTCTTGATTCTTCAAGAACTCTTTTGGGTATTCAAGTATCTTCGAGTCTTGATGTCTTGATAATATATCTTAGTCTTCAATGTCTTGATGACATCCGAGTCTTGATGTCTTGATGACATCTTTGAGTCTTGATGTCTTGACAACTTCTTGAGTTTTCAGTGTCTTCAACAACTTACTGAGTCTTTAGTGTCTTGATTTACTTCTTGAGTCTTGATGTCTTGATTACTTCTTGAGTCTTGATGTCTTGATTACTTCTTGAGTCTTGATGTCTTTAGTTACTTACTGAGTCTTCAGTGTCTTTAGTTACTTCTTGAGTCTTGATGTCTTGATTCTCTCGAGTCTTGATGTCTTGACAACTTCTTTGAGTCTTGATGTCTTGACAATTCTTGAGTCTTGATGTCTTGAGAACTAATCGATCTATATCTACTAATTATACATGGTGCAGATAACTTCCTGAACAATCTATACTGAAACCTGACTCAGTCTTATCAAGATTATCCTGAACATGTCATACTCAGGGTTTTTGGGATCTAATAAAAAATTCTTTATTAAATTCATCTCCCAACACTTTTGTAAAGAATTTTAAACACAAAAAAAGTATCAGATTTTTCTTTTAGAAATATAACCCAAGTATATCTTGAAAAATCATCTACAAGAACATAAGAATACCTCTTTCCACCTAAACTTTCAATTTCCATAGGACCCATTAGATTCATATGAATCAATTCACAACACCTGTTTGTTGTACATGTTGACAATATTTGATGTGTTGTCCTTACTTGCTTACCTTTCTGGCATGGTCCACAGACTTTTCCTTTTTCAAAGTTAAGATCAGGTAAACCAACAGCAGCACCTAGTTTATGCAATCTCTGAATACTTCTGTAATTAGCATGACAAAGTTTTTGATGCCACAGAATAATATCATCTTCTTTAGCACTTTTACAAGTATGATTTGAACTAATCAAATAGCAATTATCAGCAGATCTATTGCCAGTCATTAAACATTCATCATTCTTATCAAACACATAGCATGAATTCTTGTCAAATTTCACATGTAAATCATCATCACATAACTAACTAATACTAATCAGATTAGCAATTAAACCTTTTATATGTAACACATTTGTCAACTTTGGAAAACCAGAAACATTCAATGTTCCTTTACCAACAACTTTACCTTTTGAACCACCACCATAGGTAACATGACCACCATCTTATGATGTATAATTAGTCAGATGATTAACTTGACCAGTCATGTGTCTAGAACAACCACTATCAAAATACCAAGATCCAGGAACACATGCTTTCAAAGATGTATACACAACATTATAAGACATGTTCTCATGAATCAACTTTTTAGTGTTGTTAACCTGTTTTATGGGATGTTCAATTTTATCAGGTAAAAATATTCCAGCTTTTATATCTCTTCTTAACTTAGAACAATATGGACGAATGTGACCTACTCCAGCACAATAAAAACATATATACTCTTTAAACAAACCATCAAATTTCTTTTGTTTACCTTTCAAAGATTTTGGTACAGAAGTTCCAGCTTTTACAAAAGAAATAGGTTCACAGGATATAGGAGTATTCTCAAAAGTTTTTTCAAAGCCAAGTCCAGCATTACCATGTCTACCAATCATCAATGCATCATTCAAATCAGTAGTGCTAGCAGAAAACGTTTTAAAGCTAAGAGTAGTGCTTTTAAGTTCATCTTTCAAAGCAGAGATTTCCACATCTTTTCTAGTTAGAAGAACTTCTAGCTTAACAAGATTTTCTTTCAAATCTGAATTTTCAAAAGATAAAGAACTCAACACCTGTTTTTGAGTTTCTAAATCAGATTTAAACTTCAGATATTCAGAGTTACAATCAGCAGAACTTGATGTTTCAGCATTCAGAATAGTTCCAGCAAAACAGTTAATCTCAGAGTTATTATTACCGAATGTTGTTTCAGATGTTGTGATAACATCTGAATCTGCTTCAGACCAATAATCATCAAGATCATCATCATAAACTATTCTAGCAGACATAACACTTAGTTCACATTTATCAGCATCAGTTTCATCATCAGAATCATCACTCAAGGTTGTATTAAAGTTCATCTTCTTTCTAAGCAAAGTATTAGCACATTCATTAGCATAATGACCATATCCAGAACATGCATCACATTTAACCTTTTTCCTATACTCAGGATCATATTTGAACTTATTATCCTTTGTAAATTGTCTAGGTTGATTGAAATTGGAAGACTGACTTGGAACAAGCTTTTTATCAGAGGGAGAAGAGTTTTGATTAAAGTTATCCTTTGATTGAAATTGACCATTTGGTCTTCTGAATTTTCCTTTTAGATAAGATTTGAATTTCTTAGTGATAAAAGAAAATTGTTCAGAAATGTTTTCATCACATAAATCAGAAACATCTTCATCAGAATCAACTTCAGTTACATAAGGATGTTTTCCAACATTATCAGAAGTTTCACCTCTAAAAGCAAGTACTTTGTTGTCTTTATCTTTCTCATGTTTATCATCATATAACATATTTGAGTTTATCTCATAAGTTTTCAAAATACTGATCAACTCATTTTGACTCAATAAATCAGTGTTTTTAGCCTCTTCTATTGCACATATTTTAGCATCAAATCGTTTAGGAACAATTCTAAGTATTTTATTGACTAACCGAGTGTTAGAAATTAGATCACCAAGTGAGTGTGACTCATTAGAAATCTCACTTATCCTTTCATTGTACGATGAAATGCTTTCATCATCCTTCATCTTCAAGTTTTCAAACTTGGTTCCCAACATTCTGAGTCTAGTCCTTCGAACACTTTCTGATCCTTCACAATGTTCCTGCAATATTTCCCATGCATCCTTAGAAGAAACACAGTTAGATATCAGTTTAAATATTGAAACATCAGTAGCAGTAAATATAACATTAAGAGCTTTAGAATTGAAATTGGCCGATGTGCATTCATCATTTGACCAATCAATCTCCTTTTGAACTTGCGATTCTCCATCTCTATCATTAATTGTTCTTGGAGGATTCCAACCAGATAACACACTACGCCATGCTCTCTCATCAATAGACTTAATGTACATGCACATTTTAGGTTTCCAATATGGGTAATTTGATTCATCCAAAATTGGAGGTTTTAAAGACGGAGTAAGTGGATAATCCATTGCAAAAACACACTTTAAACACATGACCTTTAACTTAGTGTATCAAGTTTATGGCTCTGGTGCCAACTGACAATGTGTGTGCGTGTATTTTCAGAGTGTTGTTGAAAATGTTATACAACATGTGAAACAACATATGACAGCAGAAGCATAAACACGCAGTGTTGGGAGATGAATTTAATAAAGATATATGATTTTGATTAGATCCCAAAACCCCTGAGTATGACATGTTCAGAATGATCTTGATAGTTGAGTCAGGATTCAGTTTTAGAGTATTCAGGATGTTATCCGCAAAATGTAGTCAAGCAGATATTGTTCGAATAGGTTTCAAGACTCAAGAACTCAAGATGTTTTCAAGAAAACCAAGTTTCAAAGATGAAACCGAAGGTTCAAGACTCAAGATGAAACCGAGATATCAAGGATACTCAAGACTCAGTATGATACTGAGGAATTGAAGACTCAGGATGAAGATTCAGTATCAGTCAGTAGACTCAGAAGACCCTGAAGACTCTGAAGACTCTGAAGACGCAAGACTGAAGACTGAAGATCAAGAATACTGAAGGCATAGTAATTACCGAAGACTCAGTAATGTACTGAATGCTCAGTATAAACCTGAATGTTCTGAGGCACTGAATATATCTATCTGAAGGATGCAATACTGAGAAGATCGCGATTCCTTAGAAAATAGATATTTGCCAAAAGACATTCAAATGCAGACAAAAAGAACTAAGTCAGAAGTGTTGTTAAGGTTATATCAAACTCAGAGTTTGTAACCAAAAGAGCCATTGAAGGTGTCTACCTTTAACTGGAGACAAAAGTCAAAAAGAGGAAGACGACACTGTACCATACTGACACTGAGAGTGACAGGTCGCTGAAAAGGATGTCAGATGTACAAAAGTTCCAGACTGCAAAAAGTGAAGACCGGCTACATGAAAGGCTATTGCCTAAAACGTGTTAGGGAGTTTCAAACCCTAAATATAGCCGTTTCTCACACACCATAAGAGGAAACTCACGAAGCTATCTCTCCAACGGATAGTTTTCAAGAGTGACCTTGGTGTATGCCTATAAATACTGGTGGCCCTCTACATTGTAAGGTTACGGGAAATTTATACGTAACTCAAGAGCTCAAACTTATTCTTGCAAAAGTTAAAGCACTCGAAAAACTTAGAATTTCCCAAGTGCTTCTATATTGAAGAGAGCTCACTATACTAAGCCTAGCTTGATAAGAATTATCCAAAGCTTAGTCAAGATATCCTAACCCTTTGCATTGTGCTTCATTGTAAAGGATATCTCATCCTAGTTGGAAACCAACCGAGAAACCCCAAACCCTTGTGAAGGTAGTTGGAGTGTATTTGTTGGTGAGAAGAGTTGTAAAGAGTTAGTAAACTACGCGGAGTAGTCAGAAAACTCTGAGAGGAGAAGTTAGTAAGCTACAGGGGTAGTCTGTAAGCTTGTGTGTGATTGAGTAAGTAAACTACGGAGGTAGTTAGAAAACTCAAGGTCGGGTTGAGTAAGTAAACTACGTGGAGTAATCAGAAAACTCAGGGCCGAGTTGAGTAAGTAAACTACGCGTGGTAGTTAGAAAGCTCAGAAGTGATTAGTGAATTTCTCTGAGGATCAGAGAGAGTGGATGTAGGAGCTTGAGTCTCTGAACCACTATAATTGCTGTGTTGTTTATTGCTTTCCTTATATGTGCTTAACTGTTGCATTGACTTGATTTTGAAAGCATACTTTTCACTGATATTCAGTTGGAATCAATCCACTGAAGTTGCATAAGTGAATCACAACTTAATCACTAATTCATAAAGGGAAGGTTTTCAGCAAAGCTTAAAACGAGTATAAACTAAAGGGCCAACCATTCCGCACGACTGAGTAGCTAGAACAGATAGTTACCAAACTGATCTCTCTTCTGAGGATTCAGTAAGTTAGTTATCTGATCCAAGCAACTCAGGATCTCTGACACTCAGGATTCAGTTGGGATTATCTGAGGTATCTGAAAGCAGCTCAGGATCACTGTCTCAGTAGACTTTGACTCAGAGCGATCTGTGCTTCTCAGAACCTAATCTTCAGGATTATCTGACCCAAGCTGACCTCAGTAAGAAAAAGTTTTAAAAAACACTGAACACGTGTATTCCCCCCCTACACGTGTAAGACTCGTTTTGCACCGGGACCAACAAGTGGTATCAGAGCAGTGATTCAACTTGACCACCTGCTGTGTTGACCAAAGTTTTATTTTTCAAAAATACTTGTGGTCTATCTGAACTGATCTTATTTGCTGAATTTTTTTTTCTCTTCAAAAGATCAGAAAAAAATGTCTTCTAAAAAACTTCCCATGTTCTGAGTGGAGAACTATGATCTATGGAGTCTGAGAATGCAGGCTCATCTGTATTCCCAACATGAGCGTATGTGGAGAGTGGTCTCTCAAGGACCATTCCAATTTACTGTGGTGAATCCCAGAGGAACAGATGATGAGAGAATTGATCCTAGAGCAGAATTTCCTAAGTCTGATGACCAACTGACTCCTGAGGAGAGAAAGTTAGTCAATCTAGACTACATTGCAAAAGACACACTATACAGTACAATTGATGATGGTGTGATGGGAATGATCTCTCACTGTAATACTGCTAAAGAGATATGAGATACACTAGCTGTTATGTGCCAAGGCACAGATCATATAAAAGAAAACAAACTTTCAGTGGCAATTGGAAAGTTTGATAGTTTTGAAATGGATGATGGTGAATCAATAGACAAATTGGAAGTCAGATTCACTAGCATCATGAATGATCTAAATGCACTTGGAAAGAAATATCCACAAAGAGAAGTAGCATTGAAAATTCTTAGAGGTCTTTCTAAGAAATGGGATATTCATGCAGTGGTGATTGAAAACACCAAGAACATTAATTCAATGCCATACCAACAAGTCTTCTCTGAGCTGAAGGCCTATGAATTTGTAATAGATAAGAAATCCAAAAAGGCTGACAGCAAAGATGATTCTTCATCGAGTAAAAATGTGGCTTTAAAAGCCAAAGATAAAACTTGTAAAACTAGAGAGTCTGAGAACCCCCATGCCAAACATCAGGATGAGCTTGAGGAAAAGCTAGCACTGATGGCAAGGAGGTTTGACAGACTTAATAGTAGATTTGGAAAATACAAAAGCTATTACAGAACCACAGTACCGGAAGAAACCCGAGGATGATCAACCGAGAAGAAGAAGGACCGAAAAGTCAAGGATCTTCATCCAAGAGGAAAGACTCCAAGTCCAAAGAAGAAAATGATCAGGATGATGATGCCAACAGATGCTATAATTGCCAGAAGAAAGGTCACTTCCAGTATGATTGTCCAGATTTGAGTGCTAAGGAGAGAAGTGAAAGGCAAGCTAAAAGAGACCAGAAGTTCTATAGCAAAAAGGCCATGGTTGCAGAAGAAGAACATTCTGAGGAGGGATCTAGCTCTTCAGATGAGATATTCTCAGACAGTGAAAGTGATGACATCTGTCTGATGGCCATTGAGGAGGTAAACTCTTCTTTCTCACCCCATTCCCTAAGTCCAAAATTCTCTTTAAGCCCATTGCTGCAAAGAAGCAGGCCATCAGGGGGAAGAGAGAAAAGAAGGTAGAATCACCAGTTGCGGCTGAAAAAGAGACTCAACAAACCAGGAGGAAGGTTTTGTTGGAGGCAAAGATGGAGCAGGGTGCAAAAATAATGAAGCAGAAGAACCTTGCCCCAAAGCACAGAAGATTGGTGGTTCTCACTGATGAAGATGGCAGTGAGTCTGAGGAGATTCAACATGAGGGCCAAACCGCTCAGAGTTTGCCATTGCAAGTTTTGGCTCAGGTTATCTCAAAGGCACAAGAACAGAGGAGGAGTCTTCTTCCGAGGTGCTTGAGACATCTCTAAGTTCGCATGTAATTTCTCAGAAATTTTCAAAGGAACTCAGCCTCAAAGATTCCTATGAAAAAGTGCGGCCGTGCAAATAGAAGAGCCAACTCGTAACTAACTGAGGAAGTGTTAGCTCAGGCCCCAGAACCCACTCAGATGCAAACTGATGACTTGACTGCACAACCTTTAGAGGCTGCTGAGACTCAGGAGCAGAATATTCTTGATGAGCTCCTTAGTGATCTACTTCTTGATCCCACAGCAGAAGCTTCAACTGAACCAGAGAGCCCGAGATGGAAGAAGGGCGAGGATGAAGAAGGCGAGTGGAGGAGCAAGGGGGAACGGTTCATTCTTGACCGCTACCCCGAGCTCAAATTTCATACCCCGATCCGCAAGATGTTTTTTTAGATTAAGGACAACTGTGTTCATCTCAATCGACTCTTCCCGAGATGCTTGACATTCTTTGTTTTCAGAGGGAGGGAAGACCGGGTGGAATGAGGAGACAACCTTTTCGACCGACTTCTCGTGGTTCGAAGGACAAAGCTCGGGATGAAAAACTTCGATTTTGATGAGCTAGTTCGAGGAAGTTACCGAGAGAAAAGCTACGAAGTTGGTGCCCCAAGCAAATGGAGACAAATCTCAAGATAGAGATGGGGACCAACAGAAGATGTTGAGGATGGGTCTCAGATGGAAAAAGAGGCTTCATTTGTCGATCAACCCGAATTGGTCAACCTCGATCGGTTAGCACTCTTCAGTACCTTTTGGCACTATTAACAATTATGCCAAAGTGATCGAAAGTTCTATCTTTAATTCTCAATTGTCGATAAGCGATCGAGGCTCGGGTTTGGAGACCGGAGCTCAGGACGGTCAAGCTCAGATGATCAAACAAAGACTGTAGAAGGTGCAGAAGGTTCCTGAGATTGACCTCACTCCCTTGATGGAGAAACTTGAGAAGGTTGAGCCAATGATGATCAAGATTGCTCAGATGGAAGAAACATTGGCCAATCAAGCTCAGAAGATGGAAGGTCTTAGTCACTCTTCAGAGCTGGTGCTAATCCAAAACACTCTGACCTCACAGATGATCTCCATGGAAGATAAGCTGAATGAAAAGCTGGAGGGAGTCAAGGATGAGCTCAGTGCTGAAATGAAACAGAAGCACCAGGAGTCAACTGCATTTTTAGAGGTGAAATTGGCAGAGAAGAATGAAGTGATGATAAAATCTGCTGTTGAGGAAATGAGCTCAGTGCTCATGACCAAGATGACAGAGATGCTTAAGGAGGCTCTCTCTGGCCAGTTTGCCCAATTATCTGAAGAATTTTTTGTGGCTAAGAACCACATCAGGAGGATGGAAGATGAACAAGATCAGATAGCAGGAGAGGTTCGCTGTGTGAGCAAAGAGCAATATCACATGGACACAGCACTCTCCAGACTTCTTCCAAATTACGGTGCCAAGAAGGGGGAAAAGGAAGGTGAAGACCCCAGAAAGTTCATGGCACGTACTTTGGAGAAGAAGGCTCAGTAAGATGCTGAAATGTATAACCTAGCCAAAGCCTTAAGAGAAGTCGAAGCTACTGAGAAGTTGAAGTTCACTCAGGTAGAAAAGCCTATCTACACTCGAGTTTCTAAGCAAACCATGCTTGATGTTGCAAGAGAGAAACTGAGTGCTAGAGCAAAGGTTGGAACAAGCCAAGCTGCTGCTGAATTGCCTATGAAGAGGAAAACCTTGGGCGTTGTTCAACCTGAAAGCAAGCGTGCAAAGGCTTCTAAGCCAATCCAGAGAAAGCTGATTCTGGATGATGAAGAAACGGAAGAATCTGAGTCTCAACCTCAGAAGAAAGTCTTCAACACGAGAGATGCTCTGAAGACACTCCAAATAGAACAAGCTAAGAAAGTTGCTGCTTCGATCTCAGGAGCGTCTGTGATCAGAAAGAAGATAGACGAAGAGCAGAAGCGAAGAAGTGAATTCAGGAAGTTTGCGAGCAAGAGGAAAGGGACATCAAAAGCACTAAAGTGGCCCCACGTTGATAAATGGATGCCTATCAAACTCAACGATATGTGGGATGAAGTCAAGGGAACCTTATGGTTCAATTATGATGTTCTCAGGGAATGGAGAGGGGAAAGCTCAGATCAGAATGAAGCATTCATTGAATATCTCCTAACCTTCTATCCAAAGAATCTACAGGGCTGGATTAACCTTGCAGATGAAGGAGATGTACAGATAGTAGCCCCTGGTCCATATTCCTATCCTCCTCCAAGACTTGGTAATGGCTTGGTGAATGAGAAGGCCATTACTCAAGAGATTGCACAGTATGCTGGTCAGTTGGGTTTAACAGGAAACAGTCCGGACATCATCAAGGAAAGAAATGAGCTGAAGAAGAGATTTTTTGGAATGTTCGACCTGGAGGTGCCCGCTGATGAAGTTGAAAATGAAGCAAATCAAGAGAAGAGAGATCAAGAGCAAAAAAATCAAGATCAAGACTTCGTAAGATTCTCGTAATCTTTAAATTTTTGTCTTTTTGATTTTGTTGATAAACTCATTGTAATCTGAATGGGATACCAATCATCAATGAAGATTTATCATTATGCTCAAAAGATAATACCTCATTATCTTATTTACATGTCTTTTATTTTGATATGCTGAATGAACGTCTCTCAACTGATTGTATGTTGATAAGGGAGAAATTGTCTGAATATGGGGAAATCGTTTAAGTATTTAGTAATGAACTACTTAAAGAGATTCATTACTGAAGAAATTGCTGAATGATTTAAACTGTTAGGAATTTCTCTGTTTTAAGAAATTGTTGGGAGACAACCAATCTTGTAATAGGATAAACTGAAACCTAAGTATAGGTTATATGTTTGTAACAAGATAGGTTTTGACATCATCAAAAAGGGGGAAATTGTTGGGAGATGAATTTAATAAAGATATATGATTTTGATTAGATCCCAAAACCCCTGAGTATGACATGTTCAGAATGATCTTGATAGTTGAGTCAGGATTCAGTTTTAGAGTATTCAGGATGTTATCTGCAAAATGTATAGTCAGCAGATATAGTTCAGAATAGGTTCTGAAGACTCAGAAGAACTCAGTATGTTTCTGAAGAAACTAAAGTTTCAAAGATGAAATCAAGGTTTCAAGACTCAAGATGAAATCGAGATACTTAAGACTCAAGACGACATCGAGGAATCAAGACTCAAAGATGAAGATTCAAGTCGAGACTCGAAGACTCAAGACTCGAGAAGACCTCAAGACTCGTAAGACTCAAGACGCAAGATCAAGAAAAAATCGAAGATCAAGAATATCAAGGCACAAGAATTATCAAGACTCAAGAATGTAATCAATGCTCAAGATAAAACTCGAATGTTCCGAGGCAATCAATATATCTATCAAGGATGCAATAATCGAGAAGATCGCGATTCCTTAGAAAATAGATATTTGCCAAGACATTCAAATGCGCATAAAAGGAACTAAGTCAAGTATTGTTAAGGTTATATCAAACTCAGAGTTTGTAACCAAAAGAGCCGTTGAAGGTGTCTACCTTTAACCGGAGACAAAAGTCAAAAAGAGGAAGACGACATCAGATTATATCGACATCGGCGACAGTCAAAAAAAGGATGTCGGATGTACAAAAGTTCGCATCGCAAAAAGTGAAGACCGACTACATGAAAGGCTATTGCCTAAAACGTGTTAGGGAGTTTCAAACCCTAAATATAGCAGTTTCTCACACACCATAAGAGGAAACTCACGAAGCTATCTCTCCAACGGATAGTTTTCAATAGTGACCTTGGTGTATGCCTATAAATACTGGTGACCCTCTACATTGTAAGGTTACGGGAAATTTATACGCAACTCAAGAGCTCAAACTTATTCTTGCAAAAGTTAAAGCACTCGAAAAAAACATAGAATTTCCCAAGTGCTTCTATATTGAAGAGAGCTCACTATACTAAGCCTAGCTTGATAAGAATTATCCAAAGCTTAGTCGAGATATCCTAACCCTTTGCATTGTGCTTCATTGTAAAGGATATCTCATCCTAGTTGAAACCAACCGAGAAACCCCAAACCCTTGAGAAGGTAGTTGGAGTGTATTTGTTGGTGAGAAGAGTTGTAAAGAGTTAGTAAACTACGCCGAGTAGTCGTAAAAACTCTAAGAGGAGAAGTTAGTAAGCTACTGTGGGTAGTCCGAAAAGCTTGTGTGTGATTGAGTAAGTAAACTACGGAGGTAGTCGTAAAAACTCAAGGTCGGGTTGAGTAAGTAAACCACGCGGAGTAGTCGAAAAACTCAGTACGAAGTTGAGTAAGTAAACTACGAGGTAGTCGTAAAGCTTCGAAGTGATAAGTGAATTTCTCTCGAGGATCGAGAGAGAGTGGATGTAGGAGCTTGAGTCTCTCGAACCACTATAATTGTTGTGTTATTTATTGCTTTCCTTATCTGCGGCTTAATCGTTGCATTGACTTGATTTTGAAAGCATACTTTTCAATCGATATTAGGTTGGAATCAATCCAATGAAGTTGCATAAGTGAATCACAACTTAATCACTAATTCATAAAGGGAAGGTTTTAAAGAAAGCTTAAAAGCAGTATAAACTAAAGGGCCAACTATTCAAGACGATCGAAAGTAGCTAGAACAGATAGTTACCAAACCGAACTCTCTTCCGAGGATTGAAGAAGTTAGTTATCTGATCCAAGCAACTCGGGATCTCGACACTCGGGACTCGATTCGGATTATCTCGAGGTATCCGAAAGCAATTTCGGGATCACCGCATCTCGAAGAGACTTTGACTCAGAGCGATCGTGCTTCTCGTAACCTAATCTTCAGGATTATCTGACCCAAGCTGACCTCAGTAAGAAAAAGTTTTAAAAAACACTGAACACGTGTATTCCCCCCCATACACGTGTAAGACTCGTTTTGCACCGGGACCAACACGCAGTGCAAAGAATTTCAAAATTTTGTATAGTCTGTAATCCAGACTACACGAACCTCATGGTTAAAAATATCACTATAACATGTAGTGAGATACACACGAATCTCTTACAAGATCCTAAAAGGTGTAGTGAAAAACCACACACCAAAAACAATCTATGCAATCAAGTAACTAGTGATCTTATTCAACCTAAAACTTGATCTAATAAGAAAAAATCAATACTGATAGGAGTGATTGTATTCCCTCGACCAGTACACATAGAATAACATCGACCCTCACACTCCTAGAATTACAAACACTCAGTTTTTCACTCTTGGTTGTGTCTTGGATGTTACTCTCTTAAGTTTGGAGTAGAGCAAATGGGATTTCACTTTTAACTCAAAATCGAAATGTCGACCAATGCAGTCTATTTATAGACATTCGGACCAATTGCATTGTCCTATCCACTTGGTGTGAACAACCTTGAACTTCTCCTCCACTATCTCCATGATCTTGGTGTAACCACCCATGATCTCTCTATTCTCACTCCATCAGTGCAACCGCTTGATAAAATCCAAGATTATCTTCAACCTGCAATGTAGGAAACATAGAGAAACACATCTATTAAACCGGAGTTAGTGTTAGGAGAAAGGGCAAATTTATGATGTTGTGCAGAATGTTGTCCAACATCTGGAACAACATCCGTGCAACATCAACAAATGTGAATAAATCTTATTATAACGGTTGCTTTAAATATGAATGAATGTTATTTATTTATTGCAAACCGTTCAATATTAGTACATATTGCATTGTAGTTAATGTGGTGATACCCGATCACAAAAGATCACATTAACAATTCCTTGTAAATAAGTACATCTTCACAACCTAGATGGAATTGAACACTCCATTGGTAAAGTTTGATGTGTAAAGCTCAGATTGACTTATCTTGACCAAGAGATTACACTAGTGCATTGTGATGCGCTGAAGCGGACCTACAGAGAGGATAGATTCTTACGTACTGACTTACGGGATGAAGAATTAGACCTCAGTGGTTGTTGATTTCCTAACCTCTGTCACTTAAATAGGATTGTGTGTAATTAATATTTATTGCTTTGATCTATGTTGGGTTTAGAATCAGACAGTGATTCTATACTTTGTATTTTGGGCAATATTATTAATTACATGACAATTGCTAAGATTTAATACATAGAAACGTGTGCAAGGAAATTCTTGTTTGATTTGTCCCCTTGATGGGCTCAGAAGTTTTTTATCAAACCAAATCATGCGTGTGGATTAAGTTCCGGTATGGATAATAATGTTGAGGTGTTTTTACTCCAAGGAATAATATATTAATTAATATAAACCTTTTCAGTGGCTTAATTAATTAATGAATAAAATAATCTTAAATATGGAAAATAATAACCGGGAGCCATATTATCGTAATATGGATTAAGATGGATAGTGCAATATTAATTTTATGGTGGAATAAATTAATATTAATGGGCTGAATAATATTGTGGCTCAATATTGGAATTCAGAGGCCATTGGGAGGTCTAATCTTAATTCTCCTAAAGGCCCCTCAAGTAGCCCAACTTGAGCCCATTAATGAAAATGTGATTAAAATAAAGGAAATAGTTATTGCTCTAATTTTCCTATTATTTTCGAAAATTACAAGAAAAGAAAGAAGGAGATTTTCTTGGAAATATTTTATGGAAGATAAGTATTCTTGCAATACAAGATTATCTCATAAATTCAAGAATCTTTGACTTTGACTTTTCTTGGGGTAAATTTCAAAAATTAGCATAAGATAAAGAGGAAAATAGAATATATGAGATATATTCAAGATTGTATCTTGGAGAAGATACAAGGAAATTTTCCATGAGCCCTAATACCACTAAATTTTCGCCCCCTCTCATCTTATAAATACGGGATGAATTTTTCATCCCCAACACAATTCCAGTCTAGTAAAAATTAGAAATCAACAAAGGTGGTGCAATATATATTTTCTTTATTCCTTTATTATAATTGTTCGAGAGTATCTTCCACCGGATAACGAGCAAGGGCTAAGGGAAATACTTAAGAAGGCACTTGGGTTGATCCGTTCCATCGTCTCAACAGTTGTCTCTTCAAGGGTAAGATTCGTGTAAACTCCTAGATTCTGCATGTGTAGGATTTTACGTGAATATTTTGTATGCATGTATGTTGTTGGTTATTTGGTATTTGAATTAATAGGTTAATTCATGCTAGTAGTAGATTGTTTATTTAAATTTGTATTTAAATTACACCTCGAATAGATCCGGGCAAAACGTTCCCCAACAAACTGCACACTGCATTCCACATTGCCCATGCGTATATTACAAAGAGAGAAAATGCACGAGATGAGATGGACCTATGCACCAATTCTGCACAATCCCGAAACGACCAATCTCGGCAAGGTGCTAACAACTCCCAAAAGATGGACTTTTTCCATCCCTAGTGGGTAAGATGGCAAAATATTAAAACATTGAGATGTAGATGTTACTGGACTTCCACATACGTTACACATACCCAACATTGGGACTTGGTGACGACGTAGATTCGCCAGTGCCACAATGATGTCTCAAAACACTTTCCACATAAAGACACGGACCTTCAGAGGTACCTTAAGAGACCATACAACTCGCCACCATGCTGCATCAGGGTCATCCGATGTAGCCCGATGAGGTTCGTAGAAATTGATGGCCAGTTTATATACCGACCGCACTGTGAAGAGGCCATGGTGCTCGTATCGCCAAAATATCAAATTTGGTTGCGTGTCCTTGGGGATTATGATTTGGAGTATTGCGTCTCGTTCGAACGGAAGAACCATATTATCGAGTAGGTCCGTATCCCAAGTTATGTCTGGCCTAATAAATTGATTCACCGTCAAAATTGGCTGCTGTTGATTTATTATGCATCCCAAGTTGAGGCCAGGGATCCACTGGTCCAAAAATGGGTTTATTTTTATTCCGTCCCCTACCCTCGTCATCAACCCCTCTTTGGGCTAATGGTCGTGCCCACAACAGTGAATGCCACATCGCAGAAGGATTCAAGCCGATAGCAGCCTGGAGCAGGGTAGTATGTCGAAACAATCGTACCTTGAAGACCCGGGCGACCAAGGAATTAGGATGTATGAGCATATTCCATACCTGTTTAGGTAGCATCGCCCGGTTAAATTGCTCTAGCCGTCAAAACCCCATCCCACCTTTACATTTAGGTTTTCCAAGTTCAGCCCACGTGAACTAGTGCATTCCGTTGGACGTCGTCGTCGTCTCCCACCAGAAACGAGCCATTGCCTGTTGTATCTGATTACAGATGTGTCTGGGCAGGTAAAAGCAAGACATATCGTATGCTGGAATTGCTTATAGGACTAATTTAATCAGTGTCTCGCGTCCTCCTTTGGAGAAAAGTCGCATCTTCCATCCGTGGAGTCGCTTGAGAATTCTATCCCGTATGTAACTGAATTCTTTTTATGCGTTTTATTATTCTACTTTTTCGTCTCTTTAAATCTAGATTTTGTTTTCGTGTTTTGCACCAGTTTTGTTGATATAGTGACACATTTTTCTTCATATATATAGCAACACCTTTGTGTTCATATATTAACACAATTTCAATATCTTACTTGCGTTACTGGAGGGACAAACATGTATTATTGTATTAAAGAAAAATTCGTTACTATATGTACAATACCACATTGTTGTGTCTATAGCAGCACATGTTTTTTGCACGTATTTTTTGGTTTGTCTTGCTCCATTTCTTGAAAAACCCGATTGAGCCAGTTGACCCGTGAAGGATCCTTAAATTAATGCTTTTATACCTCTAAGACTATCTTTATCGGTAGGTTTGGACGACCGATTGTAGGAAGAACACAAAAAAGGAAAAGAAAAAATCAAAATTGAAAGTAAAAGAAACGACCAAACGGTGCTGCAAATGGAGGTTGTGCACACTTTCGAATTTCAAATGTGATATGTGACATTTTTCTATTGGTTAACATAAATTTTATTTAAATTAGTTTTAGATTTTTTTAGGATATTGTTATTTATTTAAATAAGAAAAAATTATATGAAAATTCTTAACTTTTTTTTTTTTACAAATAGAGATCAATATTGATATATTTTGAATTACAATCTCGTATTCTCCATCTTCTCTTCAACTTATATTATTTCTACTAATTTTTTATTTTCTGACAAATAAATAAATATTGACTATAGATAATATATTTTCTCTCAAATGATTTAGTATATTTTTTACACCTTTTAAATATAATTTTTTTAATTATAGATATTATGTAAAAAATCTTGACTATTAATCTTAATTTAATATTGACTAATAGATCCATTGCAATTTATTGAACGAGAAAAATCAAATCATGAAGAAAGAAAAATGAAGGATAAGCAAGAAAAAAATAGCAATTTCCAGCGTTTAAAAAGAATATTGAACAGATCAAGATCTGTGCAATATTTCATATAAGAATTTACATTTACTTGATATCATTTCATACTCTCTCCGTTTTATATTGTTTGTCACTTTTGAACTTAAATTTTGTTTCAAAGTTATTGTCATTTTTGTAATTTTTTCACAATACACTTTAATTTACCACTAAAAAATATATTTTTCCGTACACACCTTCTCTTCTCTTTTTATTATTATTATTATTATTATTATTATTAGAGAATAAATCAGTCAAACGACCACAAGATAAAATAAATTTTACCATATCTCGAACTCAAGAGCTCGGGGTTTTAAGTAGTGAAATTTTAACCAGTTAAGCATATATACACACTTGAGTATATAATAAACACTTTTAGTCACAAAGGCACATACTTTGCTTGACCAAAGGAATCAGCCTTCCTATTGATTTGTTCCTAGGTAAAAATAATATTCATCACACATGCAGCCCAAAGGCACGTGTACTAGTTAAATAAATTTAGCACCCATCTAAGAAATGACATAAGAAATACTAGTAAATAAATAATCAATTCTACGTTACCCAAAGAAGAAGATTCATTATTTTATTTTGCGTTTAACGTACCTAATATTTTAAAATAGACATTGTAATGATCATTCACGTTAAATAGTTAAAAGTTACGTAGATAAATAAAAAAAACAGATATAAATTGTTGAATAAATGATTGAATAAGTTAATGAGAATTAATATTTATATATTCGTCTTATGCACAAGAATTTGCCATTTTAAAATTTATTATATAATTAGATTACCTACTTATTGAAGAGATATATTTTTATGAAATCATCTCACCTCAAATAATTAAAATTCGTCAAGTTATTTAAAATTAAAGTAGAAATTGATTACAATTAAAATTCATCAAGTTATTTAAAAGAAAAGTAGAGATTGAAGGCAGGTATATATAAATGGTTAAAGAATGGGTCATACAGGTGGACGATGCACTCATAATGCATGTCAGAACTATACAATTTATTATACCGTGCAAAATGCAATTTATTTACTTTATAATTATTTTTTTCATATTAATAATTAAACGATTCAATATAAATAAATTGTATTTTTTAATATAATAAATTATATAATTTTAAAATACCCTATAAATATAATGGACACTCGGTGCATGCAACACTTAACATCTCTCTCTTGCGTAAGTGATATAGAATCCAACTAATTGAATTTTTATAATTTCCCACCTGCATCTTTCTCTTTCGTAAGGGTGGCTTGCATAGACAATACAAGAGTCTCCATTTAAATACACACCAAAAAGTACAAAAAAGTTGAGTAAGGCCAAATAGGTTGCAACTCAAATTAGTCAAAATTGTGTGCCTTTCTTGAATGTCAGGGCCGACTTACACGCCATTCGAATTTAATAAAATATATTTCAACTTTGTAGTAAATTTCTTTTTCTCTTGGAAATTCGTGGAGAGGTCTATTTATATTTAAATATGCATTTAAACATTGTATTTTAGATTTTAATTAATTTATTACAAAGTGATATAGGTATGGAAAAAACCCAATTAGGCAATTTTCTTACTTGATGTGTCATACACCACATAGATAAGTGATTTTAGGCGTCGGACAAATTAATAATTAATATGTACGAAAATATGTGTTCTCTTACCTAATTTTATATTGAGAAAGTCATATGTGAAATATTGCACACTAGTGTTATGTGCAATACAATATAAATAAGACAAAAGTTGCCTAAATTTCGCGGGTCAGGGCGGCGGGTCAGGTCAGGGCGGGTCGGGCGCAGGCGCGGGCAGGGTGGGCAGGGCGCGGGCAGTGGGTTCAGGTTTACATAACAACTTGATGTGTTACTACATGAGCAAAATAGTGTTACCCTATGAGCAAAAGAGTGTTACTACATGAACAAAAACCAATACAAACGCATAAACAAAACCAGAACAAACGGAAAAGAAATTCTCAGTCCAAAATTACAGATTTACATAACAACTTGATGTGTTACTACATGAACAAAAGAGTGTTACCCTATGAGCAAAAGAGTGTTACTACATGAATAAAAAACAGTACAAACGCGAAAAATATCATCAGTAAAAGAGTGCTACTACGTGAACAAAAATCAGTACAAATGCATAAACAAACCCAGAACAAACGGAAAAGGAATTCCCAATCTAAAATTACAGATTTACATAACAACTTGATGTGTTACTACATGAACACAAGAGTGTTACCCTATGAGCAAAAGAGTGTTACTACATGAGCAAAACCAGTACAAACGCGAAAAAAATCATCAGTCTAAAATTACAGATTGTGAAATTGAGAAGAATATGGAAGAGAAAAAAGAAAAAGAACATGAGAAGAGAGGAGAAGGAAGAACCCAAAAAAGCAAATACAGAAAATAAAATCGAAAAATCAAGGTCAGGCTGACGCGAGGAAGAAGAAGAAGCCGCCGCGTGTTCGAAGTGCCGAAAAAAAAAAAAAAACCCAATGAACCTATAATTGCACATATGACTTGTATGCAATATTGCATACAAGTTTTTGCGTTTTATATTTCACATTATCGTTTTATTTTTCCATTGCATAATTTCTAAGCTGTCTCGAGTTTACAGGAAATTTCCACTATCTAAGAAATTTAAATATTATCAGTAATTAAATTTAAAAATAATATCAAGAAAACAGAAGAGGAGATTTTAAGATGTTGAAATTAATTTTATTTATAGTACTTTCTAAAATAATATTTTAAGGGTAAGTCTTGTATGCAAGGTCAGGTGCACCATGCACCCAATAATGTATTTTAGAGAACTTACGATTTTTTGCACTGAAATTCACAACTTGTTACATTGAAATGTGCAATTATAATTTACAGACACATGTTGCACATTTCAGCTGCAGGTTTCATTACAATAAGTTACAAATTTCTAAAATATATTATGCAGTGTATGGTATACCTGGTGCACGGATGGTCCACTCATATTTTAATGATGCTATGGCTCGAGTCGGAGGACAAAATCCCATTCCTTATATGATCAAAATTATTCTTAATAAATGAATGATTATGATTTAAATATTAAAATATTATGAATAATTTTTCATAGAATTTATTAAATTTGAAAATAAAAGCTTTATTATAGAGATAACAAGTGATTCAGCTTTAATAGTTAATAGATTTAAATATATTAGAAATATATAAGATGAAATGTCAAATGTGTTATGATTGATATCACAAGGAACTCGTGTTCAATAACATCAAATGACTGACGGACAACAAATACAATTTGAATGGAAGCTGTTTTTATTAAATACAAGTTGAAATTAGATACGTACTGCTATATTTAATAGTTGACTTTGACTAAACCATATAGCATAACCTTCGGTGCAGTGTTGGTGTCAGTGTGATTTGCATGCAAGAAATTTTGGTTAAAATGCATCACTTCTTTGAAACACCAAGTTAAGTTCATACTTCATACATATGTGTATGTAAGAAACTAAAATCGATAGGAATTAGGTAAACCAATAATTGAAAGAATTGATTATATCTTTAACGAGAAATTGATTATATTTTTAATTCTCATTATTGTTTTCATTATTAGATTAGCGTAATTGTTGGGATTTTGTTGGGAGATGAATTTAATAAAAGAAGATTTTGATTAGATCCCAAAACTCCTGAGTATGACATGTTAAGGATAATCTTGATAGATGAGTCAGGATTCAGTTTTAGAGTGTTCAGGATGTTATCTGCACATTGTATAGTCAGCAGATATAGATCAGGTTAGATTCTGAAGATTCTGAAGACTCAGTAAGTTTCTGAAGAAACTGAAGTTTCAGTATGAAACTGAAGTTTCTGAAGTTTCAGTATGAAACTGAGAAACTGAAGACTCAGTGAGAAACTGAGAATCTGAAGACTCAGTGTGAAACTGAGAAACTGAAGACTCAGTATGAAGACTCAGTATATCAGTCAGTATAGTGAAAACTCAGAAGACACTGAAGACTAAGAAGACACTGAAGACTCAGAAGACTCTGAAGACACAGAAGAACAGAAGACTGAAGACTGAAGACTGAAGACAAAGGATACTGAAGGCACAGTAATTACTGAAGACTCAGTAATGTACTGAATGCTCAGTATAAACCTGAATGTTCCGAGCACTGAAAATATCTATCTGAAGGATACAATACTGAGAAAAACACGATTACTTAGAAAAATAGATATTGCCCAAGACATTCAGATGCAGACAAAAGGAACTAAAACAAAGTGTTGTTAAGGTTATATCACTCAGAGATATTGACCAAAAAAAGAGCCGTTGCGTTTATCTACTTAACTGAAGACAACAACCAATCAAAAGAAGACAACACTGTACTTTACTGACACTGAAAGCGACAGGTCACTGAAGCATGTCAGTAGTACTATGTTCCAGACTGCAAAAAGTGGTGACTGGCTGCATGAAATGCACTTTGCCTAAAACATGCTAGGGAGTGTCAAACCCTAAATATAGCCGTTCATCACACACCATAAGAGGAAACTCATGGAGCTATCTCTTCCAACGGATAGTTTTTCAAGAGTGACCTTGGTGCATGCCTATAAATACTTGTGACCATCTACATTGAAGGTTATGGGAAATTTGTAAGCAACTCAAGAGCTCAAACTTATTATTGCAAGTTGAAGCACTCAAAAACCCAAGAATTTCCCAAGTGCTTTATATCGAAGAGAGCTCATTCACTAAGCCTAGTTTTGATAAGATATATCCAAAGCTTAGTCGAGATATCCTAGCCTTTGCATTGTACTTAATTGTAAAGGATATCTCATCCTAGTTGGAAACCAACCAAGAAACCCCAAACCCTTTGTAAGGTAGTTTGAGTGTGATTGTTGGTGAGTTGGAGTTGTAAAGAGTTAGTAAACTACATTAAGGTAGTCAGAAAGCTCTAGAGAAGAAGTGGGTAAGCTATCTTGGATAGTCAGAAAGCTTGTGTGTGTTTTGAGTAAGTAAACTACAGAGGTAATCATATAGCTCAAAATAGAAAGGTTAGTAAACTACAGAGGTAGTCAGAAAACCTTAGGAAGTAGAAAGGTTAGTAAACTACAGAGGTAGTAAAAAAACCTTAGGAAGCGATTAGAGAATTTCTCTGAAGAGATCAGAGAGAGTGGACGTAGGAGCTTGAGTCTCTGAACCACTATAACTTGCTGTGTTATTTGCTTTCTGTACTGCTTTGATTAACTGTTGCATATCTTTAAACTGAAAGCATATTTTCACTGATACATAGTTGGAATCAATCCACTGATATTGCATATAACTGAATCACAGCCTACTCACTATTCCATTAAAAAGGAAGTTTTCAGCAAAGCATAAACGAGTATAAACTTAGGGCCAACCATTCCGCACATCTGAGTAGCTTTTCAAGCAAGACTCAGTATCTCTGAAAGTACTCAGGCTCAGTTGGGATTATCTGAGGTTTCTGAAAGCAGCTCAGGATCACTGTCTCAGGTAGACTTTGACTCAGGGCGATTTGTGTTTCTCAGGACCAAATCATCAGGACAACCTGACCCAATCTGACCTCAGTGAAGAAAAAGTTTTAAAATCACTGAACACGTGTATTCCCCACCATACAAGTGTAAGACTCGTTTGCACCGGGACCAACAAGTGGTATCAGAGCAGTGGTTCAACTTGACCACCTGCTTTGTTGACCATAGTCTTATTTGCTAAAGATTCTTGTGGTCTATCTGAACAGATCTTATTTGCTGAAATCTTAAAAGACTCAGACATAATGTCTTCTCAGAAACTTCCCATGTTCTCAGTAGAGAACTATGATTTGTGGAGACTGAGAATGCAGGCTCACCTGTATTCTAAGCATGAACGTATGTGGAGAGTGGTCTCTGAAGGACCATTCCAATTCACTGTGGTGAATCCCAGAGTTACAGAAAATGAGAGAAATGATCCCAGGACTGAATTTCCTAAGTCTGATGATCAACTTACTCCTGAGGAGAGGAAGTTAGTCAATCTAGACTATATTGCCAAAGACACACTATATAGCACTATTGATGATGGTGTGATGGGAATGATTTCTCATTGTAATACTGCCAAAGAAATATGGGATACACTAGCTGTAATGTGCCAAGGCACAGATCATATCAAGGAAAACAAACTTTCAGTTGCCATTCTAAAGTTTGACAGTTTTAAAATGGAAGATGGTGAATCTATTGACAAATTGGAAGTCAGATTCACTAGTATAATGACACTTGGAAAGAGATATCCACAAAGAGAAGTTGCATTGAAAATTCTTAGAGGTCTTTCTAAGAAATGGGATATTCATACAGTGGTGATTGAAAACACCAAGAACATTGATTCAATGCTGTACCAACAAGTCTTCTCTGAGCTGAAAGCTTATGAGTTTGTTATTGATAAGAAATCAAAGAAAGCTGATAGCAAAGATGATTCTTCATCTAGTAAAAATGTGGCTTTCAAAGCCAAGGATAAAACCTGTAAAACTAGAGAGTCTAAGAATTCCCTTGCTAAAAATCAGGATGAGCTAGAGGATAAGCTAGCACTGATGGGAAGGAGGTTTGAAAGGCTTAATAGTAGATATGGAAAATATAAAAACTATTACAGGAATCACAGGTACCAGAGAGATTCAAAGGCTGAGGACAGATCCACTGAAAAGAGAAAAGACTTGAAAGCTGAAGGATCTTCATCCAAAAAGAAGGACTCCAAGACAAAGGACGAAAGTGATCAGGATGATGATGCCAACAGATGCTATAACTGCCAAAAGAAAGGTCATTTTCAGTATGACTGTCCAGACCTAAGTGCTAAGGAGAGAAAAGAGAGGCAAACTAAAAGATACAAGAAGTTCTCCAGCAAGAAAGTCATGGTTGCAGAAGAAGAACACTCTGAGGAAGGTTCCAGCTCTTCAGATGAAATGTTCTCAGACAGTGATAGTGATGACATCTGTCTAATGGCTGTGGAGGAGGTAAATTCTTCTTTCTCTGTTGTTGCTCCTACACTAGCACAAGAGTTATCAAGTTCCACTGTAAACAGTCAATTTGACCTGATGGATTCTTTTGAGAGTCTGATGAAGGACTATGCTGTTTTACAAGAACTGCTGAATGAAACTCAAGAGCAGAACAAAGAACTGATTGCTGAAAATCTTAAGTGGAAAGACTCTAGAAATACTGAAATCACTTCTCGATTAATGGGAGCTACTGATGAACTAGATGTTCTGAAAGTACAACTCTCAGAAAAAGAGAAGTTGATAGAGACCCTAAATGGAAAATTAGAGAAATCCACTGAGGAGATTCAGTTGATCAGAACTAAGTTCAATGACCTCTCTGAGAAGCATGAAACTCTACAAAAATGCGAGGATAGTGCGCAGAAGAAGCTAGCTCTATTGAATACTGCATCTAAACTAATAGATGAAATTCAGAGTTATCAGAGACCTGCCACTATAAAATCTGGATTGGGATACATTCCAGGGGGAACCTCACAAGGTCATCTGAATGCTGCATCAAGTAGCACTAAGACAATCTTTGTTAAACAAGTGGCACCTACTCTTCGGACTGAAGAAATGCCCAAAGTTTTAGACAAGGGAAAAGGACATATGGTTCCAGAAAAACTGAATGTTCAGGTTAGAAAGCCCAAACCTCAGGTGAAGGCTAGAAAACCTGACCACTCAGTAGGAAAATTTCAGGCAAGTACTTCTAAGCCTCAGGCTAAGAATGCAAACCTGGAAGGATCTGCACTGAACCAGCAGAGGAATTTTCAGAAGAGTGTTACTCAACAGAGACATTCTCAACTGAAAAGACCAAGTCCTCAGAATACTGAAAGACCCCTATTTCAGTACAGGTAACCTAAACCCCACTTGCCTAAGGGTAAAGGTTACCTGAACCCAAGTCAACAAAGATTCAGACCAGCTGCACAGAAGCTAAAGCAATGGAACAAAAGGCCTGTACCCAAGAAAAATTCTAAGGCTCATGTTCATGCCAAGGCTAGCACTCATACACAGGACACTGCTAAGGCACCCAGAGTGGTAAATGTGTATGTAGATGTTTATGGAAGACAGATCAACCACTCTAAAGTGGTTAGAGTTGTCAGGCAGATTTGGATTCCGAAAGGTACAGCTAACTTGGTAGGACCCTTCACCAATTGGGTACCTAAGAATTGATCTATTTTTCAGGAGAAAAACAAGGGCACTGAGCTGATTGAAGATCACATAGTACTGATGAGTGGAGATGAAATGGCCCCTGCTGTATGGTATCTTGACAGTGGATGTTCAAGACATATGACAGGATTCAAGCAAATACTCAGTGACTATGTAGAGCAAAGAGGCCCTCAGATCACATTTAGAGATAACTCCAAAGGACAGACTGAAGGATATGGAACTTTGGAAATCGATTCAGTTCATATCCATGGTGTTTCATATGTATCTGGATTGAAGCATAATTTGCTTTCAATAGGCCAATTCTGTGACAAGGGATTTAATGTTGAGTTCTCTAAGAACTTATGTTATGTGAAAGATGATACCTCACAGAAAATACTACTGACTGGTACAAGAAAAGGAAATGTGTATCTTGCTGATTGGAGTTCAACTCCTAAAGATACATGTTTGGTTGCAAAAAGTTCCACAGATACCAGTTGGTTGTGGCACAAAAGGATGAACCACCTGAATTTCAAAACCCTGAATAAACTTGCAATATTAGCACTTGTGAGAGGGTTACCAAATGAAATGTTCAATAAAGAACATGTTTGTGATGCGTGCCAAAAAGGAAAACAAATTAAAGCATCATTTAAAAGCAAAGTAGATGTTTCTACTGAGAGAATACTTCAATTGTTGCATATGGATCTTTTTGGTCCAGTAACACCAGTGAGCACAAATGGCAGGAAATATACACTAGTGGTAGTTGATGACTACTCAAGATATACTTGGGTCATATTCTTACTCAGTAAGAAAGAGACTCAGATAAAACTGCCTGAACTACTGAAAAAGCTCAGTATTGAAAAGAACCTGAGTGTGGTCAAAACCAGATCAGATAAAGGAACTGAATTTATAAACCATATTATATCTGATTATTGTGCAGCAAATGGAATTACTCATGAAACATCAGCTGCAAGGACCCCTCAACAAAATGTTGTTGCTGAGAGAAGGAACATGACTTTAAAAGAAGCTGCAAGGACTATGATAGCTGAAGCTGATATTCCTAAAAGATTTTGGTCTGAAGCTGTCAACACTGCATGCTATTCACAAAACAGATCCATGCTGACCAAGAGTCAAGGCAAAACACCATACGAGCTTTGGAATGAAAGGAAGCCTCTTGTTTCTTTCTTTCGTGTGTTTGGTTGCAAGTGTTTCATACACAATAATGGTAAAGATCAGTTGAAAACATTTGATAGCAAAGCTGATGAAGGAATATTCTTAGGATATTCTGAAGTCAGTAAAGCCTCCAGAGTTTACAACTGTAGGACTCTTATTGTGGAAGAAACACCTCATGTTGTTTTTGATGAATCTACTTGTGTTCAGAAGAAACATGAACATGATGCAGAAGAACTGACCTAGAGAATCACCAGACTAAGCCTAAAAAAGAATGACAAAACATCCTCTATACCTGAAAAGAAAAAGTCAGACAAAGAAGTTCAGGATGGAACTCAGGATGGTGAGACTCAGGAAAGCCAACACAGCAAAGGTGACCAATCTGAACAGACACCAGTTTAGACTCAGGTATGTGATGCCAATGAAGATGTGGTCACAGCTGAGGCAATTTCTGAATCTATCAACCAAAGGGGAGCAAATGTCACTGACAATATTCTGAATGGAATTTTCCCTGAGGAAGATGATTCTCTTTCTCCTTTTCTGTTGTTCCTTGAGTTTAATGAACTGCCTGAACCTAATATTTCAAATGTTGAGGATATTATTGAAGGGGGAACATCTAGAAGAAGTTGAGAAGGTTCCATGGTGAAAGTTCATTATTCTCCTGCTTCCTATCAGAGAAAGAGCCTACTGAGATTGAAGAAGCTCTACAAGATTCTTATTGGATTACTGCTATGCAAGAGGAGCTGAATGAATTCTCAAGGAATGAAGTATGGGAGCTAGTGGATAGGCCTGAAAGGCACAATGTTATTGGAACCAAGTGGGTATTCAAGAATAAAAGAGATGAGAACAACAACATTGTAAGAAACAAGGCAAGACTAGTTGCACAAGGTTATTCCCAAGAAGAAGACTTGGATTATGATGAAACCTTTGCACCTGTTGCTAGACTAGAAGCCATCAGATTATTTCTTGCATATGCTGCCCACATGAAGTTCACAGTCTATCAAATGGATGTGAAAAGTGCATTTCTGAATGGTGTGCTTAAGGAAGAGGTTTATGTGGAACAACCTCCTGGTTTCAGACAGAATGACCAAGTTTACAGGCTCAGAAAAGCCTTGTATGGTCTTAAGCAAGCACCAAGAGCATGGTATGATACTCTTTCTCAGTTTCTTACTAACCATGGTTTTATCAAAGGATCTGTTGATAGAACTTTGTTCAGGATAGAAGAAGGGGAAGATATCTTACTTGTTCAGATATATGTAGATGACATCATTTTTGGATCTCCAAATCATCAGTTGTGTGAAAAGTTTTCTACACTGATGAAAGGTAAGTTTGAGATGTCTATGATGGGGGAGATGAATTTCTTTGTAGGACTTCAAGTGAAACAATCAAAGGAAGGAATCTTCTTCAACCAAGCAAAGTACACTAGAGATCTGATTGCCAAGTGTGGTGTACAGAATTGCAATGCAGTTAGAATTACCATGAATACTAACTACAAGATGGATCCTGATCCTGAAGGCAAATCAGTAAGTCACACTGATTATAGAGGGATCATTGGATCATTGCTCTATCTCACAGCAAGCAGGCCGGATATAACATTTGCTTTTGGGATATGTGCAAGATACCAAGTTAATCCTAAGGCTAGTCACATGGAGGCTACCAAGAAGATACTGAAGTATCTTAAGGGCACAGTGAATAGAGGATTGTGGTATCCAGCTGATGATAATCTTGAATTAACTGGTTATTCAGATGCTGACTATGGAGGCTGTAGAATTGACAGGAAGTCCACTATAGGAACTTGTCAATTCCTTGGAAGTAAGCTGATATCCTGGTTTTCAAAGAAACAGACCTCAGTAGCAACCAATACTACTGAAGTTGAATACATGACTGCAGGAAGCTGCTGTGCACAGATTCTTTGGCTCAGACAACAATTAAGGGATTATAAGGTTGTAGCCAATGAAGTACCAATATTTTGTGATAATAATAGTGCTATTGCTATTTCACAAAATCCGGTATTGTAAAAGGAACTAAAACAAAGTGTTGTTAAGGTTATATCACTCAGAGATATTGACCCAAAAAAGAGCCGTTACGTTTATCTACTTAACTGAAGACAACAGCCAATCAAAAGAAGACAACACTGTACTTTACTAACACTGAAAACGACAGGTCACTGAAGCATGTCAGTAGTACTATGTTCCAGATTGCAAAAAGTGGTGACTGACTGCATGAAATGCACTTTGCCTAAAACATGCTAGGGAGTGTCAAACCCTAAATATAGTCGTTCATCACACACCATAAGAGGAAACTCATGGAGCTATCTCTTCCAATGGATAGTTTTTCAAGAGTGACCTTGGTGTATGCCTATAAATACTTGTGACCATCTACATTGAAGGTTTCGGGAAATTTGTAAGCAACTCAAGAGCTCAAACTTATTATTGCAAGTTGAAGCACTCAAAAACCCAAGAATTTCCCAAGTGCTTTATATCGAAGAGAGCTCATTCACTAAGCCTAGTTTTGATAAGATATATCCAAAGCTTAGTCAAGATATCCTAGCCTTTGCATTGTACTTAATTGTAAAGGATATCTCATCCTAGTTGGAAACCAACCAAGAAACCCCAAACCCTTTGTAAGGTAGTTTGAGTGTGATTGTTGGTGAGTTGGAGTTGTAAAGAGTTAGTAAACTACATTAAGGTAGTCAGAAAGCTCTAGAGAAGAAGTGAGTAAACTATCTTGGATAGTCAGAAAACTTGTGTGTGGTTTGAGTAAGTAAACTACAGGGGTAGTCAGAAAGCTGAAAATAGAAAGGTTAGTAAACTATAGAGGTAGTCAGAAAACCTTAGGAAGTGATTAGTGAATTTCTCTGAAGAGATCAGAGAGAGTGGACGTAGGAGCTTGAGTCTCTGAACCACTATAACTTGCTGTGTTAATTGCTTTCTGTACTGCATTGATTAACTGTTGCATATCTTTAAACTGAAAGCATATTTTCACTGATACTCAGTTGGAATCAATCCACTGATATTGCGTATAACTGAATCACAGCCTAATCACTATTCCATTAAAAAGAAAGTTTTCAGCAAAGCATAAAACGAGTATAAACTTAGGGCCAACCATTCCGCACATCTGAGTAGCTTTTCAAGCAAGACTCAGTATCTCTGAAAGTACTCAGGCTCAGTTGGGATTATCTGAGGTTTCTGAAAGCAGCTCAGGATCACTGTCTCAGGTAAACTTTGACTCAGGGCGATTTGTGCTTCTCAGGACCAATTCATCAGGACAACCTGACCCAATCTGACCTCAGTGAAGAAAAAGTTTTAAAATCACTGAACACGTGTATTCCCCCCCCATACACGTGTAAGACTCGTTTGCACCGGGACCAACAGATTTCATTATAATTAGCCTTTTAATTAATTCTCCTTATACAAACGTGTATATAAGAATTTTGTTGTAACACAGTATTGGCATAAGAAAATATCTTTCCCAAAAGTTTTGCATGTGCTCATGTTTTTTTTCATGGTACTAGAGCGGGTTAAAGATCAATTAGCTTCTGCATAATAAAATATTCATATAAAAATAAATTACCTCATGGGTGGTAGGCTGAGCAACTCGAGGCTCTGGATAATTGATTCAGAATCAAGCGAACATATAACATGTGATAACAGGTTGCTTGTTAATCAGAAGACCTCAGGGACCGAAGTGCCTATGAGGATTCCAAATGGTGAAGTAGTTCTAGTTGAAAGTATTGGAAGTGTGATTCTACCCAATGGATTTAAATTGAATCACGTTTTATATATACCAAATTTTAAATGAAATTAATTTCGGTTAGTAAATTGACGAAGGATATGAATTGTGTCATTACTTTTTTTCCCGGATTTTGTGTAGTCCAGGACTTACTTTCGAAGAACCTGATTGGACTGGGTAGGCACTGCGATGATTTTTATTGTTTGGAGCCAGTGGCTAAAGAAGGTATGGTTATGTCAGTCAATGTTGATTCGAAGATTTGATATAAAAGATTAGGGCATGCTTCAAGTTTAAAGACTCTGTTTCCTGGTTTTGATAATAATGGGAAAATTGGTGAGCATTGTGAATCTTGTTTGAGAGCTAAGTTAACAAGATTACCTTTTCCTAAAAGTACTATGCAGACAACTTACTGTTTTGCACTTATTCATTGTGACATTTGGGGTGCTTATTGTTGTAACGTGAATAAACCAGACTCACAGAAAAGTCATAAAGATGACAAGTCGCCGGTCAACGACCAGATAAAATGAATTAAGGCAAGAACCTATTGCCCAAGGTCAAATAGGTCGCTGTTAGCGACTAAGAAGAGCGACTTGAAACAAGAACTCCACAGGCCGGAGGTCGTGAAGTCGCGAATCTTACCAATACGAAGCAAACACCCAACAAGCCGCAAGATCCGCCCTTGAAGCTCAGTCCGCAAATGGCGCCCACTAACTAAGATGACCATTGACCCAGCAAGGCAAAATTCTCGGTTAACGGGATTGAAGCACCATTAAATGATATTCCTTGTATAATCGCCCGCCCATGTGTGGGGATTCTAATATAAATAAACCTCAATGGCCATATTTGAGGAGGTTGGCATTTTAGTGTTCTTAGGCAGAAAATAATAAAACATTCCTGGCTTGGTTCGCCCCCAGACGTATTCTAATTTACAGATGAACTGGGTCACCAAATTCCAATTTTCTTATTGTATTTATGTTCATTTCAATAGTTAATTCATCGTAGATAATCACTTGTTGGTCAGAATATTATTCGGAGCACAACAATTGGTACCGTCTGTGGGAAAAGTCTACTGATTGTTCAAACATTCTTTAGAAAACCCACCATCCATCCATTTGTAATGGCGATCAACCAGAATGACGCTACAAGACGTGAAACCGATGCTCGTGATGGGGTGGAGGCTTCCCTAAGCTCCCATCATTCTCGCCAAGTGGCTGATACTTCCGTTCCAGACTGGGGGAGTCTCATTCGGACCCCTGAAGATGAAAATGTCGTTATGGCTGTCCTCAACAAGAGGCAGCTTTCGATGGCCCAGAGGAACAACTCCCGATCAAGAGGGCTGACTATGGCGCGGGTACCTCTAAAGGCAAGGGCCCCCTAATTTGGGAGGGATGGTCAGCTAGCCAACTGGCCTTCCTGGCGGCGAAAAACATCAACACCCAAGACTACCGATGGCCCCAGACTGAAAGACCAGTGATTTTGAACAACGTGTTCGACCGCCTCGGAAATTGGGGGAACAGAAAGCTCCAGTGAATGTTGAGGATGAGGCCCATTCCCATCCTCGAAATGAAGAACAAGTAGAACGCGACCTCGTGTATGCACTGATTGTGCACCACATCGAGGTGCCAAAGGGCTCCGCCGTCAATAACAGTGGCGGGTGGGTGTTTTCCCAACCTCAGATCCTCGTTATGCTCAAGTGGCTACATTGGCCCGTACGGTCCAAGCACTGGGTACAATGGTCACCCTGGCGCCCACCCAACGAAAAAACAACACAATGGCTATAGACCGCAACAGTGGGAGCTCGGATCCAAGGGTTCATGTAGCGAAATATAATTCCTACATGGCATCTATGGGAGCAATCGACGCGACCAAGTGTAGGTTATTCTCACTAACATTGAGCAACCAGGCTCATATGTGGTTTACCTCACTACCGCCTTTCTCCATGGACACTTTCAAACAGTTTGCCAGACTGTTCTTGAGCCACTTCTTAGCAATGGCTCCCCGACCAGCAACCAAGAAGCGCCTGATGAACACTCAACAATGTGAGAATGAGTTTGATCGATCCTACGTTAAAAGGATCGACAAACTCATCCTTGAAGTAGATCCCTTAGGGGATGAGGCAAAACTGCTTGGGGCCGTTAGCAGCCTCAAAAAGGGAACCAAGATGTGGCAGCTCATGACCTCCGATTACCCAACAAGTTACACTGACTTTAGAAAGCGGGCTAACGACTTGATACACACTGCAGAACTTCTAGAATCCCAACTCTCCGAAGCCAGGGAAGTCGCGGAGCCGAAGAGAAGTTCCAAGAAAATTAGGGGCTACCACAAGGCACCTGACAACTTCAAGCCGTTCAAAGAGACGATACCGGTGAAGTTGATGAAAGTCCTAGGCATGACTCTTAATCATGTCTACACACATATCAAAGGTCGGGAATTGCTCCTCCCGCCTCACCCGACCAAGGACAAGAACAAGCAGAACCCAAACAAGTTCTGCCACTACCACGACCAAGCGAGTCTCTACAAGAGTGAGTGTGGAGACCTATTGAAACAACTCTAGAGACTGTATGAGGATGGGTTTGTTGGGATTATACTGGAAAGTATGCTTTTACTTTGTATAACCAAAACTGAATTTCGGACTTATTTACTGAAATAAATTGTTTATCACTGATGCTTTAAATATCATTGAATGTTACATATATTACTGCATAACTGTTCAATAAATAGTACATGTTAAATTGTAGTTAATTTAGTGATACCAGATCACAGAAGATTAAATTAACAGTCCCTTGTAACTAAAAGTACACCATTCACGACCTAGATGGAAATGAACAAACCATCGTGAAAGGTTGAAGTGTAAGGCTCAGATTGGTTTGTCTTGACCAAGAGATTACACTAGTGCATGACTGATGCACTGAAGAGGGCCTACAGGAGGACAAATTCTTCAGAACTGAACTACGAAGAATTAGACCTCAGTGGTTAGTTATTTCTTAATCTTCGTCCCTTAAATAGGATTGCGTGTGGTTAGTAACTATTGCTTTGACTTATTACGGGTAGAGAATCAAGGAGATTAAATACTTTATATCTTGGGCAATATTATTGGTCACATGCGATTGCTAAGATTTAATACGGAGAATCGTGTGCAAGTACGCTTGTTCGATTTGCCCCCTTGGGAGGTGCATAAGATTTATCATACCAAATCTTGCAAGTGGAATTTGTTTCCGGTAAGGATAATAATGTTGAACCGTTCCTTAACCATGGATAAAAGATATTAATTAATGAAAAGCTATTTCAGTGGCTTGAATTAATTAATGGGCTAGATAATCTTAAACACGGGAAATAATAACCGGGAGCCATATTAACTGTAATATGGGTTAAGATGGATAGTGCAATATTAATTATGTAGTGGGATTAATTAATATTTACGAGCTTGAATAATATTGTGGCTCAATATTGATAATTCAAGATCCATTGGAAGGTCCAATCTTAATTCTCCTAAAGGCCCCCCAAGTAACCCAACATAAAGTCCAATAACTGAAAAAAAGGTGTTTAAAAATAAAATAAATTTTGTTGCTTATTTTTTTCTAATATTTTTCGAAAATCATAAATAAAAGAGGGAGAAAGATTTTCTTTGAACTTTGTTATGGAATGAAGATATGTATTCTTGGAATACAAGATTATCTCATTAAATTCAAGAAATCTCCCACTTGGTTATTTATGGTGAGATTTTCGAAATTTTCAAAGAATAAGGGAATGAAAGATTTTCTTGATTTTCTTGAAAAGATATTACGGAAGATATGTATTTCTTGAAATATAAGTATATCTCATAAATTCAAGAAGATCCAAATCTTGGAATCTTGATCCTTATTATTTTCGAAAATTCCATAACAAGAGGAGTTGGGATTTTTGTGGAATATTTTAATTATGGAGAAAAGAATATATGAGAAATATTCAAGATTTCTTGGAGATCAAGAAAAAGATTTTCCCATATTATTTTATCACTAAAAATTTGACCAACACCCTCTATAAATAGGGGATGAGTGTTTCATTCCCAAGTACAATTCCATGTGCTGGAAAAATTAGTAAATCCACAAAGGTGGTGCAACAAATTTTTATTTTCCCTTTTGTTAATTGTTAGCGAGTTCCCTTCCACCGGATTGACGAGCAAGGACTAGGGAATACTTGGGAAGACTTTTTGGTGTGTTCTTATCAACGAGACCATTGCCACTCCAAGAGGTTAGTTCACGTAAACCCATTGCAATTCCGCAAGCGTAGGATTTATGTGAACTGTTTATATGCATGATTTGTTGTTGAATTATTATTTGAATTAATATAGGATTAATTCATGCTAGTAATAATTGTTAGAATTAAATTTGTATTTAAATATTCATCCCGAATAGATCCGTGAATAATTTCCTAACAACTGGTATCAGAGCCTCGGTTTCGGGCTCTGATTTTTAAATTGTAATTTAATTCATTTTCATTAAATTTGAAATTGGATAGTAGAATTGCTAGATCTTTTTCACAGGTATCCAATTGTCATGGAATTTAATGTGTTTAATTTATGCATGCATATAAATTGTGGTTTTTTAATTCGATTCGTTCGAATTCATTTTGCCTCGTGAGAAAATCCACCAGTAGATTAGGATTTGTTTGATTTGATCAATGTAATAGACTAGTCTGGATCTAGGTTTATTTATTTTTGTAAATAAATTGAAACCGGATCGTGAGCCAAGACGAAGATGAAGAATTAAAGACGAATTGATCCGGAACAAGGCGGGTGCGTGGGCGCGTGGGGAGGCCGACCAGACACGGGCGCTACAGACGGAGAGAGTGTAAAAGACCGTCGGCGCGATCGCAAGGGCGACGCTGGTGGAGGCACTCCACCGGATGCAAAGTGAGCGGAGGCGAGGCGGCACGCGAGGCAGATCGGCATGGGCGGGTGTCTTGAAACCCGAACGGGCATTTTGAATCTTGGCGCCTACCGAGATTCGCCGAGGGCTGCCGAGCGTGACACACTCTGCCAGGCGATGTGCGCCGGGCGCTTAGGCACGTGCGCACAGACGCTACTCGACACGGCCGGGGGAGTGCTAGGCGGGCACTCCAATCCGCGAGCTGGTCGTTGACATGGCTTGACAAGGTGTTTTTTTAAGACGGTCAAGTGGGAGCTTTTAGAGACGAACGATGAAGGCTATAAAGACGTTTTCTCAAGATCAAGACGTGACAAAAATTAACCATGACAATTGGATAAATGTGCCCAATATGTTTATTTTTTGTTTTGATGTTTATGCATTATTTAATGCTTATTTAATTGTGTTTAAATTTGCGATGCATGAGAAAATGTTTTGAAAAATCTCACTTTCGAAAATTACTAAGTATGCTTAAACAATTAATTGACAATTTTATTCTGGATAATAAAATTGAATTAATTTTTACCTCCATGATTTATTTATTTGTGAATTCTTTTGGAGAAATTCCCCGCACGGGACGGTCAAAAGATAGCTTTCACATGAATAAATTCCAAATGGATGATTGTGGATTATTACTAGTGGCGACGATGATCCTCCCCACGAGGCTCGTTCAAAGCGAAATAATAATTCTGTATTTAATCATGATTATTACTTAGGTATAAAATTGATATGCATATACTTCCCCGAAGTCCTTGTCAATTTTATATTGGTCAAGTGGGAGCCAACTATTAATTTGATATTAAAGGTTTGCAACTGTTCTTGTTTGTAACCTGCTTGAATGTGTTTAAATAATGACCCACCCCACGTGGCTTATTTAAACTGTTTTGAGATGTTGGCTGATGCATGTTCATATTTTTTTGAGATTTTAATATGAAACATGTGATTGAATTTTGTGATATATTTGTGCTTATGCATATTATTATTTAATTCAGTTCATCATGTCGCAACCTTTTAATCCACTGTTCAATATACTTAAAGACAATTTGCTTACTAGTGAAAACTATTTTGATTGGATATACAAACTAAAACCTGTCCTAGCCGCATCACCTTCCAAATGGGTACTTGATACACCAAAACCCAAAAAACCAGCTAAGGACGTCGGAATATGGGACAAGATGCTATATGGTGAATGGGAGCTGACAAATGAATTGATGAAGGATACAATTCTGGCACATCTGTCAGATGCGTTGAAACACCTTCATCAAGAATATGAGTCAGCTGCAGACATCTTACAGAATCTCGAAGCGATGTTCGCACATCAGACCTATATGGTAATCCAAAGTGTGAAGCAAGAAATTGCTGAATTAAAAATGGAAAAAGGGACGACTACAGCGCAGCACGTTCTTAGGGTTATGGTGCTATTTGAGGAGCTTGAGATCCTTGACGAAAAATGTGATTTCAAGACTAAGATTGATTTCATTCTCCAATTCTTACCAAAGAGCTATAATCACCACTATCTTGAGTATCTATTGGAAGATCTAGATTTTACAGTGGATGATCTTGTAAATGCTCTCACTTTGGTTGAAAGGGAAAGGGAGCGCGAGGAAAAGAACTTGGGAAAACAAAAATCTTCTTTTCATCCTAGGTCAAATGGTGATAAGGATGATGAAAAGTGAAGAAAGTTGAACTAAGCAGACTCAACATCAAATAAGAGCATGGAATCAAGCATGAGGAAAGTTTTGGAAAGCGGCGGAGTAGGACGCTCGAGGTCAGCCTGTTCCAATCCCAAAAGGAATGGAAAGAAAGGTAATTCTCACGCACTAGTTGTTGAAACTTGCTTAGCGGCGTATGCCTCCCATTTATGGGTGGTGGATACGGGATCCACTGATCATGTTTGTTTCACTTTATAGAGGTTCATGTGGACCCGACAACTTAGTGAGAGTGAGATCCTCATCACACTGGGCAATGCTACGAGAGTGGCAGCTGAAGCAGTGGGAGAAGTGCACCTGTCTTTTGAAGACAGAGTTTTAATTTTAAGAGATGTTCTTTACGTTCCGAATTTTAGAAAGAATTTAATTTCAGTTTCTAAACTTTACCTTGATGGATATTTTGTTACTTTTAATAAAGTTGTTACCATTTCTCTTTATGATAAATTTATCTGTCATGGAACGTTGTTGAATAATCTTTATACAATTAACTGTGCACACCACTCACGAAATGCATCCTATAACACATCAACTGTTTCCGAGAAAAGAAAACGTTCATCAGACGTGAACGAGGCACTTCTATGGCATCTAAGATTGGGACATATTAATCCAAAGAGGATCCAAAGGTTGGTTAAAGACGGTTCACTGGAGTTTCTCCAAGTTGAACCAATTCCAACCTGCGAATCATGTTTGGAGGGTAAAATGACCAAGAGGGCATTCGGAGCCAAGGGGAATAGATCCAAAGAAGTGTTAGAAATCGTTCACATAGACGTATGTGGTCCAATGTCAACCAAAGCAAGGGGAGGTTATGAGTATTTCGTCACTTTTATTGATGACTACTCAAGGTACGGTTATATTTTCCTTATGAAGCATAAATCTGAGACCTTTGAGAAATTCAAAGAATTTAAGGCTCAAGCAGAGAATCATAGGGAAAAACGTATCAAGTCTCTACGATCCGATCGTGGAGGCGAGTAGCTCAGCGATGAGTTTTTGAACTACTTGTCTGATAAAGGGATTGCATCCCAGCTAACTACACCCGAAACCCCTCAACAAAATGGGGTTGCAGAGCGAAGAAACAAAACTTATTTGTAAATGGTTAGATCTATGATGAGTTATGCGGATCTTCCCAAGTCGTTCTGGGGTCATGCCTTGGAAACAGCGGCTTACGTTCTGAACTTGGTGCCATCCAAATCGGTTCCCAAAACTCCCAAAGAATTGTGGACCCGGCGCAAGCCCAGTTTGAGACACATGAAAATTTGGGGGTGTCCGGCCTACGTGTTGGACAAGGAAGCCAGAAAATTGGATCCTCGATCAGAATTAAGGTTGTTTGTAGGATACTCTGAGGGAACAAAAGGGTGTATGTTCTATGGTCCCGAAGATCAAAAGGTGGTAATAAGCACCCACTTTAGATTTTTGGAAGAAGACTATATGAACAAAAGAAGACCCAGAAGTGAGATTACCTTAAATGAGCTAAGGGGGCTAACCTCATTGCCAACTGTACAAGATGACATACCAAATGACACACTTTCACAACAGGAACCTCGTTGTAGTGGGAGGGTTGTGAGACAGCCCGAGAGATTCATGGGGATAGGAGAGTCCTCGGACTTGATTCCCGGACAAGACGAATCAGACCCATGGACATATGACGAGGCAATCCAAGACAAGGATGCAGTTTCTTGGCAAACAACAATAAAAGCCAAAATGGGTTCTATGGATCATAACAGAGTGCGGGAGCTAGTCGAACCACTTAATGAGGTCAAACCCATTGGTTGCAAGTGGGTATACAAGAGAAAAAGGGGATCGGACGGGAAGGTGGAAACCTTCAAGGCAAGGCTTGTGGCGAAAGGTTATACTCAGAAAGAAGGGATCGACTATGAGGAAACCTTTTCACCTGTAGCAATGCTAAAGTTCATCCGAATTCTCTTGTCGATTGCTGCGCATCTCGACTTTGAAATCTGGCAAATGGATGTCAAGACGGCTTTCCTTAACGAAAGTCTTGATGAAGAAATCTATATGCAACAACCCCAAGGCTTCATTGAAAAAGGCCAAGAACACCTAGTTTGTAAGCTCAAGAAGTCCATTTACGGATTCAAACAAGCATCCAGAGCTTGGAACCAATGTTTTGATAATGTTATAAAGTCTTATGGGTTTGATCAAAACGAGTTCGAAAGTTGTGTGTACAAAAAGCGTGTCGGAACTGCATTGGTATTCTTAGTACTATACTTAGATGACATTCTGCTCATCGGGAACGATATAAAGGTGTTATCAGACGTAAGGGGGTGGCTTTCAAAGAAGTTTGATATGAAGGACTTAGGGGAAGCCGGGCACATCCTTGGGATCAAGATCACTCGAGATCGCAAGAAAAGGATGATAGGCTTATTGCAAGCTTCATACATAGACACTATCTTGAAACGATTCAACATGCAGGATTCCAAGAAAGGCTTCGTACCTTTCAGACATGGAATCCATCTATCCAAGGAAATGTGCCCTAAGACACAAAAGGAGATAGATGACATGAAATGCATTCCTTATGCTTCGGCTGTCGGAAGCCTTATGTATGCAATGCTGTGCACGAGACCGAATATCTACTTTGCCATTGGCATGGTGGCAAGATATCAAAGTAACCCGGGGAAAGAACATTGGACGGCAGTTAAAAACATTCTGAAGTATCTGAAAAGAACTCGAGATAGAATGTTAGTTTATCAGTCAGATAGTCTAATCCCCATCCGCCTACCGCAGATTTCGGATTTCCAATCGGACTTAGATTCGGAAAAAATCTACCTCCTGTAGTGTGTTTTGCATGGGGGGAGGAGCCATGACATGGAGAAGCGTTAAGCAGAAATGCATCGCAGATTCTACCATGGAAGCCGAATATGTAGCTGCTTGAAAGGCAGCGAAAGAAGTGGTTTGGCTCAAGAACTTCCTAGTGGACTTGGATGTAGTTCCGAATTTGCCCAGCAGAATCATTTTATTGTGACAATCGAGAGCGATTTGCAAATTCAAGGGAACCAAGAGCCCACAAGGCCAAAGAAACACATTGAAAGGAAATACCATCTTATACGAGAAATCGTTAAGAGAGGAGATATAGAGGTGGCAAAGATCGGCGTCGGAAGACAACCTAGCGCATCCATTCACAAAGGGTCGCCTCGTAATACATTTGAGAGACATGTGGAAGGAATGGGTGTCAAGACGATTTGCTAACTGCTTTGAGTATAAGTGGGAGACATTATTAGGTTCGTGTAGGTGACATTAGATGTCACTTATTAGGAACTACATGAGACATGCTATAGTATACTTAAAAGCAGACTTTGAGTATAAGTGGGAGATTGTTGGGATTATACTGGAAAGTATGCTTTTACTTTGTATAATCAAAACTGAATTTCGGACTTATTTACTGAAATAAATTGTTTATCACTGATGCTTTAAATATCATCGAATGTTACATATATTTACTGCATAACTGTTCAATAAATAGTACGTGTTACATTGTAGTTAATTTAGTGATACCAGATCACAGAAGATTAAATTAACAGTCCCTTGTAACTAAAAGTACACCATTCACGACCTAGATGGAAATGAATAATCCATCTTGAAAGGTTGAAGTGTAAGGCTCAGATTGGTTTGTCTTGACCAAGAGATTACACTAGTGCATGACTGATGCACTGAAGAGGGCCTACAGGAGGACAAATTCTTTAGAACTGAACTACGAAGAATTAGACCTCAGTGGTTAGTTATTTCTTAATCTTCGTCCCTTAAATAGGATTGCGTGTGGTTAGTAACTATTGCTTTGACTTATTACGGGTAGAGAATCAAGGAGATTAAATACTTTATATCTTGGGCAATATTATTGGTCACATGCGATTGCTAAGATTTAATACGGAGAATCGTGTGCATGTACGCTTGTTCGATTTGCCCCCTTGGGAGGTTCATAAGATTTATCATACCAAATCTTGCAAGTGAAATTTGTTTCCGGTATGGACAATAATGTTGAACCGTTCCTTAACCAAGGATAAAAGATATTAATTAATGAAAAGCTATTTCAGTGGCTTGAATTAATTAATGGGCTAGATAATCTTAAATACGGGAAATAATAACCAGGAGCCATATTAACTGTAATATGGGTTAAGATGGATAGTGCAATATTAATTATGTAGTGGGATTAATTAATATTTATGGGCTTGAATAATATTGTGGCTCAATATTGATAATTCAAGATCCATTGGAAGGTCCAATCTTAATTCTCCTAAAGGCCCCCCAAGTAACCCAACTTAAAGTCCAATAACTGAAAAAGGTGTTTAAAAATAAAATAAATTTTGTTGCTTATTTTTTTCTAATATTTTTCGAAAATCATAAATAAAAGAGGGAGAAAGATTTTCTTTGAACTTTGTTATGGAATGAAGATATGTATTCTTGCAATACAAGATTATCTCATTAAATTCAAGAAATCTCCCACTTGGTTATTTATGGTGAGATTTTCGAAATTTTCAAAGAATAAGGGAAAGAAAGATTTTCTTGATTTTCTTGAAAAAATATTATGGAAGATATGTATTTCTTGAAATACAAGTATATCTCATAAATTCAAGAAGATCCAAATCTTGGAATCTTGATCCTTATTTTTTCGAAAATTCCATAAGAAGAGGAGTTGGGATTTTTGTGGAATATTTTAATTATGGAGAAAAGAATATATGAGAAATATTCAAGATTTCTTGGAGATCAAGAAAAAGATTTTCCCATATTATTTTATCACTAAAAATTCGACCAACACCCTCTATAAATAGGGGATGAGTGTTTCATTCTCAAGTACAATTCCATGTGCTACAAAAATTAGTAAATCCACAAAGGTGGTGCAACAAATTTTTATTTTCCCTTTTGTTAATTGTTCGCGAGTTTCCTTCCACCGGATTGACGAGCAAGGACTAGGGAATACTTGGGAAGGCTTTTTGGTGTGTTCTTATCAACGAGACCATTGCCACTCCAAGAGGTTAGTTCACATAAACCCATAGCAATTCCGCATGCGTAGGATTTATGTGAACTGTTTATATGCATGATTTGTTGTTGGATTATTATTTGAATTAATATAGGATTAATTCATGCTAGTAATAATTGTTAGAATTAAATTTGTATTTAAATATTCATCCCGAATAGATCCGTGCAAATAATTCCCTAACAGGGTTGCTAGACGAGTTCATCAAGCATCGCCGGGCAGACAAGGAGCCAGGACAGAGAGGTCGCCTCAGGCTAGAGGACCAAGCCGAAAGGAACCCTAACCAAAGGACTAGGCAGAATGAGCGACCAGTACTGCCCATGCCAGAAAATGAGGGAGGTCACACTATACACACACTCTCTCCACTCGGATCAGTAGGAGGCCTCACCCCGACTATCTCATCCAAGCTGCGTATGAAAGCCGAGATAAGAGAAATGGAGAACGCCAGGAAAATGGTGCTGTCGGTATTCTCCATGGCCGAGGAGGCGAACAAAATTGAATTCAGGGAAAAGGATAAGGCGGGGATTATCTACCCGAATACCAACCCCTTGGTGATCAAAGCCAACATCATGGGGACAACGGTATGCCGCCTACTGGTAGATGGAGGAGCCTTCTGCAACATCCTCTTCAAGAAAACCTTTGAAGATTACATCACCCAGTGCGATCACGTCGTAAAAGGCTTCGGGGATGCAACTGTGAAGCCGTATGGCATGATTCGTCTGGCCATCAAGTTGTTGTCTACCTTAGATGAAAAGGTTAGGACTACTAGGCTGCTAGATTTTCTTGTAATTGACCTCCTGAGTTCCTTTAATGGGTTTCTCGGGAGGCCTTTTAAACATGAGTTCGAGGCTGCGTCCTCAACTTACTATTTTTGTGTAAAATTCTCCACGAAGGGTGGGCTGGTCGGCACCGTTAAGGGTGACCAGGTGGATGCAAGAGGATGTTCAATTTATTATTCGTCTTGTTTCAATTCCACATTTAAATCTAGTATACAAATACTTGTAATAGATATCTATATGCGATATAATGAATTGAATGCTGAAAAGACGAACAAGAAAAGAAGTCGGAGCAACCTCGATCCAAGAATAGGTCCCGAACCTGAAGAGTTCCTAATCGAGGCTGAAATCGACGACCCCCGACAAGAAGTCCCAAGAGCCATCCCGGGAGAAGAGCTCGAGAAAGTGAAGATAGATCCCGCTCGGCCAGATTTGGAGGTCATCATAGGCTCCAATATACCTGGCGACCTAACGGGGGAAGTCATTGACTTTCTAAAAAAGAGCCTAAATGTTTTCACCTGGTAACAAAAGGATATGGTCGGCATCGACTCGCAAGTCGCATGCCATCGACTTCATATCGATCCAAGTCGGAGGCTGATAGCCCAGAAAAGGCAAAAATTTAGCCCAGAAAATACGCGGCACTTGCTAAAGAAGTAAAGAAATTGTTGGATAATGACCTGATCACTCAGGCCGACCAGCCACAATGGGTTTTCAATGCAGTCTTGGTGAAAAAGTCCAACGGTACGTGGCGACTTTGTATCGACTTTACCGATCTCAACGAAGCATGACCAAAGGATTTCTTTCCTATACCACACATCGACCACCTGATAGATAATACGGCTGGTCACGAGATGATGTCATTCATGGATGCCTTTGCGGGCTACCACCAAATAGGCATGCATAAGCCAGATCAACAACATACTTCTTTCCTGACAGAGAAGAACCTTTAGTGCTGGAAAAGGATGCCTTTCGCCTTGAAGAATGTAGGGGCGACCAACCAAAGATTAGTCAACCACATGTTTGCGGATCAGATCGGCAAATCTGTGGAGGTTTATGTAAACAACATAGTCATCAAGAGTCTTAAAAAAGAAGACCACCTTTCCACCTCGCTCAGACCTTCGAAATCGTGAGGAAGTTCAACATGAGTCTCAATCCCAAAAAATACAATTTCGGGTTTGAGTCAGAGAAGTTCCTAGGAAAGCAAGAGGGGGATAGAAGCCAATCCAGCAAAAGTCAAGGCGATTCTGGATATGGGAGCCCCCAGAAATGTGAAAGAGGTTTAGAAACTAATAGGTTGCCTAGCCGCTCTAAACATGTTTATCTCTCGAATGGGGGATAAATACAAACCACTGTTCGACACAATTCGCAAGAAGTCGAAGTTTGAGTGGACTGCAGAAAGCTAGGAGGCTTTCGATAAGATCAAAGCTTATCTGGTAGATGTGAGCATCTTATCAAAACCAGTTCCAGGGGAGAAACTGTTCTTATATCTAGCGTCATCAAAAACCGCATTAAGCACAGTTCTAGTTCGGGCAAAAAGTCAGGTGCACCTCCCCATCTATTTTATCAGCCAGACATTGAATGAAACCGAGCAACGATATCAACTTCTGGAAAACTGGCATACACTCTTGTCATGAGCATCAGAAAACTGAGGCCATATTTTTCGACCATCAGATTGAAGTGCTCACCTCCCTACCTCTTAGGAACATACTTCATCGACCTGACACAATAAGTCGGTCTCTCAAATGGGCCATAGAGGTCGGGCAATATAGGGTAACCTACTCACCTTGCCCGGCAATTAAAGCACAAGCCTTGACCGACTTTATAGTCGAACTGACTTTCCCGTCAGAGGCCAGCAGCTCGACCGGCCCGTCTTGGAAACTGTTTGTAGATGGCTCAGCAAATTCTCACAAATCAGGTGCAGGAGTCCTGGTCAGTCCAGAGGGCAGTTCTTTTCAGAATGCCATAACTTTCGACTTCCCAGCAACAAACAATGTGGCCAAATACGATGCCCTCATCAGTGGCCTAGAGATGTCCATAACAATGGGTATCAGGAGACTTCATGTACACACTGATTCCCAGCTCGTAGCTTATCAAGTCTCGGGAGAATATGAAGCTCGAGATGATAGAATGGCGACTTACAAGGAAGGCGTGAAAAGACTACTCCAGAAATTCAAACAAGTACATGTGAAACTGATCTCTCGGGATCTAAATTCACAAGCCGATGCTCTAGCTCGACTGGCGACTTCAGATGGGCCAGCAGAGATGAAGGATGTCACCATCACAAGACTCTTCTACCCCTCCAGTATCAACACACTGGTCGCATCCCTAGACACCCCAATAGCTGAGTAGAACTGGATGACACCCATGATCGAGCACCTGAAGAGTTGCGACCTACTGCAAGACAGAGTCAAGGCTTGACAATTACAGTTGAGAGCGGCCAAGTATACCCCATTGACGGAGAACTATATAAACGAGGCTTCAGCACACCACGCCTCAGATGTATCACACCAGAACAGGGGCAAACCATCCTGAGGGAGATACACGAGGGAGTGTGCGGAACCACGCTGGAGGGCAATCGCTAGCTCACAAAGCTACAAGACAAGGTTACTTCTGACCGACCTTGAGGGCAGATGCTATCGTATATGCACGAAGATGCCACAGATGTTAGATTTTTGCATCGTCAATCAAAATTGCCCCTGAAGAGCTTACCAGCATCCTCAGTCCATGGCCTTTTAAGAAGTGGGGGATAAACATCATTGGGCCACTCCCAACGACTCTGGGCAAAGTCAAATACAACCTGGTCGCTGTGGATTACTTCACAAAATGGGCCGAGGCAGAAGCTCTGGCAATCATAGACCAAGATCATGTCATCAGGTTCATATGGCGGAATAAAATCTGTAGATTCGGCCTACTTCAAGCTATCACATCCGACAACGGGCAGCAGTTCGATGGGCTTAAAATTGACACTTTTTTCCGAAAATGGAAGATCACCAAACTCTTTTCCACACCATATCACCCCTAATCAAATGGTCAGGTTGAGGCTGTTAACAAAATTATCAAACACACCTTGAAAATGAAGATTGAGGGAGGAAAAGGGAAATGGGCTAGCGAGCTGCCAGATGTCTTGTGGTCATACAGAACGACCTGCCGAAATTCAACTGGGGAGATGCCTTACTCCTTAAATTTTGGAACAGAGGCGGTTTTACGTTCAGAGGTCAAATTCCCAAGTCTCCAGACGTCGCGGCTTGTGATCGACCATAATGATGAAGCTCTTGCCAGAAATCTAGACTTGCTTGAAGAAAAGATACTAGAGGCCAATATGAGAAACGCAAGATACAGACAATAATCGGAGAAGTACTATAACTCTAAAGTATGACATCAAAAATTCAAGGAGGGAGACATGGTGCTAAAGAAAGTACTCAGTGCACCTAAAGGGACTTTTGGCCCGAATTGGGAAGGTCTACTAAAAATATCAAGATGCCTACCCAACGGAGCTTATGAGCACAAAAATCCAGATGGCACAATGGCTCAGTATCCTTGGAATGCGGCTCACCTAAAAAATACTATCAATAGGTCAAAGGTCACAACTTTGTACTAGCTTAGCTAAGTTCGATAAAGTGTTATCTTTCTTTACAAAATTCATATGTGTTCAAACCGAAGGGGGTCGCATGAATAAACATCGACCTCCCGAGGTACGACTTTCGACATAATGGCAGCGAGATCGCCACCTTAGCGGTGCGACCCCCCCGACTTCGTAAGACAACTAAACAAAGTTCACAAATAAGCCGTCAAACAAGTAAGACGACAAGAAGAAGTTCAATTAAATAGCAATGACAATAACATATGCAATTTTAAAGTCGCAGAAGGAAATCAAGTCGGCTCAATACGGAAAGAAAAATAAATAATTTCATTGATAATAAAAGGCCCGGAGGCCAATACATAAGAAAGCCCGAAGGCCGATTACATCAAGTGGCCTAAGCCAACAAAAACAGAGTAAAAAATACACCAAGCAACGAATCCCTAGGTCGTGAGGACGCTAGTCGGAACACTAATGTTCAAGTCAAGGCCCAAAAGCAAAGCTCAAGACCCCGACTTGAGGGGCAATTGTTGTAACGTGAATAAACCCAACTCACGGAAAAGTCATAAAGATAACAAGTCGCCGGTCAACGACCAGATAAAATGAATTAAGGCAAGAACCCATTGCCTAAGGCTAAACAAGTCGCTGTTAGTGACCAAGAAGACCGAATTGTAACAAGAACTCCACAGGCCGGAGGTCGTGAAGTCGCGAATCTTACCAATACGGAGCAAACACCCAACAAGCTGCAAGATCCGCCCTTGAAGCTCAGTCCGCAAATGGTGCCCACTAACTAAGATGACCATTGTCCCAGGAAGGTGAAATTCTTGGCTAATGGGATTGAAGTACCATTAAATGATATTCCTTGTATAATCGCCCACCCATGTGTGGGGATTCCAATATAAATAAGCCTCAATGGCCATATTTGAGGAGGTTGGCATTTAAGTGTTCATAGGCAGAAAATAATAAAACATTCCTGGCTTGGTTCGCCCCCAGACGTAGTTTAATTTACGGACAAACTGGGTCACCAAATTCTGATTTTCTTATTGCATTTCTGTTCATTTCAATAGTTAATTCATCGTAGATTATCACTTGTTGGCCGAAATATTAACCGGAGCACAACACTTATCGTACACCTTCTTTTACTGGTGCACATTATTTTCTATTTGTGGTTGATGATTTTAGTAGTGGTGTATGGTGTTTCATATGAAAAATAAGTTTGAAGTGCATCATTTTTTAATCACATTTTGCAATATGGTACGTAATCAGATCGAAAAAGGCAAATAAGCAATTTTATAAAAAGTAAAGAAAGAGGGGGCCCCAAAAGTAACCAGTACAAGAGAGAAAAAACTTCTATGACCCTAAAGTGACCAATAAACAAAAACATATAAGAAAATAGACTGTCCTAACAACGATCAACCCAAGACTCTAATAAATGCATTTTACGCAGGGGTTCATCACCAATGTCGAATGCGGCATGTGAATGAGATTTAGCTATGGCCACCATCTCTAAAATATTTTGTAGTTGGTAATATTTTCCGGCCAACAAAACAATAAATGTATATAAGTTTGAGTGTTTTGGCGATCAAAGCATGCAAACAACAAGAAATTGGTTACCCGGTTTGTCTTATGAACAAGATTACGTCCGAGGGCGTCCAGACCAGGTATGTGTTTATAATATATTTGCCTAAGAGTCTATATTTTCCCACCTCTTACAAGTATGGCCGTGGAGGCCTATTTATACTATCATTTCCGCCTCTAGGGCGGGAATTTACATAAGGAAAAGTGCAATAACGGAGTGTTGGGAGATGAATTTAATGAAAGAAGATTTTGATTAGATCCCAAAACCCCTGAGTATGACATGTTCAGGATAATCTTGATAGTTGAGTCAGGATTCAGTTTTAGAGTATTCAGGATGTTATCTGCAAAATGTATAGTCAGCAGATATAGATCAGGATAGATTCTGAAGACTCAGTAAGTTTCTGAAGAAACTGAAGTTTCGGTATGAAACTGAAAAACTGAAGTTTCAGTATGAAACTGAGAAACTGAAGACTCAGTGTGAAACTGAGAAACTGAAGACTCAGTGAGAAACTGAAGACTCAGTATGAAACTGAGATACTGAAGACTCAGTGTGAAAGTGAGATACTGAAGACTCAGTGTGAAATTGAGATACTGAAGACTCAGTGAGAAACTGAGAAACTGAAGACTCAGCATGAAGACTCAGTATATCAGTCAATATATCTAAGAAGACTCAGAAGACACTGAAGACTCTGAAGACTCTAAAGACACAGAAGACAGAAGACTAAAGACTGAAGACTGAAGGATACTGAAGGCACAGTAATTACTGAAGACTCAGTAATGTACTGAATGCTCAGTATAAACCTGAATGTTCCGAGGCACTAAAAATATCTATCTGAAGGATACAATACTGAGAAAAACGCGATTGCTTTGAAAAATAGATATTGTCCAAGACATTCTCATGCAGACAAAAGGAACTAAGACAAAGTGTTGTTGAGGTTATATCACTCAGAGATGTAACCGAAACGAGTCGTTGAGTTTGTCTACATTTAGCGAAAGACAAAAGTCAAAAAGAAGAAGACAACACTGTATTTTACTGACACTGAAAGCGACAAGTCACTGAAACATGTCAGTAGTACTATGTTCCAGACTGCAAAAAGTGATGACCAGCTACATGAAAAACAGTTTACCTAAAACGTGCTAGGGAGTCTCAAACCCTAAATATAGCCGTTCATCACACACCATAAGAGGAAACTCATGGAGCTATCTCTTTCAACGGATAGTTTTTCAAGAGTGACCTTAGTGTATGCTTATAAATACTTGTGACCCTCTACATTGAAGGTTACAGGAAATTTGTAAGCAACTCAAGAGCTCAAACTTATTATTGCAAGTTGAAGCACTCGAAAACCCAATAATTTCCCAAGTGCTTTATATCGAAGAGAGCTCATTTCACTAAGCCTAGCTTGATAAGATATATCCAAAGCTTAGTCGAGATATCCTAGCCTTTGCATTGTTCTTAATTGTAGATATCTCATCCTAGTTGGAAACCAACCAAGAAACCCCAAACCCTTTGTAAGGTAGTTTGAGTGTGATTGTTGGTGAGATTGGAGTTGTAAAGAGTTAGTAAACTACATTGAGGTAGTCAGAAAGCTCTAGAGAAGAAGTGAGTAAACTATCTTGGATAGTCAGAAAGCTTGTGTGTGTTTTGAGTTAGTAAACTATAGAGGTAGTCAGAAAGCTAAAAATAGAAAGGTTTGTAAACTACGGAGGTAGTCAGAAAACCTTAGGAAGTGATTAGTGAATTTCTCTGAAGAGATCAGAGAGAGTGGACGTAGGAGCTTTAGTCACTGAACCACTATAACTTGCTGTGTTATTTGCTTTCTATATTGCTTTGATTAACTCTTGCATATCTTTAAACTGAAAGCATATTTTCACTGATACTCAGTTGGAATCAATCCAACTGAAGCTACATATAACTGAATCACAGCCTAATCACTATTCCATTAAAAGGAAGGTTTTCAGCAAAAGCATAAAATGAGTATAAACTAAGGGCCAACCATTCCGCACATCTGAGTAGCTAGGACAGATAGTTATCAAACTGAACTTACTCTTCTGAGGGTTCCGTAAGTTAGTTATCTGATCCAAGCAGCTCAGGATCTCTGAAAACTCAGGATCAGTTGGGATTATCTGAAGTATCTGAAAGCAGCTCAGGATCACTGTCTCAGATAGACTTTGACTCAGGGCGATCTGTGCTTCTCAGGACTAAATCATCAGGACAACCTGACCCAAGCTGACCTCAGTAAAGAAAAGTTTTAAAATCACTGAACACGTGTATTCCCCCCCATACACGTGTAAGACTCGTTTGCACCGAGACCAACAAGTGGTATCAGAGCGGGAGTTCAAAAGATCACTATTTTAAGGTGATCACCTGGACTGATCCAATTTTTTTTAAAAAAAAAACCCCATCTTTGCAGTGGTTCGCTTGACCACTAGCTTTGTTGACCAAAGTCTAAATTGCTTAGACTTCCGTGGTTTTCTAAACATAAATATTTACTGAAATTTTATAAATCTCAGACATCATGCCTTCTACGAAGCTTTCAATGTTCTCAGTTGAGAAATATGATTTGTGGAAATTAAGAATGCAGGCTCATCTGTATTCTAAGCATGAAAGAATGTGGAGAGTGGTTACTGAAGGACCATTCCAATTCACTATTGTGAATCCCAGAGTTACTGAAGATGAGAGAAATGATTCCAGGACTGAATTTCCAAAGTCAGATGATCAACTTACTCCTGATCAGAGAAAGTTAGTCAATCTTGACTATATTGCCAAAGATACAATATATAGCACTATTGATGATGGTGTTATGAGGAAGATCTCTCATTGTGAGAATACAAAGGAAATATGGGATACACTTGCTGAGATTGCTAAAGAAGAAAAGGAGTCTGAAGAAAGTTCCAGCTCCTCAGAAGAAATGTGCTCAGAAAGTGACAGTGATAACATCTGTCTCATGGCTGTAGGAGAGGTAAGTTCTTCTATCTCTGTTGTTGCTCCTACACAAGCACAAGAGTTATCAAGTTCTACTGTAAACAGTCAATTTGACCTGATGGATTCTTTTGAGAGTCTTATGAAGGATTATGCTGTTTTACAAGAACTGCTGAATGAAACTCAAGAGCAGAACAAAGAACTGACTGCTGAGAATCTAAAGTGGAAAAACTCTAGTAATACTGAGATCACTTCTCAATTGATGGGAACTACTGATGAACTGGATTTTCTGAAAGTACAACTCTCAGAGAAAGAGAAATTGATAGTGACCCTAACTGAAAAACTAGAAAAATCCACTGAAGAGATTCAGCTGATCAAAACTAAGTTCAATGACCTTTCTGAGAAGCATGAAACTCTACAGAAATATGAGGATAGTGCGCAGAAGAAGCTAACTCTATTGAATACTGCATCTAAAGTAATAGATGAAATTCAGAGTTATCAGAGACCTGCCACTATAAAATCTGGATTGGGATACATTCCAGGGGGAACCTCACAAGGTCATCTGAATGTTGCATCAGGTAGCAAAAAGACAATATTTGTTAAACCAGTGGCACCTACACTTCAAACTGAAGAAATGCCCAGGGTGTTAGACAAGGGAAAAGGACCTATGGTTCCAGTAAAACTGAATGATCAGGTAAGAAAGCCCAAACCTCAAGTGAAGGCTAGAAAATCTAACCACTCAGTAGGAAAATTTCATGCAAGTACTTCGAAGCCTCAGGCTAAGAATGCAAACCTGAAAGGATCTGCACTGAACCAGCAGAGGAATTTTCAGAAGAGAAACACTCAGCAGAGACATTCTCAACTGAAAAGACCAAGTCCTCAAGATCTCGAAAAGACCCCAATTTCAAAAGACAGTAACCTGAACCCCACTTGCCTAAGGGTAAAGGTTACCTGAACCCAAGTCAACAAAGATTCAGACCAGCTGCACAGAAGCCAAAGCAATGGAACAAAAGACCTACACCAAAGAAAATCTCTAAGGCTCATGTTCATGCTAAGGCTATCACTCATACACAGGATACTTCTAAGGCACCCATAGTAGTAAATGTGTACGTAGATGTATATGGAAGACAAATTAGCCACTCTAAAGTGATTAGAGTTGTGAGGCAGATTTGGATTCCAAAAGGTACAGCTAACCTGGTAGGATCCTATACCAAATGGGTACCACAGATCTAATCTGTTTTTCAGGTAAACCGAAAAGTGCACTGAGCTGAATGAAGACATCATTAGCCCTTTTGAAATAGATCTGAGATGTCATTATTGGAAGAAGAATTTCCTTCATGGACTACAGGAGAAATCAAACTGAAGAAGGAACTTCATCAGAGATCATATTGAAAAAGGAAATTAGGATGGAGAAAATTCATACTGATAAGCAGAGAGCTGATATCTTGACTAAACCTTTGGCTGAATCAAGATTTCAGGAACTATCAGTTGAATTAGGGATGTTGGATCCAGGTGTATAGAGTAAAATCTGAAAAATTGAAGGTTTTCAGATCCATGAAGTTTTCTCAGGATTCTACTGAGAAACTTAGGATAAAATTGGAAATAATGAACTGAGTCTCAGGAAACTCAGATGTACTGAAGGTCCGTACTCAGTATCATACTGAATCTGATTCAGTACGCAGTATCGTACTGACATTTTATCAAGGTCAATACTCAGTAAGACTGATAGAGGGAAATTAGTCTGAAGAAGTAATGACTCATGCGACTCATTTATTGCTTAAGTGAAACTCAGTAATCATTTGCAATAAATACAAAACACCTGAAGAATGTTTTTGGGCGGGATCTTTGAAATTCCAAGGAAGGTCAACAGTCATTAAATGCTCTGTTGTTTTTAATCACCAACGAGGTTAAATTGGCGGCTTACTTTTCGTGAGAGTCCTTTCGCTTACCCGATTAGTCAGTGGATTAATCTTAATCGTTGATTTTAATTAATCACACAACTTCCCACGAATCGATCTATATATTCTCTTGCAAGCCATTCAAGCCATTTTTATAAACCCTCGTTTCCAAAATCACTCTGCAAATAAAAATCCCTTTTTGCCCATAAATCGTCATTCCAAAACCCTAAACCTTCAATATTTTTCCCAAAATGACTCTATCCATATTCGATAGATTGGCTGAAACCAATAAGCCATGGTATGAATACGTGGTTTCTCTGGAGAGTACCTCAAACACAAAACATGAAGAAGAGGCGCTCCATTTGATTCGTTTGGCGAAACTGACGAACCTCGTCGCAAGCCGACCGGAGGTGGAATACTCGCGAGAGGTAATAGAGTTTGTCTCTAATATGGAAATAGATGAGGATGATAATATTGAGTCCAAGATTTCTATTTCGCATTTAGAGCATACATCGAAGTATATAAATTTTGTTCGGGAGCTGTACATAGTCCCTCGAAATTTAAACGATGTTTTTGAGTTGTGCGATAGGGGAGATGATCCCACTTTGTATATGTTAGGTCGGGAGTAAGAATATCTTGATAGGATTACTGAGAATCCTGTTAAGTTTGAGGCGACCTTACATAAACGGCATTTAAGGCCAAAATACAGAGTTTTAATGGACATAGTGAGTAAGTGTATTATGAGTCGATCAGGGAGCTTTGAGCAGATTAGCACTCCCAAACTCCGATTGATGGCGGCAATAGAGGACTCACCCACCAAGGATTTTAACTAGCTGAAGTATCTGATCAAGGTGGTGAGTGAGCAAGCCAAGGTCATAAAAAAGGAAGATGGTGCAATATCGATCAAAGGAAAGATACTCCATGCCACCAAAATAGCTTTTATTTTGGAGATGTGTCGAGATGAGGAGGACATCTTTGCCAACACTACTCCATTCCCTAAGTCCAAGGTGATGTTCAAGCCTATTGCTGCAAAAAGGACTATCAAGGGGAAGAAAGAAAAGAAGGTGGAATCACCTGTTACTGCTGCTACTGAAGAAGCCCAAAAAGCCAGGGGGAAGGCTTTGTTGGAGGCCAAGAAGGAGCAGGGTGAAAAATTGAAGAAGCAAAAGACCCTTGCTCCAAAGCGCAAAAGAATGGTGGTTCTCACTGATGATGAGGAGGAGAGTGAGGCTGAGGAGATTCAACCTGAGGGCCAACAAGCTCAGAAATTGCCTTTACATGTATTAGCTTAGGTTATCTCAACGGCACAAACACAGGAGCAAACTGAGGAGCAAGTCTTCTCTGAGATTCTTGAGACGTCATTAAGCTCTGACAAGTTCTCTCAAGAAATTTTCCAAGGACCTCAGACCTCAAAGCAAGTTCAGATTCCTGCTGAGAAAGTGCCTACTCAGTCCTCAGAGCAAACTCAGATTCCTGCTGAGGAAGTACCTGCTAGACCGCAGAGGCTGCTCAAATTCCTGCTGAGGAGGCGCCAGCTCAGACCTTAGAACCAGTTCAGATTCAGACTGAGGAGCTGCCTGCCCAAACCTCAGATTTTGCTGAGCCTCAGGAGCCGATGAACTTTGATGAGCTCCTGAGTGATCTTTTACTTGATCCTTCAGCAGAATTTTCTACTGAACCTGAGAGCCCGAAGCTCAAGAAGGGTGAAGCTGAAGAGACAGAGTGGCGAAGCAAGGGGAACGGTTCATTCTAGACCGTTACCCTGAGCTTAGCTCATTCCCTGACCTCCAAGACATCTTCTTTAGATTGAGGTCAACGGTCTATATCCTCAACCAGACTCTTTCGGAAATGCTCAACTTAGCTTCATTTAGAGGCGAAGGCTGGTGGAACGAGGAAACAACTTTTCTCACTGAATTCTCAGGATTCAGGAAAACCAAGCTCAGAATGAAAATCTCTGACTTTGATGAGCTGGTAAAGAAGAAAGTTGCTAAGAGGAAGGATGCTAAAGTTGGTGCCCCGAGCTCCAAAGACAAATCTCAGGATGGGGACCAACAAGGGGATGATGAGGGTCAATCTCAGAAGGAGAAAGACCAAACTGATGCTGAAGAGCCTGCTGTCGAACATCCTCAGACTGAAGTTAGCCTTCAGGTAACCTTTGGCACTATTAAAAATTATGCCAGGATTACTGAAGTACCTATCTTTAATTCTGTAATGTCTGGTATGCAGACTGAGGCTCAGGTGGACACCCAAGCTCATGGTGAAGCCTGTGTTCGGGATCAAGCTCGAGCTCAGATCGAGACTCAGTCGAACAACCAAATTTCGGGAGAAACAAAGCAGATATCATATGCTCCTGAGATTGATCTCACCCCAGTGATGGAGAAACTGGAGAAGGTTGAGCCAATCCTGAACAAAGTTGCTCAGATGGAGGAGGTATTGGCCAACCAAAGTCAAAAGATGGAAAGCTTGAGTTCATCTTCAGACCTGTTGCAACTTCAGAACACTCTGACTGAGAAGCTGACCTCCATGGAAGGAAAGATGGAAGAGAAAATGGAATGGGTCAAAGCTGAGATAAGTGCAGAGCTGAAGCAGAAGCATCAGGAAAGGACTTCATATCTTGAAGCTAAATTGGTGGAGAAGAATGAGATGCTAAAGTTGGTGCCCCGAGCTCCAAAGACAAATCTCAGGATGGGGACCAACAAGGGGATGATGAGGGTCAATCTCAGAAGGAGAAAGACCAAATCTTTGTCAAGAGCCCCGTTTAACATCCTCGATCGAAGTTAGCCTTCAGGTAACCTTTGGCACTATTAAAAATTATGCCAGGATTACTGAAGTACCTATCTTTAAATATGTAATGTCTGATATGCAGACTGAGGCTCAGGTGGACACCCAAGCTCAGGGTGAATCCTGGACCAGATCGAAGTCGATGCTCGTGTTCAGATCGAGACTCAAATTTGAACAACCAAATTCGGGAGAAACAACAGATATCATATGCTCCTGAGATTGATCTCACTCCAGTGATGGAGAAGTTGGAGAAGGTTGAGCCAATCCTGATCAAAGTTGCTCAGATGGAGGAGGTATTGGCCAACCAAAGTCAGAAGATGGAAAGCTTGAGTTCTTCTTCAGAACTGTTGCAACTTCAGAGCACTCTGACTGAGAAGCTGACCACCATTGAAGGAAAGATTGAGGAGAAAATGGAAGGGGTCAAAGCTGAAATAAGTGCAGAGCTGAAGCAGAAACATTAGGAGCAAACTGAATCTCTTGAAGCTAAATTGGTAGAGAAGAATGAGATGCTGGTGAAGAATGCTGTTGAGGAGATGAGCTTAATGCTCATGGCCAAGATGACAGACATGTTCAAGGAAGCTCTCTCTAGCCAATTTGCTCATATGTCTGAAGAATTCTCAGTGGCGAAGAACCACCTTAGAAGGCTCAAAGAGGAGCAAGATCAGTTGGCAGGGGAGGTGCGTAGTGTCACTAAAGAGCAGTATCATATGGACACATCACTCTTCAGGCTTCTGCCTAAGTATGGTTCCAAGAAGGGGGAAAGACCCGGAGCTGATCTCAGAGAATTATTGGAACATACTTTGAAAGGCAAGACTATTAAGGAAGCAGAAAAGAAAATTATTGCTAAAGCCATGAAGGAAATCGAGGCCACTGAGAAGCTAAAGTTTAAAAAAGGTGGAGAAGCCAGTCTACACTCAGGTTTCAGAAGAAACAATGCAAGAAGTTGCTGCAGAGAAACTGAGTGGTAGAAGAGTTGGAACAAGCCAAGCTGGAGCTGAATTGCCCACTAAAAGAAAGGCTGTGGCGTTTAAAGAGCCTGAGGGCAAAAGAACTAAGGCTTCTAAGCGAATTCAGAGAAAGTTAATCCTGGATATTGAAGAGTCAGAGGGAGTGCCCCAGAAGAAGGTCTTCAATACTAGAAGTGCTCTGAAAACACTCCAAATTGAGCAAGCTAAGAAAACTGCTGCTTCTGTTCCTGGTGTGCCCGTGATCAGAAAGAAGATGGAAGAAGAGCAGAAGAGAAGGAGTGGTTTCAAGAAATTTGCAAGCAAGAGGAGAAGGAACACAAAAGCACAGAAATGGCTGCATGTTGACAAGTGGATGCCAATCCAGCTCAACGATGCATGGGAAGAAATCAAGGGAGCTTTTTGGTTCTATTATGATGTGCTCAGAGAATGGAGAGGGGAGAGCTCAGATCCCAATGAGGCTTTCATAGACTATCTCCTGACCTTTTATCCGAAGTATCTTCAAAGCTGGATCAATCTTGCGGATGAAGAAAAGGTTCAGATAAACGCCCCTGGTCCATACTCGTACCCTCCTCCTAGGCTGGAGAATGGCTTGGTGAATGAAAAAGCCATTTCTCAGGAGATTGTTCAGTACGCCATTCAGTTGGGCCTGACAGGGAACAATCCTGATATCATTAAAGAGAGAGATGCGCTGAAGAGAAGATATTATGGAATGTTCAACCTTGAAGTGCCTGCCGATGAGGTGGAAGATCAGAACTGAAGAGCCCGAGCAGAAGAGCAAAAAAAGACTGAAGAGATCAGAGAGAGTGGATGTAGGAGCTTGAGTCTCTGAACCACTATAACTTGCTGTGTTATTTGCTTTCTGTATTGCTATGATTAACTGTTGCATATCTTTAAACTGTAAGCATATTTTCACTGATACTCAGTTGGAATCAATCCAACTGAAGCTGCATATAATTGAATCACAGCCTAATCACTATTCCATTAAAAGGAAGGTTTTCAGCAAAAGCATAAAACGAGTATAAACTAAGGGCCAACCATTCCGCACATCTGAGTAGCTAGAACAGATAGTTATCAAATTGAACTTACTCTTCTGAGGGTTCAGTAAGTTAGTTATCTGATCCAAGCAGCTCAGGATCTCTGAAAACTCAGGATCAGTTGGGATTATCTGAGGTATCTGAAAGCAGCTCAGGATCACCGTCTCGGATAGACTTTAACTCAGGGGGATCAGTGCTTCTCAGTACCAAATCATCAGGACAACCTGACCCAAGCTGACCTCAGTAAAGAAAAGTTTTAAAATCACTGAACACGTGTATTCCCCCCCATACACGTGTAACACTCGTTTGCACCGGGACCAACATGGAGGCTTCAATCCCACAAGCTGGGAATTCTTCCTTGCCAGGTCATAAGTCGCTGTATTTAGTGTGTGCCAATCGTGGGGCGGACTATGGGGGCAGATCTTGTGGCTTCCCGAGTGCTCCCTTTGACTAACGAGATATGCGACTCTGCTTGATACAAGTCGCCTCCGGCCTGAGAAGGTCTAGAATGTAAGTTGCCTCGCGACTTGTTGAGATCTTGAATGTGAGTCACCTCGCGACTTGACGTCTTTGTGACTTGGGTACAGTGTACTTAGTCCTGGGGGATTGGTTGATTATGTGACCATTCATTGGTAGGCTGCATTAAATAGTAATCGACCGCCAACTTGCCCCTTATGCAGCTAATCTGGGAGTCGAATTTATCCATGCTACAATAATTACCCCTCAAGTCGAGGTCACGTGCTTGCATCGGGATCTTGGCTTGACTTATCATCTGTCCGACTTGCGATCAATCGACCTAGGGATTTGCTCTGGGCGAATCGTCATCTTTGGGCAGGCGAAAGGTCACTTAGATTACGCGAATTGGCGTGACAGACTGTCCTTGGATTTTGATGATTTGAAATGACCGCATGACAGGGAGATGACGTAAGGCGCCGCGAGTCGATCCAATGGGAAATCACTGTGAGGATCATGCGCGATTCCCACGACTTATTGTTGGGGCAGGCCTGAAGTTTGGCTTAATTTTACTTCGGTCCCTGCCCTCTTCTATAAATAGGCGGGGTCAATAGGTTCAAAAACCTTGTTCGTCTCTACAATATTTCCATTAAATACTCACGACATTTTGACAGATATTTGAGAATTCGACGAGGATCAATTCAGGTAAAGCTCCTAGTCTCTTCACGTTTATTTCAATGGATTCTGGTTCTCCTTCGACTCCCTTCACCTCTCAGCCCATGGTGGCATTGTCCTCTTCCAAGGACAATGTTCATTTTTCCCAATGCCGCCGCCGGGGTTCAAACTCCGTCGTCGAGAATGTGGGTGGAAGTTCCGCGATCGGTACCCCGGGAGACAACCGGGAAGATGATGGTAATGACGAGGGTGATGATGAGCGCTTTCTGGAAGAATTGGCATAAATTACCCACCTTCCTCCGTTAAACATCAGTTCCCTCCATGCCGCCTTGCCGGGGAAGATGACGATGGCGGGTCCCTCTGCCCCGGCCCGTGATTACTGGGCCTTCGAGTGGGTTTTCGATTACAATACCTATGTGGCCCAAGCTCTCTACAAGCGACCTGAGCATAAATATCGAAAGTCGGCTAAGTCGGATTTTGTAGCGTCCGACAAGAAGTTCAGGTCGGTTTTGTCCAATCTGTATGTTAACTCACTTCGTCGCTTATACAAGGTGCCCTGGGACGTGCACTTTTATGGGGCGACCTCTAATGAAAGTATCGACTAGCCTCCTCCGGGAATGATTGCGGTGAATGAGCATTCCATGGAAGCTGGGATTCAGTATCCGTTACATCCGACCATCTCTCACTTGCTAACGGCTTGGAATCAGAGCCTTACGCAGATTACCCCAAATGGGTGGAGTTATATTATATCCACCTTGACCGTATTGGGGCAGGCTGGATTGTATCGGTTGCCGAATCTAGGCGAGATATCATATGTTATGACTCCCATTGCTCAGGCCGGAGGCTATAATGTCGTGCGACTTCGCAAGGGCAAGGAGCTTGTGAGTGGAATCCCCAATAAAGTTGATGGCTGGCATCAGAGGTGGTGGTTCGTCGGAGGGGCGTGGGAGTCCGTGGATCCTTCGAGCACGTTGCATATACATGTTCCAACGGATTATGCAATCCGAGTTGAAAATGGTAAATCTTTATGCTTGAAGTTGTACTGATCTAATTCTCTTTTTATCTTGCAGTGTTCGTGTCCTGGCCCCCCAAGCTGTATTGGGATTTTTCCGAGGTGTTCAAGTTGGTCTGAGACACTCCCCCAAGTTAGCAAGACGTCAATGCTTTGAACTCTGAGCTCGATCGACTTAAGGCCGGACTGTACATGTACCCCTGCCACCTCAAGATTCCCTGTAAGCTCTTTAGCTAGTGTTTTGTTGATGGCAACTTGGGTTTGAGATTAACTAATTTTTTTTTAGTTTTGTGGCAGTCCCCGACATCCCGACTTACCGCAACCATCAGCTTCCGTGATGGCATCCCGAAAGAAATCGGTGATCGGCTTGATGAGGCGTGTGTCAGATACAAGCACTCCCCCCGAGGCACCAACCCATACTTCCCATCCCGCTGTTGATAAGGGGAAAAAAAACCACGGAGTTCGCTCCGTCGGCCACCAATCGACCTCACAAGAGGGAGAGGGAGGAGACCCCGCTTATCGGTCTGAGATAAACCGGGGTCTTGAGAGAATGACCTCTGGCGTGGTCTCGCAGCCGATGCCCACTCCCTCCGAAGGTCACCGCCTGGAGGATGACTCCTGGATGGGCTGGGATGAGGACGTGGTGAAGAAGTAAGTTTGACATTTGAGTGTGTGATTATGTGCTTATCACTCTTCTGGTGATTTGTTATTTTGCAGCTCGGAGGTTACGCCAGCCAAGTTTTCACCGGAAGTGCTGAGCTTCCTGTGGTCGAGTTGTTGGGGTTATACTGGAAAGTATGCTTTTACTTTGTATAACCAGACTGAATTTCTATCTTATTTACTGAAATAAATTATTTATCATTGTTGCTTTAAATATCATTGAATGTTACATATATTTACTGCATAACTGTTCAATAAATAATACGTGTTACATTGTAGTTAATTTAGTGATACCAGATCACAAAAGATTAAATTAACAGTCCCTTATAACTAAAAGTACATAATTCACAACCTAGATGGAAATGAACGATCCATCGTGAAAGGTTGAAGTGTAAAGCTCAGATTGACTTGTCTTGACCAAGAGATTGCACTAGTGCATTATGATGCGCTGAATAGGACCTACAAGAGGATAAATTCTTCAGAACTGAACATAGAAGAATTAGACCTCAGTGGTTAGTTATTTCTTAATCCCCGTCCCTTAAATGAGATCATGTGGAATTAATAACTATTGCTTTGACATATGATGGGTAGAGAATCAATGTGATTCAATACCTTGTATCTTGGGTAATATTATTAGATACATGACAATTGCTAAGATTTAATACGGAGAAACGTGTGCAAGTGTGTCTTGCTTGATTTGTCTCCTTGGGAGGCTCAGAAGTTTTATCATACTAAATCTTGCAAGTGGAATTAGTTTCCGGTATGGATAATAATGTTGAGCCGTTCCTGAACCAAGGAAAAATATATTTATTAAAGTGATGCTATTTTAGTGGCTTAAATTAATTAATGGACTGGATAATCTGAAACACGGGAAATAATATCCGGGAGCCATATTATTTGTAATATGGGTTAAGATGGATAGTGTAATATTAATTATGTAGTGGGATTAATTAATATTTATGGGCTTGAATAATATTGTGGCTCAATATTGGAAATTCAAGGTCCATTGGAAGATCCAATCTTAATTCCCCTAAAGGCCCCTTAACTAGCCCAAAGATAAAGTCCAATAACTGAAAAAGGTGTTTGAAATAAAATAAATTATTGTTGACTAATTTTTCTTCAATTTTTCGAAAATAAATAAATAAAAGAGGGAGAAAGATTTTCTTTGAATTTTGTTATGGAATGAGGATAAGTATCCTTGGAATACAAATTTATCTCATTAAATTCAAGAAATCTCCCACTTGGCTATTTATTTATATTTTTCGAAAATTATGAGTAAATAAGGAAGGAATGATTTTCTTGATTTTCTTGAAAATATATTATGGAAGATATGTATTCTTGGAATACAAGAATATCTCATAAATTCAAGAAGATCTCAATCTTGAAAATCTTGATCCTTATTTTTGAAAATATCCATAACAAGAGGAGGTTGGATTTTTGGGGAATATTTTATATATGGAGAAAAGAATATATGGGATATATTCAAGATTTCTTGGAGATCTAGAAAAAGATTTTCCAATCTTATTCACACAAAAATTTTCGACCACCCTCCCTCTTATAAATAGGTTATGAATGTTTCATCCCCAAAAGCAATTCCATGTGTTGAAAAAATTAGAAATCCACAAAGGTGGTGCAACATAATTTTATTTTTCCTTTTGTTAAATTGTTCGCTAGTATCCTTCCACCGGATTGTTGAACAAGGATAAGGGAATACTTGAGAAGACTCTTTGGGTTTGTTCATGTGAACGGGATATCCATCTTCTCAACGGTTGTCACTCTGAGAGGTTAGTTCACGTAAACTCCTAGCAATCCCTTATGCGTAGGATTTATGTGACGAATTTGTATGTATGATTTGTTGTTGAATTATTATTTGAATTAATATAGGATTAATTTATGCTAGTAATAATTGTTAGAATTAAATTTGTATTTAAATATTCATCACGAATAGATCCGGACAATAATTCCCCAACAACTGCTATCAGAGCCTCGGTTTTGGGCTCTGAATTTTAGATTGTAATTTAATTCGTTTTCATTAAATTTGAAATTGGATAGTAGAATTGCTAGATCTTTTTTGCAGGTATCCAATTGTCATGGTATTTGATGAATGTTTATTTATACATGCATATAAATTGTGGTTTTTAATTCTATTCGTTCGAATTCATTTTGCCTCGTGAGAAAATCCACGAGTAGATTAGGATTTGTTTGATTTGATCAATGTAATAGACTAGTCTAGATCTAAATTTATTTATTTTTGTAAATAAATTATAACAGGATTGAAAACGAAGACGAAGAGTTAAAGATGGGCGACCAAGTGCCCGGACGTACGTGAGCCAAGGGGTGCATGCGGGCTAGGCCGAAGGCCTAGCGACCGCGTGTGGCACAAGGCGGTCGCGGACGGGGCAGAGCCTGGGCGCGTGGGGTGGAGCTTGGGCTGAGGCGTGCACGGGCGCGCACACAGGCGCGCGCGGAGACGAGCTCGGGTGGAAGCGAGCTGGGGCGAAAGGCTGGACGCGCATGGGGCCAAGCTGCCAATGTTGTACCCGTTTATGTATTCTGGCCAACAAATAGTAACAAGACAATAAGATAGCAGTTTAAGCGATCAAAACAGGTAAAAGAGATTATATTTGATTACCTAGTTCGTCTATGAATGAGACTACGTCTGGGGGCAACCAAGCCAGGTATATTTCACTATAATTTCTGCCTAGAATCCTAAGATTTCCAACCCTTTACAATGAACTCGACATGGAGTATTTATAGACTAAGAATTAGGTCTTTGGGTCTTCTTGGGCCTGGATGATCGGCCTTTAGGGTTGGAGACGGATTGGATGAGTATCCCGCGATCTTCGGCCAAGATCTTTGATATCCTATACACTTGCCCCGATTAGGTCCTCAAAATCCACTCCCCAATTAATCTGAATATATTCTTTCTTTAAGATGATGAAACTAGGATTGATGCAAGTCGCATCCGGCCTGGGAGGCTCTGGGAGGTAAGTCGCCTTGCGACTTGTGGAATTCCTGTAAGTCGTCTCGCGACTTGCTGCCTTTGGGATTTGAGCAAGGTTGAGTCTTAATGGACGAGTAGAACACGTGGCCTTTTATTCCCAGGTCGCTTTAAATGGCCTCGTGGAGGCGAGTTGCTGTTTATTGCGATAAGCCCAAAAGTCAGATTTATTCGTGCTACAACAATTGCCCCTCAAGTCGAGGTCGCGTGTTTGCACCGGGGGCCACAACTTGACTCATTGTTCATTCGACTTCCGGTAAGCCATCCTAGGGAAGTGTCCCTGAGGCGGGTCATCATTCTTGGGAGAGGCGGATCATCGCCTTGATCCTGTTAATCGACGTGACAGATTGATGGGTGTGTCATGATGGCGTTCCAGGTAGATGACATCATGCGCCGCAGATCGACCCAACTGGTGATCGTGGTGTTGACCACGCGCAATCTTTGCGACTTCATTTTCCCGAACGGGTCTACAGTTTGCCTAAATTACACTTTGGCCCTTCCATTTTCCTGTAAAAGGACGAGGGTTTTGAGCCCTAAACCTTTCTGTCTTCACCACTTTTTGAGAACTACACAATTTTACGATAGATTTTCGAGACTTCAACGAGTATTAATTTAGGTAAAAGTTCAACTCCTTCTCAATTCTTCACTATGGCTACCGGTTCTCCGACGACCCCATCTACCTCTCAACCCGTGATTCCATCGTCCTCGAATGAGGACAATGTCGTTATAGCTCAGCTCTGCTGCTGTCAACGTAGGGGTATCCCCGTCTGTTGGTGCCTCAGGTGACAATCGGGATGATGGAGATAATGACGACGAGTAATTTTTAGCGGAATTGGAGGAAATTGTTCATCTCCCCATTCTGAATCTTAGCCCTCTCCGTTCTGCTGCATCGGAGAGGATGGTGGCAGCGGGTAACTCTACCCCGGCCCGAGACTATGGAGCCTTTTAGCGTGTCTTCGACTATGAACGCTGTTATCGGGAGTCGATCAGGTCAGATTTCGCGGCCTCTCATGAAAAATATCGATCAGTTCTGTCTGATCGGTACTTGCGTTCCCTCCGTCGCTTATATATGGTGCCCCGGGATGTCCACTTTTATGGGGCGACCTCCGACAAAAGTGCCGACTAGCCACCGCCAGGGATGATCGCAGTGAACGAACATGCCATGGAGGCTAGAATTAGCTTCCCGTTGCACCCGGCTATCTCTCATCTGTTTGCGGCCTTGAATTAGAGCCTCACACAAATTACCCCAAATGGTTAGAGTTACATTTTGTCTACCATGACAGTGCTGGGACAGGCCAGATTATAGCGGATGCCAAACTCGGGTGATATTTCTTATGTGATGACTCCTATTGCCCAAGTCGGAGGCTACAATGTCGTGTGACTTCGTAAGGGTAGGGAGCTCGTAAGTGGGATCCCCAACAAAGTAGACGGTTGGCACAGAAAGTGGTGGTTCGTCGGAGGGGCGTGAGAGTCTGCGTATCCTTTGAGTACCTTGCCCATACACATCCCGACAGACTATGCAACTCATGTTGAGCATGGTAAATTTTATGCTTTTAGCTCTGAGGTCGTACTGATCTAATTCTCTTTTTATCTTGCAGTGTTTACACCTCACTCCGCTGACCTGTACTGGGACTTCTTGGAAGCATTCAACTTAGTTCGTGACACTCCCTTGAGTTGTCGGGATGTCAACGCCTTGAACTCTGAGCTCGATTGACTCATGTCCGGCCTGTATACATATCCTCATCATCTCAAAATCCCTTGTAAGTAACTGTTAATACTTGAAAGCTTTATGTGAGATTCATGTGACCGGATTTCTCTGTGTGAATAGTTCCCAATAATCCCATCTACCGACGTCAATTGCCCGCCTCTACGATGGCTTCTCGTAAGAAATCAGTACTTGGCCAGATGAGGCACGTGACGGCCACTGATGCTCCTCCTCCAAGCTTGACTGCCGAGAAGGGAAAGAGGAAGTCCAAGGGGCCGTCTCCATCAGATTTCGAGCCTGCTTGAAAGAAGACGAGGGAGGAGATAAGCACGTATCAATCGGAGATCAACCAGGGGATTGGGAAATCGCCGTTTCGTCCAACCTCACAGCCCACTTCGGCTCCAGAAGGAGGTCGTCTCCCGGAGGATGATTCCTGGCTGGGTTGGGATACGGACCGGGTGAACGAGTAAGTCTGGTCACATATCTTCTTGATTGTTATCATTACTCTACTAATGACTTGTATCTTTTGTAACCCGGAGTACACGCCGAACAAATTCTCCCCTGAGGTTCTGAGTTTTTTGAGGTCGCCCCAGCTCATTCCGGTCGGGGTCCCTGAAAATTAGCCTGCCTACCTCTCTCGAGGCCTGCAGAATCTGCCCCGAGGATGGACGCAAACGGACCAGCCAATGCCCACCGTTAGAAAGTGACGGGAAATCTGTATTCGGCTCTTGTCCATTCCCAGAAAGCGGCCCTCTTTTTGGAGAAATCTAGTACCCAGTTGGAGACGGAGCTCGGGAACTTGAAGAAGGCACAAGCAAGGGTTGCCGACCAAGCTAAGACGATGCTCTCTGCAGTCGAGACCCGGAAGACATTGGAGACATCCAATTTCGAGCTGACTCAAAGAATTTCAACCCTCGAGGGTCGCTTGGCGGACGTCGGGGGTGAGCTCGCGGCGGAGAAGGCGAGTGTGGCTAGAGTCGAGGGTGAATTGGCCGAGGCTAAGAAGGAGCTGGTCGCCAAGGAGGCACATTTTAAGGAAACTGAGGAGCTGAATGCCAACTTTGCGTACGTGATGGCGTTCATCGGGGCCATCCATATTTATCATAATGCGAACCCAGCCGGCGACCTCAGCGGATTTGTCACCGAGCTATCCGACTATGTGCGTAACAACCCTCCTGCCCCCAGTGTCATTCTGGAGATCAAGGACCTGGAAGATATGGGCATCGACCTCTCCTTCTTCGCCAACCCAAGCCGAATTGTGCACCCTATTCTTGATCCCGATGAGACTTAGCCGGGTTTCACCGAATCGATCCCTGAGACCCCTTTCGGAATGGTCCGACCTCCACCGGAGGTCGCAAGGGGGGATGCTATCCTCGGGCTTTGATTGAGATGTATTTTATTTTTATTTCGAGTTGCTTGAGGTACTCTTTGTAATTGCTTTATGTACCGGCCTCCGGGCCTTCACCAGTTAATGAAAACTTCATCTTTTTCCTTCCTTTGTTGTGCCAACTTGATTTCCTTATGCGACTTTCAAATTGCTTTGTTCTCGTCGTCTTATTGTTACTGCGACTTTATTTTGAACTTTCGCTTAGTCGTCTTACAAAGTCGGGGGAAAATCCCACCTCGCTGGGTGGTGATCTCACCTCCAATATGATCCCACCTCGAAAGTTGTACCTCGAGTGGCAGATGTTTTTTCATACATGGCCCCCTCGGTTTTAACACAGGAATTTTGAAAAGAAGAAAAGACAATTATTGACTGGTAGAATCGTTTACAAAGATGCGACTTTGAACCTATTGATAATACTTCTTTAGATGAGTTGCATTCCACGAGTACTGAGCCTTAGTGCCCTTCGGACTTTCGAGCTCGCAGGCTCCATTGGACAAGACTTTTGACACCTTGAATGGGCCTTCCCAGTTTGGACCGAAAGCCCCTTTAGATACACCAAGCACCTTTTTTAACACCAAGTCTCCTTTTTCGAATTGTCAAAGTCGCACTTTAGAGTTATAGTACTTCTCCGACTGTTGTTTATATCTCGCGTTTCTCATGTTGGCTTCTAGTCGCTTTTCTTCGAGTAGGTCCAGGTTTCTGGCTAAAGCCTCATCGTTGTGGTCGATCGCAGCTTGACTCGTGCGGAGGTTAGGGAAACCGACCTCCGCGGGTACTACTGTCTCGGTTCGAAAAGCCAGGGAGTAGGGAGTTTCCCCTGTTGAATTATGGCAGGTCGTCCTGTATGATCACAACACGTCTGGCAGCTAGCTGGCCCATTTTCCCTTTCCCCCTTCAATCTTGGCTTTCAGCGTGTGTTTGATGATCTTGTTCACAGCCTCGACCTGGCCATTCGATTGAGGGTGGTATGGAGTCGAGAAGAGCTTTGCGATCTTCCATTTTTTGAAGAAATTATCGATTTTGAGGCCATCGAACTATTTTCCATTATCCGATATGATAGCTTGCGGTAGACCGAATCTGCAGATGATATTCCACCATATGAACTTGATGACGTGATCTTGATCTATGGTTGCCAGGGCCTCAGCCTCGGCCCATTTTGTGAAGTAATTCACCGCGACCAGGGCATATTTGACTGAGCCTGGGGCTGTTGGGAGCGGCCCAATAATGTCTATCCCCCACTTTGCAAAGGGCCAAGGACTGAGGATGCTCGTGAGTTCTTCTAGAGCGACTTTGATGGATGGTGCATAAATTTGGCATATATGGCATTTGCGGGCGAAGATGATGGCATCGGCCCTTAGGGTTGGCCAAAAATACCCTTGTCTTGTGGTTTTGTGAGCCAATGATTGCCCCCCAGCGTGGTTTTCTCATACACCTTCGTATATCTCCCTTAGGATGGCTTGACCTTGTTCTGGTGTGATACACCGAAGTAGTGGAATGCTGAAGCCTCGCTTATACAACTCATTGTTGATCATCGTATAGCGCGTGGCTCATAATTGCAACTGTCGAGCCTGAATTCTGTCATGCGGCAAGAGACCAGTCATCAAGTACTCAATGATGGGTGTCATCCAGCTCACTGTCGGGGTTCCTAGGGTTGCGACCACTGTATGATCAGTGGAGGGGTGGGAGAGCTTTGTGATGGCGACATCCTTCATCTCTGCTGGCCCCTCTGTAGTCGCTAGTCGTGCTAGAGCATCGGCTCGTGAATTCCGATCCCTCAAAACCAATTTAACATGGATTTGTTCGAATTTCTGACATAGTATTTTGACCACCTCTTGGTAAGCCGCCATTCTATCGTCTCGGGCCTCGTATTCCCCCAAGACTTGACATGCCACGAGCTGAGAGTCCGTGTGTACCTACAGCCTCTTGATGCCCATTGATGTTGACATCTCCAGGCCGCTGATGAGAGCCTCATATTCGGCCTCGTAGTTTGTCGCGGGGAAGTCGAAAGTGATGGCGTTCTGAATTGAAATGCCTTCCGACTTATCAGGACTACCCCAGCACCTGACTTGTGGGAAGTTGCCGATCCATCTACGAATAACTGCCAAGGCGGACTGGCTAAGCTGCTGGCCTCCGAGGAGAAGGTAAGTTCGATAATGAAATCCGCAAGTGCCTGAGCTTTAATTTCCAGCCGAGTTACATATGTTACCCCGTATTGTCTGACCTCTATAGCCCACTTGAAGCATCGACCTGTCATATCAGGTCGGTGAAGCACATTCCTTAGAGGCAGGGAAGTAAGAACTTCGACTTGATGGTCGAAAAAGTATGGTCTCAACTTCCTTACACTCATGACTAGTGCATACAATAGCTTTTCTAGTGATGGATAACGCTACTCAGTCTTGTTCAGTGTTTGACTGATGAAGTAGATGGGGAAATGATTTTGGCCCTCTGCCTGGACGAGCACCGCACTTAAAGTGGTTTCTGAAGCCGTAAGATATTTGGAAAAGTTTCTCTCTCAGGACGGGTTTGGATAGAATACTCACGTCTGCCAGGTAAGCTTTGATCTTATCGAGAGCTTCCTAGCTTTCGGGTGTCCATTCGAACTTTGATTTCTTCCGGATTGTGTCGAACATTGGCTTGTATTTGTCCCCCATTCGGGAGATGAACCTATTTAAGGCGGCTAGACAACCTGTAAGCTTTTGTACCTCTTTCACATTTTGAGGTGCTCCCATATCCAATATGGCCTTAACCTTTGCTGGATTTCCCTCCATTCCCCGCTTGCTTACCAAGTGCCCCAGGAATTTCCCTGACTCAATCTTGAAATTACATTTTTTTGGGTTGAGCCTCATATTAAACTTCCTTAGGATGTCGAAGGTTTGTGCAAGGTGCACAAGGTGGTCTTCCCTCTTCAAGCTTTTGGCGACTATACCGTCGATGTAGACTTCTACCAACTTGCCGATTTGATCGGCAAACATGTGGTTGACCAACCTTTGATATGTTGCCCCCCTGCATTTTTAGGCCAAAGGGCATTCTCTTCCAACAATAGAGGTTATTCTCTGTCAAGAATGAGGTATGTTTTCGATCAGGTTCGTACATGGCTATCTGATGATAGCCTGTGAAGGCATCCATAAACGAGATCATCTCATTCCCAGCCGTGTTGTCTATCAGGTGGTCGATGTGAGACATGGGAAAGAAATCTTTCGGAGAAGCCTCATTGAGGTCAGTAAAATCAATGCAAAGTCGCCAGGTTCCGTTTGATTTTTTTACCAACACCGCATTGGCCACCCATTGTGGTTGGTCGGCCTGCATAATCAGGTCGTTGTCTAGCAACTTCTTTACTTCTTCAGCAAGCGCATCATATTTTTCTGGGCCGAACATTCGCCTCTTTTGGGTTATCGGCCTCAGAGCTGGGTCGATGTGTAATTGATGACATGCGACTTCTAGATCGATCCCTACCATATCTTTGTGTGACCATGCGAAGACGTCCAAGTTCTTTTTTGAGAAAGTCGATGACTTCCCCCTTCAGGTCTTCCGGTATCTTGGAGCCTATGATGACTTCTAGATCTGGTCGAGCTGGATCTACTTTAACTTTCTCGAGTTCTTCCCCCGGGGTGGCCCTTGAGCTGTCTTGACGGGGATCATCGATCTCGGCTTCGATTAGAAACTCTTCAGGTTCCGGCCCCATTCTTTGGTCGAGGTCATTATGGCTTCTTTTCTTGTTTGCCTTTTCATTATTCAATTCTTTACACTGAGTTTCACCATCTATTACAAATATTTACTTGCCAGATACTAGTGCCGAATTGAAACGAGACAGAGAATAAACCAAACAACCCCTTGCATCAACCTGGTCACCCTTAACGGTGCCGACCAACCCACTCTAGGTGGGGAATTTTACACAAAAGTAGAATGTTGAGGACACAACCTCGAAATCATGTTCAAAAGGCCTCCCAAGAAAGCCATTATAGGAACTTGGGAGGTCCACAACTAGAAAATCTAATAGTCTAGTGGCCCTAACCTTATCATCTAAAGTAGAAACCAGTTCAACAGCCAGACAGATCATACCAGATGGCTTCACAGTTGCATCCCCGAAGCCTTTCACGATGTGGTCGCAGGGGGTAATGTATGCATCATAATCCCTGAGCTGATCTAAGATCTTCTTGAAGAGGATGTTGCAGAAAGCTCCCCCATCTACCAGCAACTAGCATACGGTAATTCCCATGATATTAGCCTTAGCTAGTTGTTCCTTAATCTGCTTCTCCTGATCAGAAGAATTATCTTTCAGAACCTTTAGTTCTTCAGTTATCTTCTGAGCAGCTTCAGCTGATTTTAGTTCAGCTGCTTTATTGACAGCATTTTCCTTAACAAGCTGAGTATTTTCAATCCTTAGTTTATCGTTTTCGGCTTCCACTATCATATAAGTGTCTACTGTGTTAGCGAGATCATCAAGCAATTGCTCAGAATAGAGCTGGAAGTCAATCTCTCCAGCAGGTGTGCTAATCATAGCTGGTGTGGAAACTGAAAGAACAGAAGGTTTAGAGGTTACCTCAGATTGGTCTTTCTCCTTAGCCATGAGATAGATGTCTTCATCAGATGAGAACATCAGATCATCGTAGTGATAGTAATCATCAGCATTGCTTATCAGACAAAAGTCCTCTACTGATGAGTAGCCAGAATCCTCAGAAGGCAGATAAGAATCATCGATCTCAGATGTATCAGCAACCATGGCTTTTCTGTCTCTGTATCTTTGTTCTCGTCTGTTCCGCTTGTCTTCTCTTTCTTTTGGAGTCAGTCCGGGCAATCTGCGCTGTAATGACCTGGTTTCTCACAGTTGAAACATGCTCCACGATCCACGGAACTCCTTCTGCCAAGTGAGTCATTTCGTCTGTAGAATCTGTCAGGTGACTTAACTGTCTGATTGTAATCTGAGTTTCTTCTCTCAGATCTGTTGTCTCTTCTTTCATCAGACCGATCATCTCTTTTCTTATCTTCTCTGTGATCTTCTCTACGATCATTAGATCTAGTCCTTTCTGGAGATTTGTCAGCTGACCTCCTATCTCTTCCTCTGCTGTTTTCATAATCCCTGTAAAATCTGCGATACTTACCAAGTTGCATGTTAGATTTTTCAAGTTTTCTGGTTAGCAAAGCAATCTGTTCAGTTTGGCTTATAATATTTCCAACAGGTTCAGTAGACTTTGAGTTGCTGTTGGCTGCTTTGAATGCAACAGATTTTGATGTGGCAGGTGTGGCTTCAGCAGGCGACTCGTCTTCTTCTTCTTGCCCTCTTTCGATCAGATCGAACTCATGGGCTTTAAGACTCAGGAACAGGTTGCTTGGCTTCATCTTAGCAATATCTTGACAATCCTTTATTACTGTGACTTTCATATCCCACTTCTTAGTCAGAGATCTCAAGATTTTGTAGTTGATATCTTTATCTGACATTTCTCGTCCAAGTTACCGTAGCTTGTTGACTGACATGGTGATTCTTCCATCGAGCTCATTGATGGTTTCAATTGGTAGTATCTTAAGTTTTTCAAATTTCACCAGTTCAGCTTGAAGTCTGCTATCTTTAATCAGATCATTTCCTACACACATTTCAGCAAGCGTATCCCACATCTGTTTGGATGTCTTGAGATACTTTATCTTTTCTCTGGTTATCTTGTCCATGGTCTTCATGATTATGTGCCTGGCTATCGTATCCAGAGTGTACACCTTTCTCTCTTCAGAATCCATCAGGGTAGGACTTTTTCTGACAAGGCTTCCAACTGGAAAATCTGGATCACCTCCTACAGCTGGGTTGTCATAGTAGATGATGATGGGTCCTCGTTTAAGAACTTCCATCATCCTGCTGCTTATTGATCCCAGATGGTTACTCAAGTATATCGTCCAGTCTGCATACTCATCAATGGAAAATTTAGGCAAATCATGATACATACCCGAAGTATTATCCATGATGATCGTGAGTTTGAAAACAAATGAGATTTGAAAAAGGTTTTTCAAGATCAGTTCAAGTGTCCACAAAGGTTCTTCCTCAAGAACCGATGATATTCAAAGCCAGTGGTTCGTAGAACCACTGCTCTGATACCACTTGTAGGTCCCGAACGGGTTTTGTGAGGGCAGAAGTCTAGAGGGGAGGGGTGAATAGACTTCTGAAAACTTTTTCGTGCAGATCAGGTGTGATTGCAGTTTGCCTAATCAGAGTGCAAATGAATCAGTTTGGACTGATATCCAACTTAATGATCGCCTGAGGGTAGATCAGTTCGGTATCTATCAGTTTAACTGATTGTGCGGAAGCTAGTTTATACCCGTGTGAAAAACCAGTTTATAACAAATCAGATTCCGAAGCTGTTTTCAATCAGATGACTATGGAGTCAATCTTATCAGATCAGTAGCTTGGTGCTAGCTGATCCTAACTCAAAATATGTATGCAGATATAATCAAGTTGTGTGCAATAGTGTAAAGCAGTTAATCAATCAGGTAAATACACACAAGATTTATGGTGGTTCGGACAACCAGTCCTACGTCCACTCTTCCCTATCACAAGGGGCACCAACTTAACCAACTTGACTTAGATTATTGTGTTAGTCCAACACATTACACCAATAGATATTTATAGAGCTCTCACTCAACCGATCCCAGAAATCGGAACTAGAAACCCTAGTCTGAAATCTTGCTAAACAAACTTAACCTAACTTTGGGTTTTGGGTAAGATTTGTTGTTTGTTCTAACTTTGAAATCTATCCTAGTATTTAAGTAGCCTAGCAGCTAGAGGATAAGATTTATGTGCTAAGACCTATGGGATGAACACTTAGAAAAGTAATCTTCAAGGTTGTGTTCTTCGTGCGGAAATTTGGCTATAATATGAGCTTCTTGATAATTTCCGTCGTATTTACCTTGAGAGTAATCTCATATTTATAGACCTCGAAATCAAAGAGCCGTTGGAGAGCAATTTGAATTTCCGGCTATATTTGGTAGATTTTCAGGATTGTTTTGACGTGCTTAGGGGCGGCATGGCCAAAAGCTTAAATAGTGTCTTTTGTAGCCGTTTTGACTTTGCAGCACCGAATCCCGCAATGTCGCTCTCTCATTCATTTCACAAGTACAGCACTTCAGCGTTTGTTCTCCCAACTAAAGTTTGACATTCTTCTTGTAGAAGCTTCGTATGATCTGGTGTAACATTTGGTTAACACCAGGTGTGAGCTGACCTGATCAGATAACTGATTAGCCTACCTGATAGAGTCTTCTGGTGCCAGTTGTCTTAGCTCAACTAGCAGACTCGACTGATGTAGGTCTTCTGGTCTGATCTTCTGGTAGTCACCTGATCTTCAGGTCTTCTGAACTTTAACTTCATGATTTCACTCTGATCATCTGACTTTATCAGATCGTCTGATCTTCTGTCTTTCCATTGCCTTCTGGCCTTCTGACTTCAGCTGGTCTTTTGTTCTCAGCTGGTCTTTAGATTTGACCTATACATATTGAGTTCCCCCTCAATATGTGACCTATCTTATACATCAGTTGTTCTATACAATAAGTATCAACTGGTCATCTTATAACTGGTATTTAAAAACATCAGTCAGCTAACAGGTCTGACTGGTCCTATTACATGTGTTTTGGAACTTTCATCAAAACTCTAAATTTCCCAACAATCTCCAACACTTCTTTAGCTCTAAGTCCGTTGGCTCCAAATGCCCTCTTGGTCATCTTTCCCTCCAAACATGATTCTCAAGTTGGAAATGGTTCAATCAGGAGGGACTCCAATGAACCATCTCGGACCAACCTTTGGATCATTTTGGATTAATATGACCTAATCTTAGGTGCCAAAGAAGTGTCTCGTTCACGTTAGTCGAACATTTCCTTTTATTACTCGAAACAGTAGATGTGTTATAGGATTCATTCTGTGAGTGATGTGCACCATTAATTATATAGAGATTGTTCTGTAAAGTTCCATGACAGATAACCACATCATTACGCATAACAGTAACATGTTTAAAATGAACAGAATATCCATCAGCAAATAGTTTTGAAACAGAAATTAGGTTTTTGCGAAAACAGGAACATAAAGATCATCTCTTAAAATTAAACTCTTGTCTTCAAAAGACAATTTCACGTCTCCCACTGCTTCAGCTGCCACTCTCATAGCATCAGCCTAGCGTGATGAGGATCTCACTTCCACTAAGTTGTTGGGTCCGCTTGAACCCGTGAAGTAAACATGATTAGTGGACCCCGTATCCATTACCCACGAATGGGTAACATACGCCGCTAAATAATTTTCAACAACTAGTGCTGAGAATTACCTTTCTTTCTGGCCCTTTTGGGGTTGGAACAGGCTGACCTCCAATGTCATTTTCAAGTTAGAGCACTTCCTGTTTGGATTTTTCTTGACACCACCAGCATTCCTCATCTTTGTTGGGGTTATATCCCAACAATCTTACCATTGCCCTTGGCAAAAGTTGAGTTTGATTGCTTATGACTTTTGGTCCTCTTCTTCTTCTTGCCTTCCCTTGGCCTAGAAGATGAAGACAGACCACTTGTCGTCAAAGCTTAAGTTTTGTGCTCCATCAATGTCCGAGACTAAAGCTTGCAACAAATCAGCTAGCGAGACCAAAGTGCTCAAAAACTTTTGGACAGAGAGTCGAGTATCAAATCAATCTAGGTTTCCAGATTATAATCTGTACCCAGAACCTCAACTTTGTTTAGATGGGTCATCAATTTTGAGTACGTAATTCCTTACGGGGTTTTCCTCCACCTATTTTCAGCGAAAACATCTCTCGCAAGGTGATCTGACGAGCCCCGCAATTTTAACTCGTCAGTTAGCACATTTGGTTTTGGTATGTTAAGAACCCACTTGTGCTTTTGTGAATTTAGGACAATCGTAGTTTTTCGTTTCCAATCAACATAGTTTCCAATACAATTGACTTTAAGTATACTAACAGTGGATTAAAAGGTTGTGACATGCTGAACTGAAATAAACATACATCTTGTGTCGATATCTGGATCAACACAAAAAAAATCACATAATTCGATCACATGATTCATATTGAAATCTCAAAAAAATATGAACATGCATCAGCCAACATCTCAAAACAGTTTTAAATGAGCCTCTTGGGAGGGTCATCATTTAAATCACATTCAAGCAGGTTACAAACAAGAACAGTTACAAACCTTTAATTTTAAAAAAAAAAAAATAGTTGGCTCCCACTTGACCAATATAAAATTGACAGGGACTTCAGAGAAGTATATGCATATCAATTTTATACCTAAGTAATAATCATGATTAAATACAGAATTACTACTTCGTTTTGATTGAGCCTCTTGGGAGGGTCATCGTCGCCACTAATAATAATTCACAATCATCCTTTTGAGAATTTATTCATGTGAAAGCTATCTTTTGGCCATCCATTAGGGGAATTTCTCCAAAAAATTTCACAAATAAATAAATCATGGAGGTCAAAATTAATTTGATTCAAAACCAAATTAATTATTTAAAACATACTTAGTAATTTTTTGAATTTGAGATTTTTCGTTGGGCAATTTTTAACACATTTAAACAAATTAAATAAAGCATAAGAAAATACAACAATAAATCAAGCAAAGCAGAAAAATAAACACATTGGGCACAAATTATCCAATTGTCATGGTTTGATTTTTCTTGGCTTGATTTTGAAGAAACGCCGTCTTGAATTTCTCCCACTCGAACGTCTCAAAAAGAACTCCGTCTCGAAAAGCCATGCCAAGTAGCATCCGGCAGGCCCCTTGGCCGAGCGACCGCGCCCGTGCGCCTAGGCACAATGCGCATTGCTCATATGGTGCTCGGTAGCATCGGTAGCCTCGGCAGGTGGGTGGGGGCAAAGGCGTGGCGTCCCCCTTGAACGTCAAGTGCTGCATTCGCTCGCCACGCCCGGCCTCGCCTCGCCCGCCCACCTTCGCCTCACCTCGCCCTCGTCCGCCGTCTGCTCCGCACTGCACTTGACTAACTCCAAGGCTGCCTCGGCCTCGGCGCCCCACGTCCGCTTGCGCCCGCCAAGATCCGCAAGCGTGCCTCCCAGGCACGTTGGCATGCGGCGACGACGACGCCCGCGCACCTTGCCCGGATCCGTTTTAATTTCTCTTCTCCGTCTTCGTCTTCGATCAGGTTGTAATTTATTTAATAAAAATAAATAAACCTAAATCTAGACTAGTCTATTATATTGAACAAATCAAATATCCTAATCTACTCGTGGATTTTCTCACGAGAAAAATAAATTCGAACTAGTCGAATTAAAACCATTCATACGCATGAAATAAATAAACACATTAAATACCATGACAATTGGATACCTGCAAAACATATCTAACAATTCTACTATCCAATTTTCAATAAAATTTAATGGCCAACATAATTTAAATAACAATTTAAATACAGTGCTCGAAACCGAGGCTTTGATACCAGTTGTTGGGAAATTAGGGGTGTCCGGATCTATTCGAGTTGATTTTAAATACATATTTAAATTAATCAATTAATTACTAACATGAATTAATCCTAATTCAATTCAACATAATAATCAATAACCAAATAAACATCATGCGTACACGTATTTCATGTAAAATCTAAGCATGCGAAATCTAGGAATTACGTAAATACTAACCTCTCGTAGAGACAACCGCTGAGACGATGGATCAACCCAAAGTACCTTCTCAAATATGTCCCACGTCCACCAACGTAATCCGGTGGGAGGATTATCAACGAACGATTTTAAACTAAAGGAGAAAATAAAATATTTGGCCACCTCCTTTGTGGATTTCTAATTTTTTCAACACATGGAATTTGCACTTGGGGATAAAAAATTCATCCCCTATTTATAGACTAGGGGGGGGGACGAAAATTTAGGTCTAGTTGGGCATTGGGAAATTTCTTTGATTCTTCTTCAAGATACAATCTAGAATATATCCAATATATATTTCCCAAAATATCTCCCAACAAAATTTCCTCCTCCTTTCTTGTTCAATATTTTTAAAAATATCTCATGAAATAGGAAGAAATAAGATCTTTTTTCTTTCTTGAATTTATGGGATAAACTTGTATCTCAAGAATACTTATTCCATAAAATCTTTCCAAGAAAATCAAGAAAAAATCTTTTTCTCATCCCTACCCAAATTTTCGAAATTATTGTGGAAAAATAAGCCAAAATATTTTCTTCTCCTTTTCATTAATTGGACTTTAGTTTGGCCTATTTGAAGGACCTTTAGGAGAATTAAGATTGGACCTCCAATGGGCTATGAAGCTTTAATATTTAGCCAAAATATTATTCAAGCCCATTAATATTAATTTACTGCACTACAAAATTAATATTGAACTATCCATCTTAACCCACATTACGACTTCACAATAATATGGCTCCCGGTCATTATTTCTCGCGTTTAAGATTATCTTAGTCCACTAATTAATTAAGTCACTGAACAAACTTTATATTAATTAATCTCTTTGTCCTTGGAGTATAGACAGCTCAACATTATTATCCACACCGGAAATAAATTTTCACTTGCAAGATTTGGTATGATAAAGATTCTGAGCCCACCAAGGGGACAAATCAAGCAAGCCGTACTTGCACGCAATTCTCTATATTAAATCTTAGCAATCGTCATGTAACTAATAATATTGCCCAAGATACAAGGTATCGAATCGCATTGATTCTCTTCCCATAAAAAATCAAAGCAATAGTTATTAATTTCACACGATCCTATTTAAGGAACGGAGATTAAGAAATAATGCACCACTGAGGTCTAATTCTTATATATTCAGTACCGAAGAATTTATCCTCCTGTAGGTCCTTTTCAGCACATCAGGATGCACTAGTGTAATCCCTTGGTCAAGACAAGCCAATCCGAGACTTACACTTCAACCTTTCATGATGGGTTGTTCATTTCCATCTGGGTTGTGAATTTGTACTTAGTCACGAGGAACTGTTAATTTGATCTTCTGTGATCTGGTATCACCAAATTAACTACAACGTAACATGTACTGTCTTTATCGAATGGGTACGCAGTAAATATATATAAGATTCATTCATATTTAATGCAGCATGTGATAAATAATTTATTTTAGTAAAATAAATAAGAAATTCAGTTTGGTTATACAAAGTAAAAGCATACTTTTCAGTATAACCCCAACATAAAGTTTTTAGAAGTAGTTTCAAAACCAAGACCAGTAGTGTTAGACTTACCAATCATCAAAGTATTTTTAAAATGTCAGTTCCTTTGGCATATTTCTTAAAACATAAAGTTGAATTTTTCAATTCTTCCTTAAGTTTTGAAATTTCTAAATCCTTTCTTGTTAAGACTGCTTCAAGTTTGGTTAGTGAGTCTCTCAAGTCATCATTTTTCTTAGTCATAGACTTTAGAATCTAATTTTGAGATTCCCATTTATCAAACATGTTGGGAGATGAATTTAATAAAGATTTTGATTAGATCCCAAAACCCCTGAGTATGACATGTATCAAGACATATTGGTAGGGTAGGTTCAGGTTTCAATAAATATTAAGGCTCAGGATTATCTGCACCATGTATAGTCAGCAGATATAGATCAGGGAGAAATAGTTTTTTTTGTACTGAAGAAATCAGAAATTCCTGAGTAGCTCAGAAGAATCCTAAAGACTGAAGATCCTGAAGACCAAAAGATCCTGAAGACTGATTTGTACTGAACAAAAAAACCCTGAACAACTATTTTGATAAAATAGTGTTATGTTCATTCTTAGTACAAACAAACAGAATGTTAGACATTCGTGGACATTAAGGAACATATCAGCTCAATAAGGTTGATCTAAATAAAGTCGTTTGTTTGTCTCTGTTCAAAGGAAGATTTCAACCAATGAGGTGCAACAACAACGTACTTTACTGACACTAAAAGTGACATCTCACTGAGAAATGTTAGGGCTGATATCTTCCAGTTCACAGAAGTTGGTGATTGGCTACGTGGTTGCATATTTCCTAATGCATGCAAGGGTGCGTTCAAACCCTAAAATAGTCGTTCATCAATAACCAAAAGAGGAAACCCTTGATGCTATCTCTTCCAACGGATAGTTTTTAAGAGTAACCTCATGGAGTTGCCTATAAATACCAGTGACCTTCACCATTGCAAGGTTACGGGAAATCCAAGCAACTCCAGAGCTCTTTTGTATTCTTGCAAATTGAAGCACTCGAAAAACTTAAGATTTCCCAAGTGTTTCACATCATTCACTAAACCTAAGTATTGTTATATATCCAAAGCTTAGTAAGAGATATCCTAGCCTTTGAAACTTTTCTTATTGTCAAAGGATATCTCACCCTAGTTGGAAACCAACCAAAACCCAAACCCTATTGTAAGGTAGTTTGAGTGTGTTTGTTGGAGAGAAAGAGTTGTAAAGAGTGAGTAAGCTGCAGTTGAGTTCAGCCAGAAAGCTCTAGAGAAGAAGTCAGTAAGTTGTTTGAGACAGTCTGAAAACTTGTGTGTGTTGAGTTAGTAAGCTGCAGTAGTCAGCCAGAAAACTCAGTGTAGAAAAGTGATTAAGCTGCTGAGTTCAGTCTGAAAGCTTTAGGAAGTAGAAGTAGAAGTGTGTTAAGGAATTTCTCTGAAGATCAGAGAGAGTGGACGTAGGAGCTTTGCCTCTGAACCACTATAACTTACTGTGTTGGTTGCTTTCTGTTCTGCATTTTAACTATTGCATATTTTCACTGAAAGCATCCTGATCTTTCTGATATTCAGTTGGAAACAATCTACTGAACTTTCATTAAACTAATCACAGCCTTAACCACTGTTTTACTAAAAAAAAGATCTTCAGCAAGATAAAACGAGTATAAACTTAGGGCTAACATATTCCGCACCCTTGATAAGCTAGAACAGATAATTACCAAACTGAACCAACTCTACTGAGTATTCAGTAAGATAATTATCTGATCCAAGCTTCTCAAGACTCTGATAAAACTCAGAATCAGTTGGGCTAATCTGAAGCTACTGAAAGCTTCTCAGGATCACTGTCTCAGTAGTCTTTTACTCTGGGCAATTTGTGCTTCTCAGGGCAAATTTTTTAGGACATCCTGACCCTACTGATTCCCTTAAAGAAAAGTTTTAAAAATCACTGAACACGTGTATTCCCCCCATACACGTGTAATACTCATTACACCGGGACCAACAAGTGGTATCAGAGCACTGGTTCATTTTGACCACTTGCTTTGGTAGCCATAGTCTTGTTTGCCGAAAAACTTTGGTGGTCTACTGAATAGATCTTACTGCTGATATCTTACAAGGCTTATTCATCATGCCTTCTAAGAAACTTCCTATGTTCTCTGTTGAGAGCTATGACCTATGGAGATTGAGAATACAGGCACATCTGTATTCTAAGCATGAAACAATGTGGAGAGTGGTCTCTCAAGGACAATTTAAGTACACTGTGGTAAATCTCAGAATTACTGATGCTGAGAGAAATGATCCCAGAGATGAATTTCCTAAGCCTGATGACCAACTTACTCCTGATGAGAGAAAGTTAGTCAACTTAGACTATATTGCTAAAGATACTCTATACAACACTATTGATGATGGTGTTATGGGGATGATTTCTCACTGTGAAACTGCCAAAGAAATATGGGACATAGTTGCTATCATGTGTCAAGGCACAAATCATATTAAAGAGAACAAACTTTATGTTGCCATTGCAAAGTTTGACAACTTTGAAATGGAAGATGGTGAATCCATTGACAAACTGGAAGTCAGATTCACTAGTATCATGAATGATCTGAATGCTCTTGGGAAAAGATACCCACAAAGAGAAGTGACACTGAAAATTTTTAAAGGACTGTCTAAGAAATGGGATATACATGTTGTGGTGATTGAAAACACCAAGAATATTGATTCTATGTCATACCAACAAGTTTTCTCTGAACTGAAACCTTATGAATTTGTGATTGATAAGAAAACTAAGAAATCTGATAGCAAAGATGAATCTTCATCTAGCAAAAATGTGGCTTTTAAAGCTAAAGAAAAATCCTTTAAAGCTAGAGAGTCTGATAACTCACCTGCCAAAAATCAGGATGAGCAAGAGGATAAGCTAGTACTGTTGGCAAGGATGTTTGAAAGACTCAATAGCAGATATGGAAAATACAAGAAATAATATAAGAACAACAGGTACAGGAACATGAATAACTCAGAAGCTGAGGCCAAGTCCACTGAGAAAAGGAAGGACCACAAAGCTGAAGGATCCTTATCCAGAAAGAAGGACTCCAAAACCAAGGAGGAAAGTGATCAGGATGATGATGCCAACAGATGCTATAACTGCCAAAAGAATGGTCACTTCCAGTATGATTGTCCTGAGCTGAGTGCCAAGGAAAGAAAGGAAAGGCAAGCCAAAAGAGACAGGAAGATCTCCAGCAAGAAGGCTATGATTGCTGAAGAAGAAGAACAATCTGAAGAAGGATCATGTTCTTCAGAAGAAATATTTTCAGATAGTGACAGTGATGATGTCTGCCTTGTTGCTATTGAGGAGGTAAATTCTTCTATCTCTGTTGTTGCTCCTACACAAGCACCTGAGGAGTTATCAAGTTCATCTGTAACCAGTAATTTTGACCTGATGAATTCTTTTGAGAATCTTATGAAGGACTATTTTGTGTTACAAGAACTGTTCATAGAAACTCAAGAGCAGAATAAGGAACTGATAGCTGAAAATCTGAAGTGGAAAAACTCTAATGCTGCTGAGATCACTTCTCAATTAATGGGAACTACTAATGAACTGGATGTTCTGAAAGTACAACTCTCACGAAAAAGAGAAAGTGATAGATATCCTGAAAGGAAAATTAGAGAAATCCACTGAGGAGAATCAGCTTATCAGGACTGAATTCAATGACCTCTTTGATAAACATGAAACTCTAAAGAAAAGTGAGGATAGTTTGCGGAGAAAGTTAACTCTATTGAATTCTGCATCTAAAGCAATAGATAAAATTCGGAGTTATCAAAGACCTGCAACTATAAAGGCTTGATTGGGATATAATCCTGGAGGAACCTCACAAGGTCTTCTAAATGCTACTTCTTCTAGTACCACTAAGACTGTCTTTGTTAAACCGGTGGTGTGTACTGATCTTCTTATTGAAGAACAACCCCGTGTTTTAGATAAGGGGAAAGCCCAAACCTAAGGAAAAGGCTAGAAAACCTGAACACTCAGTAGGAAATCCTCAGGCTAGTACTCTTAAGCCTCAGGCTAAGAATACCAACCTGAAGAAATCTGCACTGAACCATTAGAGGAATCTTCAGAAGAGAAACACTCAGCGGAGATATTCTCAACTGAAGAGACCAAGTCCTCAGGATACTGAAAGACCACAATTTCAGTACAGGCAACCTAAACCCCAATTGCCTAAGGGTAAAGGTTTCCTGAACCCAAGTCAGCAGAGACATAGACCAGCTGCACCAAGGCCAAGGCATTGGAACAAGAGGCCTGAACCCAAGAAGAACTCTAAGGCTCATGTTCATGCTAAGGCTGTCACTCATACACAAGGTACTGCCAAGGCACCGAGGGTGGTGAATGTGTATGTAGATGTTTATGGGAGACAAAACTTCCACTCTAAAGTAATTAGAGTTATCAGGCATATTTGGGTTCCAAAAGGTACAACTAACATGATAGGACCCTACACCAAATGGGTACTTAAGGCCTGGTCTGTTTTTCAGGTGAAGGAAAAGGGCATTAAGCTGAATGAAGACAACACAGCCCTGATGAGTGGAAGTGAAGTAGCCCTTGCTGCATGGTATCTGGATAGTGGATGTTCAAGGCACATGACAGGATACAAACATTTACTCACTAACTATGTTGAGCAAAAAGACCCTCAGATTACTTTTGGAGATAACTCCAAAGGACAAACTGAAGGATATGGGACTCTTGAAGTTGATTATGTTCATATCCATGGTGTTTCTTATGTTTCTGGTTTAAAGCATAATTTGCTTTCTATCAGTCAATTCTGTGATAAAGGATTCAGTGTTGAGTTCTCAAAGAACTTATGTTATGTGAAAGATAATGCTTCACAACAAATATTACTTACTGGTACTAGAAAAGGGAATGTGTATCTTGCTGATTGGAGATTAACTCCTAAAGATACATGTTTAGTTGCAAAAAGTTCTACTGATACCAGTTGGTTGTGGCACAAAAGACTGAATCACTTAAACTTCAAAACCCTGAACAAACTTCCAAGATTAACGCTTGTGAGTGGGTTACCCAATGAAGTGTTCAGTAAAGATCACATATGTGATGCTTGTCAGAAAGGAAAACAAACAAAGCATCATTCAAAAGCAAAGTAGAAGTTTCTACTGACAGAATATTTTAACTGTTACATATGGATCTCTTTGGTCCAGTAACACATGTGAGCACAAATGCCAGGAAATATACACTTGTAGTAGTTGATGACAACTCTAGATACCCTTGGGTCATATTCTTACTAAGTAAGAAAGAGACTCAGACAAAACTGCCTGAACTACTAAAAAGACTCAGTATTAAAAAGAATCTGAGTGTGGTCAAGATCAGATCAGATAAAGGAACTGAATTTATCAACCATATTATATCTGATTATTGTGCAGCAAATGGAATAGCTCATGAAACATCAGCTGCAAGGACCCCACAACAGAATGGTGTTGCAGAAAGAAGAAATGGGACTCTGAAAGAAGCTTCAAGAACAATGATTGCTGAAGCTGATATTCCTAAGAGATTTTGGGCTGAAGCTATCAACATTGCATGCTATTCTCAGAACAAATCCATGCTGACAAAGAATCAAGGCAAAACACCTTATGAGCTGTGGAATGAAAGGAAACCTCTTGTTTCTTTCTTTCGTGTGTTTGGTTGTAAGTGTTTCATGCACAATAATGGTAAAGATCAGTTGAAAACTTTTGATAGCAAAGCTGATGAAGGGATATTCGCTCTCAGAGTTTACAACTGTAGGACCCTTATTGTGGAAGAAATACCTCATGTTGTTTTTGATGAATCTACTTGTGTTCAGAAGAAACAGGAACATGACTCAGGAGATCTGATAAAGAGAATCACCAGACTAAGCCTGAAGAAGAATGATAAAACATCCTCTGAGCCTGACAAGAAGAAATCAATCACTTTATATGAATGGAGTGAATCAGACTCAGACAAAGAAGGTCAGGATGGAAATACTCAGGATGGTGAAACTCAAGATGACTGTTCTCCACTGAAGGAAAGCCAACACACTGAAGATGACCAATCTGAACAAACACCAGTTCAGACTCAGGTATGTAATGCCGATGAAGATGTGGTCACAGCTGAGACAAACTCTGAATCTATCAACCAAGGGGGAACAAATGTTACTGACAATGTTTTGAATGGAATTTCCATTGAGGAAGATGATTCACTCTCTCCTTTTCTGTTGTTCTCTGAATTTAATGAACTGCCTGAACCTAACATTTCCAGTGTTGAGGATACTACTGAAGGGGGAACATCCAGGAGAAGATGGTTGGATAGTCATCCTACAAGTCAGATTGTGGGTGATCTATCAGAAGGTGTTAGAACAAGAAAGTTCCATGGTGAAAGTGCTCTATTCTGTTGTTTCCTATCAGAGAAGGAACCAACTGAGATTGAAGAAGCTCTTAAGGATTCATTTTGGATTACTGCTATGCAAGAAGAGCTGAATCAGTTCACAAGAAATGAAGTTTGGGAGTTAGTGGATAGACCTCAGAGGCACAATGTGATTGGAACTAAGTGGGTGTTCAAGAACAAGAGAGATGAAAACAAAAACATTGTAAGAAACAAGGTAAGGCTAGTTGCACAAGGTTACTCCCAAGAAGAAGGCTTGGATTATGATGAAACCTTTTCACCTGTTGCAAGACTAGAAGCCATCAGATTGTTTCTTGCATATGTTGCCCACATGAAATTCACAGTCTATCAGATGGATGTGAAAAGTGCATTTCTGAATGGTGTGCTTAAAGAAGATGTTTATGTGGAACAACCTCCTGGATTTTGCCAGAATGACCAAGTTTACAGGCTCAAAAAAGCCTTGTATGGTCTAAAGCAAGCACCCAGAGCATGGTAGGATACACTTTCTCAATATCTTATTGACCATGGGTTTACCAAAGGAACTGTTGATAGAACCTTGTTCAGGATAGAAGATGGGAAATATATCTTACTAGTTCAGATTTATGTGGATGACATCATATTTGGATCTCCTAATCATCAGATGTGTGAGAAGTTTTCTGCTCCGGTGAAAGGAAAGTTTGAGATGTCTATGATGGGGGAGATGAATTTCTTTCTAGGACTTCAAGTTAAACAAACTAAGGAAGGAATATTCATCAATCATCCAAAATACACCAGATATCTGATTGCTAAGTATAGTGTACAGAATTGCAATGCAATTAGAATTCCTATGAATACTAACTACAAGATGGATCCTGATCCTGAGGGCAAGTCAGTGAATCATACTGATTATAGAGGGATCATTGGATCATTGCTCTGTCTCACAGCAAGTAGGCCTGATATTACCTTTGCTGTTGGGATATGTGTAAGGTACCAAGCTAATCCTAAGGCTAGTCACATGGATGCTGCCAAAAAGATTTTGAAATATCTTAAAGGCACTGTGAATAGAGGATTATGGTATCCAGCTAATGATAACCTTGAATTAACTGGTTTTTCAGATGCTGATTATGGTCGTGTTAGAATTGACAGGAAGTCTACTATAGGAACTTGTCAATTTCTTGAAAGTAACTGATATCATGGTTTTCAAAGAAACAGACCTCGGTAGCAACCAGTACTACTGAAGCTGAATACATGGTTGCAGGAAGCTGTTGTGCACAGATTCTTTGGCTCAGACAACAATTGAGGGATTATAAGGTTGTAGCCAATGAAGTACCTATATTTTGTGACAATAATAGTGCAATTGCTATTACACAAAATTCGGTATTGCACACCATATGTAAGCATGTTGATATCAGACATCACTTTATCAGAGATCATGTTGAAAAGAAAGATATAAGGATGGAGAAAATTCATACTGATAAACAGAGAGCTGATATTTTGACAAAACCTTTGGCTGAGTTAAGATTTCAGGAACTATCAGTAGAATTAGGTATGTTAGATCCAGGTGAGTGAATTCACTGAAGGGAAAAGTCCTTCAGGTGCATGTAGTTATTCAGGAGGAATAACTCAGGACAAAAAATTTCTCAGGAAGGAAACTGAGACTCAGGATAATTTCTTGTCAAGATCAGTATTCAGTAAGGATTATACATTCAAATAATCCTGAAGCAATATTGACAAATGCATTAATTCATGTCATTTATTTCACTTAGTAATCATTTGGAATAAATGACAAAAGACCTGAACTTTTTAAGCATGAATGTTTTGGAGTGTCCTTGACTAGAAAAGACGAACAGTCGTCTCGATTATCGAGAAACAATCATTTGTCAACCTATAAACTGCTATTTGCCTATTGTCTAGAAAATTAGCCAAAAATAGCCATACTCTAAAGATTTTTCTTAAAATCCGGTTAAATCTCAATCATTCATTATATTTTTCGAGATTTAATCATAACCCTTGATATATGATTTTCAAATCATATATAAACCAACTGTTTACCTTCATTCGTCACTTTACATTCAAACGATTAAAAATCCTAAAAAACCCTTTATCTTCAAAAACCCTCATATCTCACTACCCAGAAATACTCTTGAAATGGAATTTCCCAGCTATGTTATGATCAAGGATCTTGCGGAGACAGAGAAACCATACTTCGAGCACGTGGTGGCCATGATCGACAATAAAGCTACCAATGTGGAAGAGAAAGCATTGAATATGTTGCTGATGGCTCATCTATCGGTATTGGTGAGCAACGTGCCCGATTTGGAGCTGTCACAAGAGGTTTTACAATTTGTTGTAAACCTTCGAGAAGGTGGAAGGGGCGGTTTGGTTTCGCAGTTAAGTTTCGGAACTTATGCGAAATCAAAAGCAGAGGTTGTGTGCACCAAGGAAGCAGTTCTATCCTTGGAAGATATTAATGTTGTCTTTGAGTTGAATGACAGAGGAGAAGATCTAGCGCTCTATATGTCTGGCTAGAAGTAAGAAATCTTAGACCGATTAGCAGAGTCGAAGGCGGAATTGAAAGGAGCTCTGCACAAATGGTGTTTGAAGCCCAAGTACAGGGTGTTGATTGATATTGTGGCCAAGTGCTTGATGAGCACTTCTGGAAGTCTGGAGCAGGTGAGCCAAAATAAGTTGAGGCTCATTGTTGCGATAGAGGCCTCACCCTCTAAGGACTTCAACTGGCTGAAATTTTTGGTGGACTGCATCCTTCATCAAAATCAGAAGCTAAAGTATGCCAAAGGTGCATTCACCAAGAATGGAAAGGTCTTTTTTGGGATGAAGATCAGCTATTTGATCGAGACCTTGCCCAGAGAAAATATGTTTTTGATGATGGGAGTGGAATTTTCAAGGACTCGGATCATGTTCCGAAAGCCCAAGTCCCAGAAAAGGAAGGCTGCTCCGTCAGGAAGCCAGGGCTCTATGGTTCAGGGGGAACCTGAGGAGCAGGTTGAATCTGACTCTGATCTGGATGATGTTGCACTGGCTGAGTTCCTTCAGAAGAGGGTAAGGACAACATCAGTAAAGCGTCCTGAAGAGTCAGGAGAGGAGGAGAAGAGGAAGAAATCCCTTGAACTGCTGAAGGTGAAGAGAGAGATTGGGGGAGAAAAAGAAGGCTCAGGAGGAGCAGAAGAAGAAGAAGAAGCGTCTCTGGACAATAAGGGAACAAGAGTCAGGAGTAAAGTCCCCTCTTGATACACTTGCCAAAGCTGTCTCTCAGGCAACTGCTGCAGAAACCACTCAGGACATTATTCCCTTAGGAGGTGAAGGAGAGGAAGATGTCTTTACTGCGGTACTTGGTACCAGTATTGGTGATGATAGGATCACCCAAGAAATCTTCGCAGGTTCCAAAAAACCTGTTGAAGAAAACCAAATTACCCTCCCACTCACTCACCCTCAGAGCCATACATATCCATACCTTCAGATGCTCATTCTAGCTCTGAAGAGGAGGCACCTGTTCCTGAACTCAGGAAAGGTGAAGCCGAGGAGAAAGAGTGGAGGCAAAAGGTGGAGAGGGTTGTATTGGATAAGTATCCAGAGTTGGTGAACTATCATGATCTTCAGGATATTTTCTTCAGGCTAAAAATCGCCATGTTGATTGTCAATCAATCTTTTGCGATGATGCTAAGGATTGGCAACTTCAGGGGCGAAGAATTTTGGGCTGAGGAGGTGACAGAGCTTGATGCCTTCTCAGGATTGGGGAAGAAGAGATTGAGAATTAAGCTAACTGAGTTTGACCAACTTGTGCTGAAGAAAATTGCTGAGAGGAAGGCTGCTAGTCAGGTGAAAAGGGAGATGATGGTCAGGATAAGGATGATCAGGATCAGGACAAGAATAAGGAGAATGTTCCTGAAGAGGAGAAGAAAGATGTTGAGTCAAGTGTGGAAGCTACACTTCAGGGGGAACAAGCTCAGGATGTTCCACCCTTGCAAATGATAACACTTGACCAGACATTTCAACATCCAATAGAGCCTGAAGTTGAGGTCACTGAGATGGCAGATGCTGGAGTGCACACTGAAGCTGAAATTCCCATTCCTCCACCACCAGCTGTTGATCTCACACCTGTTCTGGAGAAGCTGACCAAGCTTGAGCCACTTGTTGATCAAATGTCCAAGCTCAAGACTCTGGTGGAGCAAGTATCTAAGATTGCTGAAGCTCAGTCTTCTCAGGGCGCAATGGTTGAATTGCTGAACACATCAATGGCTAAGGCTGATCAGGTAACCTCATTATCTACATCTATTGATAAAAAGTTCACTGTAATGCATGCTAGAATGGGAAATGTGTCTAGAGATGTGTTGGATGAGATGGAGAAGAGGTTTGTGATGAGGTCTAATATGCTGGAGGAGATGATGAAGACCAGGACTGAGGAACTGGTAAAAGCAACTGTTGAGGAAATGAGTTCATCACTCATGACCAAGATACAGGCTACATTCGGAGGTCTTGCTGAAGATACAGCCACAGGATTGAATGTGCTTCAGAGGCTTCAGGATGAAAATTTTCATATTGCTGCTGAGCTGAGATCTGTTGAACGTGAGCAGCTACACATGGACAGAACCCTTTCATAGATATTGGCTAATTATGATGCCAAAAAGGGGGGAAACTATGATATGATCACGAAGTTGCAAGCTATTGAAGGGAAATTGCTGACCCAGTAGGAAGCTGTGGTTCAAAAAGGGAAGAGGAAAATGCCTGGAGTGACAGTGCACCCTGAGGCTGCAGCTGCCGTCCTTCAGGAGCGAGCTAAAAGGCAAAGGGCACATGAGTCAAGCAAGATGGGGGAAGCTCGTGCTGTCATGGATCCAATTCCTGAAGAAGCCCAGATGAAGCAACCTGCAGAAAAGCCAATCAGGAGGAAATTGTCAGGAGAATTCTCTGAGGCTGAAGCCCACAGGAGTGAAGAGTCTGAAAACGATGAAATCTTCAAAGAGGGATTTAGTGAGTATGATGTGGTTTCCAAGAGAATAGATTGGGATTGGCATAATTCTGTAAAGATAATTGAGGCTGAGAAAAGGAGAAAGGCTGCTCTGTCTGTATCAGGATCAGAAATGACAAGAAAGGCCAGAGAGGAAGAAAAAAGGAACAGAGGAGGATTCCATAGGATGATCTACAGAAGGAGAGGCACGAAGCAAAGGAAGTGGATGTGGCCTCATGTGGATAAATGGAGGCCCATAGAGCTGAATGATAAGTGGGAAACGGCCAAGAGGGAGTTTGTGTTCATCTATGATAACCTACATTCTGAAGAACTTCACCATTGAATGTCAGAAATGGTTCAATGTGTTTGATACTTTAGGCTATCAGCTGAAAGCACCTGGGCAGATCAAGTATCCTCCACCGAAGTTCAAGAATGGGATGATCAATTATGATTTCATCTATGCTGACTTTGTGGATCAAGCTGAATACCTCGAGCTGACAGGGAATGACGTTGAGACTATTCAGAAGAGGGAAGAACTGAAGAAATGCTACTATGGAATGTTCAACCTCAACCCACCAGCCGATGAAATTGAATCAGAAGAAGATTGATGTACCTTATGTTTTTTTGTTCAGTAGAGTAGGATCAATCTATGTATCATGTACTTAACTTTTCTGATTAATGAAAACTCTACTGATGGTTTTGCTTTGAAAAGATAATACCTCATTATCTTACTGATTTTTGTTGATGGTTGCCATTTAAAATGTCTTTACTTGTTATAGGAATTGAAACCTGAATAGATGATAGGTTTATTTCTATTATGTTCGCATATCTGTAATAAGATGGTTTTGGCATCATCAAAAAGGGGGAAATTGTTGGGAGATGAATTTAATAAAGATTTTGATTAGATCCCAAAACCCCTGAGTATGATATGTATCAGGACATCTTGGTAGGGAGGATCATGTTTCAATAGATATTAAGGCTCAGGATTATCTGCACCATGTATAGTCAGCAGATATAGATCAGGGAGAAATAGTTTTTTTTGTACTAAAGAAATCAGAAATTCCTGAGTAGCTCAGAAGAATCCTGAAGACTGAAGATCCTGAAGACCAAAAGATCCTGAAGACTGTTTTGTACTGAACAAAAAGACCCTGAACAACTATTTTGATAAAATAGTGTTATGTTCTTTCTTAGTACAAACAAACAGAATGTTAGACATTCGTAGACATTAAGGAACATATCAACTCAGTAAGGTTGATCTAAATAAAGCCGTTTGTTTGTCTCTGTTCAAAGGAAGATTTCAACCAATGAGGAGGCAACAACAACGTACTTTACTGACACTGAAAGCGACATCTCACTGAGAAATGTCAGGGTTGATATCTTCCAGTTCACAGAAGTTGGTGATTGGCTACGTGGTTGCATATTTCCTAATGAATGCAAGGGTACGTTCAAACCCTAAAATAGTCGTTCATCAATAACCAAAAGAGGAAACCCTTGATGCTATCTCTTCCAACGGATAGTTTTTAAGAGTAACCTCATAGAGTTTCCTATAAATACCAGTGACCTTCACCATTGGAAGGTTATGGGAAATCCAAGCAACTCCAGAGCTCATTCGTATTCTTGTAAATTGAAGCACTCGAAAAACCTAAGATTTTCCAAGTGTTTCACATTGAAGAGAGCTCATTCACTAAGCCTAATTATTGTTATATATCCAAATCTTAGTAAGAGATATCCTAGCCTTTGAAATTGTTCTTATTGTCAAAGGATATCTCACCCTAGTTGGAAACCAACCAAAACCCAAACCCTATTGTTAGGTAGTTTGAGTGTGTTTGTTGGAGAGAAAGAGTTGTAAAGAGTGAGTAAGCTGCAGTTGAGTTCAGCCAGAAAGCTCTAGGGAAGAAGTTAGTAAGCTGTTTGAGACAGTCTGAAAGCTTGTGTGTGTTGAGTTAGTAAGCTGCAGTAGTCAGCCAGAAAACTCAGTGTAGAAAAGTGAGTAAGCTGCTGAGTTCAGTCTGAAAGCTTTAGGAACTAGAAGTAGAAGTGTGTTAAGGAATTTCTCTGAAGATCAGAGAGAGTGGACGTAGGAGCTTTGCCTCTGAACCACTATAACTTGATTTGTTGGTTGCTTTTTGTTCTGCATTTTAACTGTTGCATATTTTCACTGAAAGCATCCTGATCTTTCTGATATTCAGTTGGAAACAATCTACTGAACTTGCATTAAATAATCACAGCCTTAACCACTGTTTTACTAAGGAAAAAATTTTCAGCAAGATAAAATGAGTATAAACTTAGGGCCAACACATTTTGCACCCTTGATAAGCTAGAACGGATAATTACCAAACTGAACCAACTCTACTGAGTATTCAGTAAGATAATTATCTGATCCAAGCTTCTCAGGATTCTAATAAAACTCAGAATCAGTTGGGCTAATCTGAAGCTACTGAAAGCTGCTCAGGATCACTGTCTCAGTAGACTTTGACTCAGGGCAATTTGTGGTTCTCAGGGTAAATTTTTCAGGACATCCTGACCCTAGTAAAGAAAAGTTTTAAAAATCACTGAACACGTGTACCCCCCCATACACGTGTAAGACTCGTTACACCGGGACCAACAAAACAAATCTTTAAAACTGATTCACATGTTTCATTATTCACATTAGACGTTCATTTATCATCAATCAAACCATTAAAACAGTTAACAGTTTTATCAGAACAAACTTCATCTAATGTTACTCCAGATGTGGTAACATCTGTTTCAATATCAGAATCAGAATAGTCCAGATCATCATCTAAGGAATCATCATAGTCTATTCTAGCACAGAATGCACGTTCAAGGTATTATCACATTCATTCGCATAATGACCATACCTATGACATACATTACATTGAATAGACTTCCTATAATCAGGGTCAATTTTGTCATACCTGCCTTTGATTCCAATACCAATTTGCCTTGATTGGAACATATTACCTTTCTTTTCAAAGGTTTTGTGAAGAGTGTTGAGCTGAATCTTTGGTTGAATGTTGACTTTGAACTTGCTATTCCTCCTCTTCATAAGAGATTTCAATTTCCTTGTCATAAAAGCAATGTACTCCTCGGGGTTGGAACACAAATCAACAACATCATCCTCTGAATCAGCTTCAGTTACAATCGGCACTTGCTCAACATTTGAAGATGTTTCACCTTTGAACACCACCAATTTCTTTGCATCAGTTTTGTCATCTTTTTAAGTTGTATTCATCTCATATGCTCGTAGGATGCTGATTAGTTCATTTTGACTTAGTGTATCTGTATCCCTTGCCTCTTCAATTGCACAAATTTTTGCATCGAAACGCTTAGGTACAGTACGTAAAATCTTATGAACCAATCTCAGATTGGAGATGAGATCTCCAAGAGATTAAGTTTCATTTGCAATTTCAGTGACCCGTTCATTGTAAGAAGAAATTTTTCATCTTCCTTCATCTTCAAGTTCTCGAGCTTTGTCCCAAGCATTCGAAGTCTGGACCTTCGAACACTATCTGAACCTTCATTGTGCTCTTGCAACCTATCTCAAGCTTCTTTTGCAGAAACACATGTTGATATGATCTTGAACATAGTCATATCAACTGATGTGAATATTGCATTCAAAGCTTTAAAATTGTAGCTAGCAGTTGTACTTTCATCATTAGTCCAATCAAGTTCGCGTTTGACTGTAACTTCTCCTTCTTCATCTGCAGCATTCTTAGGAGGTGTCCATCCTGAAAGTATACTTCTTCAGGCACGTTCATCAATTGACTTGATGTACATCCTCATCTTAGGTTTCCAATAGGCATAGTTTGTACCATCAAGAATTGGTGGTCTCAAACTTTTTGGAGTAAGTGGATATTCCATCATCATACCAAAAAACAACACACATGACACAGGATCTAACTTAGTAAAATCAAGTTTTGGCTCTGGTACGAACTGAAAGTGTGTGAAACGGGGTTGTGTTTAGTAAAATAAATTGATGTTACACTGAATGTTGTAACACTCAAAGTAACACTAATAAAACAGAGATAGTAACAGCGGAAGACTAAAAAACACAACACGTGAATTGTTTAATAAGACTTTGCACAATCTATATCAATATAGATTGTGATGCTTTATGGCTGAAATCACTATTTATCAAAATAATGAGTACAAAGAGGTTCACAGATTGAATCCTCTTGAAACAAGATCAAACATATGATCTAAAGTCTAAGTGTATCTCTATACGACCAAAGGTGACTATTTTATGTGTATGAAACGATTTACACCGAGAGTAACATTCCACATAAAATAAATCCAGCACCGCTCGTAGTATTATAAACCCTACAATTACTTGTTGTGGCTAAATACTCCACAACAACGACTCTATCACTCTGGATGCACTAAGCACTCAACAGTTGATGCTTGGTTGTTGCATCGACTAAACAGTACACGATGATTTGCGGCAATTGATAAGTACATCAATGTCCTCTATTTATAGACTTCGTGTATGCTTTACTTGATCCTCCTTGAAGGATCTAGAAATCTTCCATCCACTATCCCATGATCTTTGTAACTGCCACTTAGTGGGTTCTTCAAGTTCTGAAAATAGCCGCATGATCTAATCACATCTATTCGATTCTTGAAGCTTGTGGAACCTTCTGGAATCTTCCAGAACAACCTAGATCGTCAACCTCTAGTCAACAACATCAAAGACAATATTGAACACAGAAGTGTTAGTGGTTAAGAAGAAAGGACGAATACAGATGTTGTAACCAATGTTGTAACATCGGTGGCAACATCAACAATCACTATCATAATAAAAGCTATACGAGGAGTCCTCACCATCCGTTTTAAATTCATCATTCTCCTCCTCACCATCTTCATTTTCCTCCTCACTGTTTTCATTTTCTGTCATTCTTTCACCATGATCATGTGCAACCCCGGTCACTCTTCCACTCTCAAATATTGTAAGGGTAGCCTCTGCAACATCTCTCTTACCGAAATTCTAAAAATTATCTTCACCAACAATACTCTTACCTCTTCCTATATTAAATGCATTCTTATTCCTCTAAGCTCTTACATTCTCCCTCGACTGTTGCAATTCCTCCTCATCATGATCAGGTAAAAAATCCACATTAACATTCAAAATCGAAGTCCTCAAACCCAGCTCCATAATTATGGAAATCATTATGAACTAAATCAACTATGTTATCAAGTTTGTCTTTCCCTATTTTTTCAGCCCTAGGAACTGTTTGATCAGCTGCAATTTCACCCCTAAGATCTACTTCATCAATTGAATTTTCATTTGTTGGAGCTGCTTCACTAATTGCATTTTCATCCCTTGGAACTATTTCATCAACAACATTGTCAGTTGTCTAGTGGTTAACGTAAAACTCTAACTGTGATCCACTTCACAGTCTACTAGCAATTTCAAGGATTCCATTATCATCTTCCACCAATATAAACTCTCCTTGAAGCACCTTGAAATAATATATCCCGTCAATAAATTGTAAATCATACACTGAGTCTTCTTTAACATAAGACATGATTTCAGGGTATGAGAACTTATCAATAACTAAATTGTTAAAAACTTGAGTCACTTTTTTACCAATTTAACGTGGTTTTCTATTATTGTTGAACCTCCCATCATGGTGTATGCTAAGAGGAAATGTTAGTTCTGACATCCTACAAAAAAAGAAAAAAAATAGTTTATATATATTTCTGGTTCATGTATTTTGATAAATAAAGTATAGAAAAACAACTCCATGTACTTTGATAAATAAATTATAGAAAAACATGTTTAAATATATATATATGTATAATAGTATTTTATTTTTCCATAATATTTTAATTTTGCTTCTTTTATACGAATTAATAGATATCAAGATACTATTTTTGTCTACTTGCATTTAACACATATTTTTTAAAGATACCAATTAACATAGTTTTTAACCATTTAATCATATCTTATAGGAAAAATATGTGCATTAAGTCATGTCTTTTATTCATAACTTCTTTAAATGAGGTATCCAGTTCGTGTACAACACAAAAAGCTTTGTACATTAACAACAACAAAAATCTTGCAAATTAACAGGTACAACTCTAAAAAAAATAAGGAACCAGAGAAAAACCCATGATATTTTTGGACAATGAAAAAGACAATTATTAAAACCAAGATAAAAAAATGTAAACACCCAATATCAAGTTAAAAATTTTACAAGACAAAATTACAACCAAAACATGCATAATCAGAAAAAGACAATGTTGTGTTCGATATAGTAACTCAGGCTTAATCGAACACGTAAGAGCGACACGTGTATTATTTAAATATTACATGCCCAATGGACAAGTATTCGCCACTCAGGAAAAAAGGAATCAGATGAGCTAAGTCAAGAAGGCCATGAGCAGATCTGAGGACCCAGGCGGCCAAAATACTCAGAAATCCTGAAAGACCTCAGATATCATGAGGGTCAGTATGTTCGCACCTCAGATATCCTGAGGGTCAGTATGTTCGCACCTCAGATATCCTGAGGGTCAATATGTTCGCACCTCAGATATCCTGAGGGTCAGTGTGTTCGAAGATCTCAGATATCCTAAGGGTCAGTATGTTCAAAGACCTCAGATATCCTGAGGGACAGTATGTTCGCACCTCAGATATCCTGAGGATCAGTGTGTCCGCAGACCTCAGGTATCCCGAAGGGTCAGAGTGCCCGACACTCAGATATCCCGAAGACCCGAACATCCTGAGGGCTCAGTGTGCTCGAGGAGGACGATGATCCAGCATAAAACTGACATGGTTAAAGGGGCGAACAAAGCATCCAACTGAGTAAAAGATTAATTTGGACGACCAAAAGAGTGCTTTACAAACAAGTAAGTTCCAAGATCAACCAAGAAGACGAATTTGAAAACGTGGCAGCATTACGTGAGTTCTTGCATGACCCGAAGTCTCCAGCTCATGCTTGCCAACCCAGCTCATGCTTGCCGGAGTGCTATAGAAGGAAGAAAAAATAAGAAGAGAAGGGTTCAGAAATTTACCCTAGAAAAAGTGACACCCACACAAGAAATTGACCCAGTGCTAACTCTCCTGATTATCTTCATCTGTAATGATTCATCTTTATAAGGTGTTTCAAATATTGTACGTGTAAAGCTCGCAATACCACATCGTGGCTTGGTATGCCCCCAGAGTAGTCGTTTCCCGACGAACTGGGTCAACAAATTCATCTTATTTACAGTTTATCGTACACGTGCATGTTTTGTTTGCGAGTTGTTATCAAATTAGCCACATAATACTCTCCGAATAAAATGACTTGCAACAACTGGCGCTAGAAGGAGGGTGTTTCACCCAAAAACCAACCCATATACGAACCCTTAGAGAGCCGAGGCAGAAAAAATAAATAAAATGCCTCAATCTAGGAACACACAAACGGAGAGGTCGGGACAAAGCTGACCACATGACCGGAAAGAGGTTCTGCGCCAGCCTCATAAAGATCAGGGAGCAAAGATTACCAATCTCGAGGAAATTGTGAATCATCCGGCGGCCACAACCAGGGCCATCACTTTCTTGCTGCGAGCGCAGAAAGAGAGGGCTGAGAAAGAATTGGCCAAATTAGAAACTCAAGATCGTGAAGAGCGACGCTCACGTACACCTGATAGTGAGCAAATTAAAAAGAAAATTGCCAAGTGGGCAAGTAAACAAGCCGATGACACGTCTGATGACGAACAGCCTCAAGGATCTAGACCATCAGTGTTTGGACGTTTGAGGCTCTCCGCCAAAGACCGAATCGGCAATAATAGGCGACAGGATCCAGGAAAGGAACAACCAATAAAAATGCATGCACCTTCAGATCTCCATGATCATCCGCATGCCGAACAAAAATCGGCGGGAACAAAATTGTCTATCCATCATCGATTGGGTAGTCAAGCACAAACTTGGAAAGGGGGACTGCCCCATCACGAGCATGACCCACTGGGTCCTCATGATGGGAAACAACCCCAATATAAGTCTGTCAATCCCACAAAATTTGCGGAAATGCAAAAGGCTATTGAGGATTTACAGGCCAACCTGGCCACGACCAAAGGCCAACCTCGAGCGAGCACGATACCCTGCTCACCATTATCACCGGCGATCATGGCGGCCAAAATACAAGAGAAAGTGGCGAAGTTCCGATCGCCAATTCCCATATTCGATGCTGAGTCTGACCCTCATGTCCATCTCAGCAAGTATTCAGACTTTATGATCGCGATGGGGGCCACACACGCGATGCAGTGCTGATCATTCCCCATGACTTTGGGTGATCGGGCACATCGGTGGTTTTCTACCTTGCCAGCTGCGTCTATCACATCTTTCGCCCAATTGGGACAATAATTTTTGTCCCACTTTTCATCCATGTGTGCTCGCCCAGCGCCAAAACAAAGGTTGGCGCATTTCTCCCAACTAAAAGGTGAGTCTGATCGAGCATACATAGAAAGATTTGATAAATGTCTGTATGATGGGGCCCCAGTTGAAGAGGATGCCAAAATCCTTGCGGTGGTCGGGGGCCTGACTCTAAATACTGATATGTGGAAGGCCATGCATCAAGACTGGCCGAACACATATTCAGAGTTCCGAGAGCGAGCAGCTAAAATTATAGCCATGCAAGATTTGCTCGCCCAATCACGATTGGGTCAGGAACCTACAACTAGAAAAGTTTTCGGGAAGAAAGTGATGAATCAAGGGGGTTACAAACCCCCAGGCTCTTTCAAACCATTTGAAGAAAGAGCAGAAGCAAACGCCCTACGAAGTCTTTTGGGCATTTCAGCGGAGACAATCTTTAACCAAATTAGGGATCGGGACATGTTGAAAAGGCCGAGAAGAATCATAATGGATAAACATCGGCTCAATGCTTCCAAATATTGTAACTACCACGAGTACATCGGGCACAACACTGAAGAGTGTTGCAATTTACTCTGTCAACTTTGGAAGCTATACGAAGATAATCGTCTTACCCAATTCTTAAAAAGCCGGTGAGCAGAGACTCCCGAACCGAAAAAATGAAAGATCGAAGGGGTAAGCGAAAAGCCGAACAAACATTTGACAGTGATCCCGAAGAATCACGAAAAAGGATTGAAAGACCCAAAAGAGGGCCTCCTACTGTGGGAAGAGATCGAGACAGTCAAGAGATTCACGTGATACGTCCTGAATATGGTCCAGTGGGTGGATGTCACCAGGCACCAATATTATCGAATAGACGAAAAAAGATGGAGATGCGTGCCATGCAAAACATCCATCAAGTGAAGGTGACGAGCATTTCAGCTAGCACGCCACCCTCACACCAAATCATGTTTTCAGAGGACGATCTCGACGGAATCATAACTCCCCACAATGACTCCTTAACCGTCAGTGCTCGTCTCCTCGGGTTGAAGGTGCACCGCCTCCTAGTTGACACTGGAGCTTATGCGATCATTTTGTTCGTCAATACCCTTCGCCAGATGGAAAAACAAGTTGGAGACTTGAGCAGTTATATTGAACCATGTAATCATACCATAATGGGTTTTGGGGAATCTGTAACCTGACCCTATGGTATGATTAGGTTAGGAGTCGAGTTAGAATCAACTATAAATCCAGACATCCGACGAACTAGAATGCTAGATTTTGTAATAGTCGATGCTCCGTCTACTTATAACGGGTTCCTAGGTCGCCCATTTATTCAGGAATTTAAAGCGGTCTGTTCTACGTATTACTATTGTGTTAAATTTCCGACACAAGATGGAACGGGAAGCGTAAAAGGAGATCAGAAGAAAGCTCGAGATTGTTTGCTATCTTATGCACCAGAAAAACAAAGCATCGTCAATATGATGGAGCGAACATGGGAGATTGGTGAGCCAAGCCAGCGAGCAAATACCTCGCCGAAAAATCTTTCGACGAACATAAGTTCGACGAGCATAGCTCTTCGCGCGAGCACAGAAGGCGCGAACACAAACTCCGGGGTGGCAACTAATTCCCCAGATCTCCTAGATCAAATGAATATTGATCAGCCGAACGAGCAAACGGACCTAGAGCCTCGCATAGGCTTTGAACCCATGGAGGTTGATGACGAGCACCGGGGGTCCATCCAAGATCCTCGGTGGAAGCAAAAAGAGAAAGCGAGCAACACTCGTCGAACAAACCGAGTCCATCAAAATCGAACCAAACGGACCCGAAGTTAGAAGTGTTCATTGGTTCAGAATTACCTGAACCAATCCGAACAGAAATTATTGCTTATCTTCAAGCAAACATCGATGTGTTCGCATGGTCGCACGAAGACATGGTTGGCATCGATCCAAAACATGCATGCCACTCCCTCAACCTTGATCCAATACAAACTCCAGTTATCCAGAAGCGCAGAAAGTTTAGTGGGAAAAATATGCGGCAATGAATAGTGAAATCAAAAAGTTGCTCGACAACAAACCGATTCGAGAGGTAAAATGCCCAAGATGGCTTGCGAACCCTCGTAACTTTCGTCCCGCAAGACTAATGGATCTTGGAGGTCGTGTATTGATTTCACTTGATTTAAAGAAGGCATGTCCGAAAAGATAACTTCCCGATGCCGCATATCGATTATTTGGTCGATAATCAAAGAAAGCCATGAACTCATGACTTTTATGGATGCATTTCTTTGGTTATCACCAAATACCTATGCGCCCGGACGATCAAAAGAATACGGCATTTCGCAGTTGAAAAGAACATGTACTGTTGGCAATGCATGCCGTTCGGATTAAAGAATGCAGGAGCAACATATCAACGTTTGGTGAACAAAATGTTCGACGAACACATCGGCCGAACAATTGAGGTATATATTGATGATATTGTGGTTAAGAGTGAACATAAGGAAGACCACATCACCACCTCGCACAAACGTTCGATATACTCAGGAAGTACAATATGAAGCTAAATCCGAAAAAATGTAGCTTTGGGGTTCACTCAGAAAATTCCTCGGACATATGGTCAGTTAACGAGGGATCGAAGCGAACCCAACAAAGATTCAAGCCATGCTCGATATGCAAGCTCCCAGAAATATGAAAGAGGTCCAAAAGCTAACCGTACGTTTAGCTTCCGTGAGCCGGTTTATATCACGAACTGGAGACAAATGCAAACCTTTCTTCGATACATTGAAGAAAGGGAAATTCCAGTGGACCGAACATTGCCAAAATGCATTCAAATCAATGAAGCAGTACCTTGCAGATACTCGAGACATCTGCCTAAGCTTTCGTCTCAAAGTAACAACTCTATTCAGATCTTGCTGCATCCGAGCATGCGATCAGTGTTGTGCTCGTACGAGCAGAAGGCACGATGCACTTGCCCATTTACTATGTAAGCCAAGTGCTTAAGGAAGCCGAGCTCTGATACCCACCATTGGAAAAATTAGCATATGCCCTCTTCATGAGTGTTCGAAAATTACGACCATATTTTTTCGACGACCACTCGACCGAGGTAATTGACCACTTTCCCATCAAGGCTAAGTCCTCCACCGACCGTGATCTTGCAGATCGCTAAAAAGTGGGCGGTAGAGTTAGACAATTCGGCATTACATTAAGCTCATGACAATGAATGAAGGGCCAGGCTATGGCCGATTTCATGGTCGAGTTGACATATCCTCAAATGCTCGAAAGAGCTATCGACCAACCATGGCATATGTATGTTGATGGCTCATCAACAAGTTTAAGAGCCGGAAGCGGTAGTTCTTCTCAATGCCCAACCAGCCAAACATTCACAAATGACCATCCGCTTTTGATTTCCCGTACTACAAATAATGAAGCCGAATATGAAGCTTTGATCGCTGGACTACAGATGGCAATGACAATGGGAATCCAGAGGCTGATGATTTATAGCGATTCTCAGATAATTGTTTATCAAGTAACAGGCGAGTACGAGGCCCGAGGTGAACAGATGGCTCAATATCAACAGCTAGCAAAAGAATTGCTCGAGCATTTTGAACAAGTTTTCATTGAGCAATTACCACGATTGGGTAATTCGTTCGCTAATGCTTTGGCATGCCTGGCAACAGCGGAAGGAGTGACGAACACAACATACATTGTGGTCGTCACAACTTGTTCGCCATCAGTTCCCATAATTATGATCGCCCAAATAACAGGCGAACAAGAGACTTGGATGACTCCAATCCTGAGTTACCTACAAAAGGGACTTCTCCCTGACAATAAGGCACAAGCTACTCGCCTCAGATTACAATCTGCTCGTTATACTATCATAGACGAGCGTTTGTACAAAAGAAGCTTCTCACTTCCACTTTTGAAGTGTATTACTCTCGAAGAAGGTCGTGTACTTCTGGAACAAATCCATGAAGAAGTATGCGGAAATCATACGGGTGGGCTCGTTCTGGCGCACAAAATAATCAGACAAGGTTATTCTTGGCCAACCCTCAAAAAGGATTCGCTCGCGCTTGCCACAGATGCCAGGTACATGCTCCACTTATTCATAGCCCACCTGAAGAATTAGTGTTAGTTTATAGCCCATGGCCATCTGCTAAATGGGGGATCGATTTGATCGGCCCGTTTCCTACTGGCACGTCGGGAGTAAAATTTGTTGTGGTTGCCGTGGATTACTATACTAAATGGGCAGAAGCCGAGGCCATTGTCAAGATCACCGAACAAAGAATGTGGAGCTTTGTTTGGAAGAATATCATTTGTCGATTTGGGCTTCCCCAATCATTAGTAACTGATAACGGCAAACAGTTCGATGGAAGTGAATTCAGACAGAATTTTGCTCGCTGGGGGATAAAAAAGCACTACTCAACTCCGTACTATCCCCAGTCAAACGGACAAGTTGAGGCCGTTAATAAAATCATCAAGCATACCCTCAAGGCCAGACTTGATAATTTCAAGGGGGTGGATTGGCTGAAGAGTTGCCTGAAATATTATGGGCCTATCGAACAACCTTCAGAACATCAACTGCGAAGACCCCGTTTGCCTTGGCATTTGGTGCGGAAGCTGTTATACCCGCAGAAATCGAGATTCCAAGTCATCGAACAATGACTTTCGGAGAGCATATTAATGACCAGGTGCTCTCCCTGAGTACAGACCTGTTGGAAGAAAGAAGGACGGAGGTTAATTTCAAGAATGCCATGTACAAAAAGAGATCAGAGAAGTTTTACAACTCCAAAGTCCGAATACGCAGGTTCAATGTGGGCGAGCTGTATTTAAGGCGAGCAACGGGGGTATCAAGTGGTGTGTTCAGCCGAGCATGGGAAGGTCCGTTCAGAATTTCAGAACGTTTGCTAAACGGGGCCTATGATTTGGAAGACCTGAATGGAATCCCATTATCCTACTCGTGGAATGCGTCAAATTTGAAAAAATACTATCAACAATAGCGAGCATAGTGTTGGCTGAACAAAATCGCCCACACCGCCGAAGCGAGCATAGTGTCGGCCCAACAAAATCGCCCACACAGCTTTAGCGAGCATAGTGTTGGCCGAACAAAACCGTCCACACAGCTGAAGTCATAGCTGGCCGAACATAATGGCCGATGTAGCCATTCAGTTCAAACAAGCAGGACGATTCTGAAAGAAGAGTACATTATGTTGACACATATCTTCAGGAAAGAAATGTTGGGCATCACTATTGATAGACAGAAGATACGTGTTCTGACGAGCTATCAACAGAAGATACGTATCGGAACAAATTGACAAGTGGTGGCAACCATGCAGGGATGAGTCAATCTTTGAGCAAGAGCTGTCAAAAAGCTGAACAGATGTCAAAAGGGGGAGCAAAAGTAAGAGAGCTAGCACCAGCTAGCTATGCCAGCACTAGCTTGGGATAGTTCTATAAATAGGGGCATACTGATAGCTGAAAAAAACAGAGAAAAAACATATGAAGAAGAAAAAAGGAAAAATACTACGATTCTCAGAAGGAAGTCGGTTTAGTATGCCCCCAGACGTAGAAGAATTCAGCTCTCGATTCAGCAATCATTCAGCTGAATCAAGCATCTGCCCTGATACGAGTCTTTTACCCCGTATGACTTTGCGAGCACAGGTTGAAGCTCGTTGCGGACTCAAGATGCTCGGCAGAGTCATGGTTGCCACTCCACGTTACTCACTGCTTAGGCAGTAGTAAGTCATTAGTCCCCTATGCATCCCCAAAATCTCCTCCGAAGGGGAGGGATGTCATAGTGTCCGCTCAAAACAAGATGCGGACGCTGATGCTTAGGCATCTACTGAAGGGGACAGAATGGTGCGAGCTGAAAAATTTTGCTCGCACCTACTTTAGGCGAGCAGGAATGCGTGCCACATGCTCATGCCCGCAGCCGCCCGCATAATCACAGCTTGTCCAGGAGGGACAAAAGTTTATGCTGCTGCTGCTTGAGCATGTTACGAAGAAAGAAGGGTAGACAGGATGATGTGCCACATCCTTGTCAACATCAATTCTGCGGACAAGGTGAGGCCAGTTCGTGTCTACTCAAGACAAGGTTTAAATTCAAAACCCTTCTCTGATAACAATAGTTGTGTAATAGATAGTCTTCTTCAGATATGAAGGATGTAATAGAATACAAAGTGTTGCATAAAGAAAAAGAAAGATATATGTACTTTTGTTCGCTAAGATTTTCTAGTTCAAGCCCATTTGAGGTCGCACCTAAGCCGGACGAATTTAACAAAGACTTAACGAGCCCAAGTCTATGTTCACCGATTTAACGAAGTTAGTACTCGATTCCCGCAAAGAAAAAGTTTAGTAATGGGTAAGCAAATACAAAAGACGACTCAGACTTACGAGATACCCAGAGAAAAAAGCGGGTGATGAGTGCGGGGTCGCAGCTAAATAAGATGGCCCTGGTACAAAGTGATCGCACCTAAATAAGACAATCGCGCACCAAGAAAGGGAGGGTTCATAAAGTAACCCATCTGGTCGCACCTAAATAAGATGATCAACCGATTGCAACGACAATAAGACAATAAAAACCAAAAAAAGTCAGGAGCGGGCATAGGCAAACCCAATGTTCGAATTCATTCAGAAGAAAAGGGGCAAAAACTGGAAAGCAAAAAAGCGAACACAAAACAATCAAGCAAACATCAAGTAGCACAAGTATCAATTTTCATCCTCGAAAATTATCGAACAATCAGGTTAGAAGAGTTGGTTCAATATGTAACCCATCCATTCAGTTGTAAATATGTTCGAACAAAAGACAAGAAGTCAGCAAAAAAAAATACAAGTATTAAAGACATTGTTCGAACAGAAAGTGAAGAAGACAAAAAATTACACAACATATGTTCAACAAAACAAAAATAACATCAAGGAGCAAATTCATAATTGGGAGTAGACGGGAGAGAGATGTCGAACAAATTATACTCAGCCCCCTCAGCAACAACTCCTTCAGTATGGTCGGGTACCAAATGCTCGCCAGAAGGTACAGTCTGCTCGGTCACAGGAGGTCCCCTTTGCTCGGCCTGTACCTGATCGGTCCCAGACTCGGTCTGAAGATTTTGGCCAGCAACCACAGCGGTATTCATGTCTGAGCCCTCCTCCTCATCCAGAATCGGATCATCAACTTTGATCCCTTCAGGAAGAACGGAGAAATCACACAGATCATTTAAATCTGACATTGGAAGGTTGCGGTCCGGGGGGTGGTCGATCAGGTACTGCTGAAAACTGGCTACAAGAGGGGCAATTTGTTCGCTGCTGGAGGCATGGCGAATAGACCGGATAGCATCGGCGAAGTCACAAATATACGAGAAGTTAGACATAGAATCCACATACTCATCATCGTGCAGTTTTGAATTTTCGAGACCCAAACGAGTGTTGGTCTCCTCAGCAATGATGAGTTGTTGGCCGAGCACATCCCTCTCATTTTCCATGGCCTCGACACCAGCTCGAAGCCTACGAAGCCTACGAAGCTCAACATTCATATCCTCTTGTGCTCTTCGTATACTGGCCACCTCCTCCTGAGAGTGAATCAATTCCTCCTTTGTCTGGCGAGCATCTTCCTGAGCCAGGCGTGCATCTTCCTGAAACCGGCGAGCATTTTCCTGAGCCTTGCGGGCATCCTCCTGAGCCGAAGAAGATTGTCCCTGGGCCAACCTCAGCTCATCCTGAGTCCTGTTCAGTTCGCCCACCTTTTCTTCGAAGTTCCTGATCACAGCCAAGTAGTTGGCATGGAGGTTGGCGGTCTGAGCATAAGCTTTCTCAAGAACGACCATAGATTGGCCCTGAAGCACCAGACCCAGACGTAAATTTTCCAGAGGAGTGGGACCCGTAGTGGACTCTTCCAGATCGGTAGTCCATGCTTGAACAGGAGTCTGGCAAGCTTTCTGAACATGCTCAGGAATGCCAGAAACCTTGCGAACACTCGGCGAGCAGAAGTAGTTCTTCAGATTGGGCATCAAAGGCGACAACCTGCTCAACCTACATATATATTCGAACAAGTGAATATAAAAAGGGTGAACAAAAATAACCAAAACAGAAGCAGATCGAACAAAACATACCTGCCTACACGAGCCAGATCCCATCCCAAGAATGATCTATCCTCAGGGGATCGGATCTCAGGATCTAAAGGAGTCCATGATCGGGGTCCGGCAGGAGGTGGAGAAGATGTGCCAACCTCCATTTCAACAATCTGTGAAACTGGACCAACCACGGAGGTGGCCGCTCTGATCGCCTCGACAGTAGGGGTCCGAGTCGCCCTGACGGTATCAGTACTCATCTGAGCCTGTTCGCTCGGCATGTTCATCCGAGTTTGTTCGCTCGGCCCCTGCTCGCCGATCTCCACCCTCGGTCTCTTCGGCGATGGAGCTTGTTCGCCAACCCCTTGCTTGGCCGAACGAGTGCTCCTTTACGCTCGGCTTGATTCCCCAGGACCAGAAGCGGATCGGTTAGCCCTGCTCACCTCCCCTCTACCTGTTCGTTGAGCCTCCCGCTCAGCCTGAATCCGAGCAAGCTCCTGTGGCCTTTTTCTCCGAGCCATCTCAGTATGTTCAGATGTACTCACAGCAATGGTCACAGTGGGGAAAGCTATAAACAAGATAATTCAGTACGAACAGAAGGATAATAACGAGCAGAATGGCACAAAACATACAAATACAAGAGGCAATCCTTACCAGTAGGATTAACAGCAACAAGATGATGAGGAGGCACGAACAAACCTCCTTTCTTTCTCTGATTAGCAGTATTCAGAGTTCTCACAGATCGCTCCGAACGAGACTCCAAATCAATTTGCCAAACGCTGCTGAAATAGCCGTAGTTTGTCTCTTTGTCCGTCGCAGCTAGAATCCCTGAAATAAAAAGCGAGTTAAAATCAGTTCAAATCGAAGAACGAAAGACACAAAATCACTTACTTCGGTACGCCCCGAAGTTAGTGGGGATGTCTAAACGAGCGTTTGGTTCACTTCCAGAGGCCGGGCTTTTCCAATCGCCCCCAACGAACCAAAACTTTTCCTTCCAATCACTGATTTTGTTCGGCACATCCTCAATAATTTTGCACTTGGTATTAGCTTGCATGAACAACCACCCGTGTTCACCCCTCGGACGGGTCATGTGCACCAGTCGAGAAAGCTCAGCTGCTGAGGGATAGTATCTTGGCTTCATTTTACCCGAACAAAGTCAGGAAACTCATGATCATATGCCCACCCGTTTGGCTTAAGCTGCGTAATGGTGATGTTCCACTCCATGAGTAAATGGGTGATGGCCGGATGGAGGGGAAATCGAAGGCCAGCTTCCATTGTATCTAAATTTACAGCGACACAACCCTCAGGGGGTTGGTCGGCCCGCTCATCAGAACCTGGTGCCTAGAAAAAGACGTCTTTTGGAGTTTCATAAATCCAATGCAGCCGAGTGAGCCCATCAGCATCAATTATGCTCGCTATCTTGCTCGCTGGGTACTCATTCTCAACCCCAATCCTATGAGGTTGCTCAGGCCAATCAAAACTATAACGAGCGTTATACTCGTTATACGTTGGACTATGAGGGACACCAACAGGTATATCAAGCTCAGAATTTTGCTCGCCAACTACCCCTATGTTCGATTCGGATATATTTACGGCCGCCAAAATTTCCCCCCTCACAACATTGTCGTTCCTATCTATATTAACATTGTCAACAACCCTAGACCCAATTTGAATTTGGGGCAAAAATTTGTCACCTGAATTGTCCGAAGAATCATTACGGACCAAGTCCCTATCTAATTCATGTAGGGCTTTATCAGAATCAGAGGAAAGAATGGCAAACGGTTACCGAATTTGCCAATGAATTCCTGAACCCGAGACATTCGTCTCCGACGCATTTGCGTCGCCACGGGGGATTCTACTGACAGAGGGGGAAGAAGAGGAACTATGGTGGTCTGATTCTAGGGGAACAAAAGAGTTCGAGCAAGAGGCCATAATCACAATTAGAAAAAGAAAGCAACGGTTACCTGAGTAAAATTCTTCGCCGGAATGATGAAACCCTTGCCGGAAATTTTCAGACGCAAAAAAGATTGAAAGACAGAGGAAAAAAGGGTTTAAGGCGGAGAAATAAGGTATATATAAATGTTGGATTCGATTTTGAAAAATCCGGCACGTAATACGAAATGACATCGACTATGGCCCAATAAGATTTTAACAGCCGGGCCCCATGTCGAATACAAAGCGACCCGGATGGGGGGTATTATTGTGTTCGATATAGTAACTCAGGCTTAATCGAAAACGTAAGAGTGACACGTGTATTATTTAGATATTACATGCCCAATGGATAAGTATTCGCCACTCAGGAAAAAAGGAATCAGATGAGCTAAGTCAAGAATGCCATGAGCAGATCTGAGGACCCAGGCGGCCAAAATACTCAGAAATCCTGAAAGACCTCAGATATCCTGAGGGTTAGTATGTTCGCACCTCAGATATCCTGAGGGTCAATATGTTCGCACCTCAGGTATCCTGAGGGTCAGTGTGTTCGAAGACCTCAGATATCCTGAGGGTCAGTATGTTCAAAGACCTCAGATATCCTGAGGGACAGTATGTTCGCACCTCAGATATCCTGAGGATTAGTGTGTCCGCAGACCTCAGGTATCCCGAAGGGTCAGAGTGCCCGACACTCAGATATCCCGAAGACCCGAACATCCTGAGGGCTCAGTGTGCTCGAGGAGGGCGATGATCCAGCATAAAACTGACATGGTTAAAGGGGCGAACAAAGCATCCAACCGAGTAAAAGATTAATTTGGACGACCAAAAGAGTGCTTTACAAACAAGTAAGTTCCAAGATCAACCAAGAAGACGAATTTGAAAACGTGGCAGCATTACGTGAGTTCTTGCATGACCCAAAGTCTCCAGCTCATGCTTGCCAACCCAGCTCAGCTTGCCGGAGTGCTATAGAAGGAAGAAAAAAGAAGAAGAGAAGGGTTCAGAAATTTACCCCAGAAAAAGTGACACCCACACAAGAAATTCACCAGAGAGGTGAGGAACAGAAAAATCCGAGTGATTATCCACACATACAAGAAACCCTAGCAGTCATATGCTAACTCTCCAGATTATCTTCATCTGTAATGATTCATCTTCGTAAGGTGTATCAAATATTGTACGTGTAAAGCTCGCAATACCACATCGTGGCTTGGTATGCCCCCAGAGTAGTCGTTTCCCGACGAACTGGGTCAACAAATTCATCTTATTTACAGTTTATCGTACACGTGTATGTTTTATTTGCGAGTAGTTATCAAATTAGCCACATAATACTCTCCGAATAAAACGACTCGCGACAGACAACATAATAGATAAACAAATACAATATTAATTAGATGCTTACATTTAAGTGGTTCCCAAATTTTCGGTTTATTTTTTGAGAACAAGTCGTCTCTCTACGAAAACCCACGATAACTCATGAAAGCATCGGCATTAAAAAGAAGAGTACTGATCTGATTTTTTGACGTACTGATCTAATGTAGTGATGTTGATCTTATGTATTGATCTAATGTACATGCGCAGCAGAATTAAACAGTTCACCAACAACGAACATATAATTGCATAAACGATTACGGATAATTATAGCAAGAAATCTTATTGTTGGTCCCGAAAAACCCGATTTAAAACTCGTAAAATCTCAATGGGAGGTGACTTTAAAATTTTTGCTTCGAATGTGTTATGCAGATTTGCTTAAGTATGTATGACAGTTAATATGAAAGCAAATAAGAACACACATATTTTTATAGTGGTTCGGACTAACTTGTCCTACATCCACTCTTCCCTTCATGGGGCACCAAATTAACCAACAGATATTTATGGAGCTCCCACTCAACGGGACTTATCTCCCTCACAGGATCGCCTATAGATGATTAATGAGTTCTCACTCTCACGGGACATTTCTCCCTCACGGGATTTCCTATAGATGTTTAATGAGTTCTCACTCTCTCGGGACTTATCTCCCTCACGGGATTGCCTATTAACTTCCTTACTTAACCACTAATTCTCTCAAGAAAGGGTTTGGGTTTGGTGTTATTTCCAACTAGGTGAGATTTTCCCTTACATTGTTTTAGCCTTTATGCTAAGGATGGGAAAATCTCTCTAAGCTTATGATATGGCATTTTTGCTTAGATACAATGAAGAACACTCTTGGGTAAATTTGAATATGTAATGCTCTGTGTTCTTGAATGGAGATGCTTGAATATTTGACTTTAATCTTCACTTTGCAGCATCCTCCATTATCTTCTTTTGAAGATAGTGCAATGTATTTATAGTGTGGATTTGAATATTACAGTTGGAGAGTAAATTCAAATCCATACTAATAGTCTTCCAGATTTTCTTTGTCCTTTTGCACTGTTGTTTGCAGCTTTGTGTCACATCCATATATGTGTTGTCATCTTCTCATTGGACAGCTTTTTGTGTGTCTAACGGATCTGATTTTAGCTCGCCTGATTACTGTTCATCTCTTCTGGTCACCTGATTTCTGGTCGCAGATTTATGGTCGTTTGATCTGATCAGCTCACCTGATCAGATCAGCATATCAGATCAGGTCAGCACTGCATCTGGACTGCATTAGAAAACTGCATCAGAAACTGCCATAGACCTTCATATATCGAGCGATTAGTCAAACTAACAGTCTTAATTGAACCCAGGACAATAAATCAGACATTCTCAATATATGAGGTACGTTGCGAGAAACGTAAAACTACCTATAACTGAAACATGGGCTATTGCGATTTCCACCTTTCATTCACGAATACTCGATTAGCCTTGAACATGATGAAGTGTCTATTCAAATAACTTAATCATATTATCTCCAATCACTAATTGATCACTTATGTCACACTTAGCCACAAAGTCCAAGTTGACGTGCATTGGCCAATGACTTTTGATCCAATTATGATGAGAAGATGAGTATTCTCTCTAAATCCACTTTGAGGAATGAATCATATTCTTGGCTCAATTACCACTCACATGCACTTCGTGATGAACTCAATCCAAGTCATATCTACCCATGGAAGGGCGCAAGCGTCGGTCATGGTCAAAGTTCATCACTCCACACATGTCGTGCGTATTAACCTCAAGTCAAAGGAGTATCGCATCTCTCTCACTAACCGAGACACCCGTAGACACATATAGTGGAACTATATCAAAGGGTTTCTCGGATGGGTATACCAATACCCTCTAAGGTATTTGTGCATCCATCATGAGATACCTAGTATCTCATAGTAAGTGATATCTTACTACACTCTCTAAGAGTATGATGCAGATCGCACACCAATCTCAATTGCATCATCAATATCTCATTCTTGATGATCCTTGATCTGGGCTATTTGAGAATCATGCTTAGGTCATCTGAGTTCTCACAACCTCAATGAAAGCAATGACTCAAGGGAACACAGATAAGAACAAATGCAAACAATCAAACATAATATGCTAATAAGTGTAATGTCATACATTTAATATTAAATAAACAATAATTTTAAACCAATACTGAATATCATCTTAGCATTATGTCCTTACAATGGATTGTCTCTAGGACACTAACACTAACAAAGAGTGATTGTGCTGATCTAATCCAGCGAGCTGATCTGATCCGGCTGAACTGATCCACTAAGCTGATCTAATCTGATCTGGCAAGTTGAACTGATCCATTAGACACACAAAAAAGCTGGCCAATGAGAAGATGACAACACATATATGGATGGACATAAAGCTGCAAGCAAAACTGTAAAAGGACAAAGAAAAGCCGGAAGATTATTAGTATGGATTTGAATTTACTCTCCAACGGTAATATTCTAATTCACACTATAAATACATTGCACTATCTTTAAAAGAAGACAATGGAGGATGCTGCAAAGTGAAGATTAAAGCCAAATATTCAAGCATCTCTATTCAAGAACACAGAGCATTAAATATCCAAATTTACTCAAGAGTGTTCTTGGTAAGTAGTAAATTATGCATATTTTTAATAGATTATTAAAAATATGCATAATTTACTACTTACCGAATACCCCCACGCTTAGATCTTTACTTGTCCTCAAGTAAAAACAACACCACAAGAGCAACAACAGAGAAGCTAAGAAATTCGCTCAGGTCCTTTCTACACACAAAAAAAATGACACTAAATCAAAGTAGCAACTCATGAAATCCCAGACTAAGGTCAATGCAATTAGAAATTGTGAACTTTTGAAGATTCCACTCAAGTTCCCAAAATTATTTATGATAAATCCTCAACTCCTTGACTTGTGAAGCCCCTTACCATACTTCGACTCCCCTACAATTTGTTTCATCTAAAATAGGAAACCCAACAAACTATGCATTCTAGTGTACCCCTAATCACCTTTTTTTTTTTTTAAGGTCTGCAGCACCACTCTACTTATCGGGTTTTAGCTCCAATTGTTTCCGATTTTGACACGTTCGAACCCCCGAAAGTAGGCAGCTGTCTTAGCACCCTTTTTTTTTCAAATGCAAAACCGCAACTTCACTCCATCGTTGGGTTTTAGCTCAGAATTTTCTTCGAGCCCCTAAAAATGGGCAGCTGTACCGGTTATTTTTTTCCCAATTCTTCGACTAAACTCCATTTTCTCCAAATCATCAATTTTTTTTCCAACCTTAAGGGGTACACCATGAACACATCATTTATCTAAGTGACCTAATTAGACTACTTTAATTACAAGAGATCAAAGCACAACTTAGGACCATAACTAATCAATTCACCAATTTACTATCATAAACTCAAACGGACCCTCATGAAAACTTTCATCTACTCACAGACTCCAAATGCATCAAACAAAGCAAATTTAACTAGAAACTCCACAATTTACCGCAAAACAATAATATTACATCCTTAAAAAAAATGCTCGACTCATCATTGCTACTTAACTTCTCCATGCACAACCAAAAATATATCAATGCCTCTCCCCCCACACTTAATATGTTGCTTGTCCACAAACAACAAAAATAAATATGCACAAGGGAAACTGGAGAGTGTAGGAGCTACTAGTAATCCACAATTCTCAATCACTTCAAGCACTGTAGAGCCTGCAACAAAATTGAGAAAGACACACGAAGAAGACAACTAAAAGGGAATTAAAAAAAATATGAAAAAAATAAAAATAAAATACGGGTTGTCTCCCGTAGAGCGCTTTTGTTTAACGTCTTTTAGCTCGACGACCAACATCCATCTTTCATGTGATAGGGGTGAAGTAATCCTTTCGATAAAATATCAATTTATATTAACGAACAATACTGTTGGGGTGTAGGTCCCGAACGGGTTTCGTGAAGGCAGAAGTCTAGAGGGGAGGGGTGAATAGACTTCTGTTTTTGCAGATCAGGTGTGATAGCAAGTTTCCTGATCAGAGTGCGAGTGAATCAGTTTGGACTGATATCCAACTTACTGATCGCCTGATTTTAGATTAGTTCGGTGTCTATCAGTTTAACTGATTGTGCGGAAGCTAGTTTATGCCCGTGTGAAAAACCAGTTTTAACAAATCAGATACTGAAGTCAGTTTTCAATCACCTGACCAAAGAGTCAAACTGATCAGATCAGTTGCTTGATGCAAACTGATCCTAACTCAGAATATGTATGCAGCTTTAAGCAAAGTTGTGTGCGATAGTGTAAAGCAGTTAAGAGCAAGTGAATACACGCAAGATTTATAGTGGTTCGGACAACCAGTCCTACGTCCACTCTTCCCTATCACAAGAGGCACCAACTTAACCAACTGGACTTAGTTTATTGTGTTAGTCCAACACATTACAACCAACAGATATTTAGAGAGTTCTCACTCAACTGATCCCAGAAATCAGAACTAGAAACCCTAGTATGAAATCTTACAAAACAAACTTAACCTAACTTTTGGGTTTTGGGTAAGATATGTTGTTTGTTCCAACTTTAAAATCTATCTTAGTATTTAAGTAGCCTAACAGGTAGAGGATAAGATTTTTGTGCTAAGAACTATTGAATGAATACTTAGAAAAAATAATCTTCAAGTTTGTGTTCTTCATGCGGAAATTTGGCTATAGTATGAGCTTCTTCATTATTTCTGTTTTTCACTCTGAAGAGGAATCCCATATTTATAGACCCCGAAATCAAAGAGCCGTTGGAGAGCAATTTGAATTTCTGGCTATATTTGGTAGATATGCAGGATTTGATGTGACGTGCTTCAGGGACGGCATGGCCAAAAGCATGGATAGTTGTCTTTTATAGCCATTTGACCAACCAGCTCCAAATCCCATATTGTCGGCTCCGTTCATACGTGTCTTGTTCTTGTTGGTTAACAAAAACACTTTTCAGTGTTTGTTCTACCAACTAAAGTTAACATTCTTCTTGTTCAGATCAACAACGTATGACTTGGTGAAACATCAGTTACCACCTGGTGTGAGCTAACCTGATCAGTTACAACTGATCAGTCTACCTGATAGAGTGTTCTGGTGCCAGTTGTCTTAGCTCAACTAGCAGACTCGGATGATGTGGTCTTCTGGTCTGATCTTCAGGTCTTCTGAGTTTGAGCTTTATTATTTCACTCTGATCATCTGACTTTATCAGATCGTATGATCTTCTTTCTTTCCCTTGCCTTCTGGCCTTTTGACTTCAGCTGGTCTTTTGTTCTCAGCTGGTCTTTAGATCTGACCTATATATATTGAGTTCCCCCTTAATATGTGACCTATCTTATACATCAGTTGTTCTATACAATAAGTATCAACTGGTCATCTTATAACTGGTATTTAAAAACATCAGTCAGCTAACAGGTCTGACTGGTCCTATTACATGTGTTTTGGAACTTTCATCAAAACTCTAAATTTCCCAACAATTTCCCCCTTTTTGATGAAACCAAAACACTTGAGAAACCAACACAGTTGATAAATATAAAACAGTAAAGAACACATAATCAAAAGACAATGAGATTTTTTCTTAGGATCAGAAAAAGAATAAACTTTTCATTTAGCAGATTTATCAATTACAGGTTACATCAGAAAAGTTTGAGTTTAAATTCAGCTGATCCTAAACAGTCTTCTGATCTTTAATCTTTTGGCTTATATCTCTCTGGCATTTCTCATTGATCCTGAGGGATGTTGAATATCTGGTATAGATTCCATTTGACATCATTGATCTGCTAAGGATCAGTTTTGCGAGCTTTGTTCAGGATGTCAAAATAGAACCTTTAAAATGCTAGTCTGTCAAATGAGCCATCTGACTTCTTCGAGTAGTCTATCACATCATACTCTTGACGAGATATTCTCACATTGATTATTCTGGCCTCATTTTCCAAATATTTCAGAAAATCTGGGTGCTTCCGCATCTGGTGATTCTTCTTGTGGCACTAGGTCCAGAACAAATGCATCCAGAAGTCATTCACTTCTGATCTTATTCCATTCCTCGAACCTATCGGATGAGCGTTTTTCACGAATGATTTCATCAACTCTTTTTCGGGCAACCGAAGTTTCGCTCCAGATTTTCCGGCTCTGCCTTTCTTCGCCCTCGATTTGTATATCTTTTTCAGGTCTTCTGCCCCTGCCAATTTTTTTGCCCTTCTTTCTTCTTCACTAATACGAGCTTCTTCAGCAATCTGCTCCTTAGTCAGTTTCTCAGCCAGTTCCTTATCGGCATGTATCTGGCTAGCTGTGTTTCTCGTGACTCTCTTAGTCTGAGTGGCTGGTACAGGTTTTGATGTCCCAGCACCCGCTAACTTTTTTGCCTTTGACTTTTCCATCTTCCCGTAAACTTCATTGTAAAAACGATCCGGATGGTCTAGTCTCGCCATAGGATTCAACCGTCTCAATCGGTTCTTCGTTGTTCGATGAAGTCGGGTTGGTTTCTCAACTCGTCCTTCCCCTTTTTGGTTTGATCAAAAAAGAGCATTGAGGTGGGAAGTCGAGATTCAAAAGTCGATCGATATGGCCTTATTAAGATCTTCAATGAGATAAACCTTGAGCTTGAGTAGATAGATTTTGAATCTTTGAGATCACTCAATCTTAATGCATTCAAAATGAGTAGATAGGGTAAGAATGAGTTTATCAAGTTTTTCTTCAGTCATTTCAAGCTTTTCAGTGACCATCAAAAGAGAAACTTGTTGTTGATCAACCTGAACTAGCTTGTCGTCAACTGTCTTTTTAAATTCAGCGGTAAGGTTGGTCACAGTTAGAGAGAACTGATCTTTGATTGCTTCAATCTGGGAAATAGCCAATTCCCGTTGATCCGTTATTTCTTTGAGGCCAATCTGCCTCTGATCAGCTATTGTGTTGCTAATTTCATTAGCCAACACTCCCTCAACTTCTTCTTTCACAAGATCTTTAAAACAAGATCTGATCTCCTTAAGTTGATCAGTGGTGATGTGTGTTGCAGGAATATTTTGCATCACCTGATCATTTCCAGTTGTTTGCGCGTCCAGTGGCTGGTCATGAACTACAGCACCAGTTCCACTATCATCGGCAACTCCCACATCTCTCATAGGATCATCTTCCTTAGGATCATCTTCCTTAGGAGTTTCTGTAACAGCCTCCAGTTCAACTTGTTCAATTATTCCCAGCTTTCTGTGGATCAGAGCTTTGATCGCTTCAGCAGTTATCAGTTCAGCTGGTGATCCTACCTGAGCAGATTTCTCCATGTCGAAATCAAAATCTGCGAATGCATCAGCACCTCCCATCTGTTCAATAACGATCATGAAATCTGAGAAGTTCTTCAAACGGAGATCTTTCCAGGTGAGGATCTCCATTACTTCTTCCTGAATAACGGGATGGGCTTCCAACTCCGGGTACAACTCATCAATTTTGCGTTCAATTCTCATTCTGACCATTTTCCCGGTGATGGTCTTGGATGATCTGGAGTCAGGAATCAACTGTTCAGATCGACCAGGTTCAGGTTGATGAGATGTAGAGGGTTCTGGTGGCGTCTGAGTAGCTGGATGTTGGCTGATTGGCTGAATCTATAGAGGTTCTGCTGTAGCAGCTCGTGCATCTAGTTCTGCAGCAGGTGATCTTACTGGTTCGCGAAAAGGTGAACTTTCAGGTTCGCGAGCAGGTGAAGGAGAAGGAGAGATATGCTCAGTAGCTAGAAGTCTGAGTGGTGAATTAGTGCGAGATTGGGGTGATGGAGATCTTTCATCCCTTGCTCCTCCCTCTGATTGCTCTGGCGAGCTCTCAACTTTGGAAGCCTGCCTATCTGATTTTTCAGTTGATCTATGTGGCGCATCAGGCTGATCTGGCGCTCCTTCTTCATCTAACTCGTCTTCCAGAAAAAGAGTCATGGTGGTCTGTTTTACTTTCTTTGGCCTCTTCTTCTGAGCCTTTACCAGTTTTCTCTTCTTCTTTTGAGGAGCATCAGTTGCAGGCGCAACTGCCTCCTTGTTCTTCCCTTTCTTAACCTTAGGGGGAGTGGGCCGCATATCATCATCTGTCGGCCCATAGATGGCAGTTGTGGTTGAGAGAAAGACCTTGTAGGATTTCAGTCCATTCTGATCCCATTCAACATTGGGCATCTTGTCCTTCAGAATGACTGCAACCTTGTTGAGATTGCTGATTCTCTTCTTCAGATAGACTTGTCTCTATTCACTAACTCCAAATTTGTCATGTTCTTGGAGCAGAATAGCCTTCAGAAAATCATGCCAATTAATATTTTTGTCTCCTTCGATAATAGCGGCCATACTATACATTTTGACAGCTGTTAATCCATCTGGGCTGAAAGAAATACCCATAATTGTTTTTGACAGAATGTCAAACAACAGACGGCATTTCTTTTTCAACATAGGCATGACAAAGCCTACGGTCTAGTGTTTATCAGCCTCTCTGAAGAGTTCATTTTTTATCAGTTAGTCTTCATTCTCCCTGTAGTGAGAAGGAGAGATTTTTCCTTTGGGCAGGTTGAACAGTCGAGTTATATCAGCATTTGTAAGTCTGATATCCTCTCCATTTACTGAAGAAATCAGTTCGTCTCCAGGATTTTCTGTGACCACCTGCAAATTCCTCAAGAATTCTAGTGCCTCATACTGCATTATTGGATTGCAGTGAGCAGCACAGATTTTTTTGAGATTGCACCTTCTCAGAATTTGTTCCAACTCCATTGATTATGGATCCCGTGTAACACCAAATCTTACAAATTTGTCTTCAACAATTTTGGTTGCCAAATCCGCATAGTTACACATAATTTTGCCCAATCCGTGAGTAGCCATCTACAACAAGATAGACTCGACTAAAATTTGTGCATAACTATAAAGATATCACATATTGATTATCAGACCTAGTAACAGATGGATACATACAGATACCAAGAGATGATAAGGCATATCACAGGATAACATAAATATACGTAATCTATATGATCAATGAATTTTAGGAAAGTAATTCATCAAATAACCAGAAATTACCAGATTCTACTTTTCAATTATGAAATAGGTTGAATCGCAAGAAACACTTTGAAGCGCAGAAAGGTAATTGTGAGTTTGCAGAGAAAAATCGCAAGAATTTTGAGAAAAGTATTCTGGTAGGGTTTTGATGAAGCTTATAATGTTGGGATTATACTAGAAAGTATGCTTTTACTTTGTATAATCAAAACTGAATTTCGGACTTATTTACTGAAATAAATTGTTTATCACTGATGCTTTAAATATCATTGAATGTTACATATATTTACTACATAATTGTTCAATAAATAGTACGTGTTACATTGTAGTTAATTTAGTGATACCAGATCACAGAAGATTAAATTAACAGTCTCTTGTAACTAAAAGTACGCCATTCACGACCTAGATGGAAATGAACAATCCATCGTGAAAGGTTGAAGTGTAAGGCTCGGATTGGCTTGTCTTGACCAAGAGATTACACTAGTGCATGACTGATGCACTGAATAGGACCTACAGGAGGATAAATTCTTCAGAACTGAACAAGGAAGAATTAGACCTCAGTGGTTCGTTATTTCTTAATCTTCGTTCCTTAAATAGGATCACGTGTGGTTAGTAACTATTGCTTTGACTTATCATGGGTAGAGAATCAACGAGATTCAATACTTTTTATCTTGGGCAATATTATTGGTCACATGTGATTGCTAAGATTTAATACGGAGAATCGTGTGTAATTACGCTTGTTCGATTTGCCCCCTTGGGAGGTTCATAAGCTTTATCATACCAAATCTTGCAAGTGAAATTAGTTTCCGGTATGGATAATAATGTTGAACCGTTCCTTGACCAAGGACAAAAGATATTAATTAATGGAAAGCTATTTCAGTGGCTTGAATTAATTAATGGGCTAGATAATCTTAAACACGGGAAATAATAACCGAGAGCCATATTGACTGTAATATGGGTGAAGATGGATAGCGCAATATTAATTATGTAGTGGGATTAATTAATATTTATGGGCTTGAATAATATTGTGGCTCAATATTGATAATTCAAGATCCATTGGAAGGTCCAATCTTAATTTTCCTAAAGGCCCCCTAAGTAGCCCAACATATAGTTCAATAACTGAAAAAATGTGTTTAAAATAAAATAAATATTGTTGCTTATTTTTTCCATTATTTTCGAAATTTATGGATAAAAAGGGGAGAAAGATTTTCTTTGAATTTTGTTATGGAATGAAGATATGTATTCTTTGAATACAAGATTGTCTCATTAAATTCAAGAAATTTCCCACTTGGTTATTCATGAAGAAAATTTCGAAATTTTTGAAATATAAAGGGCAAGAAAGATTTTCTTGAAAATATATTATTGAAGATATGTATTTCTTGAAATACAAGAATATCTCATAAATTCTAGAAGATCCAAATCTTGGATTCTTGCCTATAATTTCGAAAATATCCCATAACAAAGAGTAGGTGGGATTTTGTGGAATATTATAATTATTGGAAAAAGAATATAGGAGATATATTCAAGATTTCTTGGAGATCAAGAAAAGATTTTCCCACATTATCTTTTTCCCAAAATTTTCGACCACCTATGCTCTATAAATAGGGGATGACTCTTTCATTCCCAAGTACAATTCCATGTGCTGGAAAAATTAGTAAATCCACAAAGGTGGTGCAACATAATTTATTTTCCTTTTTGTTAATTGTTCGCAAGTGTCCTACCACCGGATAGTCGAGCAAGAATTAAGGGAATACTTGGGAAGTTCTTTTGGTGAGTCTAATCAACCAAGCCATTGCCATCCCAAGAGGTACGTTCACGTAAACTCGTAGAATTCCGCATCCGTAGGATTTACGTGAATTAATTATATGCATGATTTGTTGTTGGATTATTATTTGAATTAATATAGGATTAATTCATGCTAGTAATAATTATAAGAATTAAATTTGTATTTAAATATTCACCCCGAATAGATCTGTGCAACTTATTCCCCAACAACTGGTATCAAAGCCACGGTTTCGGGCTCTGAATTTTTTAAATTGTAATTTAATTCGTTGTCATTAAATTTAAAATTGGATAGTAGAATTGCTAGATTTTTTTGCAGGTATCCAATTATCATGAAATTTAATGTGTTTATTTATGCATGCATATAAATTGTGGTTTTTAATTCGATTCGTTCGGATTCGTTTTGCCTCGTGAGAAAATCCACAAGTAGATTAGGATTTGTTTGATTTGATCAATGTAATAGACTAGTCTAGATCTAGGTTTATTTATTTTTTGTAAATAAATTATAACCGGATCAGAAACGGAGGCGGAGACGAAGAATTAAAGGATAAAATCTAGAACCGGACGTAGGCGGATTGCGTCGCGCGAAACGTGCCAAGGGAGGCACGCACGCGATGCGGACACACGCAGGCATGCATGGGCGTAGGGCGAGGTTGAGGGCCGAGCACGCGCGAGGATAAGGCCGCGCGCACGCGGCTCCGTTATCGGAGCGGACTGGCGGACGGAGGCAAGCGCGTGCACGGGCGTGCATGGGGACGCACAGCGCTACTGAGTTCCACAGGTGAGGTGAGGCTGGCGAGAGCGCATGCACGGATGCACGCGGGTACGCGCGTCGCCTCGCCGAGCCCTCGCCGAGGCCGACGAGGGTGATGGTGATGAGGAGGCCGAGGAGGCCGAGCGGGCGGCGGCGCGCTGGCGCCAAGGTGCACGGGCACGGTCGCTCGGCCAAGGGGCTGGCCGGATGCGGGCGTGCATCCTGGCTGCGAGATACTTGGCGTGGCGTTTCGAGATGGAGTTTTTTTTAGACGATCGAGTGGGAGAAATTCAAGAGGGCGTTTCTTCAAAATCAAGTCAAGAGAAATCAAACCATGACAATTGAATAATTTGTGCCCAATATGTTTATTTTTCCGCTTTGCTTGATTTATTATTGTGTTATCTTATGCTTTATTTAATTTATTTAAATGTGTTTGCATGAGAGTTGCCCAATGAAAAATCTCACATTAAAAATTACTAAGTATGTTTAAATAATTAATTGACAATTTTATTCTGGATAATAAAATTGAATTAATTTTGACCTCCATGATTTATTTATATGTGAATTCTTTTGGAGAAATTCCCCCCACGGGACGATCAAAAGTTAGCTTTCACATGAATGAATTCCAAATGGATGATTGTGGATTATTACTAGTGGTGACGATGACCCTCCCCACGAGGCTCGATCAAAGCGAAATAATAATCCTGTATTTAATCATGGTTATTACTTAGGTATAAAATTGATATGCATATACTTCCCCGAAGTCCCTGTCAATTTTATATTGGTCAAGTGGGAGCCAACTATTAATCTGGATATTAAAGGTTTGTAACAGTTCTTGTTTGTTACCTGCTTGATTGTGTTTAAATAATGACCCACCCCACGTGGCTTATTTAAACTGTTTTGAGATGTTGGCTGATGCATGATTCTTATTTTTTTGAGATTTTAATATGATGCATGTGATCGAACCTTGTGATATACCTGTGCTTATGCATATAGTTATTTATTTCAGTTCAGCATGTCGTAACCTTTTAATCCACTGTTAATATACTTAAAGTCAATACAATATGTATGGAAACTATATTGATTGGAAACGAAGAATTATGATTGTCCAAACAGCACAAAAGCACAAGTGGATTCTTGACACACCAAAATCATGTTGGGATTATACTTAAAAGTATGCTTTTTACTTTGTATAATCGAAACTGAATTTTCACACTTATTGACTGAAATAAAATTATCACTGGTGCTTTAAATATGATTGAATGTTACATATATTTACTGCATAACTGTTCAATAAATTCGTACGTGTTACATTGTAGTTAATTTAGTGATACCAGATCACAGAAGATTAAATTAACAGTCCCTTGTAACGAAAAGTATGCCATTCACGACCTAGATGGAAATGAACAACCCATCGTGAAAGGTTGAGGTGTAAGGCTCAAATTGGTTTGTCTTGACCAAGAGATTACACTAGTGCATGACTGATGCGCTGAATAGAACCTACAGGAGGATAAATTCTTCAGAACTGAACAAGGAAGAATTAAACCTTAGTGGTTCGTTGTTTCTTAACCTTCGTCCCTTAAATAGGATCACGTGGGATTGGTAACTATTGCTTTGACTTATCATGGGTAGCGAATCAGAGAGAGATTCAATACTTTTTATCTTGGGCAATATTATTGGTCACTTGTGATTGCTAAGATTTAATACGAAGAATCGTGTGCAAGTACGCTTGTTTGATTTGCCCCCTTGGGAGGTTCATAAGCTTTATCATACCAAATCTTGCAAGTGGAATTTGTTTCCGGTATGGATAATAATGTTGAACCGTTCCTTGACCAAGGACAAAAGATATTAATTAACGGAAAGCTATTTCAGTGGCTTGAATTAATTAATGGGCTAGATAATCTTAAACACGGGAAATAATGACCGGGAGCCATATTGACTGTAATATGGGTTAAGATGGATAGTGCAATATTAATTATGTACTGGGATTAATTAATATTTATGGGCTTGAATTATATTGTGGCTCAATATTAGATATTCAAGATCCATTAGAAGGTCCAATCTTAATTCTCCTAAAGGTCCCCTGAGTAGCCCAACATATAGTCCATTAACTAAAAAGGTGATTAAAATAAAATAAATATTGTTGCTTATTTTTCTTTGAAATTTTCAAAAATTATGGATGAAGTTGGGAGAAAGATTTTCTTTGAATTTTGTTATGGAATGAAGATATGTATTCTTGGAATACAAGATTATCTCATTAAATTCAAGAAATCTCCCACATGGTTTATCCATATGTATTTTTCGAAAAAGATGAAAATATAGGGCAAGAAAGATTTTCTTGATTTTCTTGAAAAGATATTATGGAAGATATGTATTTTTGAAATACAAGAATATCTCATAAATTCAAGAAGATCCAAATCTTGGAATCTTGCAAGGCCATATTTTCGAAAATCCATATAATAGAGGAAGTGGGATTTTTGTGGAATATTTTAACTATGGGAAAAAGAATATAGGAGATATATTCAAGATTTCTTGGTGATCAAGAAAAGTCTTTTCCCACATTGGTTTTCTACTGAAAAAAATCGACCACCTCTATCCTATAAATAGGGGATGATTGTTTCATTCCCAAGTACAATTCCATGTGCTGGAAAAATTAGCAAATCCACGAAAGTGGTGCAACAAAGTTTATTTTTTCCTTTTGTTAATTGTTCGACAACTGTCCTTCCACCGGATAGTTGAGCAAGGGCTAAGGGAATACTTGGGAAGTCCTTTTGGTTAGTCCGTCCGACCGAAGTCACTGCCATCCCGAGAGGTATGTTCACGTAAACCCGTAGATTCCGCATGCGTAGGTTTTACGTGGCTTTTTATATGCATGATATGTTGTTGCAATTATTATTTGAATTAATATAGGATTAATTCATGCTAGTAATAATTATAAGAATTAAATTTGTATTTAAATATTCACCCCGAATAGATCTGTGCAACTTATTCCCCAACAACTGGTATCAAAGCCACGGTTTCGGGCTCTGAATTTTTTAAATTGTAATTTAATTCGTTGTCATTAAATTTAAAATTGGATAGTAGAATTGCTAGATTTTTTTGCAGGTATCCAATTATCATGAAATTTAATGTGTTTATTTATGCATGCATATAAATTGTGGTTTTTAATTCGATTCGTTCGGATTCGTTTTGCCTCGTGAGAAAATCCACAAGTAGATTAGGATTTGTTTGATTTGATCAATGTAATAGACTAGTCTAGATCTAGGTTTATTTATTTTTTGTAAATAAATTATAACCGGATCAGAAACGGAGGCGGAGACGAAGAATTAAAGGATAAAATCTAGAACCGGACGTAGGCGGATTGCGTCGCGCGAAACGTGCCAAGGGAGGCACGCACGCGATGCGGACACACGCAGGCATGCATGGGCGTAGGGCGAGGTTGAGGGCCGAGCACGCGCGAGGATAAGGCCGCGCGCACGCGGCTCCGTTATCGGAGCGGACTGGCGGACGGAGGCAAGCGCGTGCACGGGCGTGCATGGGGACGCACAGCGCTACTGAGTTCCACAGGTGAGGTGAGGCTGGCGAGAGCGCATGCACGGATGCACGCGGGTACGCGCGTCGCCTGTCGAGCCCTGCCGAGGCTGCCGAGGCCGACGCGGGTGATGACTGCCGAGGAGGCCGAGCGGCACTGGGCGATGCGCGTTGCGCCAAGGTGCACGGGCACGGTCGCTCGGCCAAGGGGCTGGCCGGATGCGGGCGTGCATCCTGGCTGCGAGATACTTGGCGTGGCGTTTCGAGATGGAGTTTTTTTTAGACGATCGAGTGGGAGAAATTCAAGAGGGCGTTTCTTCAAAATCAAGTCAAGAGAAATCAAACCATGACAATTGAATAATTTGTGCCCAATATGTTTATTTTTCCGCTTTGCTTGATTTATTATTGTGTTATCTTATGCTTTATTTAATTTATTTAAATGTGTTTGCATGAGAGTTGCCCAATGAAAAATCTCACATTAAAAATTACTAAGTATGTTTAAATAATTAATTGACAATTTTATTCTGGATAATAAAATTGAATTAATTTTGACCTCCATGATTTATTTATATGTGAATTCTTTTGGAGAAATTCCCCCCACGGGACGATCAAAAGTTAGCTTTCACATGAATGAATTCCAAATGGATGATTGTGGATTATTACTAGTGGTGACGATGACCCTCCCCACGAGGCTCGATCAAAGCGAAATAATAATCCTGTATTTAATCATGGTTATTACTTAGGTATAAAATTGATATGCATATACTTCCCCGAAGTCCCTGTCAATTTTATATTGGTCAAGTGGGAGCCAACTATTAATCTGGATATTAAAGGTTTGTAACAGTTCTTGTTTGTTACCTGCTTGATTGTGTTTAAATAATGACCCACCCCACGTGGCTTATTTAAACTGTTTTGAGATGTTGGCTGATGCATGATTCTTATTTTTTTGAGATTTTAATATGATGCATGTGATCGAACCTTGTGATATACCTGTGCTTATGCATATAGTTATTTATTTCAGTTCAGCATGTCGTAACCTTTTAATCCACTGTTAATATACTTAAAGTCAATACAATATGTATGGAAACTATATTGATTGGAAACGAAGAATTATGATTGTCCAAACAGCACAAAAGCACAAGTGGATTCTTGACACACCAAAATCATGTTGGGATTATACTTAAAAGTATGCTTTTTACTTTGTATAATCGAAACTGAATTTTCACACTTATTGACTGAAATAAAATTATCACTGGTGCTTTAAATATGATTGAATGTTACATATATTTACTGCATAACTGTTCAATAAATTCGTACGTGTTACATTGTAGTTAATTTAGTGATACCAGATCACAGAAGATTAAATTAACAGTCCCTTGTAACGAAAAGTATGCCATTCACGACCTAGATGGAAATGAACAACCCATCGTGAAAGGTTGAGGTGTAAGGCTCAAATTGGTTTGTCTTGACCAAGAGATTACACTAGTGCATGACTGATGCGCTGAATAGAACCTACAGGAGGATAAATTCTTCAGAACTGAACAAGGAAGAATTAAACCTTAGTGGTTCGTTGTTTCTTAACCTTCGTCCCTTAAATAGGATCACGTGGGATTGGTAACTATTGCTTTGACTTATCATGGGTAGCGAATCAGAGAGAGATTCAATACTTTTTATCTTGGGCAATATTATTGGTCACTTGTGATTGCTAAGATTTAATACGAAGAATCGTGTGCAAGTACGCTTGTTTGATTTGCCCCCTTGGGAGGTTCATAAGCTTTATCATACCAAATCTTGCAAGTGGAATTTGTTTCCCGGTATGGATAATAATGTTGAACCGTTCCTTGACCAAGGACAAAAGATATTAATTAACGGAAAGCTATTTCAGTGGCTTGAATTAATTAATGGGCTAGATAATCTTAAACACGGGAAATAATGACCGGGAGCCATATTGACTGTAATATGGGTTAAGATGGATAGTGCAATATTAATTATGTACTGGGATTAATTAATATTTATGGGCTTGAATTATATTGTGGCTCAATATTAGATATTCAAGATCCATTAGAAGGTCCAATCTTAATTCTCCTAAAGGTCCCCTGAGTAGCCCAACATATAGTCCATTAACTAAAAAGGTGATTAAAATAAAATAAATATTGTTGCTTATTTTTCTTTGAAATTTTCAAAAATTATGGATGAAGTTGGGAGAAAGATTTTCTTTGAATTTTGTTATGGAATGAAGATATGTATTCTTGGAATACAAGATTATCTCATTAAATTCAAGAAATCTCCCACATGGTTTATCCATATGTATTTTTCGAAAAAGATGAAAATATAGGGCAAGAAAGATTTTCTTGAAAAGATATTATGGAAGATATGTATTTTTGAAATACAAGAATATCTCATAAATTCAAGAAGATCCAAATCTTGGAATCTTGCAAGGCCATATTTTCGAAAATCCATATAATAGAGGAAGTGGGATTTTTGTGGAATATTTTAACTATGGGAAAAAGAATATAGGAGATATATTCAAGATTTCTTGGTGATCAAGAAAAGTCTTTTCCCACATTGGTTTTCTACTGAAAAAAATCGACCACCTCTATCCTATAAATAGGGGATGATTGTTTCATTCCCAAGTACAATTCCATGTGCTGGAAAAATTAGCAAATCCACGAAAGTGGTGCAACAAAGTTTATTTTTTCCTTTTGTTAATTGTTCGACAACTGTCCTTCCACCGGATAGTTGAGCAAGGGCTAAGGGAATACTTGGGAAGTCCTTTTGGTTAGTCCGTCCGACCGAAGTCACTGCCATCCCGAGAGGTATGTTCACGTAAACCCGTAGATTCCGCATGCGTAGGTTTTACGTGGCTTTTTATATGCATGATATGTTGTTGCAATTATTATTTGAATTAATATAGGATTAATTCATGCTAGTAATAATTAATGAATTAAATTTGTATTTAAATATTCATCCTGAATAGATCTGTGCAACTCATTCCCCAACAAATCAGATGAGCCAACTGACGAGTCAAAAATGCGGGACTCATCAGATCACCTTGCGAGAAATGTCATCGCTGAAAATGGTGGAGGGCAAACCCGTAAGGGATTACGTCCTCAAGATAGATGGCCCATCTAAACAAACTTGAGTTTCTGAGTGCAGATTATAATCTGGAGACTCAGATGAATTTGGTATTTCACTCTCTGCCCAAAAGTTTCTGAGCAATTTTTGCCTCGCTAGCTGATTTGTTGCAAACTTTGGTCTCGGCAGAGATGTTGATAGGGCACCAAACTCAAGCTTTGACGGCAAGTGGTCCATATTCATCTTCTAGGACAAGGGATGGCAAGAAGAAGAAGGTGACCAAAGGCCATAAGCAATCAGACTCAACTGTTGCCAAGGGCAATGATAAGATGACGAATGCTGGTGGTGTCAAGAAAAATTCAAAGAGGAAGTGCTTAAGTTGCGGTGAAAGAGGACAATGGAGGTTTGCCTGTTCCAACCCCAAAAGGGACGGAAAGAAAGGTAATTCTCACGCACTAGTTGTTGAAACTTGTTTAGCGGAGTATACTTCTCATTCGTGGGTGGTTGATACGAGATCCACTAATCATGTTTGCTTCATGGGTTCAAACTGATCCGGCAACTTAGTGGCAGTGAGATCCTCATCACACTGGGCGATGCTACGAGAGTGGCAGCTGAAGCAGTGGGAGAAGTGCACCAGTCTTTTTGAAGATATAGTTCTAATTTTAAGAGATGTTCTTTATGTTCCCAGTTTTGGAAAGAATTCACTTTCAGTTTCTAAAATTTGATTAAAGGACACTAAGTTTCTTCTAATAAGAATGACATCATTTCTTGAAATGATGAGTGTATCTGTTACGGGACATTGATGGAAAATCTCTATACAATTAACTGTGCACACCACTCACGAAATGCATCCTGTACCACATCAACTATTTCCGACAAAAGAAAACGTGAACGAGACACTTCTATGGCATCTAAGATTGGGTCATATTAATCCAAAGAGGATCCAAAGGTTGGAAGAAGCAGGTTCACTGGAGTTTCTCCAAGTTGAACCAATTCCAACCTGCGAATCATGTTTGGAGGGTAAAATGACCAAGAGGGCATTTAGAGCCAAAGAAGTGTTAGGGATCGTTCACACAGATGTATGTGGTCCAATGTCAACCAAAGCAAGAGGATGTTATGAGTATTTTGTCACTTTTATTGATGATTACTCAAGGTACGGTTATATTTTCCTTATGATGCATAAATCTAAGACCTTTGAGAAATTCAAAGAATTTAAGGCTCAAACAGAGAATCATAGGGAAAAATGTATCAAGTCTCTACGATCCGATCATGGAGGCGAATACCTCAGCGATGAGTTTTTGAACTACTTATCTGATGAAGGGATTGCATCCCAGCTAACTGCACCTGGAACCCCTCAACAAAACGGGATTGCAGAGCGAAGAAACATAACTCTTTTGGAAATGGTTAGATCTATGATGAGTTATGCGGATCTTCCTAAGTCGTTCTGGGGTCATGCCTTGGAAACAACAGCCTACATTCTGAACTTGGTGCCATCCAAATCGGTTCCCAAAACTCCCAAAGAATTGTGGACCGGGCGCAAGCTCAGTATGAGACACATGAAGATTTTGGGGTGTCCGACCTACGTGTTGGACAAGGAAGCCAGAAAATTGGATACTCGATCAGAATTAAGGTTGTTTGTGGGATACCCCGAGGGAACAAAAGGGTGTATGTTCTATGGTCCCGAAGATCAAAAGGTGGTAATAAGCACACACTTTAGATTTTTGGAAGAAGACTATATGAACGAAAGAAGACCCAGAAGTGAGATTACCTTAAATGAGCTAAAGGGGCTAACCTCAATGCCAATTGTACAAGATGACATACCAAACGACACACTTACACAACCGGAGCCTCGTCGTAGTGGGAGGGTTGTGAAACAGCCCGAGAGATTCATGAGAATAGGAGAGTCCTCGGACTTGATTCCCGGACAAGACGAATCAGACCGATGGACATATGACGAGGCAATCCAAGACAAGGATGCAGATTTTTGGCAAACAGCAATGAAAGCCGAAATGGGTTCTATGTTTCATAAAAGAGTGTGGGATGTTTCATAAAAGAGTGTGGGAGTCGAACCACTTAATGGGGTCAAACCCATTGGTTGCAAGTGGGTGTATAAGAGAAAAAGAGGACCGGACGGGGAAGGTGGAAACCTTCAAGGTAAGACTCGTGGCGAAAGGTTATACTCAGAAAGAAGGGATCGATTATGAGAAAACTTTTTTGCCCGTAGCCATGCTTAAGTCCATCTGAATTCTCTTATCGATTACTGAGCATCTCGACTTTGAAATCTGGCAAATGGATGTCAAGACAGCTTTCCTTAACGAAAGTCTTGATGAAGAGATCTATATGCAACAACCCCAAGACTTCATTGAAAAAGGCCAAGAACACCTAGTTTGTAAGCTCATGAAGTCCATTTACGGACTCAAGCAGGCATCCAGAGCTTGGAATCAATGTTTTGATCATGTTATAAAGTCTTATGGGTTCGATCAAAACGAGTTCGAAAGTTGTGTGTACAAAAAGCGTGTCGAAACTGCATTGGTATTCTTAGTACTATACGTAGATGACATTTTGATCATCGGGAATGATGTAAAGGTGTTATCAGACGTAAGGGCATGGCTTTCAAAATAGTTTGATATGAAGGACTTAGGGGGAAGCAGCACACATCCTTGGGATCAAGATCACTCGAGATCGCAAGAAAAGGATGATAGGCTTATCGCAAGCTTCATATATAGACACTGTCTTAAAACGATTCAGCATGCAGGATTCCAAGAAAGGCTTCATACCTTTCAGACATGGAATCCATCTATCCAAGAAAATGTGCCCTAAGAAGCAAAAGGAGATAGATGACATGAGAGACATTCCTTATGCTTCGGCTATCGGAAGCCTTATGTATGCAATGCTGTGTACGAGACCGGATATCTGCTTTGCCGTTGGCATGGTGGTAAGATATTAAAGTAATCCGGGGAAAGAACATTGGATGGCAGTTAAAAACATTCTGAAGTATCTAAAAAGAACTTGGGATAGAATGTTAATTTATCAGTCAGATAGTCCAATCCCCATTGGCTACACGGACTCGGATTTCCAATCAGACATAGACTCCATAAAATCTACCTCCGGTAGTGTGTTTTGCATGGGGGAAGGAGCCGTGACATGGAGAAGCGTCAAGCAGAAATGCGTCGCAGATTCTACCATGGAAGCCGAATATGTAGCAGCTTGCGAGGCAGCGAAAGAAGCGGTTTGGCTCAAGAACTTCCTAGTGGACTTGAATGTAGTTCTGAATTTGCCCAGCAGAATCACTGTTTATTGTGACAATGCCGGAGCAGTTGCAAATTCAAGGGAACCAAGAGCCCACAAGGCCAGCAAACACATTGAAAGGAAATACCATCTTATACGAGATTTCGTTAAGAGATGAGATATAGATGTGGCAAAGACAGCGTTTGAAGACAACCTAGCAGATCCATTCACAAAGGGTCTGCCTTTGAATACATTCGAGAGACATGTGGAAGGAATGGGTGTCAAGACCGTTGCCAATCTGCTTTGAGTATAAGTGGGAGAAATTATTAGGTTCGTGTAGGTGACATTAGATGTCATGAATTACGAACTACACGAGACATGTTGTAGTATACTTAAAAGTAGACTTTTAGTATAAGTGGGAGATTGTTGAGATTATACTAGAAAGTATGCTTTTACTTTGTATAATCAAAACTGAATTTCGGACTTATTACTGAAATAAATTGTTTATCACTGTTGCTTTAAATATCATTGAATGTTACATATATTTACTGCATAACTGTTCAATAAATAGTACGTGTTACATTGTAGTTAATTTAGTGATACCAGATCACAGAAGATTAAATTAACAGTCCCTTGTAACTAAAAGTACGTCATTCACGACCTAGATGGAAATGACAATCCATCGTGAAAGGTTGAAGTGTAAGGCTCAGATTGACTTGTCTTGACCAAGAGATTGCACTAATGCATGACTGATGAACTGAATAGGACCTACAGGAGGACAAATTCTTCAGAACTGAACAAGGAAGAATTAGACCTCAGTGGTTCATTATTTCTTAATCTTCGTTCCTTAAATAGGATCACGTGTGGTTAGTAACTATTGCTTTGACTTATCATGGGTAGAGAATCAACGAGATTCAATACTTTTTATCTTGGGCAATATTATTGGTCACATGTGATTGCTAAGATTTAATACGGAGAATCGTGTGCAAGTACGCTTGTTCGATTTGCCCCCTTGGGAGGTTCATAAGCTTTATCATACCAAATCTTGCAAGAGGAATTAGTTTCCGGTATGGATAATAATGTTGAATCGTTCCTTGACCAAGGACAAAAGATATTAATTAATGGAAAGCTATTTCAGTGGCTTGAATTAATTAATGGGCTAGATAATCGCAAACACGGGAAATAATAACCGGGAGCCATATTGACTGTAATATGGGTTAAGATGGATAGTGCAATATTAATTATGTAGTGGGATTAATTAATATTTATGGGCTTGAATAATATTGTGGCCCAATATTGATAATTCAAGATCCATTGGAAGGTCCAATCTTAATTCTCCTAAAGGCCCCCTAAGTAGCCCAACATATAGTTCAATAACTGAAAAAATGTGTTTAAAATAAATATTGTTGCTTATTTTTTCCATTATTTTCGAAATTTATGGATAAAAAGGGGAGAAAGATTTTCTTTGAATTTTGTTATGGAATGAAGATATGTATTCTTGGAATACAAGATTATCTCATTAAATTCAAGAAATCTCCCACTTAGTTATTCATGAAGAAAAATTCGAAATTTTTGAAATATAAAGGGCAAGAAAGATTTTCTTGATTTTCTTGAAAAAATATTATGGAAGATATGTATTTCTTGAAATACAAGAATATCTCATAAATTCTAGAAGATCCAAATCTTGGATTCTTGCCTATAATTTTGAAAATATCCCATAACAAAGAGTAGGTGGGATTTTGTGGAATATTATAATTATGGGAAAATGAATATAGGAGATATATTCAAGATTTCTTGGAGATCAAGAAAAGATTTTCCCACATTATCTTTTGCCCAAAATTTTCGACCACCTATGCTCTATAAATAGGGGATGACTCTTTCATTCCTAAGTACAATTCCATGTGCTGAAAAAATTGGGAATACTTGGGTAGTCGAGCAAGGATTAAGGGAATACTTGGGAAGTTCTTTTGGTGAGTCTAATCAACCAAGCCATTGCCATCCCAAGAGGTACGTTCACGTAAATTCATAGAATTTCGCATGCGTAGGATTTACGTGAATTAATTATATGCATGATTTGTTGTTGGATTATTATTTGAATTAATATAGGATTAATTCATGCTAGTAATAATTATAAGAATTAAATTTGTATTTAAATATTCACCCCGAATAGATCTGTGCAACTTATTCCCCAACATATAAAAGGAAGGAGGGAAAATCGAGACTAGAAGATCAAACGTTTGAAAAGGATAAACGATCCAGATTGAGCGATTTTGATCGTGTGATCAGGATATGCACGCGCGATTGCCTTTTGGATTTAAAAACACATTTAGTGGCATTTAATACATATACCCTACGTCCGCATTAAATACTTTGCAGGGTATGCGTCATAAAAGTATGTGTACAGTAAAGGTAAATATTATCAGATAATTTCAGATATGTAAGCAGTAAACAAAGAAACAGAAATGCGTATCTGGTTGACTGATATTGTAATCAGTCAATACCACTTGAAGTCTGTTTGTACCACTTGTTGATCTTAGTTTTCTGCCTAATCCTTATAATTTTCCAACTGTCCCGTTTAACTGATCCGTTCCACTTTGCGTCTGAAATTTCCTTTTTCTGATCCTTTATGATCAGTTGAAGTTCCCCCTTCAACTGTTATCTCCGATTACTTATTGAATGATTTATATGATTTGTTGAGGTATCATACTCAACTGATCTTCCTCATCCGATCAGTCTCTTATTTAATCAGATTTCAGTTGACCTAATCTGATTCTACTCAGACCAAGTCAATTCTTGGGATAAGTGTTAATGCCAAAACTTAGTCTTGGAAAATTGGAGAGTCGTCTCGAGTCCCTAAGTCGGCACGATTTGACATTCGTAATAATATTCTGGATACTTTGGGATATCAATCGTCGTAAGCTTATCCAATCAGCAGTCGCGTGTTTCCTACGCGCTGTCCTTGCGGTGCCAATTTCCCTAAAAGGCTTTGAGAAATCAAATTTGCATTTGCACCCCTGCTTGGCCTCTATAAATTGGACCAATGATTTACACAACATAACCTGTTGGGAAATTTATAGTTTTGATAAAAGTTCCAAAAACACATGTAATAGGAACAGTCAGACCTGTTAGCTGACTGATGTTTATATTATCGTTTATAGAATACCAGTTGATAATTACTGTATAGAACAACTGATGTAATAGATTGGTCACATATTGAGGGGGAACCTCAATATGTATAAGTCAGATCTGAAGATCCAAAGAACAACTGATATCCGACAGGCCAGAATGCTAGAAAAGAACAGAAGATCAGATCGATCTAATCTAGTCAGATATCTCAGCTGAAGTCATAAAGCTCAAACTCAGAATACTTGAAGATCAGATGACTTCCAGAAGATCAGACCAGAAGACTCCATCAGGTAGACTGATCAGTTCTGACTGATCAGGTCAGCTCACCAGGTGAAAACTGATGTTTCACCCAATCATACGTCGATGATCTGAACAAGAAGAATGTCAACCTTAGTTGGAAGAACAACACTGAAAAGTGCGTCTGTTAACCAATAAGAACAAGACACGTATGATTGGAGCCGACAATTAAGGGATTTGATGCTGCTCTCTCTAACGGCTATAAAATACAAGTTCACGCTTTCGGCCATGCCGTTCCTGAAGCACGTCACATCAATCCTGCAAACCTACCAAATATAGCCTGAAATTCAAATTGCTCTCCAACGGCTCTTTGATTTCAAGGTCTATAAATATGGGATCACACTTCAGAGTGACATAACGGAAACACTGAACAATCAAGAAGCTCAAGCAATTATCAGATTTCCGCACGAAGAACACGAACAAGAAGATTATTTTATTAAGTGTTCATCCCATAAGTTCTTAGCATAGAAATCTTTTCATCTAGCTGATAGGCTACCTTAAACACTAGAAAAGATTTCATAGTTGGAACCAAAACAATCTTATCCAAACCCAAAGTTAGGTTAAGTTGTTTGAAATGATTCGACTAGGGTTTCTAGTTCTGATTTATGGGATCGGTTGAGTGAGAACTCCTTAAATATCTGTCGGTGTACTGTGTTGGACTAACACATAAAACTAAGTCCAGTTGGTTAAGTTGGTGCCCCTTGTGATAGGGAAGAGTGGACGTAGGACTGGTTTGTCCGAACCACTATAAATCTTGTGTGTCTTTACCGCTTTGATTAACTGTCTACACAATTGCACACAACCTTTAAAAGATACATATTCTAAGTTGAGATCGGCTAGCACCAAGCTTCGATTCGATCAAGCTTGACACTTCAGTCAACTGGTTAAAAACACTAACTTTGGAATCTGATTTATAAAAACTGGTTTTTCACGGGTAAAACTTAAGCTTCCGCACACATCAGTTAAACTGATAGTTACCGATGACCGCTTTTCAGCGATTAGTAAGTTGGTTATCAGCCCAAATCGATTCACTCGGGAGACTGATCAAAGTTAATCGCCATCACACTTGATTCAAGAGACAAAAAGTTTTCAAGTCTATTCACCCCTCCCCTAGACTTCGCCCTCATAAAACCCGTCGACCTACAAGTGTATCAAAGCTCGATCCATGGCGGGTCGATGAACAAGGCGAACCGGAGATCGCCAAGAAGCTCCCGGCAGATGCTACAATGAAGGATACAGAGAGCCGATGATAGTGGAACGGTGTCGCCAGTTCATGACCAACCACCGGAGGCACAAACAATCGAACCCGATCAAGTGATTTAATACCATTCCTACATCTCACATCATCACGATCAACTTCGGTGAGATCGATTATGTCTCAAAGATCTCTGAAAAGAAGAAGTTGAGGGAGTGATAGCCGATCGAGGCGATCGCCTCAAAGAAATAACAGATCAAAGGGAATTTGCTATTTCCCGATTTAAAGAATCAAAGATCGGTTCTCCCAAATTGTGACCACCGTGGTTCTGCGAACTTATAAAATCCGTGGATGACAAGTCGATTCGGTGGATCAACAACAAGTTTTTTTCCGATGCTCTTTGAAAAGCTCGAATTGACAGAAGAGAAACTTGACAAACCGATTTTTACATTTTTCTCGCCATGGAATCTGCCAAGACCGAGTGATCTCGAAGGTTCAACATCTAACTGCTCAAGTTCTGTGCTTATTCATTTCTTGAGATCTCAACAGGCAATATCGATTAGTTTTGGATCCCTAACTTCCCACCTCCACGACTCTTTTTGATCAAACCAAAAAGGGGAAGGACGGAGTGAGAAACCAACCCGACATGATCGTAACATGAGAAGACCTAATTCTGCACGGTTGAAGTTTATGGACAAAGACTAGACCATCCGGATCTCTTTGCTAACGAAGTCTTCAAAAAGATGGAAAAGTCAAAAGGCAAGAAAGTTAGTTCTACTTGGTCTTTGGGACATCACAAAAGGTAGTAGGCCGCTGTGGTCTTTGGGACATCACAAAAGGTAGCTGCTTGGTCTTTGGGACATCACAACCTGTACCAAACCACTTTCGACTAAAATAGTCACAAGAAGCATAACTAGCCGGAGATCTGGCCGATAAGGAATCGGCCGAGAAATCGCCCAAAGAGCAGATTGTCAAGAGAGAAAAAGTTAAGAAGAAAAGAAGGGCGATAAATTGGCAGAGGCGAAAAGTCCAAGAAAAGATTCAGATCGAGAGCGAAGAAAGGAAATGCTTTGGAAAATGCATGCGTAACCTCACCGCCAAAGAAGAGTTGATGAGATCATTCCAAAAAACCGCCGCAGACATGCTAAGAGGTTTGAGGAATGGAACAAGATCGAAGTGAATGGCTTCGGATGCTTTTTGTCCTTAATCTTGTTCCACGAGAAGAATCTCCGGATGATGAATTCCTCAAGTGGTTAGAAAATAAATATCCGCATTTTTTCAAGTATCCGGAAAATGAGGCCAAACTTATCAATGTAAAAATATCTCGCCAAGAGTATGATCTGTTGGATTACTCGAAGAAGGCAGATGGCTCATTTGACAGACTGGCATTTCAGAGATTCTATTTTGACAACCTGAGCAAAACGCACATAACTGATCATCAGCAGACCAATGATGTCAAATGGAAACTATATCAGATTTTCAACGTACCTCAAGATCAAAGAGAGATGCCAGAAGGATACAAGCCTAAAGAGTGAAGAATCAGAAGACTTCTCAGGATCATATGTTTTTAAATTCAAACTTTTCTGATGTAACATGTAATCGACATACCTAATGAGAAAAGTTTATTTTCTGATCTTAAGACAAAATCTCATTGTCTTCTGATTATGTGCTCTTTACTGTTCCATATTTATCAACTGTGTTTGGTTTCTCAGGTGTTTTGGTTTTATCAAAAAGGGGGAAATTGTTGGGAAATTTATAGTTTTGATAAAAGTTCCAAAAACACATGTAATAGGACCAGTCAGACCTGTTAGCTGACTGATGTTTATATTACCGTTTATAGAATACCAGTTGATAATTACTGTATAGAACAACTGATGTAAGAGATAGGTCACATATTGAGGGGGAACCTCAATATGTATAAGTCAGATCGGAAGATCCAAAGAACAGCTGATATCCGACAGGCCAGAATGCTAGAAAAGAACAGAAGATCAGATCGATCTGATCTAGTCAGATATCTCAGCTGAAGTCATAAAGCTCAAACTCAGAATACTTTAAGATCAGATGACTTCCAGAAGATCAGCCAGAAGACTCCATCAGGTAGACTGATCAGTTCTGACTGATCAGGTCAGCTCACCAGGTGAAAACTGATGTTTCACCCAATCATACGTCGATGATCTGAACAAGAAGAATGTCAACCTTAGTTGGAAGAACAACACTGAAAAGTGCGTCTGTTAACCAATAAGAACAAGACACGTATGATCGGAGCCGACAATTAAGGGATTTGATGCTGCTCTCTCTAACGGCTATAAAATACAAGTTCACGCTTTCGGCCATGCCGTTCCTGAAGCACGTCACATCAATCCTGCAAACCTACCAAATATAGCCTGAAATTCAAATTGCTCTCCAACGGCTCTTTGATTTCAAGGTCTATAAATATGGGATCACACTTCAGAGTGACATAACGGAAACACTGAACAATCAAGAAGCTCAAGCAATTATCAAATTTCCGCACGAAGAACACGATCAAGAAGATTATTTTATTAAGTGTTCATCCCATAAGTTCTTAGCATAGAAATCTTTTCATCTAGCTGATAGGCTACCTTAAACACTAGAAAAGATTTCATAGTTGGAACCAAAACAATCTTATCCAAACCCAAAGTTAGGTTAAGTTGTTTAGCAAGATTTCAGACTAGGGTTTCTAGTTCTGATTTCTGGGATCGGTTGAGTGAGAACTCCTTAAATATCTGTCGGTGTACTGTGTTGGACTAACACATAAAACTAAGTCCAGTTGGTTAAGTTGGTGCCCCTTGTGATAGGGAAGAGTGGACGTAGGACTGGTTTGTCCGAACCACTATAAATCTTGTGTGCCTTTACCGCTTTGATTAACTGTCTACACAATTGCACACAACCTTTAAAGCGCATACATATTCTAAGTTGAGATCAGCTAGCACCAAGCTTCTGAATTGATCAAGCTTGACACTTCAGTCAACTGGTTAAAAACACTAACTTTGGAATCTGATTTATAAAAACTGGTTTTTCACGGTTAAAACTTAAGCTTCCGCACACATCAGTTAAACTGATAGTTACCGAACTGATCTACCTTCAGGCGATTAGTAAGTTGGTTATCAGCCCAAACTGATTCACTCGCACTCTGATCAGGCTAACTGCCATCACACCTGATCTGCACAAAAAGTTTTCAGAAGTCTATTCACCCCTCCCCTCTAGACTTCTGCCCTCACAAAACCCGTTCGGGACCTACATAACCCATTCACCATACTTATCTTCTTTAAGTTTTGTAAACCATGTATTCCGGTGAACCCTTATTTTCGGTGAAACTTCCGACAAAATCCTTTAACCCTTTTCAAATGATTTCAGCTTCTCAAATCAACCCTGTGTGTCCCTTATTACTGCTTTCGTCATCATCGAAGATTACACATACAATTATTTCCAAGCTTCTCTACCACCGAGGCGGCGGATCTGGTATCGCAAATGAGAAGACACTTCTCCTAACCATATGCACCTTGTGTGCCTATCGACAGAACAGAATTAGCATCAACAGACTCATTCTGATACAAAACATGAGTTTGGTATTCGATCTTGATCAGACAACAGCTGATCATCGTATATCAAACTCAATATTTGCATGTGACACTTGTGGACATATGGTCTTTGGACCACATCTTTGGCACTTGTGTCCCATTTAACAGCTGGAGAGCCCATTGATTTTAGGACTAGGGGCTCCTGGTTTAGAAATCCTTCAATGCCGCTCTCGCTCCTCACTCCGAAGCTCTGAGGGTGGCTTTAGGATTATTTCAAAGCCTCTCACACCCCTTTTAGGGTTAGGGGAAAATGGGAGCATCAGGCTCTAAAATCTTTAAAGCCTCTCTCCCCCTTCTAAGGTTAGGCTTAGGGTTTATGTACTGACCTCCGGGTCCTTTTGTACTTGTAACTTGTAATGTAATCTGACCTCCGGGTCTTTATTAATGAAAAGTTCTATTATTTCATTGTTGTGTATTTTCTGTTTCCTTATGCGATTGAAGTTTTAATCTTATGTAACTTGCTTGTTGAACATTAGCTTAATCGACTTACAAAGTATGAAACAACCAAACTGATCAGTTCCTTTAATCTGATAATTCTTTCTCATATCAGTTCCTTGACTGATCTTCTGATCAGTTGAGATACCTAACTCAACTGATTCCTCTTAACCTGGTTAGTCTCTTAACCAGCTGGTTCTGGAGATCAGTCCACCAAACATTTCTGGTGCATTTTCTCCAAGATCCAGAAGCCCTAGCTCATTGCATAATTCTCTGAACATGATCTCAGCTAGTGACTTGGTTAAAATATCAGCTTTCTATTTATCATTATGGATCTTTTCCATACTTATATTCTTCTTTTCAACATGATCTCTTATAAAATGGTGTCTGACATCCACATGCTTGCATCTTATATGTAGAACAGGATTCTGAGTGATTGCAATAGCACTATTACTGTCACAGAATATAGGTATGTTCGTAGCTATAATGTTATAATCCCTCAGCTGCTGACTAAGCCAGAGCAGTTGGGAGCAACAGCTTCCTGCAGCCATATATTCTGCTTCAGTAGTAGATGCCGCAACTGATGTCTTCTTCTTTGAAAACCAAGAGATCGGTTTACTACCTAAAAACTGACATGTACCTGAGGTTGACTTTCTGTCAATTCTGCAACCTCCATAATCAGAATCAAAATACCCACTAAGCTCTAGATTATCATCTGATGAGTAAAATAAACCAAGGTTTACTGTCCCCTTCAGATACTTAAGAATCCGCTTAGCTGCTTCCAGGTGGCTTTGCATTGGATTTGCCTGAAATCTGGCACATACACCTACTGCAAAAGTGATATCTGGTCTGCTGGCAGTCAGGTATAGTAGAGATCCAATGAGAGCCCTATATTCTTTCTAATTAGTTTTCTGTCCATTCTCATCTGGATCCATCTTGAATCCAATCATCATAGGAATTCTGGCTTCCTTACAGTTTTGAACTCCGAACTTAGCCAATAAACTCCTAGTGTACTTCGCCTGGCAGGTGAATATCCCTTATGTACTTTGCTTAACTTGTAAACCCATAAAGTAACTCATCTGACCCATTATGGACATCTCAAACTTCCCTTGCATCAGCTTGCTGAATTTTTCACATAAACTCTTGTTGGGAGATCCGAAGATGATGTCATCCACATAAATCTGAACCATCTGATACACAATAAACCCTCTGTGGGCAGCATATGCCATAAACAGCCGAATGGCTTCCAGACGAGCGACTGGTGCAAAGGTCTCATCATAATCAATTCCTTCTGATTGTGAATACCCCTTAGCAACAAGTCTTGCCTTATTTCTGGTTATGACATTATTCTCATCTCTCTTGTTCTTGAATACCCACTTTGTGCCAATCACACCTTGATGAGTTGGTCTGTCCACCAGTTTCCAAACATGATTCCTCTCAAACTGTTCCAGTTCCTCTTGCATGGCTAGAATCCAGTTTGCATCTTGTAGAGCTTCTTCTACTTCAGTTGGTCCCTTCAAAGACAGATAACAACAATACATGGCACTTTCACCAATCTGATGTCTACTTTTAACTCTATCAGATGGGTCTCCGATGATCAGATCAGTTGGATGACTGGTTACCCAGGTCCTTCTTTTCTGATTTGCATCAGTTTGGAGAACATCATCCTCTTCTGATAGTAGTTCATTACTAGTGATTAGGAGTGGTGCAGAATTATGATCCACTTGACATAGACAACTCTCAGCTGATGTTGGACTCATCATGTGCTGATGTCTGTCCGTAGGAACTTCAGGTGTTCCCCCTGTACCAGATGGTTCAGTTGATACTGTCTCAGCTGTACCAGCTTCTTCATTGACAGTTGTACGTACCTTAGGGCTAATTGACCTGGTGAATCAGCAAGATAAAGTTCTGGAATGTACACTGTTACGTGTTCTGATCCTTTTTCCTTGATACTTAGCTGATCCATTTTCTGTGCATCAGGTACCGGTTGATCTGGTACTGCTTGTTCTGAGGCAGATTTCTCTTGTTCAGAAGGTGTCTCATCAAAGACCACATGAGGTGTTTCTTCCACAACTAGGGTTTGCCTGTTGTAAACCCTGAACGCCTTGCTAGATGAGGAATATCCTAAAAATATACCCTCATCTGACTTGGCCTCAAAAGTCTTCAACTGACTCTTCCCATTGTTGTGTATGAAACACTTGAACCCAAAAATATGGAAGTAAGAAACACGAGGTTTTCTGCCCTTCCACAGTTCATAGGGTGTTTTGTAGTGAGCCTTAGTCAGAGAGCATCTGTTTTGAGTGTGGCATGCAGTATTGATGGCTTTTGCCCAGAAACGGCTTAGTGTTGCATGTTCATCTAACATAGTGCTAACAGCTTCTTTGAGTGTTCTGTTTCTTTGTTCTGCTACACCATTCTGTTGTGGCGTTCTTGCAGCTGATGTCTCATGTTGTATACCATACTTAGTGCAAAAATCAGTAATAAAAGAATTCAGAAATTCTGTACCTTTATCTGATCTGATTTTCACTATACTGACAGCCTTTCATTCTGTAATTTCTTGAGCAGCTCGGGTATCTTTGTTGTTGTCTCATTCTTCTTATACAAGAATACTTCCCAGGTAAACTTGGAATAATCATCCACGATTACCAGAGTGTATTTGCGTCTGTTGAGACTGACTGGTGTAACTGGTCCAAATAAGTCAATATGGAGCAGTTGCAATACTCTGCTGGATGCTGGTCCAGGGATTCCCTTGAATGAGGCTTTAACCTGTTTTCCCTTCTGACGTGCGACACATGTCTGATCGTTAGAGAATACCTCATTCGGAAGACCCTCAACCAAAGACATCCTTGCTATCTTGTTAAGAGTTTTAAAGTTCAGATGACTCATTCTTTTGTGCCAGAGCCAACTGCTACCTTTTGAACTCTTAACAATCAGGCATGCATTTCTTGGACAACTGTTCCAATCTGCTGTATAAATTGTACCTTTTCTTGAACCAGTTAACAAGATCTGTTGAGTAGCTCGATTCTTGATAGTACACTGATCAGTCGAGAACTCAACACTGAATCCGTTGTCATAGAATTTTAAACCTTCGACATACGAGACTCCAGTAACCTGTACATCATAATTCTCTAAGGTTCCGAATTATCTGGTAAGACCAAAGTTATCATAACCAAAGAGTAGACACGGGCCTTTTTGTTCTGTGTAAGAGCTAAGGAGATGTTTGCTTCCAGTCATGTGCCTTGAGCATCCACTATCGATTTACCAGATAGTTGCTTGTACACCTCCTTTGTTGGCCAAACCCACGCGAACCTGCAATTAAATCAGGCTTTAGGTACCCCTTTAGGATTGGGTCTTGAGGGGTTAAAGTTGGTTTTAGGGATCCATACAAACAAGGCACTTCTATTGTAATCAGATAGATCAGAAGGCCTGATTTGTCTCTCATAAACATCTACATAATCATACATCCCTTCCTATGCATTCTGATCAGTATGATTATTTGTGCGAGCCTTGAGTTAATCAGAAGACTTGGGATTTTTCTTTGTTGTTTATCTTCTTTTAACCCAGTGGGGCTCAGGTGCAGCAGCCCTAGGTTTCTGATTGTAAGGGGTGCTACCATTAAAAGAATCATATCTTTTTAACATTAATGGTCTTAGCAGTTTAACTTTAGCTTGCTTGTTAGGCAGCTGACCCTGATTAGGTTTCAGATTAGATTTCCCTTTTACAGGTTGTCTTTTCTGATACCTAATCTGCTGATCAGGTTGAGGTCTCTTCAGAAGAACTGGGTTCTTCTGTTGATTCCTCGGCTGATGCTTAATCAGTTGGGGTCCATTTATTGTCCCTTTCTGATTGGGCACTTACCTTACTTATTCAGCAGGTCTCTTTCCCTTATCAGATACATATTTTACTTTTTGTGTAACTATATCAGAAACTCGTTTGATTACACCTTTTTGAAGTGAATCAGACGGAGCTTTTGAGGATGTAGAAGGGTTTGCATACCCAATACCCTTCTTATTAGTTGTCGTACAAAAATAGTTGTTCATATCCTGAACGGTTTAGAAGATTTCGTGAACACCTGTATTTTCTTACGTAAACTATCCTCAGTTAATTTCAGACTCTCATGTAGTACGAAGAGTTCATCAAACTTAGCTTGTAAGATTTTAAAATCATCAGCTTGCTGTTTATTGATAGCTAGCTGATCCTTAATCTGCTTCTCCTGATCCGAAGAATTATCTTTCAAAACTTTCAGTTCTTCAGTTATCTTCTGAGCAGCTTCAGCTGATTTTAGTTCAGCTGCTTTACTGACAGCATTTTCCTTAACAAGCTGACTATTTTCAATCCTTAGCTTATCGTTTTCGGCTTCCACTATCGTATAAGTGTCAGAATAGAGTTGCAAGTCAATCTCTCCAGCAGGTGTGCTAATCATAGCTGGTGTGGAAACTGAAAGAACATAAGGTTTAGAGGTTACCTCAAATTGGTCTTCCTCCTTAGCCATGAGACATATGTCTTCATCAGATGAGAACATCAGATCATCGGAGTGATAGAAATCATCAATGTTTCTTATCAGACAAAAGTCCTCTACTGATGAGTAGCCATAATCCTCAGAAGGCAGATAAGAATCATCGATCTCAGATGTATCAGCAACCATGGCTTTTCTGTCTCTGTATCTTTATTCTCGTCTGTTCCGCTTGTCTTCTCTTCCTCTGCTGGTTTGATAATCCCTGTAAAATCTGCGATACTTACCAAGTTGGATGTTAGATTTTTCAAGTTTTCTTGTTAGAAAACCAATCTGTTTAGTTTGGCTTATAATATTTCCAACAGGTTCATTAGACTTTGAGTTGCTGTTGGGTGCTTTGAATGCAACAGATTTTGATGTGGCAGGTGTGGCTTCAACAAGCGACTCGTCTTCTTCTTCTTACCCTCTTTCGATCAGATCAAACTCAAGGGCTTTAAGACTCAGGAACAGGTTGCTTGGCTTCATCTTTGCAATATCTTGACAATCCTGTATTACAGTGGCTTTCATATCCCACTTCTTAGTCAGAGATTTCAAGATCCTGTAATTGATGTCTTTATCTGACATTTCTCGTCCAAGTTCCCGTAACTTGTTGACTGACATGGTGATTCTTCCATCGAGCTCATTGATGGTTTCATTTGGTTGCATCTTAAGTTTTTCAAATTTCACCAGTTTAGCTTGCAGTCTGCTATCTTTAATCGATCATTTCCTACACACATTTCAGCAAGCGTATCCCACATCTGTTTGGCTTTCTTGAGATACTTTATCTTTTCTCTGGTTATCTTGTCCATGGTCTTCATGATTATGTGCCTGGCTATCGTATCCAGAGTGTACAGCTTTCTCTCTTCAGCATCCATCAGGGCGGGACTCTTTCTGACAAGACTTACAACTGCAAAATCTGGATCACCTCCAACAGCTGGGTTGTCATGGTAGATGATGATGGGTCCTCGTTCAAGAACTTCCGTCATCCTGCTGCTTATTGATCCCAGATGGTTGCTCATGTATATCGTCCAATCTGCATACTCATCAATGGAAAATTTAGGTAAATCATGATACATACCCGAAGTATTATCCATGCTGATCGTGAGTTTAAAAAGAAATGAGATTAGAAAAAGGTTTTTCAAGATCAGTTCAAGTGACCACAAAGGTTCTTCCTCAAGAACCGATGATATTCAAAGCCAGTGGTCTGTAGAACCACTGCTCTGATACCACTTGTTGGGATATTTTAGTTTTGATGAATTATGACAAAACATTATCAACTTGTGTTATTCAAGTTGATTTACAGATAACAAGTTGAGGGGGAACGAGAGAACAAGTTGAGGGGGAACTCACGAAATCAGAAGAAGATGATCGAGATCAGATGAGTAAGATGAGTTTCGGAGTTAACTGATGAGCTGTGCAAAATCAGAAGAGAAGAAAAACTAAGCCAGCTGATCAGAAGATCAGATGACCAGAACAGAGCTGATCAGATGATCAGAAGAACAGACGAGCTGATTTGGTGATCAGAAGAACAGTCGAGCTGATATGGTGATCAGAAGAGAAGACAAGCTGATCAGAAAGAAATTGACCAGAAGATCAGAAGAGGAGCAGATGAGACTGATCGAGATCAGACGTGATCGAGATAAGATAAGATAACCTGATGTACTGACCTGATGTTATCCTCATATGTTGACCTGAAGATGTGCTGATCTGATTAGTTGAGCTGATCAGATCAGGCAAGAAGAAATCAGATAGCCTGAGTCAAGTGACCTGAGGGTCAGTGAGTAAAAGTGACATGAGGGTCAGGATGTCTGAAGTCAGAAGAGCTGAACTCAGTTAGCCTGAGTGTCAGTATGCCTGATCAGACAAGGTCCGCTGAAGAGAAGTCTGCTGAATCAAGAATCCTGAAGACTCAGAGAAACCTGAAGACTCAGAAGATCCTGAAGAATATAGCCGTTAGATCCAGCTGACGTGGACCAATGAGAGGAAGACAACCAGCCTAAAAAAGCTGCAGAACTTACGGAATAGTATGGATGTGAATGTGATTATTTCCGACGGTAACATTCAAATCCACACTATAAATACAAGGTCTTTCATCATTCTAAAGTGTGGAGAGTGTGGAGAATGTGGAAAAAGATGCTACAAAGCCAAGAGCCATATACTCAAAGCATTCCCACTATAGAACACAAAACTGTTGACATACAAATACATCCATGAGTGTTCTAAAACTCAATCTAAGCAACCCACGATATATCCTAAGCTTAGAGAGATTTTTCCAACCTTAGCATTGAGGCTAAACAAATGTAAGGGAAAATCTCAACCTAGTTGGAGACACCAACCAAACCCAAACCCTCTTGTTAGGTAGTTTGAGTGTGATTGTTGGAGTTGCAAAGAGTGAGTAAGCTGCAGAGTAGTCAGCCAAAAAACTCTAGAGAAGAAGTGAGTAAAACTATCTTGGATAGTCAGAAAACTTGTGTGTGTTTGAGTAAGTAAGCTGCAGAGTAGTCAGCCAGAAAACTCAAATGTAGAAGAAGTGAGTAAGCTACAGTGAGTTAGCCTGAAAGCTTGTAGGCGATCCCTTGAAGGGTGATAAGTCCCGAGGCGAGCCCGAGAGGGTGATAAGTCCAGTTTGAAGTAATTTCCCTAGGAACAGGGAGAGTGGATGTAGGAGCTTGAGTCTCCGAACCACTATACTTTGTTGTGTTCGTTATTGCTTTATGTTCTAATCTTGTCATATGCATTCGATTATAAGCAAAACACAACACATGGACTTAAATAGCAAAAATTTGGAATCACCATTCCTTCACCCCTGTTTTATATGCATTTCATGGATTTTCCGCATTTCATGGGTTTTTCACCGGGACAAACACCACTTGTAGGTCCCAAATGGGTTTCGTGAAGGCAGAATTCTAGAGGGGAGGGGTGAATAGACTTCTGTTTTTGCAGATCAGGTGTGATAGCAGGTTTCCTGATCAGAGTGCGAGTGAATCAGTTTGGACTGATATCCAACTTACTGATCGCCTGATGGTAGATCAGTTCGGTGTCTATCATTTTAACTGATTGTGCGGAAGCTAGTTTATACCCGTGTGAAAAACCAGTTTTAACAAATCAGATATTGAAGTCAGTTTTCAATCAACTGACCAAAGAGTCAAACTGATCAGATCAGTTGCTTGATGCAAACTGATCCTAACTCAGAATATGTATGCAGCTTTAAGCAAAGTCGTGTGCGATAGTGTAAAGCAGTTAAGAGCAAGTGAATACACGCAAGATTTATAGTGGTTCGGACAACCAGTCCTACGCCCACTCTTCCCTATCACAAGGGGCACCAACTTAACCAACTGGACTTAGTTTATTGTGTTAGTCCAACACATTACAACCAACAGATATTTAGAGAGTTCTCACTCAACCGATCCCAGAAATTAGAACTAGAAACCCTAGTCTGAAATCTTGCAAAACAAACTTAACCTAACTTTTGGGTTTTGGGTAAGATTTGTTGTTTGTTCCAACTTTAAAATCTATCCTAGTATTTAAGTAGCCTAACAGCTAGAGGATAAGATTTATGTGCTAAGAACTATGGGATGAACACTTAGAAAAATAATCTTCACGGTTGTGTTCTTCGTGCGGAAATTTGGCTATAGTATGAGCTTCTTCATAATTTCCATTTTTCACTCTGAAGAGGAATCCCATATTTATAGACCCCGAAATCAAAGAGCCGTTGGAGAGCAATTTGAATTTCTGGCTATATTTGGTAGATATGTAGGATTTGATGTGACGTGCTTCAGGGACGGCATGGCCGAAAGAATGGATAGTTGTCTTTTATAGCCATTTGACCAAGCAGCACCAAATCCCATATTGTCGGCTCCGTTCATACGTGTCTTGTTCTTATTGGTTAACAAAAACACTTTTCAGTGTTTGTTCTACCAACTAAAGTTGACATTCTTCTTGTTCAGATCAATAACGTATGACTTGGTGAAACATCAGTTACCACCTGGTGTGAGCTAACCTGATCAGTTACAACAGATCAGTCTACCTGATAGAGTGTTCTGGTGCCAGTTGTCTTAGCTCAACTAGCAGACTCGGATGATGTAGGTCTTCTGGTCTGATCTTCTGGTAGTCATCTGATCTTCAGGTCTTCTGAGTTTGAGCTTTATGAATTCACTCTGATCAACTAACTTTATCAGATCGTCTGATCTTCTATCTTTCTCTTGCCTTCTGGCCTTCTGACTTCAGCTAGTCTTTTGTTCTCAGCTGGTCTTTAGATCTGACCTATACATATTGAGTTCCCCCTCAATATGTGACCTATCTTATACATCAGTTGTTCTATACAATAAGTATCAATTGGTCATCTTATAACTGGTATTTAAAAACATCAGTCAGCTAACAGGTCTGACTGGTCCTATTACATGTGTTTTGGAACTTTCATCAAAACTCTAAATTTCCCAACATGGGGTTATACTGGAAAGTATGCTTTTACTTTGTATAACCAAACTGAATTTCTGTCTTATTTACTGAAATAAATTATTTATCACTGATGCTTTAAATATCTTTGAATGTTACATATATTTACTGCATAATTTTTCAATAAACAGTACGTGTTACATTGTAGTTAATTTAGTGATACCAGATCACAGAAGATTAAATTAACAGTCCCTTGTAACTAAAAGTACATTGTTCATGACCTAGATGGAAATGAACAATCCATCGTGAAAGGTTGAAGTGTAAGGTTCAGATTGGCTTGTCTTGACCAAGAGATTACGCTAGTGCATGACTGATGCACTGAATAGGACCTAGAGGAGGATAAATTCTTCAGCACTGAATTAGGAAGAATTAGACCTCAGTGGTTCGTTATTTCTTAATCTCCGTCCCTTAAATAGGATCGTGTGTGGTTAGTAATTATTGCTTTGACTTATGACTGGTAGAGAATCAATGAGATTCAATACTTTATATCTTGGGAATATTATTGGTCACATGCGATTGCTAAGATTTAATACGGAGAATCATGTGTAAGTACGCTTGTTTGATTTGCCCCCTTGGGAGGTTCATAAGATTTATCATACCAAATCTTGCAAGTGGAACTAGTTTCCGGTATGGATAATAATGTTGAACCGTTCCTTAACCAAGGAAAAAAAATATTAATTAAAGGAAAGATGTTTCAGTGGCTTGAATTAATTAATGGGCTGGATAATCTTAAACACGGGAAATAATAACCGGGAGTCATATTAACAGTAATATGGGTTAAGATGGATAGTGCAATATTAATTATGTAGTGGGATTAATTAATATTTATGGGCTTGAATAATATTGTGGCTCAATATTAGATATTGAAAGTCCATTAGAAGGTCCAATCTTAATTCTCCTAAAGGTCCCTCAAGTAGCCCAAAGATAAAGTCCAATAACTGAAAAAGGTGTTTAAAATAAAATAAATTATTGTTGCCTAATTTTTTCCTAATTTTCGAAATTAATAATAAAAGAGGGAGAAAGATTTTCTTTGAATTTTGTTATGGAATGAGGATAAGAATTCTTGGAATACAAGTTGATCTTATTAAATTCAAGAAATCTCTCACTTGGTTACTTATTAAGTGAATTTCGAAATTTTTGATTAAATAAGGGAAGGGAAGATTTTCTTGATTTTCCTGAAAAGATATTATGGAAGATATGTATTCTTGAAATACAAGAATATCTCATAAATTCAAGAAGATCCAAATCTTGGATTCATATTCCTTATTATTTTCAAAATATACCATAATATTAGGAGGTGGGATTTTTGTGGAATATTTAATTATGGAGAAAAGAATATATGAGATATATTCAAGATTTCTTGGAGATCAAGAAAAAGATTTTCCCATCTTATTTTCACCCTTAAAGTTCGACCACCCCTATATCTATAAATAGGGGATGAATGTTTCATCCCCAATGCAATTCCATGTGTTGGAAAAATTTGAAATCCACAAAGGTGGTGCAACATAATTTTATTTTTCCCTTTTGTTAAATTGTTAGCGAGTTCCTACCACCGGATTGTTGAACAAGGATAAGGGAATACTTGAGAAGGTCTTTTGGTGTGTTTGTGTGAACGGGATCCATCTTCTCAATGGTTGTTACTCCGAGAGGTTAGTTCACGTAAACCCATTGTAATTCCGCATGCGTAGGATTTATATGAACTGTTTTTATGCATGATTTGTTGTTGAATTATTATTTAAATTAATATAAGATTAATTCATGCTAGTAATAATTGTTAGAATTAAATTTGTATTTAAATATTCATCCTGAATAGATCCGGGCAATTAATTCTCCAACAACTGGTATCAGAGCCTCGGTTTCGGGCTCGGAATTTTAAATTATAATTTAATTCGTTTTCATTAAATTTGAAATTGGATAGTAGAATTGCTAGATCTTTTTTGCAGGTATCCAATTGTCATGGTATTTAATGAATGTTTATATTTATGCATACTTATAAATTGTGGTTTTTAATTCGATTAGTTCGAATTCGTTTTACCTCGTGAGAAAATCCACGAGTAGATTACGATTTGTTTGATTCGTTCAATGTAATAGACTAGTCTAGATCTAGGTTTATTTATTTTTCATAAATAAATTATAACCGGATCGGAAATGGAGCGGAGATGAAGAATTAAAACACGAGATCCGGAATCGGGTGCAGGCGGCGTGCGTTGCACGAAACGTGCCAAAAGAGGCACGCGCACGACGCGGACGCGTGTAGACTCACATGGGCGTGGGGCAAGGTCGATGGGGGCCGAGCGCTGGCGGGATCGGGCTTCGCTGTGGAAGGCGCGGAGGGGCGGGCGGCGCGCACGAGGCGGGATCCGGCATGGGCGGGCGTCTGGCGCCACGCAGTAAGCATGGGGACGCGACGCACCTGCCGAGAAGTGTCGAAGGCCTCTTTGGGCGACGTGGGTCGAAGCTTATCTACAAGACAAGACGCTGGCCGATCGACACGGCCGGGGAGGTATAAGGCATGCATCCGGACCATGAGCGGGTCGATGATGTGGCTTGACGAGGCATTTTTTTTCGAGACGGTCAAGTGGGAGCTTTTTTGAGACGAACGATGAAGGCCATAAAGACGATTTCTCAAGATCAATACATGATAAAAATTAACCGTGACAATTGGATATATGTGCCCAATGTGTTTAATTTTTGTTTTGATTTTTTTTTGCATTATTTTATGCTTATTTAAATTGTGTTTAAATATGCGATGCATGAAAAAATATTTTTGAAAAATCTCACCTTCGAAAATTACTAAGTATGTTTAAACAATTAATTGACAATTTTATTCCGGACAATAAAATTGAATTAATTTTGACCTCCATGATTTATTTATTTGTGGATTCTTTTGGAGAAATTCCCCCCACGGGACGGCCAAAAGATGGATTTCACATGAATAAATTCCGAAAGGATGATTGTGGGTTATTATTAGTGACGACGATGACCCTCCCCACGAGGCTCAAGCAAAGTAATAATTATGTATTTAATCATGGTTATTACTTAGGTATAAAATTGATATGCATATACTTCCCCGAAGTCCCTGTCAATTTTATATTGGTCAAGTGGGAGCCAACTATTAATCTGGATATTAAAGGTTTGTAAATGTTTATTGTTTTTAACCTACTTGAATGTGTTTAAGTAATGACCCACCCCACGTGGCTTATTTAAACTGTTTTGAGATGTTGGCTGATGCATGTTCATATTTTTTTTAGATTTTAATATGATACATGTGATAGAACATTGTGATATGTTTGTGCTTATACAAATTGTTATTTATTTCAGTTCAACATGTCGCAACCTTTTAATCCACTGTTCAATATACTTAAAGACAATTTGCTTACTGGTGAAAACTTCGTTGATTGGAATCGTAAACTTACTATTGTCCTCACTGCACAAAACCATAACTGGGTTCTCACTACACCTAAACCAGAAAAGCCAAATGATGAGTCAACTAAAGCGGTTAAGAAAGAGTATGCTGACTGGGAGCGTTCCAACGAAATGGCAAAGTGTACCATCTTGGCTTCAATGTCAGATGTGTTGCAACACCAACACCAAAGCGATGTTTCAACATCAGAACCGTGTGGCTCGTCAGATCACCATGAGGGACTTTCTCTCTATGAAAATGGTTGAGGGAACGCCCGTAAGGGAGCACGTTCTCCATATGATGGCTCACCTTAACAAACATGAGGTTCTTGGAGCTGAATACGACATCGAGACCCAAATCAATTTCGTGCTCCACTCTCTGCCGAAAAATTTTGAACAATTCAGGCTGAACTACCAAATGAACAATCAGAAGTTCTCGATGCCTGACCTGTTGCAAGCTTTGGTCTCGGCAAAGGCGATATTGGGGCAAAAGAGCCAAGCCTTGGTGGCAAACGGACCCTCTTCTTCTTCTAGGCTAAAGGGTGGTAAGAAAAAGAAAAAGGACAAAGGCCACAAGCAAGTGAACTCAAGTGTTGCCAAGGGCAAAGAAAAGGTGAAGGGAGTTCTAGGAGTGAGTAAGCCAGCTAAGGGAAGTGCTTCAACTGTGGTGAGAAAGGACATTGGAGGTCAGCATGTTCCAAACCCAAAAGGAATGGAAAGAAAGGTAATTCTCACGCACTAGTTGTTGAAACTTGTTTAGCGGCATATGCCTCCCATTTATGGGTGGTGGATACGAGATCCACTGATCATTTTTGTTTCACTTTACAGGGGTTCAAGTGGACCTGACAACTTAGTGGGAGTGAGATCCTCATCACACTGGGCGATGCTACGAGAGTGGCAGCTGAAGCAGTGGGAGAAGTGCACCTATCTTTAGAAGACAGAGTTTTAATTTTAAGAGATGTTCTTTACGTTCCTAGTTTTAGAAAGAATTTAATTTCGGTTTCTAAACTCTACCTTGATGGATATTCGGTTACTTTTGATAAAGTTGTTACCATTTCTTTTTATGATAAATTTATCTATCATGGAACGTTGTTGAACAATCTCTATACAATTAACTGTGCACACCACTCATGAAATGCATCATATAACACATCAACTGTTTCAGATAAAAGAAAACGTTCATCAGACGTGAATGAGACACTTCTATGGCATCTTAGATTAGGACATATTAATCCAAAAAGGATTCAAAGGTTGGTAGAAGATGGTTCATTGGAGTCTCTCCGGGTTGAATCAATCCCAACTTACGATTCATGTTTGGAGGGTAAAATGACCAAGAGGGCATTCAGAGCCAAGGGGAATAGAGCCAAAGAAGTGTTAGAAATCGTTCACACAGACGTATGTGGTCCAATGTCAATCAAAGCAAGAGGAGGTTATGAGTATTTCGTCACCTTCATTGATGATTACTCAAGGTACATCTACATTTTCCTTATGAAGCATAAATCTGAGACCTTTGACAAATTCAAAGAATTTAAGGCTCAAGTAGAGAAACATAGGGAAAAACGTATCAAGTCTCTACGATCTGATCGTGGAGGCGAGTATCTCAGCGATGAGTTTTTGAACTACTTATCAGATGAAGGGATTGTATCCCAGCTAACTGCACCCGGAACCCCTCAATAAAAATGGGGTTGCAGAGCGAAGAAACAGAACTCTTTTAGAAATGGTTAGATCAATGATGAGTTATGCGGATCTACCCAAGTCGTTCTGAGGCCATGCCTTGGAAACAACGGCTTATATTCTGAACTTAGTGCCATCCGAATCGGTTCCCAAAACTCCCAAAGAATTATGGACAGGGGGCAAGCCCAGTTTGAGACACATGAGAATTTGGGGGTGTCTAGCCTATGTGTTGGACAAGGAGGCCGAAAAATTGGATTCTCGATCAGAATTAAGGTTGTTTATAGGATACCCCGAGGGAACAAAAGGGTGTATGTTCTATGGTCTCGAAGATCAAAAGGTGGTAATAAGCACCCACTTTAGATTTTTGGAAGAAGACTATATGAATGAAAGAAAGCCCAGAAGTGAGATTACCTTAAATGAGCTAAGGGGGCTATCTTCAGTGCCAACTGTACAAGATGACATACCACACGACACACTTACACAACCGGAACCTCGTCGTAGTGGGAGGGTTGTGAGATAGCCCGAGAGATTCATGGTGGTGCGAGAGTCCTCGGACTTAGTCCCTGGTCAAGATGAATCAGACCCATGGACTTACGACTAGGCAATCCAAGACAAGGATGCGGTTTCTTGACAAACAGCAATGGAAGTCGAAATGGGTTTTATGGATCATAACGGAGTGTGGGAGCTAGTCGAACCACTTAATGGGGTCAAACCCATTGGCTGTAAGTGGGTATACAAGAGAAAAAGAGGACAACACGGGAAGTGGAAACCTTCAAGGCAAGGCTTGTGGCGAAAGGTTATAATTAGAAAGAGGGGATCAACTATGAGGAAACCTTCTCACTTGTAGCAATGCTCAAGTCCATCTGAATTCTCTTGTCGATTGCTGCGCATCTCGACTTTGAAATCTGGCAAATGGATGTCAAGATGGTTTTCCTTAACGGGAGTCTTGAAGAGGAAATCTATATGCAACAACCCCAAGGTTTCGTTGAAAAAGGCCAAGAACACCTAGTTTGCAAGCTCAAGAAGTCCATTTATGGACTCAAACAAGCATCCAAAGCTTGGAACCAATGTTTTGATCAAGTAATAAAGTCTTATGGGTTTGATCAAAATGAATACGAAAGTTGTGTGTACAAGAAGCGTGTCAGAACTGCATTGGTATTTTTGGTACTATACATAGACGACATTCTGCTCATCGGGGACGATGTAAAGGTGTTGTCAGACGTAAGGGCATGGCTTTCAAAACAGTTTGATATGAAGGACTTGGGGGAAGCCGGGCACATCCTTGGGATCAAGATCACTCGAGATCGCAAGAAAAGGATGATAGGCTTATCGCAAGCTTCATATATAGACACTGTCTTGAAGCGATTCAGCATGCAGGATTCCAAGAAAAGCTTCGTACCTTTCAGACATGGAATTCATCTATCCAAAGAAACGTGCCCTAAGACACAAAAGGAGATAGATGACATGAAAGGCATTCCTTATGTTTCGGCTGTCGGAAGCTTTATGTATGCAATGTTGTGCACGAGACCGGATATCTGCTTTGTCGTTGGCATGATAGCGAGAAATCAAAGTAATCTGGGAAAAGAGCATTGGACGGCAGTTAAGAACATTCTGAAGTATCTGAAAAGAACTCGGGATAGAATGTTAGTCTATCAGTCAGAAAGTCTAATCCCCATTGGTTATACGGACTCGGATTTCCAATCAGACTTAGATTCCAGAAAATCTACCTCCGGTAGTGTGTTTTACATGGGGGAGGAGCCACGACATGGAGAAGCGTTAAGCATAAATGCATCGCCGATTCTACCATGGAAGCCAAATACGTAGCTGCTTGTGAGGCAACGAAAGAAGCGGTTTGGCTCAAGAACATCGTAGTGGACTTGGATGTAGTTCCGAATTTGACCAGCACAATCACTGTTTACTGTGATAATGCCCGAGCAGTTGTAAATTCAAGGGAACCAAGAGCCCACAAGGCCAGCAAACACATTGAAAGTAAATACCATCTTATACGAGAAATCGTTAAGAGAGGAGATATAGAGGTGGCAAAGATCGCATCAGAAGACAACCTAGCAGATCCATTCACAAAGGGTCTGCCTCAGAACACATTCGAGAGACATGTGGAAGGAATGGGTGTCAAGACCGTTGCCAATATGCTTTGAGTATAAGTGAGAGATATTATTAGGTTCGTGTAGGTGACATTAGATATCACGCATTAGGAACTACACGAGATATGTTGTAGTATACTTAGAAGCAGACTTTGAGTATAAGTGGGAGATTGTTGGGGTTATACTGGAAAGTATGCTTTTACTTTGTATAACCAAACTGAATTTCTGTCTTATTTACTGATATAAATTATTTATCACTGATGCTTTAAATATCATTGAATGTTACATATATTTACTGCATAATTGTTCAATAAACAGTACGTGTTACATTGTAGTTAATTTAGTGATACCAGATCACAGAAGATTAAATTAACAGTCCCTTGTAACTAAAAGTACGTTGTTCACAACCTAGATGGAAATGAACAATCCATCGTGAAAGGTTGAAGTGTAAGGCTCAGATTGGCTTGTCTTGACCAACAGATTACACTAGTGCATGACTGATGCACTGAATAGGACCTACAGGAGGATAAATTCTTCAGTACTGAATTAGGAAGAATTAGACCTCAGTGGTTCGTTATTTCTTAATCTTCGTCCCTTAAATAGGATCGTGTGTGGTTAGTAATTATTGCTTTTACTTATGACTGGTAGAGAATCAATAAGATTCAATACTTTATATCTTGGGCAATATTATTGATCACATGCGATTGCTAAGATTTAATACGGAGAATCGTGTGCAAGTACGCTTGTTTGATTTGCCCCCTTGGGAGATTCATAAGATTTATCATACCAAATCTTGCAAGTGGGATTAGTTTCCGGTATGGATAATAATGTTGAACCGTTCCTTGACCAAGGACAAAATATATTAACTAAAGGAAAGTTGTTTCAGTGGCTTGAATTAATTAATGGGCTGTATAATCTTAAACACGGGAAATAATAACCGGGAGCCATATTAACAGTAATATGGGTTAAGATGGATAGTGCAATATTAATTTTGTAGTGGGATTAATTAATATTTATGGGCTTGAATAATATTGTGGCTCAATATTAGATATTCAAAGTCCATTAGAAGGTCCAATCTTAATTCTCCTAAAGGCCCCTCAAGTAGCCCAAAGATAAAGTCCAATAACTGAAAAAGGTGTTTAAAATAAAATAAATTATTGTTGCCTAATTTTTTCCTAATTTTTGAAATTAATAAATAAAAGAGGGAGAAAGATTTTCTTTGAATTTTGTTATGGAATGAGGATAAGTATTCTTGGAATACAAGTTGATCTCATTAAATTCAAGAAATCTCCCACTTGGTTACTTATTAAGTGAATTTCAAAAGTTTTGATTAAATAAGGGAATGAAAGATTTTCTTAATTTTCTTGAAAAGATATTATGGAAGATATGTATTCTTGAAATATAAGAATATCTGTTGGGATATTTTAGTTTTGATGAATTATGCCAAAACATTATCAACTTGTGTTATTGAAGCTAATTTACAGATAACAAGTTGAGGGGGAACGAGAGAACAAATAGAGGGGGAACTCTAAATCGAAATCGAAGATGATCGAGATCAAAGGAGGTCAGAGACTAGACTGATCGAGATCAGATGAGTAAGAAGAGTTCCGGAGTTAACTGATGAGCTGTGCAAAATCAGAAAAGAAGAAAAGCTAAGCCAGCTGATCAGAAGAATCAAAAGGTCAAATGATCAGATGACCAGAACAGACCTGATCAAATAATCAGAAGAAAAGTCGAGCTGATATGGTGATCGAAGAAGAATAAACCGATATAAAGAAACCGACCGTAAGATAAGAGAAGGTTGCGATCGGAAGAGAGAGGAAGATGAGATTATGAAGATGTGCGATGATCAATAAGATGTAGATGATCAAGATCGATGTGCTAAAACCGATATGCTAAACCTAATGTAATCGACTGATGCTATCCCGAGATGTTGATCCGAAGAAAATCGATCGTGTGCAAAGAAGAAATCGATAGCTCGAGTCAAAGTGACCAAGGTCGATAATTAAGAGAATTGAATTTTTCCTCGAGTGTCAAGAGACGTATAAGGTCCCCAAGAGAAGTCTCTTTGAATCGATAGACTGAAGGCTCGATAAGATCTCGAGACTAAGAGAATCTGAATGATTCCAAGGCGAGGAATCTGAGGAATATACCGTTAGAATCACCGACGTGGACCAATGAGAGGAAGAAGGCTGAAAAAAGTGCAGAAACAGAGAATCATATGGATTTGAATGTGATTCTTCCAACGGTAACATTCAAATCCACACTATAAATACAAGTTCTTCCTTCATTATCGGTGGTGAAAAGCGGAAATAAGAAGAATTTCTGAGCCAAATAGAGTTAAGTTTTTCCCACCCTAGAACACAAGTCTATAGATATACAAATATATTCAAAAGTGTTCTAGAACCCAATCTAAGCAACCCACGATGTATTTTTAGAGAGATTTTCTCAACCTTAGCATTGAGGCTAAACAAATGTAAGGGAAAATCTCACCATAGTTGGAGACAACACCAAATCCAAACCCCATGGTGAAGTGAGGTAGTTGTTAGGCAATCCCGAGTGAGGGTGATAAGTCCCGTTTTAACCCGAGAGAGGGTTATAAGTCCGCCCGAGTGTGAGCTCTGTAAATATCTATAAGCAATCCCGTGGAGGGTGATAAGTCCTGTTGAAGGAATTTCCCTAGAGAGGGAGAGTGGATGTAGGACTGGTTGTCCGAACCACTATATATTGTTGTGTTCTTTATTGCTTTATGTTCTTATATTGTCATAACGCATTCGATTATAAGCATAACACAACACATGAGCTTAAAACGCAAAAATTGGAATCATGCCTCACCCTCGTTTTTGTATGATATCGCTTTCAAAATGTTTGCTTTTGACGCAATAAAATGGGTTTTCACACCGGGACCATCAATATCTCATAAATTCAAGAAGATCCAAATCTTGGATTCCTATTCCTTATTATTTTCGAAATATACCATAATATTAGGAGGTGAGATTTTTGTGGAATATTTAATTATGGAGAAAAGAATATATGAAATATATTCAATATTTCTTGGAGATCAAGAAAAAGATTTTCCCATCTTATTTTCACCCTAAAATTTCGACCACCCCTATATCTATAAATAGGGGATGAATGTTTCATCTCCAATGCAGTTCCATGTGTTGGAAAAATTAGAAATCCACAAAGGTGGTGCAACATAATTTTATTTTTCCCTTTTGTTAAATTGTTCGCGAGTTCCTACCACCGGATTGTTGAAGAAGGATAAGGGAATACTTGAGAAGGTCTTTTGGTGTGTTTGTGTGAACGGGATCCATCTTCTCAACGGTTGTCACTCCGAGAGGTTAGTTCACATAAACCCGTTGTAATTCCGCATGCGTAGGATTTATGTGAATTGTTTTTATGCATGATTTGTTGTTGAATTATTATTTGAATTAATATAGGATTAATTCATGCTAGTAATGATTGTTAGAATTAAATTTGTATTTAAATATTCATCCCGAATAGATCCGGGCAATTAATTCCCCAATACGTACTTCCTCCCATGATGATCTTTTCATTCCCCTTGAGCCTTTTATAGTTGGTGAGTAGCTCCCTTAAGAACATAACATATCTCAAAATTTGCTTCATCGGCTCAAATAGCGGTACATAAACCTCACTCATCTGGAACGCGTCAACTGCCAAATGCTCTTTGATGACGTCTTTCACTACTTCTTGGAATATGCATGAGAATGAAAGTGAATTAGGAATAATAGGAATTGACTGGGAGGAGAGTACCTCATTTTTCACTCCAGCAGTTTTGACACTGGGTAGCCCAGTGTCAGTTTCTGCCAGTTGTTTCACACTGGGTAACCCAGTGTCAATCTGTCCAGAAACTTGTTCCTTATTCTCCTCAATTTTCGTTGAAGGCATGGTCTCTTTGACTTCCTCTAACTGACTTCCACTCCTCACTGTGACAACATTCACATTTTCAGGATTAATTTCAGGTTGGGATGACAACTTCCCATCAGTTTGCTCCTGCAATTAGTTGACGACAGTAACCAATTGACCCACTTGAAATTCCAATCTCGTTATGCTCGATTTAGCCTCCTCTTGGAAATTTTCCATGTACATCTGTTGAGGTTGATTTTCGCCTGAAGCAAGTTTTCTCACAAAAGAGGTTAGCTCAATTAATTTATCATTAATGAACGAGTCACTTACCTCTTGTACTATTTTCAATGGTGCATCACAATGGCTAAATTGTTGAGAATTTTCTGCCATTTTAGCAATGAGAGCTCGTGCTTTCTCTTGAGTTTTATCACCTAGGTCCCCTCCACTTGCTGCATCTATCAAGCTACGGTCTGTAAAGGTCAAACCCTCATAGAAGTATTGGATCAAGAGGTGCTCAGAAATCTGATGTTGGGGACAACTTGCCAGCAACTTCTTGAATCGCTCCCAGTACTCGGAGAGAGTTTCCCCTTGGGCTTGCTTCTCACCACAAATTTCTTTGCGTAAACTCGACACCCGAGATGATGGAAAGTACCTCTGTAAGAATACTTGCTCCATTTGAGCCCAAGTAGTCACCGTTGCAGGAGGCAAATAGTAGAACCATTCCTTTGCTGAGTCCTTCAATGAGAATGGAAAGACTTTCAGTTTGACCATTTCATCGGTCGCCTCAGCAGGTCTCCTATTAGAACACACCATGTGGAATTCCCTCAAGTACATGTATGGATCCTCTCCTGCATGACCGTAAAATTTAGGCAACAAATGTATGAGACCAGGTTTAAGCGCAAAATTATTAGCAGCAGGAGGATAAACTATGCAAAATAATTGATGCACAGGCGGTGGGTTTGCGAGTTCTTTCAAAGTTCGTTCAACTGCCATGACACCTGAATAAGAGATATAGAAGCACGTGAAACCGAAAAAAAAAAATGAAAAAAAAAATAAGAGCAAAAAGGGGCTGTAAAGATTTCACTGCAACAGTGACATTGGGTAACCCACTGTCAAAATTGCAGAAAATTGCAAAGACACACGAAATAAACGGGGGATTACGGGGGTGAAAAATTAATAACTAGGACACCAAAATACTCAATAAAATAAAAGAAAAATAAGGCCCACAAATCACACACAAAAAGCACAAAAAATATTCACACCGTTCCCCGGCAACGATGGCAAAATTTGACCGCACTGTCGAGGTGCGACAAAAATAAATACCCAAATCTACCCTACTAACTCATAGTAGTGACAAGTAAGGGGTCTATCCACAGGGAACATGGAATAATTATTATGCTATTGTATGAATTTATGATGACAAACGCAAAGAGGGAGGTTGGATTGGATTACTATAACTACTAATAAAAATAATAAATTACTAAGAAACTAGCAATTAATTAAATAAATAAAATTCAATAATAGGTAAGTATCTCAACTCATGGTTCATTCATCCCCCGGCTTAACACGATAAATCAACCTCAACGTTTACTCTATTTGTTTTCAATATTAATGCCCCTCGGGGATCAAAACACTTCGATTTCCCTATCCTATCCCTTAATTATTTAATTGAAAAGATGCCCCTTCAAGAAAACCTTTCTAACTAAGCAGTCTAGGTTAGCCCATAGATTTAACTCAGTTAAAAGCATTAAACCCTAGAATAGAGAGCAAACAAATTCTCAAGTACACTTAGCGCGACCCGTAAGAACCTGGTTTAATTCACCCTAGTGAATCCACTAGTTGTTACCAAGAGTCTCCACATATAACAATTAAAGGATTACATGTTTAGACTTAACAGACATATTTAAACAACTAACCTAGATGATCAATCTAAATTAATTAATTCCAATACGCAAGAATTTAAACAAGATAAATTAAACAATCCAAAAAAATAAATATCATAAATGTCTTGAATTAAAACATCGACATTAAGCACGAGTTCAGAAATTCTCGGAGTTGGGATAAAAAAATACTAACTAAACATAATTGCGGGCATCTTCCCCGTTCTCTCCAATCTCATGTTGCAGCGTCCAAAAGTCGCCGCCTCTTCCTCCCTTCAATTTGGCGTACTAGGTCAATATTTAATAAGATAGTCATGGGCTTTCACCAAAGCCTTTCCTTTTCCACTCACGTGAGCAATATGTTAACTGACTTTAATGAACTAAGCTTCTGGAACTTTGTTTCATGGGCCACGAAATTTCCTCAAACTAATAAACTACTACCTGGGCCTAAGTAATTATGTGCTGGATACCCTCAGTGTTGGGCCTTATCTTTGTATCGACTGGGGTCCAGTGTAGGATTTTTTTTTTCTCGACATGGCCCAATCAATTCTCCATGAAAGACACCTAAAAACATAAGAATAGATCAAGTATGAAATAATATCATTAAAACACACATAAGTAATTAATTATGCTATTTTAATACAAACGAGTTCAATAAATTGCACTCTAATCTATTAAAAATATGCATAATTTACTACTTACACGTTCTACATTAGATCTAAGCATAAACGCAATATCCTAAGTTTAGAGAGATTTTTCCTACCTTAGCTTAAAGGCTAAAACAATGTAAGGGAAAATCTCACCTAGTTGGAAATAACACCAACCTCAAACCCTTTCTTGAGAGAGAATTAGTGGTTAAGTGAAGTAGTTAATAGGCGATCCTGTGAGGGAGATAAGTCTCGAGAGTGAGAACTCATTAAACATCTATAGACAATCCCGTGAGGGAGATAAGTTCATAGAGTGAGAACTCATTAAACATCTACAGGCGATCCCGTGAGGGAGATAAGTCCCGAGAGTGAGAACTCATTAAACATCTGTATGATGGTGTGCCTAACACTGTAAACTAAGGTTTCCTTTGAATTAAGGAAGTTCTTCGTGAAGGGAAGAGTAGATGTAGGAGGAGTTCTCCGAACCACTATAAAAATATGTGTGTTCTTATTTGCTTTCATATTAACTATCATACATACTTTAGCAAATCTGCATAATACATTCGCAAAAACTTTAAAGTCACCTCCCATTGAGATTTTTCGGGTTTAAATCGGGTTTCTTCAGGACCAACAAGTGGTATCAGAGCAGAATTTCAAAAGTTCACTAGCTTTTAATGTGACCACATGAACTGATCTTTTTAAAACCCATTTAGTTTAAAATGCATAAATTTTATAAAATCCATGGAGGTTGACAATCATCTTCTCATTATTTTTTTAAATGCATCAAATACTCTTCATCATTTCACTTGTTTAACTAACACTATTTTTTTCGTATGTTTTTTTTAGTTAGTTTTGGCATCATTATCAAAAAGGGGGAAATTGTTGGGATAATTTTAGTTTTGATTAGTATGCCAAAAAACCTTGTAATAGGGCAAGCTAAGTTGTATAAAAATCTTGTGTTTCTAGACTTAGTTTAAATTCTTACAGGTAACAAGTTGAGGGGGAACTCATCAAGAGAAGACGAGGCAGATCAGAACAAAACGAGACAAATGAGTTCCATGTAAACTGATAAGCTAAACAAGAAGAAACATGTTGATTTGTAAAGAAGAAGTCCGATGCGAACCGATCCCATCAGGTCGAATCTGATGTGACTTGATCTTGACTTGATGTGCTGACTTGATGTACCTCATGTATTGACTTGATGTAATCGACCGATGTAATCTTTGGTGTAATCGATGCCGAAATGATAAGAAGAGTGTTTGTCTTTGATCCGATCAATGAAATGGTCCGATCCTATTGAATCGATCCATCGAAGTTGATCTAATAGATCGAACCGATCCGCAAGCTGAACTGATCTATTAGATACACAAAAAGCTGGTCAATGAGAAGATGATAACGCATATATGGATGTGACATAAAGTTGCAAGCAACAGTGCAAAATGACAAAGAAAAGCTGGAAGATTATTAGTATGGATTTGAATTTACTCTCCAACAACAATATTCAAATTCACACTATAAATACATTGCACTATCTTCAAAAGAAGACAATGGAGGATGTTGCAAAGTGAAGATTAAAGTCAAATATTCATGCTTCTCCATTCAATAACACAGAGCATTAAATATCCAAATTTACCCAAGAGTGTTCTACATTAGATCTAAACATAAATGCAATATCCTAAGTTTAGAGAGATTTTTCCAACTTTAGCTTAAAGGCTAAAACAATGTAAGGAAAAATCTCACCTAGTTGGAAATAAATCACACTCAAGCCCTTTCTTTAGAGAAAATTAGTGGTTAAGTGAGAAAGTTAATAGGCGATCTGTAGGATGATGTGCCTAACACTATAAATTAAGGTTTCCTTTGGATTAAGGAAGTGTCCCATGAATGGAAGAGTGGATGTAGGAGGAGTTTTCCGAACCACTATAAAAATATGTGTGTTCTTATTTGCTTTCATATTAACTGTCATACATATTTTAGCATATCTACATAACATATTCGCAAAAATTTTAAAGTCACCTCTCATTGAGATTTTTCGGGTTTTAAATAGAGTTTTTTCGGGACCAACAAGGCTATCCGCAATGGAATAACTATAACACCCTTAATTTTTTAGAAGAGAACTATATATTAATATTGTAAAATTATAGATTTAGGAAATAATTAATATTTAGTTATTTTAAAAAAAATATAGTTCTTATATATTTACGGGCTTATTATTTACTGTTTCTTATCTAGTAAAAAGTTAAATTTTGAACTGATCCTAAATTTTCTTCTTCATCCTGATTATATTTTTATTGAGATACACCGAATCATTCTATATTATATATAAAACTAAACAAATCCCATAATTTTAGAACTTCCATCATTATTTGAGATAAATATAAGTTTTAAATTTTATTTCCTATCAAAACAAAACTAGGATTCGATCACTCCTATATAAAAGGACTCAACTAAAATCCACAAGAATACCTCATTCTTCTTAATTATCGGCCACAAATAAATTCTTAGAGAGTATCTTCAAGCAAGCAAGATTTATTGTTTAAACAATTTTCTTCACATACATCGATCCTTTTTTTATTTATTCCAGGCGACGAGGGACAAGACATTAAAAAATCTACGTTGCATACAATTCTGTTCGACTTAGAGGTTATGATTTCTATCTATTATGTTTGTCTTTATTAAATGTGATTTGTAATTTTATTGACATTCATGTGAAATATGTATGAAAACAGGTCTTCTTACCTTTATAAACGAGAAGTTGAGAAGTAGGACTGTTGACCTTTATAAATGAGAAGTAGGTCTTTTGACATTTATAAACGAGAAGTAGGTCTTCCGACCTTTATAAATGAGAAGTAGGTATTCCGAGCTTTATAAACGAGAAGAGAAGAACTGACGTTACAGAAATTGCATGTTAACATGTTTGGTGGTTTAATTACTTATTGTATTTGATTTTGACAAACATGTCCCCACTGAGTTGTAGTTTGATAACCCCTTCTTATTTCACTCTTCTCAGATTAAGAGCCAACGTGGTACAGTGGAGAAAGCATAGCCTAAAGATTTAATGAACTCCACTTTAATTTTATGAAAAAATTACAACTAGATACAAGATTAAGTAAACCATTACAACTAGGTACAAAAGTGTAGAAAAATCAGAAAGTACAATGTACTTTAGTAAAATGTTTCTGCACTTTGTACCTGGTTGTAATGTTTTGGGTGACTTTGTAGTGGAATGTTTTTCTCCCTAATTTTATTTATTTATCATGTTAAGACTTGTTCATACATTTTTAATGTCTTTTAAAAATTTCAATGAAAAATGTCAAATTGTAGTTTTGTTTGAATTGTAGTTGAGGTCAATCAAAATATATTTTACTGTTTAAAAGCTTTCACAAATTTTTATAATTAAATTTAAATATTTCTTTCTTGTCACGCCCTTAAACTTAAGTTTTGCACATAAAATTTTCTATTAAATTCTTTTAAAAATAGTTAAATCACTCTTTAAGATATGAGTTTTATCCATGAAAAATCGGGGCGTGACAGTAACTGAGCCAATTATTAGTCCAAAACTTGACTTTGGATCCCTAGCCAATAATCCATCTCGTCTCAACATTTAAACAAGGAATGTAATGGTGGATACCCACCCAGATGAAGGATGCAGTGCAGACATTTTGAGGCATGTCGTCTCCTGAAAAATAACGATTATATGTTAACTTAGCCGGATCGTCTTCTCCACTCATGATGTCCCATGTGATTTTACTAAGAAAAGATGCATTACTAAGACGTATAGAATGAAGCCCAAGTCCTCCCTCCGCAATTGGAGCACAACACCGTGTCCAGGAAACCCGAACACATCCCTGTCTGTTAATGTCTCCCGACCAAAGAATATTGCACATTGCCCTCTCCAGCTTGTTAATCAAAGAAAACGGCCATTTATAGATCTCATAGTGTGCACTAAGGAAGCAACGATCACACTATTAATGAGACATCTCCTCCTTGCTAAAGAAAGTGCATTGTCTTTCCACCTGCAAAATTTCAAAAGGACCGAATCCGCAATTGAAGCCAAATGCTCCACTCGAGGTGCACCCCTAAAAATGGGAACCCCTAGGTACATAAAGGGTGCACATCCTTCAATAATCTGCATTGTCTGTAATATATGATTTCTGATTCCTTGGGAAACTGATTCACAGTAAAAAGCCTTCGATTTACTACCACTGAAAATCTGACTAGAAGCCGAACCGTTACAAACCAGGATCGCGTTGAGCCTATTGATATGAGCTCTGGTTGTCTTCATGGAAAATATGATATCATCCGCATATAAAAAAAATCTCGGGAGTTTAGGGTGCGTTTTGATCCAACCCATAGTAGCGCCCCAGTCTAAACATTTAGCTAGGGCTTCTTCTGCAATACAGAAAATAAGGGTGAAAGAGGGTCCCCCTATCTTACTCCCCTCATACAACCGAGATAACCCATAGGAAAGCCATTCACCAGTATGGATAATCTAGCCGAAGAAAGGATGCAGTCGATGATGTGGCAAAATTTGTCCGAGAAACCCATCCGAAGAAGAACCTCCTTTAGGAAATCCCAAGAAATGGTGTCGAAGGCTTTAGTCATGTTTATTTCACCTCCATATTTCCCGTTTGTCTGCCAAGATGTAAGCGATTAATCATTTCCAAAGTTAGGGCAATACAAGTGTGTATACGCTTGCTAGGAATGAAACTGAATTGGAAAGAAGATAAACATTTACCCACAAAGGAACCCAGACTTGTGGCAATGATCTTCATGAAAATCTTGAAAAAAATAATTACCCATCACAATCGGCTTATAATCCTCAATTATGATAGCTGTCGATTTTTTGGGTTTTAACGTAACAAAGCTGGAGTTAAATCCAGCATGGATGGTACCTGAGTTAAAAATATGATACACTGCATTGCAAACATCCTCTCGAATAATGTCCCAAAAATGTTGGTAAAAAGAGCCGACATACCCATCCGGACCTGAAGTACTAGCTGCATTCATACCGAAAACTGTCATTTTTACCTCTGCCTTAGTAGGAATTAGAGAAAGAAGTGAATTGTCATCACTTGTTACTGATGTCTGAATTAATTCGTCCATAAATTTAGGAATAGAGGATCCCTGCTCGACCTTAGAGAAAAGAGTTGTGTAGTACGTAATTGACTATGAGGTTGCCAATTGCGAAAACATCTGTAGATAAATCGACTTCAATCATCAAAGCATTCATCTTAAATTGTGCCCGTCTGGCACTGTTTAAATGGTGGGAAAAGGTGGATTTTCTATCCCAATCACGAAGCCATTGTAAACGGTTACGTTGTGTGACAAATTGATTCCATTAACCCAGCAACCTGTTTAAGTTTATCATGCATTCAAGTTCTAATTCAAAATGCTCAGTCGAGTCGACATGGCGGCGATGTCTTGTTGGATGTTATTCAGAGCGTCCGTTGATGCTCATTTTTTGTGAAAACATTTCGGATGGTCTGGACGTTCCATTCTTTAAGTGAGACTTTAAGATGCTTGAGTTTCACCATTACTCGTAGAATGAGATTATAGATAAGTATCTCCTGTTGCCAGGAATCCTTCACCGTATGAATAAATTCCGGATGCTAGAGCCACATAATTTGGAGACGGAATGGCTTAGACGGAGAGAAAGCTGCAGAGGAGGTGAGCTCCAGCTTAACCAGGTGGTGGTCAGAGGATGAACGAGGAAAAACCAAAGAAGAAATTGAAACCCACATGTCAAGAATAGCTTGATTAGCAAGAGCTCGGTCCAATTTTGCAAGGATAAGGCCTCGGGGGGTCTGTTGGGATTATACTGAAAAGTATGCTTTTTACTTTGTATAATCGAAACTGAATTTTCAGACTTATTTACTGAAATAAATTGTTTATCACTGATGCTTTAAATATGATTGAATGTTATATATTACTGCATAACTGTTCAATAATTAAATGACGTGTTACATCAGAGTTAATTTAGTGATACCAGATCACAAAGATTAAATTAACAGTCCCTTGTAACTTAAAAGTACGCCATTCACGACCTAGATGGAAATGAACAACCATCGCGAAAGGTTGAGGTGTAAGGCTCAGATTGGTTTGTCTTGACCAAGAGATTACACTAGTGCATGGTGATCTTATTTGAATAGGACCTCACAGGAGGATAAATTCTTGAACCGAACAAGGAAGAATTAGACCTCAGTGGTTCGTTGTTTCTTAACCTTCGTCCCTTAAATAGGATCACGTGGGATAGGTAACTATTGCTTTGACTTATCATGGGTAGCGAATCAGAGTGTGATTCAATAATTTTTATCTTGGGCAATATTATTGGTCACATGTGATTGCTAAGATTTAATACGAAGAATCGTGTGCAAGTACGCTTGCTTGATTTGCCTCCTTGGGAGGTTCATAAGTTTTATCATACCAAATCCTGCAAGTGGAATTAGTTTCCAGTATGGATAATAATGTTGTACCGTTCCTCGACCAAGGACAAAAGATATTAATTAAAGGAAAGCTATTTCAGTGGCTTGAATTAATCAATAGGCTAGATAATCTTAAACACGGGAAATAATGACCGGGAGCCATATTGACTGTAATATGGGTTAAGATGGATGGTGCAATATTAATTATGTAGTGGGATTAATTAATATTTATGGGCTTGAATTATATTGTGGCTCAATATTAGATATTCAAGATCCATTAGAAGGTCCAATCTTAATTCTCCTAAAGGCCCCCTGAGTAGCCCAACATATAGTCCAATAACTGAAAAGGTGATTAAAATAAAATAAATATTGTTGCTTATATTTCCTCTAAAATTTTCGAAAATTATGGATAAAAGAGGGAGAAAGATTTTCTTTGAATTTTGTTATGGAATGAAGATATGTATTCTTGGAATACAAGATTATCTCATTAAATTCAAAAAATCTCCCACTTGGTTATCGATATAGTAAATTTCGAATTTTTGAAAATATAGTGGGCAACTTGATTTTCTTGAAAAGATATTATGGAAGATATGTATTTCTTGAAATACAAGAATATCTCATAAATTCAAGAAGATCCAAATCTTGGATTCTTGTAGCATTGTATTTTTCGAAAATAACACTATTATAGAAGAGGTTGGATTTTTGTGGAATATTTTAATTATGGGAAAAAGAATATAAGGGATATATTCAAGATTTCTTGGTGACCAAGAAAAGTCTTTTCCCACATTGAAATATCACTAAAAATTCGTCCAACCCCTCTCCTATAAATAGGGGATGATTAGTTCATTCCCAAGTACAATTCCATGTGCTGGAAATATTAGCAAATCCACATAAGTGGTGCAACAAAGTTTATTTTTTTCTTTTGTTAATTATTCGCGAGTATCCTTCCACTGGATTGTCGAGCAAGGGCTAAGGGAATACTTGGGAAGTCCTTTTGGTTAGTCCTTCCAACCGAATTCACTGCCATCCCGAGAGGTACGTTCACGTAAACCCGTAGATTCCGCATGTGTAGGTTTTATGTGGTTTTTTATATGCAAGATATGTATTTGCAATTATTATTTGAATTAATATAGGATTAATTCATGCTAGTAATAATTAAAGAATTAAATTTGTATTTAAATATTCACCCCGAATAGATCTGTGCAACTCATTCCCCAACAACTGGTATCAGAGCCACTGTTTCGGGCTCTGAATTTTTTAAATTGTAATTTAATTCGTGGACATTAAATTTGAAATTGGATAGTAGAACTTTTAGATCTGTTTTGCAGGTATCCAATTGTCATGGATTTTAAGGTTTTATTTTGCATGCATATAAACTGTGGTTTTTTAATTCGATTCGTTCGGATTTGTTTTGCCTCGTGAGAAAATCCACGAGTAGACTAGGATTTGTTTGATTTGATCAATGTAATAGACTAGTCTAGATCTAGGTTTATCTATTTTTGTAAATAAATTGTAACCGGATCGGGAAACTAAGAGACGAAGAATTAAAGGACTAAATCCGTAAAATCGAAGGGCGGGCGCGGGCGCGCCGGCACGCTTTTGGGCGCAGTGGCGCAGGCCGGAGGCCGAAAGCGCCAAGAGACAAGGATGAAGGTCGCGAAGACGGGCGGCGCGTGGCTCCAAAGTCGCGGACGGGCGGATGTGGCGGGCGCTACAAGACGGCGCGCGACGCGAGACGCTGGGCCGAGGAGGTGGGTGGGCGAATGAAGCGGGGCGGGCGGATGCGCTATGGATGCACGCGCTCGCCGCCGAGAATCGCCGACTGACCGCCGAGGCGCAGGCCGAGGCACCGGGCGGGCATGGCCCGCCGGGCGGTGCCGAGGCTGCCTAGGCTGTCCCATGCCAAGTGGCCGGCCGGATGCGGGCGTGCATCCCGACTGCGAGCTGCTTGGCGTGGCGGTTCGAGACGAAGTATTTTTTTCGAGACGAACGAGTGGGAGAAGTTCGAGACGTGTTTCTTCAAGATCAAGTCAAGAAAAATCAAACCATGATAGTTGAATAATTTGTGCCCAATATGTTTATGTTTTTTGTTTTGCTTGATTTATTTGTGCTATCTTATGCTTTATTTAATTTGTTTAAATGTGTTTGCATGAGGGTTGCCAAATGGAAAAATCTCAACTTCAAAATTACTAAGTATGTTTAAATAATTAATTGACAATTTTATTTCGTATAATAAAATTGAATTAAATTTGACCTCCATGATTTATTTATTTGTGAATTCTTTTGGAGAAATTCCCTCCACGGGACGGTCAAAAGATAGGTTTCACATGAATGAATTCCAAACGGATGATTGTGGGTTATTACTAGTGGCGACGATGACCCTCCCAACGAGGCTCGATTAAAGAGAAATAGTAATCCTGTATTTAATCATGGTTATTACTTAGGTATAAAATTGATATGCATATACTTCCCCGAAGTCCTTGTCAATTTTATATTGGTCAAGTGGGAGCCAACTATTAATCTGGATATTAAAGGTTTGTAATTGTTCTTGTTTGTAACCTGCTTGAATGTGTTTAAATAATGACCCACCCCACGTGGCTTATTTAAACTGTTTTGAGATGTTGGCTGATGCATGTTCATATTTTTTTTAAAATTTTAAATATGATGAATGTGATCGAACCTTGTGATATACTTGTGCTATTGCATATAGTTGTTTATTTCAGTTCAGCATGTCGTTACCTTTTAATCCACTGTTATTATATTTAAAGTCAATACGATATGGAAACTATATTGATTGGAAAATGATAATTGTCCTAACTGCACAAAAGCACAAGTGGATTTTGACACACAAAAATCAGATGAGCCAACTGACAAGTCAAAACATGCGGGACTCGTCAGATCACCTTGCGAGAGATGTCGTCGCTGAAAATGGTGGAGGAAAAACCCGTAAGGGATTACGTCCTCAAAATAGATGGCCCATTTGAACAAACTTGAGATTCTGAGTGCAGATTATGATCTGGAGACTCAGATGAATTTGGTACTTCATTCTCTCGCTTGTAAAGGTTTTTGAGCATTTTGGCCTCGCTAGCTAATTTGTTGCAAACTTTGGGACTCGGCAGAAATGATGATAAGGCATCAAACTCAAGCTTTGACGGCAAGTGGTCCATCTTCATCTTCTAGGCCAAGGGTAGGCAAGATAAAGAAGAGGACCAAAGGCCATAAGCAATAAAACTCAACTGTTGCCAAGGGCAATGGTAAGATGAGGAATGCTTGTTGAGTCAAGGAACATCCAAAGAGGAAGTGCTTAAGCTGCGGTGAGAGAGGACAATGGAGGTTTTGCCTGTTCCAACCCCAAAAGGGACGGAAAGAAAGGTAATTCTCACACACTAGTTGTTGAAACTTGTTTAGTGGCGTATACTTCTCATTCGTGGGTGGTTGATACGAGATCCACTAATCATGTTGGCTTCACGGGTTCTAAATGATCCGGCAACGTAGTGGGAGTGAGATCCTCATCACACTGGGCAACGTTACGAAAGTAAAAGACATTGCAATGCTACGTAAGTGCCAGATATTGCAATGCTACGGTAGTAACGATTATTGCAATACTACGCAAGTAGCAGACATTGCAATGCTACATGAGTGCTTGATTAAAGCGATGGGAGAAGTGCACCTATCTTTTGAAGATAAAGTTTTTTTGAGATTATCTTTGTGTTCCCAGTTTTAGAAAGAATTCACTTTCAGTTTCTAAAATTCGATTAAAGGACACTAAGTTTCTTCTAATAAGAATGACATCATTTTTGAAATGATGAGTGTATCTGTTACGAGACATTGACGGAAAATCTATATACAATTAATCGCGGCACAAAGACTCACTTGAAATGTATCCTATAACACATCAATCAAGCTTCGAGAAAAGAAAAACGTTCATCAGACGTGAACGAGACACTTCTTTGGCATCTAAGATCAGGTCATATAAATCCAAAGAGGATCCAAAGGTTGGTGAAAGATGGTTCACTGGAGCGTCTCCAAGTTGAATCAATTCCATCCTGCGAATCATGTTTGGAGGGTAATATGACCAAGAGGGCATTTGGAGCCAAGGGGAATAGGGCCAAATAAGTGTTAGAGATCGTTCACACAGATGTATGTAGTCCAATGTCAACCAAAGCAAGAGAAGGTTATGAGTAATTTTATTGATGATTACTCAAGGTACATTTTCCTTATGAAGCATGAATCTGAGACCTTTGAGAAATTCTAAGAATTTAAGGCTCAAGCAGAGAATCATATGGAAAAACGTATCAAGTCTCTACGATTTGATCGTGGAGGCGAATACCTCAGCGATGAGTTTTTGTACTACTTATCTGATGAAGGGATTGTATCCCAGCTCACTACACCAGGAACCCCTCAACAAAATGGGGTTTGCAGAGCGAAGCAACAAAATTCTTTTGGAAATGGTTAGATCAATGATGAGTTATACGGATCTTCCCAAGTCGTTCTAGGGTTATGCCTTGGAAACAGTGGCTTACATTCGGAACTTGGTGCTATCCAAATCGGTTCCCAAAACTCCCAAAAAATTGTGGACCGGGAGCAAGCCTAGTATGAGACACATGAGAACTTTGGGGTGTCCGGCCTACGTGTTGGACAAGGAAACCAGTAAATTGGATCCTCGATCAGAATTAAGGCTGGTTTGTAGGATACCCCGAGGGAACAAAAGGGTGTATGTTCTATAGTTCCGAAGATCAAAAGGTGGACATCCGCACCCACTTTAGATTTTGGAAGAAAACTATATGAACCAAAGAAAACCCAGAAGTGAGATTACCTTAAATGAGCTTAGAGGGCAAACCTCAGTGCCAACTGTACTAGATGATATACCAAATGATACGCTTTCACAACCGGAGCCTAGTCATAGTGGGAGGGTTGTTAGACAGCCCGAGAGATTCATGGGAATAGGAGAGTCCTCGGACTTGATTCCCGGAATCAGACCCATGGACATATGACGAGGCAATCTAAGATAAGGATGCAGATTCTTGGCAAACAGCAATGAAAACCAAAATGGGTTCTATGTTTCATAATAGAGTGTGGGAGCTAGTCGAACCACTTAATGGGGTCAGACCCATTAGATGCAAGTGGGTATATAAGAGGAAAAGAGGACTGGACGTGAAGGTTGAAACCTTTAAAGCAAGACTAATGGCGAAAGGTTATACTCAGAAAGAAAGGGATCGATTATGAGGAAACTTTTTCGCCTGTAGCCATGCTTAAGTCTATCCGTATTCTCTTATCGATTGTTGCGCATTTCGACTTTGAAGTCTGGCAAATAGATGTCAAGACAGCTTTCCTTAACGGAAGTCTTGATAAAGAGATCTATATGCAACAACCCCATGTTTTTATTGAAACAGGCCAAGAACACCTAGTTAGTAAAGCTCAAGAGGTCCATTTACGGACTCAAACAGGCCTCCAGAGCTTGGAACCAAAGTTTTGATAATGTAATAAAGTCTTATGGGTTTGATCAAAACAAGTTTTGAAAGTTGTGTGTATAAAAAGCATTTCGGAACTGCATTGGTATTCTTAGTACTATACGTAGATGACATTGTGATCATCGGGAACGATGTGAAGGTGTGATCAGATGTAAGGGCATGGTTTCAAAACAGTTTGATATGAAAGACTTTTGGGAAAGCCAGACATATCCTTGGGATCAAGATAGCTCGAGATCGCCAGAAAAGGATGATCGGGTTATCGCAAGTTTCATACATAGACACTATTTTTTTTTTAAACGATTCAGCATGCAAGATTCCAAGAAAGGATTATTACCTTTCAGATTTGGAATCCATCTATCCAAGAAAATGTTCCCTAAGACGAAAAGGAGATAGATGACATGAAAGGTATTCCTTGTGCTTTGTTTGCCGGAAACCTTATGTATGCATTTTGTAGACGAGACCGGATATCCGCTGCCGTAGGCATGGTAGCAAGATATCAAAGTAACCCGAGGAAAGCGATTGGACTACGATTAAAAAACATTCTGAAGTGTCTGAAAAGAACTCGGGATAGAATGTTGATTTATCAGTCATATACTCCAATCCCCATCGGCTACACGGACTCGGATTTCCAATCAGATATAGATTCCAAAAATTATCTACCTCAGTTAGTGTGTTTCCATTTGGGAAGTGTAGCCATCAAATGGACGAGTGTGTGAATGTAAATGCATCAACGACTCAACCATGGGACTCGGGTAAGTAATAGGCCTTGTGAAGCGTTGAAAGAACCGATTGGGCTCTAGATCTTCTTAGTGGACTTGGATGGTGTTCTGATGTCTAGCAATATCTGCTAGGGGCAGTTGCAAATTCAAGAGAACCAAGATTCCATGAGTCAAACAAACACATTAAAGGAAAGACATCTTATACGAGAAACCGTTAAGAGAGGAGATATAGATGTGGCAAAGATAGCGTCTAAGGACAGCCTAGCGAGATCCATTCACAAAGCGCCCGCCTCTGAATACATTAGAGAGACATGTGAGTGGAATGGGTGTCAAGACCGTTGCCAATCTGCTTTGAGTATAAGTGGGAGAAATTATTAGGTTCGTGTAGGTGACATTAGATGTCACGGACTACTCGAGACGTGTTGTAGTATACTTAAAAGCAGACTTTGAGTATAAATGGGAGATTGTTGGGATTATCTTTGAAAAGTATGCTTTTTACTTTGTATAATAAAACCTAATTTTCGGACTTATTTCTTGAAATAAATTGTTTATCATCGATGCTTTAAATATGATTGAATGTTATATATATTTCTTCGCATAATTGTTCAATAATTAAATGACGTGTTACATCAGTAGTTAATTTAGTGATACCGGATCACGAAGATTAAATTAACGATTCCTTGTAACTAAAAAGTACGCCATTCACGACCTAGATAGAAATGAACAACCATCGCGAAAGGTTGAGGTGTAAGGCTCGAGAATGGTTTGTCTTGACCAAGAGATTACACTAGTGCATGTGATCGATTTGAATAGGACCTCTGGGAGGATAAATTCTTGAGGAATCAACAAGGAAGAATTAGACCTCGGTGGTTCGTTGTTTCTTAACCTTCATCCCTTAAATAGGATCACGTGGGATCGGTAACTATTGCTTTGACTTATCATGGGTAGCTTAATCGAGTGAGATTCAATACTTTTTATCTTGGGCAATATTATTGGTCACATGTGATTGCTAAGATTTAATACGAAGAATCGTGTGCAAGCACGTTTGTTTGATTTGCCCCCTTGGGAGGTTCATAAGTTTTATCATACCAAATCTTGCAAGTGGAATTAGTTTCCGGTATAGATAATAATGTTGAACCGTTCCTCGACCAAGGACAAAAGATATTAATTAACGGAAAGCTATTCCAGTGGCTTGAATTAATCAATGGGCTAGATACTCTTAAACACGGGAAATAATGACCGGGAGCCATATTGACTGTAATATGGGTTAAGATGGATGGTGCAATATTAATTATGTAGTGGGATTAATTAATATTTATGGGCTTGAATTATATTGTGGCTCAATATTAGATATTCAAGATCCATTAGAAGGTCCAATCTTAATTCTCCTAAAGGCCCCCTGAGTAGCCCAACATATAGTCCAATAACTGAAAAGGTGATTAAAATAAAATAAATATTGTTGCTTATATTTCCTCTAAAATTTTCAAAAATTATGGATAAAAGAGGGAGAAAGATTTTCTTTGAATTTTGTTATGGAATGAAGATATGTATTCTTGGAATACAAGATTATCTCATTAAATTCAAGAAATCTACCACTTGGTTATCTATATAGTAAATTTCGAATTTTTGAAAATATAGTTGGCAAGAAAGATTTTCTTGATTTTCTTGAAAAGATATTATGGAAGATATGTATTTCTTGAAATACAAGAATATCTCATAAATTCAAGAAGATCCAAATCTTGGATTCTTGTAGCATTGTATTTTTCGAAAATAAAACTATTATAGAAGAGGTGGGATTTTTTTGGAATATTTTAATTATGGGAAAAAGAATATAAGGGATATATTCAAAATTTCTTGGTGACCAAGAAAAGTCTTTTCCCACATTGAAATATCACTAAAAATTCGTCCAACCCCTCTCCTATAAATAGGGGATGATTAGTTCATTCCCAAGTACAATTCCATGTGCTGGAAATATTAGCAAATCCACATAAGTGGTGCAACAAAGTTTATTTTTTCCTTTTGTTAATTGTTCGCGAGTATCCTTCCACCGGATTATCGAGCAAGGGCTAAGGGAATACTTGGGAAGTCCTTTTGGTTAGTCCGTCCAACCGAATTCACTGCCATCCCGAGAGGTACGTTCACGTAAACCCGCAGATTCCGCATGCGTAGGTTTTACGTGGTTTTTTATATGCATGATATGTTGTTGCAATTATTATTTGAATTAAATATGATTAATTCATGCTAGTAATAATTAAAGAATTAAATTTGTATTTAAATATTCACCCCGAATAGATCTGTGCAACTCATTCCCCAACAGGGTCTCTATAAGATAACCATGTAAATTGAGAGTCTGTTGATTCAATATCATAAGGCTCAACATCTGCTATGAATGCTTGAAATTCTTGTGACGGATGAGCTTGAATGGATAAGCCTCTGCTACGTTCGTGTGCTCCGCGGACCATGTTAAAATTACCCATAACGCAGAGGTTTGTATGTGTTATAAGCATAGATAAAACAAAGAATAAACGAGAAGGACTCATGCTGGATAGTGACTGCGAGGTCTTGAGAAGAATGAGAAGAGATCTGAACTGCCGTGAGAAAAGAGTCTTTGCAGAGGGTTGTGGCGACGACAAACTTCTTTGAGAGAATTACGTGTTTAATCATTTTCCAACCCACAAATGTTCAAAATGATGACTATCATTGAGTAACCAAATCAGAACCTTGCTTTGACGATAAGTGGTATCGCTGTCAGACTGCCAGTTGGCAACCTATTTCAATTCGCATGTAATGTCAGCTTCTTGACCTTGAAGTTCTTATTCGTGGCAACCTTAGTGACTTCTTGTGAAACCTCCGAGATTAGTTTGTGCCTAAAATTGTTATTGATAACAACCGGAGTCATCTTCTTCTGCTTAGTCGGTTTTGGTAGAACATGTGGCACTTGAGCAAGATTGGGATCCAATAACGTAATGTTTGTTGCATCATCTTGCTCCTCCGTGTCAAGAGTATCATTTGGAGAATCCTCTGTCTTGTTCTCATCGAAGGAAAAAAAGGCATTATTTGTGGGTAAAGACTCAGATGTGTGAGTGACAAAAGTGGATGTGGATGTTCCGTCTGGAAGGTGAAGTCATTCCCAGCATCCGAGGTGTCAACGAACTGGAATTGCAAATTTGATCCTATGAGTGTGTCGTCAACAATAGTGGAATCATTGTGGGGTTGAAATTTAGTTTCACTGATCGTGCCTTCAACAACATTGGCTTCTGTCATGGTAGAATTGTTCTCAAGTGGGGGTGCAGTGACTTGTGGGATAGGTTTAGGCACCCATTCCTTCACCTTCGGAGGTAGCTACGATGGCCCTCAGTCATTGCTCTTCTTGTGGGGCTTATCCTTTGGAGCAGAAGGTGGCTTGCGGCGGCAGTTGTTAGTCGAGTGTCCAATAATACCACAATCCTTACAGAATTCTAGATGTCATTCATAACCAATGGAGGCGATAACGCAGTGGCCCGACCTCTCAAACATTACGAACTCTTCTTCTGATTCTTGAGATCAATTTAAACTAAGACCCTTGCATAATGGCACATTGTACGATTCTTGATTCTTTTACCAACGATAATTACAGGACTAATTGCGGATGCGATCATCTTAATTATCGGCTCATAAAAATATTCCATTGGAAGCTCGTATATCTTAATCCAGACACTCACTATGGAGGAATTGACCCTGTACGAGTTAAACTCCGGGATCCATCGTTGAGGCGATCACGCCATAATCAAAGGACCAGGAGCGGGTTTCAAGAATTTTGTCCTTAGCCTCTAAACTGAGAATCTGTATATTAAAGTATCCCTTCCCTAGTGGTATTAACCACCATGTTCCATGAAGATCTCAAATAGCCGAGAGTCCTTTATGAAGGTCAGTGGTGAAAGGCATCAGACTATTGCCCGCCTTAAACAACATTTGCCCGGTTACGGATTCTTGATTGTTGCGGACCCTGAACTCATGCTTAACATCATCTATTGTGGCTTTAAGTAAGTCCCCCTTATGAACAAGTCTGTCGCCAGTGATAGTAAGAGTGGCTTAATATGTTATATTGGCTAGAACAAGATTCTAACAATCTCAAACATCCAAGAAAGTGTGGCTTAATATGTTCAAGGTTTGATATGTTATATTAAATTTCATCATCATGTTTTAAAATAGTGTCATATTATTGATGTGCGCCTTATACTTCTTCACGGTTTTTGTGCAATCAACTTGTTATGGCTTATTTTAAAGAAGGGGAGCCCTTGTTTGAGGAGATGACAATACTTTTTGTGAACAATGTGTCCACCATTCTTCTGCACAACGTCGAAGTGATAAAGATCACTGATGGAACCCTATCAAATCATGTTAGTCCTTTCCGTTGACTTCCATCGATAGTTAACATTTCTAGTGATGATGATGAGGAAGTCGTTTAACCAAGCTGGACCAAACTTCAAAATACCTGTAGGATGTTGTTTGACGAGTCCGATGAGGCTAATATGGTGAAAATTCATAATAATCCACCAATATGATCATCTCATGATACAACTAGTACTTGCCCTGTGTTTCCTCCTTGGAATTTTGGAGTGCCACCTAGGCCAGTATTCTCAAGTTCCCCCAACTGGGGCTTATCTAGCTTGTGGTCTAATATAAGCCCCATCAAATGATTCTAGTTTGTACATAGGAAGGATCGATAACGTGGTTGTATGGTCACTATTGATTAGATGTTTATGATAGTTTAATAAGTATGTTGCCTTTCTATCAAGTTTAGTACTTAAGTATGTTGTAGTTACTTCCTATTCTCGTTGTCGTTGTATAATGTTTATGCTGTGTACCAAACCTAACTTTCTATCAATCATCTATGTATTTCCTATGTCATTTATTTGCCTATTTCAGATCTAGATTGTACATATTCGACTAATTACCCCATTTATTTACCTTTTTAAATCCTCTAAGTACATAGGTATAGTGTGTTTAGTTTTTAACTTATGCTAATATTTCGTTTGAGTCATAAGTTACGCATCAAGTGAACTTTGAATGTAAATTTGTATCTATAGGAATTGGTATAACCAATGCACCATACATGGATGGAAAGCCATACGAGTCTAGTTTCCGATGCAATAAATAGAAGGTCGTTGGGAATTTTCTAGAGAGAGTTATTGTTGTTTTACTAAAGTGTGACAGATTGTGGCAGAAATCTATAAAAGTTCATGAGATTTTTCAGCCCTTCCAACTTCCATTTGCATTAGTATAAATAGAGTCATCTTCTTTGTACTTAAGGGTGGAAAAATTGAATGATAATTATATTTGTAAGTCTATTGGCTTGTTTAAAAGAATAATTTCTTCTAATTTTTCTCTTAATCTTTTGGTGAACTCCATAAGGTGTCGAATTTTCTCTAATCTCTTTGATGGATTCCATTGGGTGAAGTGTTCCTTCAATCTACTTGGTGGATTTCTTAGAGTGAAGCCTATAATTTGAATGTTCTCTTGTGATACCTCCTAAATCTCCAATTTTCTGGTACGCTACAATCTTCAAATTGTTTGACATCATCTCGTTGGAAAAAAAAGTTGATATCGGGTTCGATGAAAAATTGATTGAAACATATTGTAAAAAATTATATGTAAAATACTACTGTCAATTATTTCTAAAAGTAATTTTGAAGCGCTACATAGTTGTTCAAGTATGGAAAATACATAATTAGGTTGGGACGAAAACACTGAAGATGAATAACTACATTTAAATGCAATGACTAAATATATATATATTGCTTCAAAGTGTGCAAGTCTTATAGACTTTAAAGTTGATCATCCATTTGCAAAATGGAAGCTCAAAAATATGTTAGCCGACATGATTTCCAAAATGAAAGCTAAAAAATATGTTAGCTGACATGATTTCCAAAATGAAAGCTCAAAACATATGAGCTGCAATTAGGTGTTCTTCGTAACAAGAGAATTTGTAGTTCGTAATCAGATAAAAAGAGGGGTTCAATCAACAATGCAAAAGGCCCCAAGCTAACTACTGTTTACACTTTATAGACAACATCAAAAGATATTACATGGTTAATCATAGGTAAATGCTCAAAGGACTCTCTATAAGACGATGCACATTGCATGCCCTACTATCGTTCGGCATCCCCAAGTACATTTCAAGGCGGTCAGCATTCTTCGCAAGCAGATGAGAAACATCGACCTTATCATCCTCACTGATATCAGGTACATCAACCATTTTTTTGAACAACTCTTTTCTTGTAGAGCATAAGTCGGCCTCATAGCCAATAACTCGAATGATGGTGCCCATTCGATCGTCAAAGGATTTGTAAATTTTTTTTAAAACATCAGCAATTTTATCATCCGAACCTGTTGCAACACGTGCTCTCTTTTTTTGGAATTGCCACAAGGGGAGCTTTACTATTTTTGGCTTCTGTTTCAACAACAGATTCTTCGCCATCTAAAAAATATGAATGATCATGGTACTCTTCGCCCACATGAGAATCTCACCCTCATGACAAGCATCATCGCTCTAAGTCATTCACAACATGCATTAATGTTTCAGCAGTTCCCACATTTGTATAGTTCCCTGCAATAATTAATAGGGAGTGTTGTGGATATAAGTGTCAAATTGTATTTAATCTTATGATTTATTACTGTTATTAAACAACATAATCAAGATATCTAATGAAATTTTCATGGATTTTCATGGCTACCAAACAACTATGAGACTTTATACTAACTCTATCTTGACCCCTTTTCTCATTATGCCTACCAAACGGAGCCTAACACTTTAAATTCACATGTTGTCTCAAGTTGTTATATAAATGCAACAAGTTAAGTTATATGAATCACATTAAAGCCACATTAATTACTAGTCAACGATTCCATTAGCTGCATATCAACTGTTTCCATAAACATATAGTATGTGGTAACGTGAAGTAGATCTTCTATCATCTATGTTTGAAGCCCAATTAACATTAGCAAATTAAGATTACAATGTTCTTGTATTTTTTAGAATTAAGAGGGAAATTCCATGATAAGTGTTCCATCAAATTATATATCCCCTTGACAACTTTCTAGTGAGTACTCAAGCTGTTCTGGATATGCTAACTAACCTTTTTCACAGCAATGTAGACATATGCCTTACAACATAAGTGCCTCTACGATGATGCTCATGTATATTTGTAAATCCTTGAAAGTAATACTACATGTAACATTAAAAATTGTTAGGAATTAAACAAGCAATTATGGAGAAAATAATAGAACTTGGAATTTAGAGACAAACGATTTGGTTATCCAGTTCGCCAGGAATGACTACGTCTGGGGGCACTACCAAGCCAGGAGATTCACTATTTTCGTGTGTTATTTTCATACCATAATTGCTTGTTTAATTCCTAACAACTGGTATCAGAGCCATCTTCTTTGGATTTCCCCAACCTGTCTTTGTACATCACCTGTTCATGAAATATGACATCTCGACTATGAATCACCTTTCCATTTTCAGATACCAGTTGGAATGCAAGTCTGTGGCATTGTTTGTAGCATTGTCGTCTAGGCCACATGAGTGAAAAGGGGATGAAAGTTATGTGCTCGAAGGGTAAACTGCCAGACCTCAAGACAATTGACATTGGTTTGTGTGAGGACTGTGTATTCGGAAAACAGAAAATGGTGAGTTTTTCGAAGGGAGGCAGGGCTTTGAAGAAGTAGAAGCTGGAGTTAGTTCACAGTGATTTGTGGGGTCCAGCACAAGTGACATCCCTTGGTGGAGCATCATATTACATGACCTTCATTGACGACTCTACGACGAAGGTATGGGTTTATTTCTTGAAAAATAAGTCTGATGCCTTTAATGCTTTCAGGAAGTGGAAGGCTCTTGTAGAAACTGAAACAAGTCTCAAGGTGAAGTGTTTGAGATCTGATAATTGTGGAGAGTACGAGCTCCGTGAGTTCAAGGAATTCTGTGAGGCGAATGAAATTTGGATGGAGAAAACCGTGAGAGGAACCCCACAGCAGAATGGCGTGGCAGAACGTATGAACAGGACCCTATGTGAACGTGCTAGGAGCATGAGATTGAAGTGTGGGCTGCCAAAGATGTTTTGGGCAGAGGTAGTTAACACAGCAGCTTACTTGATAAATAGAGGACCCTCAACTACTTTGAAAAATGGCATACCGGAGGAGGCCTGGTCGGGAAAGGAGGTAAATCTGTCTTTTCTTCTGGTATTTGGGTGTGTTTCATATGTTCATGTTGATTCTATGAGTAGAAGTAAGTTGGATGCAAAATCTGTTAAGTGTACGTTTGTTGGATATGGCGGTGATGAATTTGGCTATCGATTTTGGGATGAGGAAAACCGAAAGGTGATTCGTAGTCGAGATGTCATATTTAATGAACAGGTGATGTACAAAGACAGGTTGGAAAAATCCAAAGAAGGTGGTTCTGAGTCCCAGGTTGTGGAATTGGACATTTCGAACTCGGGTGGGAGCAAGGGGGTTCTAGATGATCAGGTGATTGTTGAGGAAAAACCAAGTACACCACCGCCAACAATTCCGCTGCGGAGATCCACGAGGGATCGGAGATCTCCTGATAGGTATTCACCCTCCCTCCATTATTTGTTGTTGACTGATGGTGGTGAACCTGAATGTTATGCAGAGGCAACACGTAGTGTACAGGTGGACAAGTGGAAACTTGCAATGGATGATGAGATGAATTCATTGATGACCAACGGAACTTGGGAGCTAGTTGAGCTTCCTAAGGGCAAGAAAGCACTGCATAATAAGTGGGTTTACAAAATAAAAGAGGAGCCTGATGGAAGCAAATGCTACAAGGCAAGATTGGTTATGAAGGGGTTTCAACAGAACGGATTTTGGATTCTGGAAATTGCAGATCGAAGATTACCTGTACGGTAAAGATATGTATCAACCGTTGGGTGAAAAACCTGAAGAGATGAAGGACGACGAGTGGAAGTTTCTGGATAGGAAGGCGATGAGTGTGGTTCGTCTATCGTTATCCAGGAACGTCGCCCTACATACGGTGAAAGCAAAAACCACAAAGGAGATGCTGGAGATATTGACTGAGATGTATGAAAAACCGTCTGCAGCGAACAAGGTTCATTTGATGCGGAGGTTATTCAACCTGGGGATGGTGGAGGATACTGTGGTAGCCAACCATCTCAACGAGTTCAATATGATCATAGCCGAATTGAGCTCTTGTTGAGATTGATTTTGATGATGAGGTTCAAGCCCTTATTTTATTGTCTTCTTTACCAGAAAGTTGGAGTGGGACGGTAACGGTTGTTAGTGCTTCAGCAGGTAAAGTGAAACTAAAATTTGATGAGGTTAGGGATCTGGTCATGAGCGAAGAAATTCGCAGGAAAGAGTTGGGTGTGGCCACATGATCTGCTTTGAGTGCGGGAAGCAGAGGCAGATCTGAATCTAAGGGGAAGCCAAATTGGGGTAGATCGAAGTCAAGGGGCAAAGATAAGCCCAAGAAGGATAAGAGTAAAGTTGAGTGTTATAAATATCATGAACTTGGTCATTACAAAAGTGAGTGCAAGGCACAAGGGAATGAACCAAAGAAGAATGACAACTCAGCCTACGTTGCCACTGATGAGGACTCAGATGCATTGATTCTGAGTGTAAGCAGTCCATTGGAGTCGTGGGTGTTAGATTCTGGAGCATCGTTTCATTCGTGCAGCAGTGCTGACGTAATGGAAAAGTACACTTCCTGGAACTTTGGGAAGGTTTATCTAGCTGATGATGAGCCTCTGGAAATCAAAGGGAAGGGGAATGTTCGGATTAAGACACCAAATGGGACTGTGTTACAATTGAAAGATGTGAGACATATTCCTGGTTTGAAGAGGAATTTGATTTCAGTTGGGCAACATGATGACGAGGGCTACAAGGTGACCTTTGGGTGTAACTCGTGGAAGATATCCAAAGGTGTCATGGTAATGGCTCGTGGAAATAAAGAGGGGACGTTTTATATGACAGGCAACACCCGGGATAACATTGCTCTTGCTAGTGAAAAAGGGACTGCAACGTACTCTGCTTCTGCAATGGACTGAGCTACGATCTTTTGCAACTTAGAAGCCCAAGATATTGTTGTACCACCAAAAGTAAACACATACCCTGTAATACTCCTCCTTTTGTCGAGATCATTTGATGCCAAGTCTGCATCAACATATCCTGCCAACCCAACGCTTTTGCCCTCAAAGCACAAAGCTTGTTCAGTAGTACCTCTCAAGTACCTTAGGATCCACTTCACTGCCTCCCAATGCTGTTTACCCGGATTGCCCATAAACCGGCTAACAACTCCCACCACTTGTGCAATATCAGGTCTTGTACACACCATAGCATACATCAAACTTCCAATTGCTGAAGCATACAAAGTGTTTTGCATGTAGGTCCGCTCCTCTTCGCTACTAGGTGAGTCCTTGTTGGATATAGCTTGAATCGACTTCCCAACGGGACCGAATCGGCTTTGCATCTTACATACTAAATCTCTCCAAGAGTTTCTTTATGTATCCAACCGTGATGAGATACAACTTTCCCCGCCACCTTGTCACGATCGATTCAAGATACCTAAGATTTGCTTGACCTCTCGAGGTCCTTCATAGCAAACCTTCGGATAATTTTTCCTTCAACTTGCTAACCTCCAGAGCACTAGAGCCTGCTATCAACATGTCATCAACATATAATAGAAAAATGATATAACCATCATCATACCTCTTGAAGTAACAACAATGGCCAGCCTCACACCTATTGATCTTAATCTCGTGCATGAACCCATCAAACTTCTTGAACCACTGTAATGGAGCTTATTTCAGACCATACAAGCTCTTCTTCAACTTGCAAACTAGCTCACTACTCCCCTTAGACAAGTATCCCTCCGGTTGCTTCACGTGGATGTCCTCATCTAAATCACCATGAAGAAAGGCGGTTTTCACGTCCATCTGTTCTAACACCAAATTTTCTGCAGCCACCAGACTCAGAACCAATCGAATGGTAGTTAGCTTCACCACTGGAGTAACAACATCAGTATAGTCAATACCATGTTTCGTCAAGAAAGTCTTGGAGATATTTAGTATGGAAGATGCAAAGCCAGTTCGGGTCCCGTTGGGAAGTCAGTTCAAACTATCCAACAAGGACTTACCTAGTAGCGAAGAGGAGCAGACCTACATGCAAAACACTCTATATGCTTCAGCAATTGGAAGTTTGATGTATGCTATGGTGTGTACAAGACCTGATATTGCACAAGCGGTGGGAGTTGTTAGCCGGTTTATGGGCAATCCGGGTAAACAGCATTGGGAGGCAGTGAAGTGAATCCTAAGGTACTTGAGAGGTACTACTGAACAAGCTTTGTGCTTTAAGGGCAAAAGCGTTGGGTTGGCAGGATATGTTGATGCAGACTTGACATCAAATGATCTCGACAAAAGGAGGAGTACTACAGGGTATGTGTTTACTTTTGGTGGTACAGCAATATCTTGGGCTTCTAAGTCAAAAAAGATCGTAGTTTCAAATTAATCGCAGTAAGGAATACGTTGCGATCACTAAGGCTAGTAAAGAAATGGTTTGGTTGCATAAACTGTCGTGTGAGTTGGGGAAGGAGCAAAAGGATAGTATTCTGTATAGTGACAGTAAGAGTGCTATTCACTTGGCGAAGAAGTATCGAGGACGAAGCACATTGAGTTGAGACATCATTACATTCGTTACCTCATCGAGAACAAGATCTTACAGCTGATGAAGATCCGGGGAAGTGAGAATCCTGCTGACATGTTGACTAAGGTTGTGACCTTAGAGAAGTTGAAGTTATGCATGACTTCAAATGGCCTTGGTAATCGAACATAAGGCCCTAAGACTACTACCAAATGAGAGAAACCGTGGAAGCGGGGAGACAAGTTACGGTTGGAGCCGGGTCTCGGTGTGAGATTGTTGGGTTATGGAGCCCGAGCCGGAGAAGGATCCGGAAAGGCAGGCTTCGACCATGGTGTTAGGTCGAGCACTTCTGTTCGACCAAAGGAGGTCGAGCGCGACGGGAGACCAGAGCATTGGAGGCGCTCGAGCATGTCATCTGATAGAGCGGAACCACTTGACCAAGGCCCGTGGTCGAGCGGAGTTCCGCAACTGTGCGATTGAATTGGGCTTTGGCCCATGTCTCATTTAAATACCTTGACTCATTGTATTTGCCTCTTGGTACGAAAATAACACACGAAAATAGTGAATCTCCTGGCTTGGTAGTGCCCCCTGGGCGTAGTCATTCCCTATTTAACCGGGTAACCAAATCGTTTGTCTCTAAATTCCTAGTTCTATTATTTTCTCCATAATTGCTTGTTTAATTCCTAACAAAAATCCCAAGAGTGAGAGTTGAACTAAGAACTCTAATTACAACATAATCAACTTGTCTACTAGACCACAAAGGCAATTATATTATTAAAATCAACATTTGCCGACTTTATTTTTCTCTAGTATGACCCAACCCAAATCTCAAGAGGCCCCTAGATCATTTTATAAGATTAAGATTCTATTTCAATATTTGTTATTGAAAATATTTCAATTTCCATTTTTTTAGCTGATGACATCTTAGTCAGTTATTTTTGCTAATTTAGTACACGCGATTTGGCAGTTGAAATGAGCAGGAAAAAAGTTACCTTTCTATTTTTAAGGACATGTCTTATATAACTATTTTGTTCCCCCCAAAAAAAGGGTCTGACCCCTTAAAATCGTAATAAGTTACAAGAAGAAGTTGATCACCAATTTCAAACTGATTCTGAATATGTTGTTTATATTGAAAAGTTTTAGAATTAATTACTCTATTTCATACTCAATTGGACATTTTTCATTTTGGTCTGTATCGTATTAATTTGTTTTTCTCTTCGATAAATGTTAATAAAATAACATTGTTTTTTACAACTATATCATCCTAACATTTCAAAAATATATTTCATATCATTACTTTATACACACTAAAAACCATTTTATCCTCTCATCTATTTTAATAAAAAAAACAAAAAGTTCTTACTATACCCTCAATTAAAAATCATTTTATACCCTTAAATATTTCTCCCTCTGTCCACTAAAAGTGTGCTCAGAGGGCTGAAACAAGTTTTACGGAAATGTAGATTAAATATGTTTTTTTATACAATTTTTTTATCTTCATCATCTAATTATAATCACAGAATTATATTTATGGAGTAATAAATAATTTTTATATTAAATACTGTGTAAACAGTAAATATCCAAAGAAATATGAGACGAATGAATATATTTTGAGGTGGCCAAGTTGGTCGATGATACCAGATTAAGCTTCCGATAGGAAAGAGCATGTGTCCGGGTCCGCATCCTGTTCACAATAATTGTTTGAACTTTTTTTTATTATTTTTTTTCTTTTTAACTGATTTTGTATATTTATATATTAATAAAACCTTTGGTAAAAGAGTTATTCTTATGTGCACCAATTGCACAAGGTGTAATTAATGCAATTTGATTCAATTTTAATTTGGATGAACTATGCACTGTAAACCCTAACCCCTAAGCAATGAACCTTAAATCATATATGAACCATTCGGGCCGATTGAACCATGAACCACTTGGGTCGAGTGAACCATGAACCACTCGGGTCAAGTTTGGGGGCAGGTCGAGAAAAAAAAAACTAAAACTGAAATTAAAGTTAAAAAAAACTAAAATTAAAAAAAATAAAAAAACTAAAACTGAAAAAAATTTAAAAAATAAACCAATTAAATCAAATAGTAAAAACCAACAAAAAATATACATGCGTACAAATAAATTAATTCACGTAAACCCTAAACATGCGGAACTAAGGGTTTATCGAATTATATGTTGGTCCTGGTGTAAACGAGTCTTACACGTGTATGGGGGGGGAATACACGTGTTCAGTGATTTTTCAAACTTTTTACAAAACTGAAATCAGTGGGTCAGGTTGTCCTGAGAAACAACCCTGAGAAGCACAAATTACTTTGAGTCAAAGTCTACTAAGACAATAACACTCAGCAGCTTTCAGTAACTTAAGATTATCCCAACTGATCTGAGATTTAAAACAGAGTCCTGACAAGCTTGGATCAGATAACAATCTTACTGAATACTAAGTTGAGATTGTTCAGTTTGACAACTATCTGTTCTAGCTTAACAAGAATGTGCGGAATGTGTAGGCCCTAAGTTTATACTCGTTTTATCTTGCTGAAAATTTTTATCACTTAGTAAATCAGTGGTTAAGGCTGTGATTTAGTTCAATGCAAACTCAGTGGATTGATTCCAACTTAATATCAGAAAGCTCAGTGCTTTCAGTGAAAATATGCAACAAATATCATGCAATGCAGAAAGCAAATAACACAACAAGTTATAGTGGTTCAGAAGCAAAGCTCCTACGTCCACTCTCTCTGATCCTCAGAGAAATTCCTTAACTCACTTCTACGATTACCTTAAGCTTTCAGACTGAACTCAGCAGCTTACTAACTTTACACTATGAGTTTTCAGGCTGAACTACACTGCAACTTACTAACTCAACACACACAAGCTTTCAGACTGTCACAAGCAGCTTACTAACTTCTTCTCTAAAGTTTTCAGGCTGAATTACACGACAGCTTACTAACTCTTTACAACTCTTGCTTTCCAACAATCACACACTCAAACTACCTAATCAATAGGGTTTGGGTTTGGTTGGTTTCCAACTAAGGTGAGATATTATCCTTTTACAATAAGAACAGATTCAAAAGGCTAGGATATCTCTTACTAAGCTTTGGATACTTAACATATTCTAGGCTTAGTCAATGAGCTCTTTTCAAGGTGAAACACTTGGAAAATCTTAGGTTTTTCGAGTGCTTTAAATGCAAGAATACGAATGAGCTCTGGAGTTGTTTGATTTCTCGTAACCTTGCAATGGTGAAGGTCACTGGTATTTATAGGCAACTCTCCAAGGTCAGTCTTGAAAAACTATCCGTTGGAAGAGATAACATCAAGGGTTTTCTCTTTTGGTTAGTGGTAAACGACTACAATTAGAGTTTGAACGTGCCCTTGCATGGTTTGGGTAATACAGAGCCAAACAACCAATCACCACTTTCTGTGAACTGGAAGATATCAGTCCTGACATTTCCTCAATGAAATGTTGCTTTCAGTGTCAGTAACGTACGTTGTTGTCGCCTCCTAATTGGTCAAAATCTAGCTTTGAATAGAGACAAACAAAATGGCTCCTTGTAGGTCAACTTATACTGATCTGATATGTTCCTTAATGTCCACGTATGTGTAATATTCTATTTGTTTGTACTAAGAATGAACAAGACACTATTTACTCTTAAATAACTATTCAGGGTCTTATTGTGTCAGTACAAAACAGTCTTCAGGATCTTTGGTCTTCAAAATCTTTGGTCTTCAGAACTTTTAGATCTTTCAATATCTTTTGAGATTTCTAGACCTCCTACATCTTCAGGATCTTCTGAGTCTTCAAGCAAAATAAAATAATCCAAAATATCCTGATCTATATATGCTGACTATACATGGTGTAGATAATCCTGATCCTAACACCTATAGAAAATCTGATCCTTATCTATCAAGTTGTTCTCATATATGTCATACTCAGGGGTTTTGGGATCTAATCAAAATATTTATTAAATTCATCTCCTAACAATTTCCCCCTTTTTGATGATGCCAAAACCAACTTGTTACAATATCAAAAGGAAAACAAAACCTAAACATCTATTCAGGTTTTCATTCTTTAAGATAAATAACAAGGATTTAAATATGGCAAAACATCAATAAGATAATGAGATATTATATTTTCAGAGCAAAAACATCAGTAGAGTTTCATTAAATAAGGAAATCATAAGTACAGGATACAATATTTATCCTACTCTACTGAACATCAGAACATAACTTCATTCTTCTTCAGATTCAATTTCATCAGATGGAGGATCAAGATTGAACATTCCATAGTATCTCTTCTTCAGATCTTCTCTCCTGAATGATCTTTGCATCATTTCCTGTCAGCTCGAGATATTCAGCTTGATCCACAAAATCTGCATATACGAAGTCATAATTGATCATCCCATTTCTGAATTTGGGTGGAGGATACTTCATTTGTCCTGGAGCCTTCAACTGATAACCCAGAGTGTCACATAAGTCAAACCGTTTTTGACACATATCAGTAAAGTTCCTCAGAAGATATGCAATGAATGCATCATCTCTGTCAGGGATAGGGCGAGGCCAAACTTGTAAAACATCGTAGTTGAATACAAATTCCCTCTTGGTTTGCTCCCATTTGTCATTCATCTCAATAGGCATCCATTTATCAGTATGAGGCCACTGCCTCTTCCTTGGTTTAGTGCGTCTCCTCCTTAGGACAAATCTCTGAAACCCTCCTCTGATCCTCTTGGCCTCTTCCCTTGCTTTTCTGGTCATTTCTACACCTGACACAAGCGCAGCCGCCTTCCTCTTCTTTTCAGCTTCAATCATTTTTACTGAGTTATGTCAATCCCAATCGATTCTCTTTGAGGCAACATCGTATTCTCCAAAACTTTCTTTGAAAAGTTCATCAGTTTCAGACTCTTCACTCCTTTGGGCTTCAGCCTCAGAATATTCTCCTGATAGTTTTCTCATGATTGGTTTCTCAGCTGGCTTCTTCTGAATCTGTTTCTAAATAAAAGCAGTTGCTTTCTCCAGAATCTCAGCAAGTTTTGGGTTCAGAACAGCATGAGCTTCACCCATTTTGCTTGACTCCTGAGCTCTCTGTCTTTTAGCACGCTGCTCTAAGACTTCAATAGCAGCATCTGGATGAATTTCAACCTCTGGTTCCTTCCTCTTTCCGCCTCTATGAATAATAACTTCAGCTTCAGGCTGTTTTCCTTCTAGTGTGGGCAAGGGAACAAGTCTATCATAACTTTCCCCCTTTTTGGCATCATAATTTTCAAGTATCTCAGAGAGAGTTCTGTTCATATGCATTTGTTCCCTTCCTACAGACCTTAATTCAGCAGCAATCAAGAAGTTTTCATCCTGCATCCTCTGAAGTACATTAATTCCAGTTGAGGTTTCTTGTGCCAGATCACCAAAAGTAGCATGCATTTTGGTCATGATTGATGAACTCATTTCATCAACAACAACTTTGATTAGCTCTTCAGCCCTAGCTTTTATCAAATCTTCCAACATTTTTTTATCTCAGCTCAAACTTCTTCTCCATTTCTTCCAACACATCTCTAGATACATCTCCCAGTCTAGTATCTAACTCAGCAAACTTATTATCAATAGAAGTAGATAATGAAGTTACCTGATCAGCCTTTACCACAGATGTGTTTAACAAGTCAACTGTTTGGCTCTGAGTGAGTTGTGCATCAGCAAGTTTTGATACTTGGTCCACCAGAGGCTCAAGCTTTGACATCTGATCAACAAGTGGCTCAAGCTTGGTAAGCTTTTCAAGTATTGGAGTGAGATCAATAGCTGGTTGTGGAGGAATTGGAACTTCAGCATCTGTTTGAACTCTAGCATCTGCCATCTCAGTTATAGTGACTTCAGTTTCCTTCTGATACTGGAAGACCTGGCCAAAAGTGATCATTTGTAGAGGTGGAACATCCTAAGGTTGTTCCCCCTGAATGGTTGCCTCAACACTTGACTCAGAAACTTTCTTGCTTCCTTCAGGAATATCTCCAGCATTTTTCTCTTGAGGAGGCCCTTGATCATCTTTGTCTTGGCCACTGATTCCTCCTTCAATCTGAGTATCTACCTTCCTTTCAGCAATCTTTTTCTTTACTAAGGCATCAAACTCAATTTGTTTGATCTTAAGTTTTCTTTTCCCTAACCCGGAAAAGGCATCAAGATCGGCAGCCTCCTCCTCCCAGAATTATTCCCCTCTAAACTTGCCAATCTTCAGCATCGTTACAAAGGATTGATTGACAATCAGAATTGCAGTTTTCAACCTGAAAAACATATTTTGAAGATCAGGAAATTTCACCAACTCAGGGTATTTGTCCAGGATAAATCGTTCAGCCTTCTGTCTCCACTCCCTTTCTTTAGCTTCACCTTTCCTGAGTTCAGGAACAGGTGCCTCATCTTCAGAGCTAGAATGAGCCTCTGAAGGTATGGAAATATATGGCTCTGAGGGTTGTGTGGTTGGGATGGTTATTTGGCTTTCTTCAGCAGGTTTTTGAGAACCTATGAAGATTTCTCTAGTAATTCGGTCAGTGCCAATACTGGTACCTTGTACCTCAGTAAAGACATCTTCTTCATCACCTCCTCCTCCAGGTGGGATTACTTCCTAAGTGGTATCTTGCTCAGTGGCTTGAGAAACCACCTTAGCAAGAGTGTCAAGTGGGGATTTCTCCCCTGACTGAGCCTTTTCTTCTTTTGTTTCTGCTCATCCTGAGCCTTTTTCTTATCTCCAATCTCTTTCTTTACCTTCAACAGATCAAGGGATTTCTTTCTTTTCTCTGCCTCTTCAGGCTGTTTTTCCACAACTTTCATGTCCTTCCGTTTGGCCACTTCTGCAAGAGATATAGTGTCCTGATCGGATTCAAACTCTTCCTGTTCCTCTGGTTCCTCCTTAACCATAGAACCTTGACTTCATGAAGGAGCCGGTTTCCTCCTTTGGGATTTAGACTTTCAGAACATTACCTGTTCGAGAAAACTCTACTCCAGACATCAAGAACATGTTTTCCCTAGGCAATGTTTCAATGAGAAAACTGATCTTTGTACCAAAAAGTACCTTCCCATTCTTTGTGAAAGCTCCTTTGGCATATTTCAACTTCTGATTTTGAAGCAGAATGCAATCCGCCAGAAATTTCAGCCAGTTGAAGTCAACTGAAGGAGAGTCTTCAATTGCAGCCATGAGCCTCATCAAGCACTTGGATACAATATCTATCAAGACTCTGTATTTGGGCTTCAGACATCATTTATGCAGAGCCCCTTTCAATTCTGCCTTCGTCTCTACAAAATGATCTAAGATTTCTTGTTCTCTTCCAGACATATATAATGTAGGGTCCTCTCCTCTATTATTTAGCTCAAAAACCGCATTAATATCATCAAGAGACAGTATTACATCTTTGGTGCATACCACCTCTGCCTTTGATTTCGCATAAGTTCCAAAACTTAACTGCGAAACAAGTGAACCACTTTCTCCTTCTCGAAGATTTACACGAACTGCAAAACTTCTTGAGACAGTTCTGAGTCTGGCATATTGCTCACCAAATGTGATAATCGAGCCATCCGCAGCATATTGAGTGCTTCCTATTCAACTTTAGTAGCTTTGTTGTCGATCATGGCCACCACGTGCTCAAAATATGGTTTTTCTGTTTCGGCTAGATCCTTGATCATCGCATAACTGGGAAATTCCATTGTAGACTGATTTTGGGGTAATGGAATTTTAGGGTTTGAAGGTTTGAAGATTAAGGGTTTTAAGAGATTTGAAATGTTTGGATGGATGTCAAGAGTGTAAGATAAATGATCGAAAGCAAACACTCTGATTTATATATGATCTGAAGATTATTGATCAATGGCTGTGATTAAATCTTAGAGGAAAAAGGAATGAATGGTTGAGATTTAATCTGAGATTAAAAGAAATCTCAAGGGTTTTGCTATTTTTAGCTAAATTTCTGGGAAAATAGGTAAATAGCAGTAACTAGGGTGACAAACTGATGTTTCACAATGATTGATATGACTTTTCGTCTGCGCCTCAAATTTTTCTCCAATAGAAATGCTCCAAACATTCCCGCTCAAAGTTTAGGTCTTTTGTCATTTATTTCAAATGATTACTGAGTGAAATAAATGCTGTGAATTAATGCATGTGTCAATATTGTTTCAGGACTATTTGAATTTATAATCCTTACTGAATACTGACTTTAACAAAAATTATTCTGAGTCTCAGTTTCCTTCTTGAGAGAATTTTGTCCTGAGTTATTCTTTCCTGAATAACTTCATGCATCTGAAGGACTTCTCTCTTCAGTGAATTCACTCACCTGGATCCAACATACCCAATTCTATTGATAATTCCTAAAATCTTGACTCAGCCAAAGGTTTAGTCAAGATATCAGCTCTTTATTTATCAGTATGAATTTTCTCCATCCTAATATCCTTCTTCTCAACATGATCTCTAATGAAATAATGTTTGATATCAACATGTTTGCATCTGGTGTGCAATACCGGATTTTGTGTAATAGCAATTTCACTATTATTATCACAAAATATAGATACTTCATAGGTTATTACCTTATAATCCCTTAATTGTTGTCTGAGCCAAAGAATCTGTGCACAACAGCTTCCTGCAGCCATGTATTCAACTTCAGTAGCACTGGTTGCTAACGAGGTTTATTTTTTTGAAAACCATGATATCAGTTTACTTCCAAGAAATTAACAAGTTCATGTAGTAGACTTCCTGTCAATTCTACAGCCACCATAATCAACATCTGAATAACCAGTTAATTCAAGGTTAACATCAGCTGGATACCATAATCCTCTATTTGTTGTGCCTTTAAGATATCTCAGGATCTTTTTGGCAACTTCCATGTGACTAGCTTTAGGAATAGCTTGGTATCTTGCACATATTCCAACAACAAAGGTGATATCATGCCCACTTGCTGTGAGATATAGCAATGATCCAATGATCCCTCTATAATTAGTGTGATTAATGAATATACCTTCTTTGGATTGCTTAACTTGAAGTCCTAGAAAGAAATTCATCTCCCCCATCATTGACATCTCAAACTTTCCTTTCATCAGGGCAGAAAACTTCTCACACATCTGATGATTAGGAGATCCAAATATGATGTCATCCACATAAATCTGAGCTAGTAAGATATCCTTCCCATCTTCTATCCTGAACAAGGTTCTATCAACATTTCCTTTGGTAAAACCATGATCAATAAGAAATTGAGAAAGTGTATCATACCATGCTCTAGGTGCTTGCTTCAGACCATACAAGGCTTTTCTGAGCCTGTAAACTTAGTCATTCTGACGAAAGCCTGTAGGTTGTTCCAGATAAACCTCTTCTTTAAGCACACCATTCAGGAATGCACTTTTCACATCCATCTGATAGACTGTGAATTTTGTTGTACCCGGTTTGGTTACCGGCGAACAAGCAAATAGCTTGATGAGGTTTCGATCAATATAATGGCCGAAGTAGTAAATGACAAATGATTTGATTACCCAGTTCGTCTTTGAAAAAGACTACGTCTGGGGGCACCAAGCCAGGATAATATACTGTATAATTTCTGCTTAGGATACTAAGAGTTTGATCCTTTATAATGTACATTACAAGTTATATTTATAGACATGGAACTAGGGTTACACTCTTCGTGGGCTTCTTTTCGTGGACCAACCTAGGGCTTCCTTTCTTGTTCCGCAAGTCGCACTTACAGATACACATTTCCCGATTATGTCCCGAGAAATCCGCCTCCTTAACTACCCGAATCTTTTCCATATTTATCTTCAACTAAGCTCGGGACTCAGTCGGTCCCGACTTCTGGGTTCTAATAAGTCGCCTCACGACCTATTTGCCATCCCACGTCGGCCCGCGACCTTCGTGGCTTCCCACTCCGCTAGCGACTTACCAATCTCCCGAAGTCGCTACAAGTCTTTCCCCAGTCGGATAAAGTCGGATAATGTGCTAACCATAGGATGGTCCAATCCCCGGCTTCCACCAAGTCGGGTTATTTCTCCCAACAATAATTGCCCGTCAAGATGAGGTCGCAAGCTTGCTCTGGGATCTTGTCTTGAACCTTTGACATTTGCTGACCTATGGAAAGTCGATCTCGGGACCTGTACCCGAGTCAAACCCTCGTCCTTGGGGAGTTATACGGTTGCCTCGGTTTCCTAACTCGGCGCGACAAATGATAGGATGGTACTAATGGTATGGCAGGCGGGTGACGTTTCAAGCCGCGAGTCCGCCCAACCAGCAATCGCGTGCTTCCTACGCACTGCCCACGTAGCCTTAATTTCCGCGGGGGACCCAGAAAGTTCGAATTTACACTTTCATCCCCCCGCCCTTCCCTATAAATAGGCCTAGGGTTCAAACCTTTAAGCCCTTCCTCTTTCTTGCTTCTGAAACCTGTAACGTCCGAGCCTCTGCATCCGCTTCTCCGGCTAGATTTCTGAGATCCCGTCGCTTTTCAGGTAATTGTTCTCTCTACTTCGCATCAATGGCATCCGGTTCTAAATCAGCACCTACGCCCCCTCCGTTCATGGTTTCAACATCATCCGACGACGACAACACGGCGATCGCCGAGTTATACCGCCTTGATCAAACAGAGACTGCCGCCCATAATGACCAATTCTTAATGGAGTTGAATGAAATCACACACATTCCTGCCCTGGAGCCGAGTTCCCTTCGTATGGCCGCACCAACGAGGGAGGAGAGGTCTGGGTCTTCTAACCAGGCCCGAAAATATCACTCTTACGTGGCCCAGGCCCCATACAAGAGATCAGCCCGCGACTTCTGAAAGTCGGTCAAGTCAGACTTCGTGGCATCACATGACAAGAACAGGTCGGTTCTCACCGATGGGTACGTGCAATCCCTCAGACGCCTTTAAAAAGTCCCTCGGGACGTGCATTTTTACGGGGTGACCTCTGACGAAAGTGCTGACCAACCTCCGCCCGGGATGATTGTGGTCAACGAATAGACAATGGAGGCCGGGATCCGGTTTCTACTTCACCCAGCAATCTTCCACCTACTGGCGGCTTGGAATCAGAGTCTGACCCAGATCACTCCTAATAAATGGAGTTACATACTTTCCACAATGACCGTTCTCAGGCAGGCCGGGTTACGTTGACTTCCAACCCTGGCGAGGTTGCCTATATGATGACGCCCATCCATCAGGCCGGAGGCTATAATACCGTGTGGCTCCGTAGAGGTCGGGAGCTTGTGAGTGGGATCCCGAGTAAGATTGAGGGGTGGCATTATAAATGGTGGTTCGTCGGGGGAGGCGTGGGAGTCTGTGGACCCCTCGAGCACACTGTCCATCATTGTTCCAATCGATTATGCCAATTGGGTCGACCACGGTGAGTGTCGCCTTCTTTCAGACTTAGACACTCGTACTGATCTAATTCTCCTCTTCTTTTGCAGTTTTCACATCCACCACTACCGACCTTTATTGGAACTTTAAAGAGGCGTTTGACATCATTTGCGACACTCCACCGAGCTGGCGGGACATGAACGCTTTGAACACCGAGTTTGATCGACTCAACGCCGGCATGTATACTTATCCGCGCAACTTGAACATACCCTGTAAGTTCCCTTACTTCGTGCCTATTACACTTCTCGATATCGACCTGACAGATCGGCTTTTCCCACCTTTCTACAGTTCCCAACATCCCCGTTTACCGCCGTAAACCTCCTGCGGACGTTATGGCCTCCTGCAAGAAGTCTGTTCTAGGAAAAATGAGGCGACTGGTGGCCTCCGAGACCACCCCTCCGAGGCCACCTCCTACCGAGGTTGCCCCACCAAGCTCGGTCTCTACCGGTCCCTCTGCTGTCGACAAAGGCAAGAGGAAGGCCACGGGATCGACTCCGCCAACTTCCGGGCATGCTCGGAAGAAAGTGAGGGAGGAGATTTCGACTTACGAGTCTGAAATCAACAAGGGCTTGGGAAAGAAAGATCGAGTCCGCCCCCGATCATAGTCGGCTACTTCGCCCTCGACCTCGCCTCCAGCCAGTTCGCGGCCTGCCTCGCCAGCCTGGAGGAGAGGTCGACATGACGATGATGACTCCTTATTAGGCTGGGAGGAGGAGCGGGTGAATGAGTAAGTCCTCACTATGATTTGCATGACCTTTTTCACATTAATTTCATAGCTTTGATGACTCGGCTCTCTTTTACAGTTCTGAACTCAACCCCTCCGACTTCTGCCCATAGGTGGTTAGCTTCCTCAGGAGTCCTCCCCTTCATTCGGCCGACCTCCCCAATAAGTGGCTGGGGTACATCTTCCGTAGTGTGCATAACCTGCCCCGGGCGTGAACGCTTACTGATCACGATAACGCCCGTTGCCAGAAAATGATGGGCAACATGTACTCGGCCATGGTCCACACTCTCAAGGCGGCCTTTTATTTGGAGCGGACCAGTGCCCAAGCTAAAACCGAGCTCCGACATCTCCGTGAGTCACAGGCACGTGTATCTGATCAGGCCAGAATGATCTTAGCGGCAGCCGAGACCCAGAAGGGGCTGGAGAAAGTCAATGCGGAGCACCTTCTGCAGATCTCGACCCTCGAGGGTCGCCTGACTGAGCTGGAGGGTGGGCTGGCTGAGGAGAGGCTGAAGTCGGCCCGGGCAGAGACGGCGCTGGCGGCCGAGAAGCTGAAGATGATCCAGGCAGAAGGGAGGGCGGCCGAGGTGGAGGCCGGTCTGAGGGAGGAGCTGGCTGGAGCGAAAGGGGAGTTGGACACCAGGGAGGCCCAGTTCAAGGTCGCCGAAGAGATGAACGCTAATTTTACGTATATGATGGCCTTCGCGGGTGCCATCCGAATATGTCATCAAGCGAACCCTTCTGGCGACCTTACTGGGCTGGTTGCCGACCTCACGGACTACATCCGAGCCAACCCTCTGGCCCCCGATGTTTTGCTGGATATCCAAGACTTGGAGGACATGAGCTTTGATCTCTCATTCTTTCCAGACCCGCGACAGATCATGCGCCCTCTCCCCGACTCTCCAATAGGTACACCTTCTGAGCCCTCGGTGGAGGAGTTAGTGACCTCGAAGGTCGTTCCTCCCACTGTCACCGAGCCCATCGTGGAGGAGATCCCAAGGTCATAGGTCGTTCCCCCAGCTATTGACATGCTTTCCGAGCCCGTTGTGGAGAAGATATCAAGCTCGGAGGTCGAGCTGCCTGCGGTTACCCAGCAGGAGCCTCCTTTTAGGACGGTCAGCACCCCGCCCTCAACTGCCTCGACCGAGAAAGATTGAAGCTGTAGCCTTACTTTTATTTTTCTTTTTATGATTGTACCTGTCTTCGGGCTTTGATTTGCGATGTACTACCCCCGACCTTCGGGTCTTTTGTCAATGGAAGTTGTCATTTCATTTTTTGTCTCGTCTGGTGTTAATCTTATTATGAAATAAAACTCCCATATTTCATCCCCCCCAAGTCGAGGTCGCAAGCTCGTCGTGGGGCCTTGACTTGAACTCGTATAACTTATCAACTTCTGGCAGGTTGGACTCGGGAAGTGTGCCTACGCCGACATCTCCTCCTCGGGGAGGCGAAATTTTACCTCGATTCTCCAGATCGGTGTGACGGTTGACAGATACGCAATGATGGCCTGGGTATTTGGTGGCACCGGGCACCGTAAATTAGACCAACCACAGGTCGCGTTTTGCCCACGCGCTGCAAGTGCGCCGCCGGTTTCTTTATGGGGCCTTCGAGAGTTGAAATTTACAACTTGACCCCTGCCTTTCATCTATAAATAGGGCGGGATATTGAGATGTAAAACATGCATTATCTCCTCTGACCTCCCCACTTATCACCCCCAGACTTTGGTTATGGGCGACTCCAGCGAACCCCCCATATTTTAGAACATCCTCCGGGAACAAGCTTCTCCTGCTCTACACACGTGGCTTTCGGCATTCAGTCTATCCCTGAGTTACCCCCGGTTCTGACCTTGTATTCAACAGAGGATGACCATACGGCCAAGTTTTACTGCCAACTGGGTGGCGATTCCGTCGCCGCGATGATGGAGGTGCCCCGGGCCCTCTGTGTTTTGGGTGCCAATCGTGATGATGGGATTAGTGGCGATGGACATTTTCTGACATGCATCGATTTAGTATTGTATATGCGAATCTGGTCAAGCCAAAATGCCCTTCACAATCCCTTGAATTTTTTGCACCACATGTATGACACTCGTGTTCATTTAACACGAGAGGTCTCATTGCGGCATCTGACACTTCTCGGATGCTAAAACATCCATTTCTGATAGTTTTGCAGCATCTTCCTCAGCGACATCCTTCGTATCAGAGGGCCGTTAGCTCGAGTAGCTCCGTAGTATAGACCAAGTTGCAAGCTCGAGTATCTCCGTAGTATAGACCAGGTCGCTAGCTCGAGTAGCTCTGTAGTATAGACCAGGTCGCTTGTATTATATTAGAATGCTTTCTTTTGCCGACCTCCGAGTCTATTGTAATGGGGTTCTCCCCAACCTCCGGGTCTTTATTAATGAAATTCTCCTTTTTAATTCCTTTTTGTGCTGACTTGATTTCCTTATGCGATTTTTGCTTAATCCTTGTCGTCTTATTATCTATGCGACTTGTTTCTTGGACATTTGCGTAGTCGTCTTATAAAGTCGGGGGATGACCGCACCGCGAGGGTGGCGATCTTACCTCCAGTATTTCTAAAGTCACACCTCGGGTTCGCACGTTATTAGTCATGTCTTTCATGCGACCTGCATGTTATCGATCATGTCTTTCATGCGACCTGCATGTTATCGATCATGTCTTTCATGCGGCATGCATTTCATCAATCATATGCTTTTCGTGCGACCCGCTTGGTTTCTACACAGGGATTTTTTCTTTTAAACAGAATAGAGAATTAATGTTACCAGCAGTATTTGTTTACAATGATGCGATCAGTACAAAGGTGTAAATCTATTGATAGTATTTCTTCAGATGAGTTGCATTCCATGGGTATTGGGCCTTGGTCCCATCCGCTCTCTCGAACTCGTATGCCCCATTTGGTAGGAATTTCGATATCTAGAATGGGCCCTCCCATTTTGGACCAAGGGCACCTTTTGAGTCTCCGAGTATCATTTTCAGCTTCAGGTCTCCGACCTTGAAGCGTCGAAGTCGTACCTTAGAGTTGTAATATCTCTCAGACCTCTGCTTGTATCCGGCGTTTCTCATGTTAGCCTCCAGTTGCTTTTCTTCGAGTAAGTTGAGGTTCCTTTCTAGGGCCTCGTCGTTATGGTCTAAAGCGACCTGGCTGGTTCGGAAGGTCGGGAAGTCGACTTCCGCGGGCATGACTGCCTCAGTTCCGAAAGCTAGTAAGTAAGGGGTTTCACTCGTTGAATTTCTGTAGGTCGTTCTGTATGACCATAGCACATCTGGGAGCTCGCTAGCCCATTCCCCTTTTTCTCCCTCGATCTTGGCCTTAAGCGTGTGCTTTATGATTTTGTTCACGGCCTCGACCTGACTGTTTGATTGAGGGTGGTATGGGGTAGAGAACAACTTTGTGATCTTCCACTTTTTGAAGAAGGCATCGATCTTAATACCGTCAAACTGCTTTCCATTGCCTGATATGATCGCCTGAGATAACCCGAACCTGCAGATAATGTTTCACCATATGAACCTGATGACATGATCTTAGTCTATGGTCATTAATGCCTCGACCTCGGCCCATTTTGTGAAGTAATCCACCGCTACCCGGGCATACTTGACTGATCCCGAGGCCGTTGGGAGTGGCCCAATGATGTCTATCCCCCACTTTGCAAAAGACCAAGGACTGAGGATGCTTGTGAGCTCTTCCGGTGCGATCTTGATGGAGGGAGCATAGATCCGACATTTGTGGCATTTGCGGGCGAAAACGATGGCATCGGCCCTTAAGGTTTGCCAGAAATATCCCTTCCTTGTGGTCTTGTGGGCCAGCGACCCCCCCCAGTGTGGTTTCCGCATGCCCCTTCGTGTATTTCTCGAAGAATGATTTGACCTTGTTCAAGCGTAATACATCGAATTAGGGGCATGCCGAAGCCTCGCTTGAATAACTCCCAGTTGATCATTATGTACAGTGTAGCCCGTAACTGCAACTGCTGAGCCTGGACGCGATCGGGTGGCAGGAGGCCGCTTATCAGATACTCCATGATGGGTGTCATCCAGTTCGACACCGGGGTTTCTAATGTTGTTACAGTTACTTGCGCGGTGGATGGGTGGGGAAGTGTCGTTATGGTGATATCTTTCATGTCTGGTGATCCTTCGGAGGTCGCCAGCCGGGCCAGAGCATCAGCTCGCGAGTTCTGCTCTCTTGGTATCAGCTTGACATGGATCTGTGCGAACTTCAGGCACAGTGTTTTTACAATTTCTTGATAGGCTGCCATCCTATCATCCCTAGCCTCGTACTCCCCCGAAACTTGGCAGGCCACGAGCTGGGAGTCGTTATGGACCTACAATCTCTTGACGCCCATGGCATTTGCCATTTCTAAGCCGTTGATGTGCGCCTCATATTCGGCCTCATTATTCGTTGCGGGAAAATCAAAGGTAATGGCGTTCTGGAATGAGATCCCCTCAGAACTCATTAAGACTAGGCCGGCTCCCGACTTGTGAGAGGTCGCCAACCCATCTACGAACAGCTCCCACGGTAAACCGCTCGAATTCTCTACTTCAGAAGGGAATGTAAGCTCCACTAAGAAAATCGGCCAGAGCCTGGGCCTTAACTACAGGTCGTGGCGCATAAGTCACACCATATTGCCCGACCTCAATGGCCCATTTGAGACATTGGCCTAAAGTGTCTGGTCGGTGGAGCACGTTCCGCAGCGGCAGGGAAGTGAGAACCTCGACCTGGTGATAGAAAAAGTAAGGCCTCAGTTTCCTCACACTCATGACTAATGCGTATGCCAGCTTCTCTAGCGATGGGTAGCATTGCTCCATCTCGTTCAATGTCTGGCTGACAAAGTAAATGAGCAGGTGGATCTGGCCCTCGGCTCGGACTTATACTGCGCTCAAGGCGGTCTCCGAAGCCGCGAGATACAGGAACAACTTCTCTCTTGGGACAGGTTTGGACAGTATGCTCACCTCCGCCAGGTACGCTTTGATTTTTTCGAAGGCATCCTGGCTTTCGGGTGTCCATTCGAACTTTGCTTTCTTACGGATTGTGTCGAACATCGACTTGCATTTGTCCCCCATTCGGGAGATGAACCTGCTTAATGCGGCCAGGCATCCCGTGAGTCTCTGAACCTCTTTCACATTACGGGGTGCCCCCATATCCAGTACGGCCTTGACCTTCCCTGGATTTGCCTCGATCTCCCGCTTACTGACTAGATGTCCCAAGAACTTCCCCGACTCCACTCCAAAGTTTCACTTCTTGGGGTTGAGTCTCATATTGAACTTCCTGAGGATATCGAAGGTCTGTGCGAGGTGAAATAGATGATCCTCCCTTTTTAAGCTCTTGACGATAATATCATCGACATTCACTTCTATCGACTTCCCGATCTGATCGACAAACATATGATGACAAGTTTTTGGTAGGTTGCCCCAGCGTTCTTCAGGCCGAACGACATTCTCTTCCAGCAATATAAGTTTTTCTCGGTCAGAAAAGAGGTGTGTTGTCGATCTGGTTCGTGCATGGCTATTTGGTGGTAACCCACGAAAGTGTCCATGAACGACATCATCTCATGCCCGGCTGTGTTATCTATCAGGTGGTCGATGTGCGGCATGGGAAAGAAATCTTTTGGGCAGGCCTCATTGAGGTCGGTAAAGTCGATACACAACCTCCAGGTTCCGTTGGACTTTTTCACCAGTACTGCATTGGCCACCCACTGCGGCTGGTCGGCATGCATGATCAGGTCGTTGTCCAGCAGCTTCTTTACCTCTTCGGCTAAAGCGACAAACTTCTTGTGGCCAAATTTCCACCTTTTTTGGGCAACCTGCCTCCAAGATGGGTCATTGTGAAGTCGGTGACACTCGACTTCCGGATCTATTCCCATCATGTCCTTGTGCGACTAGGCAAAGACATCCAAGTTCTTTTTGAGAAAGTCGATCACTTCCCCCTTCAGGTCGTTCGGTATCTTGGAGCCAATAATGACTTCTAGATCCGGGCGAGTTGGACTAATTTGACTTTTTGAGTTCTTTCCCCTGGATGGCCCTTGGGCCTTGTTTGGGGTCGTCGATTTCGGCCTCGACTAGGAACTCGTCGGGTTGATGCCTTATTCTCGGGTCGAGGTCGCTGTAGGTTCTTTTTCTGTTTGCCCTTTTCTCACTTAACTCTTCATCTTGTTCATTGCTATCTATTACAAATTCTTGTTTGATAGGTACTTGTGCAGAATTGAAATGAGACGAAGAGTAAATCAAACAACCTCGTGCATCGACTTGGTCGCCCTTAACGGTGCCAACCACCCCACTCTTGGTGGGGAATTTTACACAGAAATAGAAAGTAGAGGACACAGCCTCGAATTCATGTTCAAAAGGCCTCCCCAGGAAGCCATTATAAGAGCTGGGGAGGTCGACTACTAGAAAATCTAATAGCCTAGTTGCCCTAACTCCGCTATTCAGTGTGGAGATCAGCTCGACGGCCAGTCGGATCATCCGGTGGGCCTCACGGTAGCGTCGCCAAAACCCTTCACGAGGTGGTCACATGGGGTGATGTAGGCATCGTAATCCCCGAGCTGGTCCAGGGTTTTCTTGAAAAGAATGTTGCAGAAGGCCCCCCAGTCGACCAGAAGTTGGCACACCGTAGTCCCCATGATGTTGGCCCGGATCACCAAGGGATCGACATTGGGATAGACCACCCCTGCCTTGTCCTTTTCTTCGAACTAGATAGTATTGGACTCTTCCCCCACTGCAAGGACAGGCAACACCATCTTCCTGGCTTTCTCTATCTCCCTTATTTTGGCTTTCATCTTCCGCTTGGAGGAGGAGCTGGAGGCTAGCCCCCCGACCGTCCCTAGAGGGGAGAGAGTGTGTATCACCCGATCTCCCGCATTTTCAGGCATGGGCCGGATAGGTCGCTCCCTTTGCCCCGCTCCCTGGTTGTTGTTCCCGTGGGCGCTCTCCTTGCTGGCGACCTCTTAGAGCCTGGTCGCCGGTCTTCTGAGGTCGCTTGACGAATTTGTCAAGCAGACCGTCTTCGTATAACCTCAAGAGTTGGGGCAACAGGTCCTTACACTCACTGGTATAATGCCCGGTCTGCTCGTGAAAGTGGCAATACTTGTTGGGGTTCTACTTGCCATTACTCTTTACAGGGCGTGGCGGGAGAAGTAATTCCCGCTCTCGGATCTGGTCGAAGATGTGTCCTGGGATCATGCCCAGTGCATCCATGAACTTCACTGGAATGCTCTCCTCAAAAGGCTTGAAACTTCCAGGTGGCTTGTACTGCGAGGTGGCCTTTTTGGAGCTTTTCTTGGGCTCCACAACCTCCCTAGCCTCGGAGAGTCGGGATTCCAGGAGCTCCGCTGTGTGTATCAGGTCACTATCCCTCCTTCGGAAGTTGGCGTAGCTAGTCGGGTATTCGGCCATCATGCGCCGCCAGAGTTTGGTCCCTCTCTTGAGGCCGGAGACAGCCCCCCAACAGTTTTGCTTCATCCCCAATGGGATCTCCTACCAAGATCAGCTTATCGATCCTTTCGACATAGGACCGATCAGATTCTGTGTCCCCCTGCTGGGTGTTCATCAGGCGCTGCCTGGTCGTAGGTCGGGGCGCCAGGGCAGTGAAGTGAGTCAGGAATAGGCGAGCGAGCTGCTCGAAATTATTCACCGACAGGGGTGGTAGAGAGGTGAACCATTGGTGAGCCTGGTCGCTCAACATTAAAGAAAAAAGCCGACCCTTGGTCGTATCAGTGGCGTCCATAGAGGCAATGTAAAAGTTGTACTTTGCTACATGGACCCTTGGGTCTGTGTTCCCACTGTAGCGATCCAAGGCCGCAACATTAATCTTCCTTTGGGTAGCCACCAAGGTGACCAGAGTTCCGAGTGGGGAGTTCGGGACAGTGAGGAAAGGGTTTGATCCCGCTGGCCCGCTTCGATTCTCCATACGCTCCATCAGTTGTTTGACCATCCGGGTCAGAGCTGTGACCTGAGCATCACGATGGTCAATGGTCGCCTTTGCTGCCGAGGGATCACCGCAATGCATGGTTGATCCTCTTGGCAGGTCATTGTGGTGGAGGTTCAGTGCAAGGGCAAAGTCGCGCTCCACCTGGTCAGTTCGCCGAGGCTCAGATTGTGCCTCATCCTCCACAATCCCTAGGGCTTTCTGAACCCCCAGGTTGCTAAGTCGGTCAAATACGTTGTTTGACCCTGCCGGCCTCCTGAGGAGCTGGTGATTACGGACCAAGGCGTGTTTGGCCGGATCATAGGCCAGTTGGCCCGCCGAATGCCCCTTTCGGGCCCGTGGTTCCTTGTTTCTTGAGGGTGCGACCTCCTGGGTGGCCTTCTTGGGGAGAGGCTGCAAGTCCTCCTCATCAAACGCAAGGCACTTTTTGTTAAGGACATCCATTACGGCCTTTGCGTCCGCAGGAGTCTGCACCAGGTTCCACCAGTCAGGGGTCATCAACGGGTCTGGCTGGCGAGAGCGATGGGAGCCGGTGTGCTGAGAGCTCATAGAGGCTTCGTGCCCGCCCGTTCAGATTAGCCTGATTGCTTACCATCGATATTGATCAGAGATGAGATGGGTTTTCCTTTGAACAGGGTGATTTCTTAGGAATTGTATTTCCCACAGACGGCGCCAATTGTTGTACCCGGTTTGGTTACCGGTGAACAAGCAAATAGTTTGATGAGATTCCGATCAATATAATGGCGGAAGCAGTAAATGACAAACGATTTGATTACCCAGTTCGTCTTTGAAATAGACTACGTCTGGGGGCACTAAGCCAGGATAATATATTGTATAATTTCTGCTTAGGATACTAAGAGTTCGATCCTTTACAATGTACATTACAAGTTATATTTATAGACATGGAACTAGGGTTACACTCTTTGTGGGCTTCTTTTTGTGGACCAACCTAGGGCTTCCTTTCTTGTTCCGTAAGTCGCGCTTACAGATACACATTTCCCGGTTATGTCCCGATAAATCCTCCTCCTTAACTACCCAAATTTTTTCCATATTTATCTACAACTAAGCTCGGGACTCAGTCGGTCCCGACTTCCGGGTTCTAATAAGTTGCCTCGTGACCTATTTGCCAACCCACATCGGCCTGCGACCTTCGTGGCTTCCCACTCCGCTAGCGACTTACCAATCTCCTAAAGTCGCTTCAAGTCTTGCCCCAGCCGGATAAAGTCGGATAATATGCTAACCATAGGACGGTCCAATCCCCGGCTTCCACCAAGTCAGGTTATTTATCCCTACAACAAATTTCATATGAGCAGCATATGCAAGAAACAATCTGATGGCTTTTAGTCTTGCAACAGGTGCAAAAGTTTCATCATAGTCCAAGCTTTCTTCTTGGGAATAACCCTGTGCAACTAGCCTTGCCTTGTTTCTTATAATGTTGTTATTTTCATCTCTCTTGTTCTTGAACACCCACTTTGTTCCAATCACATTGTGCCTCTTAGGTCTGTCCACTAGCTCCCAAACTTCATTTCTTGTAAACTGATTCAGCTCTTCTTGCATAGCAGTAATCCAAAAAGAATCTTGAAGAGCTTCTTCAATTTCAGTAGGTTCTTTTTCAGATAGGAAGCAACAGAATAAAGCACTTTCACCATGGAACCTTCTTGTTTTAACACCTTCTGATAGATCACCCACAATCTGACTTGAGGGATGACTATCTAGATAAGTTCTTCTGAATGTTCCCCTTTCATTAGTATCCTCAACATCAGGAATGTTAGGTTCAGGTAATTCATTAAATTCTGGGAACAACAGAAAATGAGAGAGGGAATCATCTTCCTCAGGGGAAATTCCATTCAGAACATTGTCAGTGACATTTGTTCCCCCTTGGTTGATAGATTCAGAGTTTGCCTCAGTTGTGACCACATCTTCATCGGTATTACATACCTGAGTCTGAACTGGGGTTTGTTCAAATTGGTCAGCTTCAGTGTGTTGGCTTTCCTTCAGTGGAGAACTATCATTCTGAGTTTCACCAGCCTGAGTATTTCCATCCTGAGTTTCTTCTTGTTCAGAGTCAGACTCACTCCATTCATAAAATGTAACTGACTTCTTCTTTTCAGACTCAGATGATGGTTTAACATTCTTCTTCTGGCTAAGTCTGGTGATTCTTTTTGTCAAGTCTCCTGAGTTATGTTCATGTTTCTTCTGAACACAAGTAGATTCATAAAAAACAACATGAGGTGTTTCTTCCACAATAAGAGTCCTACAATTGTAAACTCTGAAGGCTTTACTGACTTCAGAATATCCTAAAAATATTCCTTCATCAGCTTTGCTATCAAAAGTCTTCAACTGATCTTTACCATTATTGTGTATGAAACACTTACAACCAAACACACGAAAGAAAGAAACAAGAGGTTTCCTTTCATTCCACAGTTCATAAGGTGTTTTTCCTTGATTCTTTGTCAGTATGGATCTGTTATGAGAGTAGCATGCAGTGTTGATAGCTTCAGCCCAAAATCTCTTAGGAATGTCAGCTTCAGCAATATTGTCCTTGCAGCTTCTTTCAGTGTCCTATTTCTTCTTTCAGTAACACCATTCTGTTGTGGGGTCCTTGCAACTGATGTTTCATGAGTTATTCCATTTGCTGCACAATAATCAGACATAATATGATTGATAAACTTAGTGCCTTTATCTGATCTGATTTTGACCACACTCAAATTCTTTTCAATACTGAGTCTTTTTAGTAATTTAGGCAATTTTGTCTGAGTCTCCTTCTTACTGAGTAAGAATATGACCCATGTATATTTAGAGTAGTCATCAACTACCACAAGTGTATATTTCCTGCCATTAGTGCTCACTGTTGGGGAATGGATTGCCCGGATCTATTCGGGATGAATATTTAAATACAAATTTAATTCTAACAATTATTACTAGCATGAATTAATCCTATATTAATTCAAATAACAATTCAACAACAAATCATGCATACAAATTCGTCTCATAAATCCTACGCATGCGGAATTGCTAGGAGTTTACGTGAACTAACGTCTCGGAGTGACAACAGTTGAGAAGATGGATATCCCGTTCACACGAATAAACCCAAAGAGCCTTCTCAAGTATTCCCTCGTCCTTGTTCAACAATCCGGTGGAAGGATGCTCGCGAACAATTTAACAAAAGGAAAAATAAAATTATGTTGCACCACCTTTGTGGATTTCTAATTTTTCCAACACATGAAATTGCATGGGGATGAAAAATTCATCCCCTATTTATAGAGAGGGGTGTTGGTCGAAATTTAGTGTGTGAATAAGATGGGAAAATCTTTTTCTTGATCTCCAAGAAATCTTGAATATATCCAATATATTCTTTTCTCCATATTTAAAATATTCCACAAAAATTCCACCTCCTCTTATTATGGAATTTTCGAAAATAAGGCCAAGATTTCCAAGATTGGGATCTTCTTGAATTTATGAGATATTCTTGTATTCCAAGAATACATATCTTCCATAATATCTTTCCAAGGAAATCAAGAAAATCTTTCTTTCCTTATTTTCTTCATTATTTTCGAAAAACACACAATAAATAGCCAAGTGGGAGATTTCTTGAATTTAATGAGATAAACTTGTATTCCAAGAATACTTATCCTCGTTCCATAACAAAATTCAAAGAAAATCTTTCTACCTCTTTTATTTATTTATTTTTGAAAAAAATGGAAAAATAGGCAACAATATTTTATTTAATTTTAAGCACCTTTTTCAGTTATTGGACTTTATATTTGGGCTACTTGAGGGGCCTTTAGGAGAATTAAGATTGGACCTTCTAATGGACTTTGAATTTCCAATATTGAGCCATAATATTATTCAAGCCCATAAATAGTAATTAATCCCACTACATAATTTATATTGCACTATCCATCTTCACCCATATTACTGTTAATATGGCTCCCGGTTATTATTTTCCGCGTTTAAGATTATCCAGTCCATTAATTAATTTCAGCCACTGAAATAACTTCACTGTAATTAATATCTTTTTCCTTGGTTCAGGAACATCTCAACATTATTATCCATACCGGAAAACTAATTCCACTTGCAAGATTTGATATGATAAAATTTCTGAGCCTCCTAAGGGGACAAATCAAACAAGACACACTTGCACACCAATTCTTCGTATTAAATCTTAGCAATCGTCATGTAACTAATAATATTGCCCAAGATACAAGGTATTGAATCTCATTGATTCTCTACCCATCGTAAGTCAAAGCAATAATTATTAATTCCACACGATCCTATTTAAGGGACGGAGATTAAGAAATAACTAACCACTGAGGTCTAATTCTTCTGTATTCAGTTCTAAAGAATTTATCCTCCTGTAGGTCCTCTTCAACGCATCATAATGCACTAGTGCAATCTCTTGGTCAAGACAAGCCAATCTGAGCCTTACACTTCAACCTTTCACGATGGATTGTTCATTTCCATCTAGGTTGTGAATTCTGTACTTTTAGTTACAAGGGACTGTTAATTTAATCTTCTGTGATCTGGTATCACTAAATTAACTACTATTGGTCCCGGTGCAAACGAGTGTCACACGTGTATGGGGGGGGAATACACGTGTTCAGTGATTTTTAAAACTTTTTCTTCACTGAGATCAGATGGGTCAGGATGTCTTGAGAATTTTGCCCTGAGAAGCACAAATTGCCCTGAGTCAAAGTCTACTGAAATAGTGATCCTGAGCAGCTTTCAGAAGCTTCAGATTAGCCCAACTGATCCTGAGTTTTATCAGAGATCCTGAGAAGCTTGGATCAGATAATTATCTTACTGAACACTCAGTAGAGTTGGTTCAGTTTGGTAACTATCTGTTCTAGCTACTCAAGAATGCAGAATGGTTGGCCCTGTGTTTATACTCGTTTTAACATGCTGAAAATCTTCTTCCTTTAATAAAAGAGTGGTTAAGGCTGTGATCAATTTGATGCAGTTTTAGTGGATTGATTCCAACTGAATATCAGTAAAATATGCTTTCAGTGAAAATATGCAACAGATATAATGTAGTACAGAAAGCAAACAACACAACAATTATAGTGGTTCAGAGACTCAAGCTCCTACATCCACTCTCTGTGATCTTCAGAGAAATTCCTTAACACACTTCCTAAAGCTTTCAGGCTGACTCACTGCAACTTACTCACTTTTCTACCTTGAGTTTTCTGGCTGACTCACTTTAGCTTACTAACTCAACACACATAAGTTTTCAGACTACCACAAGTAGCTTACTAACTTCTTCTCTAGAGTTTTCTGGCTGACTAACCTGCAGCTTACTCACTCTTTAAAACTCTAACTCACCAACAATACACACACACTCAAACTACCTTATCAAAGGGTTTGGGTTTGGGTTGGTTTCCAACTAGGGTGAGATATCCTTTACAATAAGAACAAATGCAAAGGCTAGGATATCTCTACTAAGCTTTGGATATATCTATCAAATCTAGGCTTAGTGTAATGAGCTCTCTCCAATGTGAAACACTTGGGAAATTCTAGGTTTTTCGAGTGCCTCAATTTGCAAGAATACGAATGAGCTCTTGAGTTGCTGTAATTTCCCGTAACCTCTCAATGTTGAAGATCACTGGTATTTATAGGCAACTTCTCCAAGGTCACTCATTGAAAAACTATCCGTTGGAAGAGATAGCTTCAAGAGTTTTCACTTCTGGTTATTGATGAACGACTATTTTTAGGGTTTGAACACTCCCTTGCATGTTTTAGGCAATATGCAACCATGTAGCCAATCACCAATTTTTGCGATGCGGAACATTGTACTCTCGACAAAATTGATTGCCTCCGTCGCTTTCGAGGTCGATAAAAGTGACGAGTTGTCTTCCTCAGATTGGTTCTTGTATTCAGTGAATGTAGACAAACAAAACGACTCTTTTAGGTCAATCTCTCTGAATGAGACATCTTTAAACAACACTTAGACTTAGTTCCTTTTGTATGTTCTTTAATGTTTTGGGCAACATCTATTCTTTTGTAGATGTGCGTTTTCCTCAGTTTTGCATGTACTCCAATAGATATTCTTCAGGTCCTCTGAACATTCAGGTTTACCTGAGTCTTCAGTAACTCCTGAGTCTTCAGTATCTTCCGAGTCTTCAGTATCTTCTGAGTCTTTAGTATCTTCTGAGTCTTCAGTATCTTCTGAGTGTTCAGTATCTTCTGAGTCTTCAGTATCTTTTGAGTCTTCAGTATCTTCTGAGTCTTCAGTATACTTAAACTTCCCTGATCTATATCTGCTGACTATACATGGTGCATATATCTTCCTTATCAATTCTATACTGAAACCTGACTCAGTCTATCAAGATCATCCTGAACATGTCATACTCAGGTTTTGGGATCTAATCAAAACTCTTTATTAAATTCATCTCCCAACAATTTCCCCCTTTTTGATGATGTCAAAACCATCTTGTTACATTTAAGAAAACCTAACCTATACTCAGGTTTCAGTTGCCTATTACAATCCAAAATGGTATATCTCCCAACAATTTCAAACCACAAAGGCATATCAAATAGTTAAAGACATGTAAGAAGATAATGAGATATTATCTTTGAGCATAAAAGATAAACTTTTCATTGATCAGTAGATAGTCATTACAGATTACAATGAAACTTTCAAATAACAAAAGACATACACATAGAGTAACAAGTCTTCAATCTCCTTCCACCTCATCATCAGGGACTTCAAGATTGAACATCCCATAATATCTCTTCTTCAATTCATCCCTCTTCTTGATGATTTCTGGATTGCTCCGTATCAGTCCCAATTGAGCAGCATACTCAGCAACTTCTTTGGCAATAGCAGCTTCATTGATGACTCGGTGTTGAATCTAGGTCTTTGGGTACTTGTCTTGACCGGTGCCTTCAGAGATACAATATGCTCATCAGCTAGATTTATCCACTTCTGTAGATATTCGGGGTAAAAAGTCAGCAAATATTCTAGGAAGGCTTCATTGCGGTCAGGGCATCCTCCTCTCCATTCCTGCAGAACATCATGATTGAACCAGAAGCTTCTCTTAACCTCTTCCCAAGCATCATTGATCTGGAGTGGCATCCATTTATCAATGTGTGGTCATTTCTGCACTCTGGTTTGTTCTTTGGACTTGCCCCATCCTTTTCCCATAAAATTCCTGAAGCTTCCTCTTACCTTTGCTCTTCTTCTTTCTTCTTCCTTGTTAGTTTACGCTCTCGATACGGACATTGCTTGCCTCTTCTCTTTCTCAGCACGCAGGCAATGAGCTTGTTTTTCCAATCAAAATCCTTGACTTGAGCATTTGTATCATAGGTTCCAAAACCTTCCGAGGCGATCTTTACGATTCGGTTTTTGTCTCTTTTTCGAGCTTGAATTCTTGAGTTCAAAGAGAAATCAATAAACTTCCTCTGAACTAGTTTTTTAGAGACTTTCTTCTTCTTTCTCTCAGCTTCAACAAATGCCACTGACTTCCTTTTCTCAGCTCTTTTTGGATCAGCAGTCTCAACAACAGCATGAGCAGCAGCTGTCAGGCTTGTTTCAGTCTTTCTCTTCTCTGGTCTCCTCAAGATCATTGCTTCCCGAGCTGTCTCTCTGTCAGTCTGGAAGAACTCAGTATCTTCAGGCTCAACTGACTTCAACTTTTCAGTTGCCTCGATTTCTTGTAGAGTCTTCAGAACATGCTTAGCTTTAAGTTCTTGCTGAGCTTTCTTCTCAAGGGTTTTCTTCAAATGTTCATCTAACTTACCCTTTGTTGAATGAGAAGTCCTTTCCCCCTTTTTGGCATCATAAATTGGAAGGATCTGGGAAAGAGTAGCATACATGTGGAATTGTTCTTTGTTAATGACTCTAATTTCTCCAGCCAGAACATCCAACTCATCATCCATACGCCTCAGGACATTCTTGCCAACTGAAACCTCTTCAGAAAGTGGTGCAAACTATTGGGCAAGAACTCCATGCATCAGATCTGTCATCTTGTTCATGAGTAATGAGCTCATGTTCTCAACAGCTAACTTGATCATCTCTTCATTTTTCTCAGATAACTTCTTCTCCAGATAGGATGTCCTCTCATTGTATTTAGCAGTAAACTCTTCAGACATTTTCTTGGACATTTCTCCCATCTGAGTATCCAGATCAGAAATCTTTCCAGTCACTTCCCCCTGAACTACTTGAATTTCAGTAGATGTGCCAGCTTAGCCATGTGTTGAGCTTGTTCATGCAAAGCAGCATCCATCTTCTTGGATTGATCGGCCATCATCAATTCCATCTGTGTAAGCTTGGCTGTCATTGACTCAACCTTCTTCCATTCATCCAAGATAGGAGCCAGATCAATCATCTGAGCATGATATGTATAGCTTGATTGAACCTCAGTCTGCATACCAAAATCAACAAACTTAATGATAGGTTCTTCAGTAATTTTGGCATAATGAATAGTAGTGCCAAAAGGTACCTGAAGGGGTCTATCTTCAGTCTGAGGAATTTCAGTAATAGCAGCAGGAATGACCTTTTCAGCTTGAGTTTCCTTCTTTTCAGGTTCAGGTCCTTTTTCGCCATCTCCATCCTTATCCTTTTCAGGTTCAGCTTTCCCACTACTCTCTTCTGTGCCTCTCGGCTTCCTCTCAGCAATCTTTCTTTTGACTAGGTCATCAAAATCTGAGACCTTCATCCTGAGTTTTGTCTTCCTGAATCCTGAAAATTCAGTAAGAATTGTTGTTTCTTCAGACCACCATTCTTCTCCTCTGAATGTAGCAATGTTCAGCATCTCAGGCAAAGTCTGATTCAGGATGTAAACAGTTGTCCTCTATTGGTCACGGTGCAAAACCCGTGAAATGCGGAAAAAACATGTAATGCATATAAAACAGGGGTGAAGGAATGGTGATTCCAATTTTTTGCGTTTTAAGCCCATGTGTTGTAAGAACATAAAGCAATAAAGAACACAACAAAGTATAGTGGTTCGGAGACTCAAGCTCCTACATCCACTCTCCCTATTCCTAGGGAAATTCCTTCAAACGGGACTTATCACCCTCCACGGGATTGCCTACAGATATTTACTGAGCTCTCACTCAAACTGGACTTATCACCCTCTCGGGCTCGCCTCGGGACTTATCACCCTCCACGGGATTGCCTACAGATGTTTACCGAGTTCACACTCCAACAGGACTTATCATCCTCTCGGGATTTCCTAACAACTACCTCACTTCACCACTAGTTATCTCTTACGAGAATGGGGTTTGGATTTGGTGTTGTCTCCAACTATGGTGAGATTTTCCCTTACATTTGTTTAGCTTCAATGCTAAGGATGGGAAAATCTCTCTAAGCTTAGGATATTACATTTGTGCTTAGATTTAGGGTAGAACACTCTTTGAATATATTTGTATATCTACAGACTTGTGTTCTATGGTGGGAATGCTTGAGTATATGGCTCTTGGCTCTGTAGCATCTTTTTCCACATTCTCCACACTTTAGAATGATGAAAGACCTTGTATTCATAATGTGGATTTGAATGTTACCGTTGGAGAGAATCACATTCAAATCCATACTATTCTGTAAGTTTTGAAGCTTTTTCAGGATGGTTGTCTTCCTCACATTGGTCCGTCAAATTTGAATCTAATTTATATTCTTGGGATCTTAGGTCTTGAGATTCTTCTGAGTCTTCAGGATTCTTCTGAGTCTTCAGGATTCTTCCGAGTCTCAGGAATCTCCTGAGTCTCAGGATTCTTCTGAGTCTCAGGACACTTCTGAGTCTTCAGGATTCTTTTACTCAGGATTCTTGATTCAACAGACTTCTCTTCAGCGGACCTTGTCGATCGGGCATCTTGACACTCGAGGCTTCTTGAGTTCGGCTCTTGACTTCGGACATCGACCCTCAGGTCACTTTTACTCACTGACCCTCGGGTCACTTGACTCAGGCTATCTGATTTCTTCTTGCCTGATCTAATCAGCTCGACTGATCAGATCATCACATCTTCAGGTCAACATATCAGGATAACATCAGGTCATCTGCATCAGGTTAGCACATATGATCTCAATCACGTCTGATCTCGATCAGTCTCATCTGCTCCTCTTCTGATCAGCTTATCTTTTTTTTTGTTCATCTGATCAGGTCACTTCTGATCAGCTGGCTTATCTTTTCTTCTCTTCTAATTTTGCACAGCTCATCAGTTAACTCCAGAACTCATCTTACTCATCTGATCTTGATCAGTCTCATCTGCAGCCTCGTCTGATCTCGATCATCTTCTTCTGATTTTGTGAGTTCCCCCTCAACTTGTTCCCTCATTCCCCCTCAACTTGTTATCTGTAAATTAGCTTCAATAACACAAGTTGATAATATTTTGGCATAATTCATCAAAACTCAAATATCCCAACATCCTCAATCTGATGAATAGATCCTGAAGGTCAGGTAATTCAGTGAGCTCAGGATGTCTATCCAGGACAAATCTTTCACCTTTGCTTCTCCACTCAGCTTCCTCAGCTTCACCTTTCTGTAGTGGTGGAGGCACAGTTTTCTCAGTGGGTTGGATAATCTATAGGGCAGATGGGTCAAGGAATGGTTCAGTGAGTAAGGCATCAAGATTCAGAATATCCTGGGATTCATTTGGCTCTGAGGTTTGTGAGGGTGGGATCTGTATTTGGCTATCCTTAGCAGGTTGTAGGAAACCTGTAAAGATTTCTTAAGAGATCTTATCTTTGGCAATGGAGGTTTCCATTACTTTAGAAAATACATTCTCCTCCTCAGCAACCTCTTTTTCTTCAATATTCTTCACCACCTGTGCTAACACCTGGAGTGGTGATTTCAGACCTTGTTGAGTTTCAGTTTGGCTTCCTTCGGTTTCACTGGCCTCTTTTTCAGCAATAGTCTGAAGCCTTTTCCTTTTCTGAGGGGCTAAGGCTTTTGTTTTCAATTTCTCTCCAACCTCCCTCTTTGCTTTCAGTAGGGTCTTCCCCCTAGCTTGCTTGTCCTCCTCCATACTTGACTCAGTGGCTTGCTGAACTGGCTTTCTACTTTCCCTTACTGACTCAACCACTGGGGCCTCTTCCTCATCTTCTTCTTCAGCAGTCTCCTCCTGAGACTCAGCAGGCTTTTCCTTTTTGCCTCTCATCCCTTTCTTGGTTGATCTGAACATTAGTTTGGATACTGAAAAGGCTTTTGAATCTGCAAAGATATCCTCTTCTTCCCTGCAAGTTTCCAAGATGAAAGCAATCTTGGGGGCGTGTAATATCCTTTTCTTGATCACAATAGTACCATCCTTCTCCCTTTTTATATGATCAGCTTGATCACTGACTATTGTTATCAGCTATTGCAACCAATTAAATGCTCTGGAAGGAGAGTCTTCAATAGCAGCCATCAACCTCAGCTTAGGCTTACTAATTTGTTCAAGACTTCCAGTCCCACTCATAAGGCATCTGCTCACAGTGTCAAGAAGTACCCGATACTTGGGTTTCAAATACTTCTTGTTCAATGTGGCCTCAAGTTTAACAGGGGCTTCCACAATCCCATCCAAAAATTCTCTCTCCCTACCCATCATGTACAAAGTAGGGTTCTCCCCTCTATCATTCAACTCATACACAACATTCAAGTTCTTAGGAATAATGTAGAGCTCTCTAACAAAATCCACATACTTCGTACCATGAACCAAATGCGAGACGGTAATCCTAGAATCTATGCAGTTATCATCATCAAGTTGCATACTAGCCACAAATTCGATTACCTCTCGTGGGTATTCTGCATTTGGGCGATTCGCGACCAGGCAGGTGAGTTTAGCCAAACTGATCATGTGCAGTGCTTCTTCCTCATGTACTGCATTTGCTGTACCATCTAGAGAAACAACATTCTCATAGCATGGTTTGTTGGAGATAGCAAGTTTGTCAAAGATTGTCAAAGTCATTTTTGGAGAATTTCTGTGAAGGGTTTTGAGATAGGTGAAAATTCTGGGCAATCGAAGATTTTGAAGCAGAATGTTTGTGAAGACGAAAGTTTTTGGAATAGGAGTTATAATGGAAGTTTGAATGGGTGTATATTTTGAAAAGGTTTGATCCAAGAATAATCGTGCAGATTTGAAAGAATCAACGGTTAGGATCAATTTAAGCTAAAACGGGTAGTTGAAAGGATAACTAGAGAGTACTAGCCGCCAATTTTTATCCTTATTGGTGATTAATGATGTTGGTCCCAGTGCAAACGAGTCTTACACGTGTATGGGGGGGAGAATACACGTGTTCAGTGATTTTAAAATTTTTCTTCACTGAGGTCAGATGGGTCAGGTTGTCCTGATGATTTGGCCCTGAGAAGCACAGATTGCCCTGAGTCAAAGTCTACTTGAGACTGTGATCCTGAGCTGCTTTCAGATACCTCAGATAATCCCAACTGATCCTGAGTTTTCAGAGTTACTGAGCTTGCTTGAAAAGCTACTCAGATGTGCGGAATGGTTGGCCCTAAGTTTATACTCATTTTTATGCTTTGCTGAAAACTTCCTTTTTAATGGAATAGTGATTAGGTTGTGATTCAGTTATATGCAATATCAGTGGATTGATTCCAACTGAGTATCAGTAAAAATATGCTTTCAGTTTAAAGATATGCAGCAGTTAATCAATGCAGTACAGAAAGCAAATAACACAGCAAGTTATAGTGGTTCAGAGACTCAAGCTCCTACGTCCACTCTCTTTGACTCTTCAGAGATATTCACTAATCACTTCCTAAGGTTTTCTGACTACCTCTGTAGTTTACTAACCTTTCTATTTTGAGCTTTCTGACTACCTCTGTAGTTTACTTACTCAAAACACACACAAGCTTTCTGACTATCCAAGATAGTTTACTCACTTCTTCTCTAGAGCTTTCTGACTACCTCAGTGTAGTTTACTAACTCTATACAACTCCAACTCACCAACAATCACACTCAAACTACCTTACAAAGGGTTTGGGGTTTCTTGGTTGGTTTCCAACTAGGATGAGATTTCCTTTACAATTAAGAACAATGCAAAGGCTAGGCTTAGTGAATGAGCTCTCTTCGATATAAAGCACTTGGGAAATTCTTGGGTTTTCGAGTGCTTCAACTTGCAATAATAAGTTTGAGCTCTTGAGTTGCTTACAAATTTCCCGTAACCTTCAATGTAGATGGTCACAAGTTTTTATAGGCATACACCAAGGTCACTCTTGAAAAACTATCCGTTGGAAGAAATAGCTTCATGAGTTTCCTCTTATGGTGTGTGATGAACGACTATATTTAGGGTTTAACACTCCATAACATGTTTTAGGCAAAGTGCTTTTCATGCAGCCAGTCACCACTTTTTGCGATGCGGAACATAGTACTCTTGACATGCTTTGATGACTGTTGCTTTTCGATTGTCGATAAAAAATCTGATCTTTGTCTTCTTCTGATTGGCTGTTATCTTCAGTTAAGTAGATAAACACAACGACTCTTTTTGGTCAATATCTCTGAGTGATATAACCTTAACAACACTTAGTTTTAGTTTCTTTTTGTCTGCATCTGAATGTCTTGGGCAATATCTATATTTCTAAGTAATCGCGTTTTTTTCGAGATTGTATCGCCGGATAGATATTTTGATTGCCTCGGAACATTGAGTTTATCTTGAGCATTGATACATTCTTGAGTCTTGATCATTCTTGTGCCTTGATATCCTTTGTCTTGATCTTGATCTTGATCTTACATCTTATGTGTCTTGAGTCTTACGAGTCTTGATGTCTTGAGTCTTACGAGTCTTCGAATATTACGGTGATATCTTTGAGTCTTGATTTTCGATTTCATCGCGAGTCTTGATTTCATTTTCTTGAATCTTGATTTCTCGATTTAAACTTAAACTTGAAACTTGATTTCATACTTAAACTTCAGTTTCTTCAGAAACTTACTGAGTCTTCAGAATCTCCAGAATCTAACTTGATCTATATCTGCTAACTATACATTGTGCAGATAACATCCTGAACGCTCTAAAACTGAATCCTGACTCAACTATCAAGATTATCCTGAACATGTCATACTCAGGGGTTTTGGGATCTAATCAAAATCTTTCTTTATTAAATTCATCTCCCAACAAATGAACAGTGTTTTTAATCACTATTTCTGCAGACCACTGACTTTCCTCGAGAATTTCAAACGTCCCGCCCAATTATTTTCTCAGGTGTTTTATCATTTATTGTCAATGATTTTTTAGATTCAGTTAGATAATAAATGAGGTGCATGAGTCAATAACTTCTTCAGACTAATTTTAACCATCAGTCTTACTGATTTTTGACCTTGATAAAATGTCAGTATAAAACTGATTGCTGAACTTCAGGATTACTAAGTTTCCCAAGACTCAGTGTTCAGGACCTTAATTTTTTATCCTGAGTTTTTCAGTAGAACCTGAAAAACTTTATGCATCTGGAAACCTTAAATTTTTTAGATTTACCTTATTCACCTGGATCCAACATACCTAATTCAACTGATAGTTTCTGAAATCTTGATTCAGCCAAAGGTTTAGTCAAGATATCAGCTCTCCGTTTATCAGTATGAATTTTCTCCATTTTGATATCCTTCTTTTCAACATGATCTCTGATGAAATGATATCTGATATCAACATGATTACATCTGGTGTGCAATACTGGATTTTGTGTAATAGCAATGGCACTATTATTATCACAAAATATAGGTACTTCAATGGCTATAATCTTATAATCCCTCAATTGTTGTCTGAGCCAAAGAATCTGTGCACAACAGCTTCCTGCAGCCATGTATTCAGCTTCAGTAGTACTAGTTGCTACTGAGGTCTGTTTCTTTGAAAACCATGATATCAGTTTACTTCCAAGAAATTGACAAGTTCATGTAGTAGACTTCCTGTCAATTCTACATCATCCATAATCAGCATCTGAATAACCAGTTAATTCCAGGTTATCATCAGTTGGATACCATAATCCTCTATTCACAGTGCCTTTAAGATATTTCAGAATCTTTTTGGCAGCCTCCATGTGACTAGCCTTAGGATTAGCTTGGTATCTTGGACATAGCCCAACAGCAAATGTAATATCAGGTCTACTTGCTGTGAGATAGAGCAGTGATCCAATGATCCCTCTATAATTAGTGTGATTTACTGATTGGCCTTCAAGATCAGGATCCATCTTGCAGTTAGTATTCATAGGAATTCTAACTGCATTGCAATTCTGTACACCATACTTAGCTATTAGATCTCTAGTGTATTTTACTTGATTGATGAAGATTCCTTCCTTAGTCTGTTTCACCTGAAGTCCAAGAAAGAAATTCATCTCCCCCATCATAGACATCTCAAACTTTCCTTTCATCAGAGCTGAGAACTTCTCACACATCTGATGGTTTGGAGATCCAAATATGATGTCATCCACATAAATCTGAACAAGTAAAATATCCTTCCCATCTTCTATCCTGAACAAAGTTCTATCAACAGTTCCTTTGGTAAAATCATGATCAGTAAGAAATTGAGAAAGGGTATCATACCATGCTCTGGGTGCCTGTTTAAGACCATACAAGGCTGTCCTGAGCCTGTAAACTTGGTCATTCTGACAAAATCCAGGAGGTTTTTCCACATAAACCTCTTCTTTAAGCACACCATTCAGAAATGCACTTTTCACATCCATCTGATAGACTGTGAATTTCATGTGAGTAGCATATGCAAGAAACAATCTGATGGCTTCTAGACTTGCAACAGGTGCAAAGATTTCATCATAATCCAAGCCTTCTTCTTGGGAATAACCTTGTGCAACTAGCCTTGCCTTGTTTCTCACAATGTTGTTTTTTTCATCTCTCTTATTCTTGAACACCCACTTAGTTCCAATCACATTGTGCCTCTTAGGTCTGTCCACTAGCTCCCAAACTTCATTTCTTGTGAACTGATTCAGATCTTCTTGCAAAGCAGTAATCCAGAATGAATCTTGAAGAGCTTCTTCAATCTCAGTAGGTTCTTTTTCAGATAGGAAGCAGTATAACAAAGCACTTTCACCGTGGAACCTTCTTGTTTTAACTCCTTCTGATAGATCACCCACAATCTGACTTGTAGGATGACTATCCAACCATCTTCTCTGTGATGTTCCCTCTTCAGTAGTATCCTCAACATCAGAAATGTTAGGTTCAGGTAATTTATCAAATTCAGGGAACAACGAAAACGGAGAGAGTGAATAATCTTCCTCAGGGGAAATTCCATTCAGAACATTGTCAGAGACATTTGTTCCCCCTTGGTTGATAGATTCAGAGTTTGTCTCAGCTGTGACCACATCTTCATCGGCATTACATACCTGAGTCTGAACTGGTGTATGTTCAGATTGGTCAGCTTCAGTGTGTTGGCTTTCCTTCAGTGGAGAATTTTCATCCTGAGTATTTCCATCCTGAACTTCTTTGTCTGAGTCTGATTCACTCTATTCATAGAAAGAGATTGACTTCTTCTTTTCAGGTTCAGGGGATGTTTTAGTATTCTTTTTCAGGTTAAGTCTGGTATTCTCTTGGTCAGTTCTCCTGAGTCATGTTCCTGTTTCTTCTGAACACAAGTAGATTAATCAAAAACAACATGAGGTGTTTCTTCCACAATAAGAGTCCTGCAGTTGTAAACTCTGAAGGCTTTACTAACTTCAGAATATCCTAAGAATATTCCTTCATCATCTTTGCTATCAAAAGTTTTCAACTGATCATTACCATTATTGTGTATGAAACACTTGCAACCAAACACACGAAAGAAAGAAACAAGAGGCTTCCTTTCATTCCACAACTCATAGGGTGTTTTTCCTTGATTCTTTGTCAGCATGGATCTATCCTGGGAGTAGCATGCAGTGTTGATAGCTTCAGCCCAAAATCTCTTAGGAATATCGAACCCAAGAATCATTGTTCTTCGGCTTCTTTCGAGTCCTATTTCTTCTTTTCAAAGAACACCATTTTGTTGTGGAGTCCTTTGCGGTGATGTTTCATGAGCTATTCCATTTCTTTGCACAATAATCGGATATAATATGGTTGATAAATTGATTGCCTTTTATATCGATCTCGATTTTGACCACACTCGATTCTTTTTCAAGATCTTGAGTCTTTTCGATGAATTCGCGCGTTTTTTTGCGAGTCTCTTTCTTCTTGGTAAGAATTTGACCCCATGTGTATCTAGAGTAGTCATCAACTACCACAAGTGTGTATTTCCTACCATTAGTGCTTACAGGTGTCACTGGACAAAAGAGATCCATATGTAACAGTTGAAGTATTCTATCAGTGGAAACTTCTACTTTGCTTTTGAATGATGCTCTGATTTGTTTTCCTTTCTGTCAAGTATCACATACATGATCTTTACTGAACACTTCATTGGGTAACCCCCTCACAAGTGCTAATCTTACAAGTTTGTTCAGGGTTTTGAAGTTTAAGTGATTCAGCCTTTTATGCCACAACCAACTGGTATCAGTAGAACTTTTTGCAACCAAACATGTATCTTTTGGAGATAATTTCCAATCAGCAAGATACACATTTCCTTTTCTAGTACCGGTCAGTAATGTTTATTGTGAGGTATTATCTTTCACATAACATAAGTTCTTTGAGAACTCAACACTGAATCCTTTGTCACAGAATTGACTGATTGAAAGCAAGTTATGCTTTAAACCGAACACATATGAAACACCATGGATATGAACAGAATCAACTTCAAGAGTTCCATATCCTTCAGTCTGTCCTTTGGAATTGTCTCCAAATGTAATCTAAGGGCCTTTTTGCTCAACATAGTTAGTGAGTAGATGCTTGTATCCTGTCATATGTCTTGACATCCACTGTCTAAATACCATGCGGTAGGTGCTACTTCATTTCCACTCATTAAGGCTATGTTGTCTTCATTCAGCTCAGTGCCCTTTTCCTTCACCTGAAAAATAGATCGGGTCTTAGGTACCCATTTGGTGTAGGGTCCTACCAGGTTAGTTGTACCTTTTGGAACCCAAATCTGCCTGACAACTCTAATTACTTTAGAGTGGCTGATTTGTCTCCCATAAACATCTACATACACATTCACCACCCTAGGTGCCTTGGTAGTACCTTGTGTATGAGTGCCAGCCTTAGTATGAACATGAGCCTTAGAGTTCTTCTTGGGTTCAGGACTCTTGTTCAAATGCCTTGGCTTTGGTGCAGCTAGTCTCTATCTCTACTGACTTGGGTTCAGGAAACCTTTACCCTTAGGCAAGTGGGGTTTAGGTTGCCTGTACTGAAATTGTGGTCTTTCAGTAACCCGAGGACTTGGTCTTTTTAATTGAGAATATCTCTGCTGAGTGTTTCTCTTCTGAAAATTCCTCTAATGGTTCGGTCTTGAGATCTCTTGAGGTTCTATTCTTAGCTTTGAGGCTTTGAAATCTTGGGGCTGAAAAATTTCTAATAAGTGTTCGGGGTTTTCTAGCCTTTTCCTGAGGTTTGGGCTTTCTTCCCTGAACCTTCAGTTTTTCTGAAACCATAGGTCCTTTACCGTTGTCCAAAACACTGGGTTGTTCTTCAGTAAGAAGGTTAGTACATGTCACTGGTTTAACAAAGACAGTCTTAGTGCTACTAGAAGCAGCATTCAGAAGACCTTATGAGGTTCCCCCTGGATTATATCCCAATCCAGCTTTTATAGTTGTAGGTCTTTGATAACTCTGAATTTCATCTATTACTTTAGATGCAGAATTCAATAGAGCTAACTTTCTCTGCGCACTATCCTTATTTTTCTTTAGAGTTTCATGCTTCTCAAAGAGATCATTGAACTCAGTTCTGATAAGCTGAATGTCCTCAGTGGATTTCTCTAATTTTCCATTCAGGATCTCTATCACCTTCTCCTTTTCTGAGAGTTGTACTTTCAGAACATCTAGTTCTTCTGTAGTTCCCATTAGTTGAGAAGTGATTTCAGCAGTATTAGAGTCTTTCCACTTGATATTCTCAGCAGTCAGTTCCTTGTTCTGCTCTTGAGTTTCTATGAGTAGTTCTTGTAACACAGAATAGTCCTTCATAAGATTCACAAAAGAATCCATCAGAGCAAAGTTACTGGTTATAGATGAACTTGAAAACTCAGGTGCTTATGTAGGAGCAACAACAGAGATAGAAGAATTTACCTCCTCCATAGCAACAAGGCAGACATCATCACTGTCACTATCTGAGAATATCTCATCTGAAGAACTAGATCCTTCTTCAGATTGTTCTTCTTCTTCAGCAATCATTGCCTTCTTACTGGAGATCTTTCTGTCTCTCTTGGCTTGTCTCTCCTTTCTTTCCTTAGCACTCAGCTCGGGACAATCATACTGGAAGTGACCCTTCTTTTGGCAGTTATAATATCTGTTGGTATCATCATCCTGATCACTTTCCTTCTTGGTCTTGGAGTCCTTCTTTCTGGATGAAGAACCTTCAGCTTTGTGGTCCTTCATTTTCTCAGTGGATCTGTCCTCAGCCTCTGAGTTATTCCTATTCTTGTACCTGTTATTCCTGTAATATTTCTTGTATTTTCCATATCTGCTATTGAGTCTTTCAAACCTCCTTGCCAACAGTACTAGCTTATCCTCTTGCTCATCCTGATTTTTGGCAAGTGAGTTATCAGACTCCTTAGCTTTACAGGATTTCTCTTTGGCTTTGAAAGCCACATTCTTGCTTGATGAAGAATCATCTTTGCTGTCAGATTTCTTAATTTTCTTGTCAATCACAAATTCATAAGTTTTCAGTTCAGAGAAAACTTGTTGGTATGGCATGGAATCAATATTTTTGGTGTTTTCAATCACCACAACATGTATATCCCATTTCTTGGACAATCTTCTAAGAATTTTCAGTGCCACTTCTCTCTATGGGTATCTTTTCCCAAGAGCATTCAGATCATTCATAATGCTAGTGAATCTGACTTCCAGTTTGTCAATGGATTCACCATCTTCCATTTCAAAGCTATCAAACTTTCCAATAGCAACAGAAAGTTTGTTTTCTTTAATATGATCTGTGCCTTGACACATGATAGCAAGTGTGTCCCATATTTCTTTGGCAGTTTCACAGTGAGAAATCATCCCCATAACACCATCATCAATAGTACTATATAGAGTATCTTTAGCAATGTAGTCCAAATTGACTAACTTTCTCTCATCAGGAGTAAGTTGATCATCAGGTTTTGGAAATTCATCTCTGGGATCATTCCTCTCAGTATCAGTAATTCTGGGATTCACAACAGTGTATTTGAATGGTCCTTCAGAAACCACTCTCCACATTCTTTCATGCTTAGAATACAGATGTGCCTGCATTCTCAATCTCGATAGGTCATAGCTCTCAACAGAGAACATAGGAAGTTTCTTAGAAGGCATGATGAATGAGCCTTGTAAGATATCAGCAATAAGATCTATTCAGTAGACCACCAAAGTCTTTCAGCAAATAGACTATGACTACCAAGCAAGTGGTCAAAATGAACCACTACTCTGATACCACTTGTTGGTCCCGGTGGAAACGAGTCTCACACGTGTATGGGGGGGGGAATACACGTGTTCAGTGATTTTTAAAACTTTTTCTTCACTGAGATCAGATGGGTCAGGAAGTCCTAAGAATTTTGCCCTGAGAAGCACAAATCGCCCTGAGTCAAAGTCTACTGAGGCAGTGATCCTGAGCAGTTTTCAGAAGCTTCAGATTAGCCCAACTGATCCTGAGTTTTATCATAGATCCTGAGAAGCTTGGATCAGATAATTATCTTACTGAACACTCAGTAGAGTTGGTTCAGTTTGGTAACTATCTGTTCTAGCTACTCAAGAGTGCGGAATGGTTGGCCCTGAGTTTATACTCGTTTTAGCTTGCTGAAAATCTTCTTCCTTTAATAAAACAGTGGTTAAGGTTGTGATCAATTTGATGCAGTTTCAGTGGATTGATTCCAACTGAATATCAGTAAAATATGCTTTCAGTGAAAATATGCAACAGATATAATGCAGTACAGAAAGCAAACAACACCGCAATTATAGTGGTTCAGAGACTCAAGCTCCTACATCCACTCTCTCTGATCTTCAGAGAAATTCCTTAACACACTTCCTAAAACTTTCAGGCTGACTCACTGCAGCGTGCTCACTTTTCTACCTTGAGTTTTCTGGCTGACTCACTGCAGCTTACCAACTCAACACACACAAGTTTTCAGACTACCACAAGTAGCTTACTAACTTCTTCTCTAGTGTTTTCTGGCTGACTAACCTGCAGCTTACTCACTCTTTACAACTCTAACTCACCAACAATACACACACACTCAAACTACCTTATCAAAGGGTTTGGGTTTGGGTTGGTTTCCAACTAGGGTGAGATATCGTTTACAATAAGAACAAATGCAAAGGCTAGGATATCTCTACTAAGCTTTGGATATATCTATCAAATCTAGGCTTAGTGTAATGAGTTCTCTCCAATGTGAAACACTTGGGAAATTCTAGGTTTTTCGAGTGCCTCAATTTGCAAGAATAGGAATGAGCTCTTGAGTTGCTGTAATTTCCCGTAACCTCTCAATGTTGAAGATCACTGGTATTTATAGGCAACTTCTCCAAGTTCACTCATTGAAAAACTATCTGTTGGAAGAGATAGCTTCAAGAGTTTCCACTTCTGGTTATTGATGAACGGCTATTTTTAGGGTTTGAACACTCTCTTGCATGTTTTAGGTAATATGCAACCATGTAGCCAATCACCAATTTTTACAGTTTGGAACATAGTACTACTGACAATATTCAGTGCCCTGTCTCTTTCAGTGTTAGTAAAGTACAGTTTTGTCTTCCTCTGATTAGTTCTTGTCTTCAGTGAATGTAGACAAACAAAAAGGCTCTTTTAGGTCAATCTCTCTGAATGAGACATCTTTAAACAACACTTAGACTTAGTTCATTTTGTCTGTTCTTTAATGTTTTGGGCAACATCTATTCTTTTGTAGATGTGCGTTTTCCTTAGTTTTGCATGTACTCGGATAGATATTCTTGAGTCCTCTCGAACATTGATTTTACGAGTCTTGATAACTCCGAGTCTTGATATCTTCCGAGTCTTGAGATCTTTCCGAGTCTTCAATATCTTCTGAGTCTTTCAGTATCTTCTGAGTCTTCAGTATCTTCTGAGTATTCAGTATACTTAAACTTCCCTGATCTATATCTGCTAACTATACATGGTGCAGATATCTTCCTTATCAATTCTATATCAAAACCCCGACTCGATCTATCAAGATCATCTGAACATGTCATACTCGGGGTTTTGGGATCTAATCAAAACTCTTTATTAAATTCATCTCCCAACAACTACAATGTAACATGTACTTATTATTGAAGCAGTTATGCAAAGTAAATATATGTAACATTCAATGATATTTAAAGCACCAAATTGATAAATAATTCATTTTAGCAAATAAGCCCAAAATGCGGTATGGTTATACAAAAGTAAAAGCATACTTTCAAAGATAACCCCAACAATCTCCCACTTATACTCAAAGTCCGCTTTTTAAGTATACTAAAGCACGTCTCATGTAGTATCTACGTGACATCTAATGTCACCAACACTAACCTAATAATCTCTCTCCCACTTATACTAAAAGCAGTTGGCAAACGGTCTTGACACCCATTCCTTCCACATGTCTCTCTAATGTATTACGAGGCGGACCCTTTGTGAATGGATCTCGCTAGGTTGTCCTTTTGACGCGATCTTTGCCACCTCTATCTCCTCTCTTAATGATTTCTCGTGATAAGATGGTATTTCCTTTCAATGTGTTTCTTTGGCCTTGTGGGCTCTTGGTTCCCTTGAATTTGCAAATCGCTCGGCATTATCACAATAGACCGTGATTGTCTTTGGGCAAATTCGAAATACGCCCAAGTCCACTAGGAAGTTCTTGAGCCAAATCGCTTCCTTCCCGCTTGCTTTAAGCGACTACATACTCGCTTCCATGGTAGAATCTGCGATGCATTTACGGGTTAACGCTTCTCCATGTCATGGCTCCTCCCCCAATGCAAAACACACTCTGGGAGGTAGATTTTCGGAATCTAAGTCCGATTGGAAATCGAGTCCGCGGTAACCGATGGGAATCGACCGTTCGACCGATAAACTAACATTCTATCCGAGTTCTCTTGAGATACTTGAGAATGTTTTAGCTGCGATCAATGTTCTTTCCCCGGATTACTCTGATATCTTGCTACCATTCCAACGGCAAAGCAGATATATCCGCCTCTCGTCTGTGGCATTGCATACATGAGGCTTCCGACGAAATCGAAGCATAAGGAACGCCCTTCATGTCATCTATCTCCTTTTGTGTCTTCGGGCACATTTCTTTAGATAGATGTATTCCATGTCTGCAAGGTACAAAACCTTTCTTGGAATCTTGCATGCTGAATCGCTTCAAGACAGTATCTATGTATGAAGCTTGCGATAAGCCTATCATCCTTTTCTTGCGATCTCGAGTGATTTTGATCCCAAGGATGTGACCGGCTTCCCCTAAGTCCTTCATATCAAACTGTTTTGACAGGCATGCCCTTACATCTGACAATACCTTTACATTATCTCCGATGAGCAGAATATCGTCTACGTATAGTACTAAGAATACCAATGCAGTTCCGACACACTTCTTATACACACAACTTTTGAACTCATTTTGATCGAACCCGTAAGACTTTATAACCTGATCAAAACATTGGTTCCAAGCACGCGACGCTTGCTTTAGTCCATAAATGGATTTCTTGAGCTTGCAAACTAGATTTTCTTGGCCTGCATATAGATTTCTTCTTCAAGACTTCCGTTGAGGAAAGTTGTCTTGACATCCATTTGCCAGATCTCAAAATTGAGATGCGCAGCTATCTACAAGAGAATACGGATGGACTTGAGCATAACTACAGGCGAAAAGGTCTCCTCATAGTCGATCCCTTCTTTCTAAGTATATCCTTTTACCACAAGTCTAGCCTTGAAGGTTTCTACCTTCCCGTCCGGTCCTCTTTTTCTCTTATATACCCACTTGCACCCAATGGGCTTGACCCCATTAAGTAGTTCGACTAGCTCCCACACCTTATTATGATCCATAGAACCTATCTCGGCTTCCATTGTCATCTGCCAAGAACTCGCGTCCTTGTCTTGGATTGCCTCATTGTAAGTCCATGGGTCCGATTCATTTCAACCGGGGACTAAGTTCGACGACTCTCCTATCCCCATGAATCTCTCGGGTTGTCTAACGACCCTCCCACTACGATGAGGTTTCGGTTGTGTAAGTGTATCATTTGGTATGTCAACTTGTACTGTTTGCATCGAGGTAAGCCCCCTTAGCTCATCCAAGGTAATCTCACTTCTGGGCTTTTTATCGTTCATATAGTCTTCTTCCAAGAATATAAAGTGTGTACTGATTACCACCTTTTGATCTTCGGGACCATAGAACATGTACCCTTTCGTTCCCTCGGGGTACCCTATAAACAGCCTTAATTTCGATCGTGGATCCAACTTGTCAGTTTCCTTGTCCAACACGTATGTTGGACACCCCCAAATATTCATATGTCTTAAACTGGGCTTGCGCCCGGTCCACAATTCTTTAGGGGTTTTGGGAACCGATTTGGATGGCACGAAATTCAGAATGTAAGTCATTGTTTCCAAGGCGTGACCCCAAAAAGATTTGGGTAGATCTGCATAACTCATCATCGATTTGAAAATTTCTAAAAGAGTTCTGTTTTTTCGTTCTGCAACCCCGTTTTGTTGAGGGGTTCCGGGTGCAGTCAACTGGGATACAATCCCTTCATCAGACAAGTAGTTCAAAAATTCATCGCTGAGGTATTCGCCTCCACGATCAGATTGTAGACACTTGATACGTTTCTCCGTATGATTCTTTTCTTGAGCCTTAAATTCCTTGAATTTATCAAAGGTCTCAGATTTATGCTTCATAAGGTAAACGTATCCATATCTTGAGTAATCATCAATAAAAGTAACGAAATACTCATAACCTCCTCTTGCTTTGATTGACATTGGACCACATATATCGATGTGAACAATTTCCAACACTTCTTTGGCTCTATTCCCCTTGGCTCCAAATGCCCTCTTGTTCATTTTACCTTTCAAACATGATTCGCAAGTCGGAAATGGTTCAACCCTGAGAGACTCCAATGAACCATCTTGAACCAACCTTTGGATCCTTTTTGGATTAATATGACCTAGTCTCAGATGTCATAGAAGTGTTTCGTTCACTTCTGATGAACGTTTTCTTTTATTACTCGAAACAGTCGATGTGTTATAGGATGCAATTTGTGAGTGATGTGCACAGTTAATCGAGTAGAGATTATTCAACAACGTTCCATGATAGATAAACTCATTATTAAGAGTAATGGTAATAACTTTATTAAAAGTAACAGAATATCCATCAAGAAAAAGTTTAGAAACTGAAATCAAATTCTTTCTAAAGCTAGGAACGTAAAGAACATCTCTCAAAATTAAAACTTTGTCTTCAAAAGACAACCGCACTTCTCCCACTGCTGCAGCTGCTACTCTCGTAGCATCGCCCAGTGTGATGAGGAACTCACTCCCACTAAGTTGTCGGGTCCGCTTGAACCCCTGTAACGTGAAGCAAACATGATCAGTGGATCTCGTATCTACTACCCATAAATGGGTAGCATACGCCGCTAAATAAGTTTCAACAACTAGTGCATGAGAATTACCTTTCTTTCCAATCCTCTTAGGTTTGGAACAGACTGACCTCCAATGTCCTTTCTCGCAGCAGTTAAAACATCTCCCCTTAGCTGGCTTCTTTACTCCTCCATCTCCCTTCAACCCACCTTTGCCCTTGGCAACACTTGAGTTCACTTGCTTTTGGTCTTTTGCCTTCTTCTTGTTCTTACCACCTTTTGGCCTAAAAGAAGAGGAATGACCTTTTGGCATCAAGGCCTGGCTCTGTTACCCTAATATCCCCTCTATCGAGACCAAAGCTTGCAACAGATCAGGCAACGTGAACTTTTAATTGTTCATTTGGTAGTTCAGCCTAAACTATTCAAAACATTTCGGTAGGGAGTGGAGTATGAAATCGATCTGGGTCTCGATGTCATATTCAGCGCCAAGTACCTCAAGCTTATTGAGGTGAGCCATCATCTGGAGAACGTGCTCCCTTACGGGCGTTCCCTCCACCATTTTCATAGAGAGCATGTCCCTCATGGTAATCTGACGAGCCACACAGTTCTGATGTTGGAACATCACTTTAAGACTTGTCATGATTTCTGCAGCAGTTTCAAAGTTTTGATGTTGATGTTGCAACACATCTGACACAGAAGCTAGCATGGTGCACTTAGCCATCTCATTTGAACGCTCTCAGTCATCATAATCTTTCTTATCCATTTTGCTAGACTCGTCGGTAGGCTTTTCGGGTTTTGGGACAGTAAGAACCCAGTTATGATGTTGTGCAATGAGGACAATAGTAAGTTTTCGATTCCAATCAACAAAGTTTTCACCAGTAAATAAATTGTCTTTAAGTATATTGAACAGTGGATTTAAAGGTTGCGACATGCTGAACTGAAATAAATAACAATTGCATAAGCACAAAATTATCACATAATTCGATCACATGAATCATATTTAAAATCTAAAAAAAAATATGAACATGCATCAGCCAACATCTCAAAACAATTTAAATAAGCCACGTGGGGTAGGTCATTATTTAAACACATTCAAGCAGGTTACAAACAAGAACAATTACAAACCTTTAATGTCCAGATTAATAGTTGGCTCCCACTTGACCAATATAAAATTGATAGGGACTTCGAGGAAGTATATGCATATCAATTTTATACCTAAGTAATAACCATGATTAAATACAGAATTATTATTTCGCTTTGAGCGAGCCTCGTGGGGAGGGTCATCGTCGCCACTAATAATAATCCACAATCATCCCTTTGGGATTTATTCATGTGAAAACCATCTTTTGGCCGTCCCGTGGGGGGAATTTCTCCAAAAGAATTCACAAATAAATAAATCATGGAGGTCAAAATTAATTCAATTTTATTATCTGGAATAAAATTGTCAATTAATTATTTTCAAAACATACTTAGTAATTTTCGAAAGTGAGATTTTTCCAAAATAATTTCTCATGCATCGCATATTTAAACAAATTGAATAAGCACCAAAATAAAGCAAACATCAAAACAAAAAATTAAACATATTGGGCACATATATCCAATTGTCATGGTTAATTTTTGTCATGTCTTGATCTTGAGAAATTGTCTTCGTAGCACTCATAGTTCGTCTCTAAAGGCTCCAACTCGACCGCAACATTTTCTTTGAAACGTCCTCCGTCTAGGTCCGAGACGACGTCCAGCATTGGGTAGCTCGTGGCCCGGAACACATATCCGCGTCTTGCGTAAACGCCCTTGTCGTGCCGCCATCCGCCGTCGCTCGATGGCGAGGAGCAGGAGCCTTTCGCGGCTTGGCGATGCTTGCTATAGGGCGTCTTGGCGTTACTGTTCAGATCGCCGGGCCGATCGCGCCGCTTCGGCCAGCGCCGTGCGCCGCTGGCGCCGCCATCGCCCGCGTCCGTGCGTGCTCTCAGCACAAGTTCCGCCCGGCGTTCGGCCATGCCTGGGCTTGTGCCAGCGTGCACCGAGCGCCTCTCGGCCAGCCCCGTACACGACCGTCTAGCACCTCGTGCTTTGGCTCGCGTACGTCCAGGTACCTGGTCGCCGCATCTTTAATTCTTCGTCTTCGTTCTCGATCCGGTTACAATTTATTTACAAAATAAATAAACCTAGATCTAGACTAGTCTATTACATTGATCAAATCAAACAAATCATAATCTACTCGTGAATTTTCTCACGAGGCAAAACGAATTCGAACGAATCGAATTAAAAACCACAATTTATATGCATGCATAAATAAACATTCATCAAATACCACGACAATTGGATACCTGCAAAAAAAGATCTAGCAATTCTACTATCCAATTTTAAATTTAATGAAAAATGAATTAAATTACAATTTAAAATTCAGAGCCCGAAACTAAGGCTTTGATACCAGTTGTTGGGGAATGGATTGTCCGGATCTATTCGGGATGAATATTTAAATATAAATTTAATTATAACAATTATTACTAGCATGAATTAATCCTATATTAATTCAAATAATAATTCAACAACAAATCATGCAAACAAATTCGTCACATAAATCCTACGCATGCGGAATTGCTAAGAGTTTACGTGAACTAACCTCTCGGAGTGACAACCGTTGAGAAGATGGATATCCCGTTCACACGAACAAACCCAAAGAGCCTTCTCAAGTATTCCCTTGTCCTTGTTCAACAATCCGGTGGAAGGATGCTCGCGAACAATTTAACAAAAGGAAAAATAAAATTATGTTGCACCACCTTTGCGGATTTCTAATTTTTCCAACACATGGAATTGCATGGGGATGAAAAATTCATCCCCTATTAATAGAGAGGGGTGTTAGTCGAAATTTAGTGTGTGAATAAGATGGGAAAATCTTTTTCTTGATCTCCAAGAAATCTTGAATATATCCAATATATTCTTTTCTCCATATTTAAAATATTCCACAAAAATCCCACCACGTCTTGTTATGGAATTTTCGAAAATAAGGCCAAGATTTCCAAGATTAGGATCTTCTTGAATTTATGAGATATTCTTGTATTTCAAGAATACATATCTTCCACAATATCTTTCCAAGAAAATCTTTCCATCCTTATTTTCTTCATTATTTTCGAAAAACACACAATAAATAGCCAAGTGGGATATTTCTTGAATTTAATGAGATAAATTTGTATTCCAAGAATACTTATCCTCATTCCATAACAAAATTTAAAGAAAAACTTTCTCCCTCTTTTATTTATTTATTTTCGAAAAAAATGGGAAAAATAGGCAACAATATTTTATTTAATTTTAAGCACCTTTTTCAGTTATTGGACTTTATATTTGGGCTACTTGAGTGGCCTTTAGGAGAATTAAGATTGGACCTTCTAATGTACTTTGAATTTCCAATATTGAGCCACAATATTATTCAAGCCCATAAATAGTAATTAATCCCACTGTATAATTAATATTGCACTATCCATCTTAACCCATATCACTGTTAATATGGCTCCCGGTTATTATTTCCCACGTTTAAGATTATCCAGTCCATTAATTAATTTCAGCCACAGAAATAGCTTCACTTTAATTAATATATTTTTCCTTGGTTCAGGAACGGCTCAACATTATTATCCATACCGGAAAATTAATTCCACTTGCAAGATTTGGTATGATAAAACTTCATAGCCTCCCAAGGGGACTAATCAAACAAGACGCACTTGCACACCGATTCTCCGTATTAAATCTTAGCAATCGTCATGTAACTAATAATATTGCCCAAGATACAAGGTATTGAATCTCATTGATTCTCTACCCATCGTAAGTCAAAACAATAGTTATTAATTCCACACGATCCTATTTAAGGGACGGGGATTAAGAAATAACTAACCACTGAGGTCTAATTCTTCTGTATTCAGTTCAAGAATTTATCCTCTTGTAGGTCCTCTTCAGTGCATCATAATGCACTAGTGCAATCTCTTGGTCAAGACAAGCCAATCTGAGCCTTACACTTCAACCTTTCACGATGGATTGTTAATTTCCATCTAGGTTGTGAATTCCGTACTTTTAGTTACAAGGGACTGTTAATTTAATCTTCTGTGATCTGGTATCACTAAATTAACTACAATGTAACATGTACTTATTATTGAACAGTTATGCAGTAAATATATGTAATATTCAATGATATTTAAAGCACCAGTGATAAATAATTCATTTCAGCAAATAAGCCCGAAATTCAGTCTGGTTATGCAAAGTAAAAGCATACTTTTCAGTATAACCCCAACACTCACAGGTGTTACTGGACCAAAAAGATCCATATGCAACAATTTAAGTATTCTATCAGTAGAGACTTCTACTTTGTTTTAAAATGATGCTTTGATTTGTTTTCCTTTCTGACAAGCATCACATATATGATCTTTACTAAACACTTCATTTGGTAACCCCCTCACAAGTGCTAATCTTGCAAGTTTGTTCAAGGTTTTGAAGTTCAAGTGATTCAGTCTTTTGTTCCATAACCAACTGGTGTCAGTGGATCTTTTTGCAACTAAACATGTATCCATAGGAGTTAATCTCCAGTCAGCAAGATACACAATTCCTTTACTAGTACCAGTCAGTAGTACTTGTTGTGAAGCATTGTCTTTCACATAACATAAGTTATTTGAGAACTCAACACTGAATCCTTTACCACAGAATTGACTTATAGAAAACAAGTTATGCTTTAAACCAGAAACATATGATACACCATGGATATGAACAGAATCAACTTTAAGAGTTCCATATCCTTCAATCTATCCTTTGGAATTATCTTCAAAAGTAATCTGAGGGCCTTTTTGCTCAACATAGTCAGTGAGTTAATGTTTGTATCCTGTCATGTGCCTTGAACATCCACTATCCAGATATCATGCAGCAGGAGCTATTTCACTTTCACTCATCAGGGTTATGTTGTCTTCAGTCTTCATTCATCTCAGTGCCCTTTTTCTTCTCCTGAAAAACAGATCAGGCCTTAGGTACCCATTTGGTGTAGGGTCCTACCAGGTTAGTTGTACCTTTTGGAACCCAAATCTGCCTCACAACTCTAATTACTTTAAAATGGCTGATTTATCTTCCATAAACATCTACATACACATTCACCACCCTAGGTGCCTTGGCAGTATCATGTGTATGACTGTCAGCCTTATCATGAACATGAGCCTTAGAGTTCTTCTTGGGTTCAGTCCTCTTGGTCCAATGCTTTGGCCTTGGTGCAGCTGGTCTATGCTCTGCTGACTAGGGTTCAGGAAACCTTTACCCTTAGGCAAGTGGGGTTTAGGTTGTCTGTACTGAAATTATGGTCTTTCAGTAATCTGTGGACTTGGTCTCCTCAGTTGAGAATATCTCGGCTGAGTGTTTCTCTTCTAAAGATTCCTCTGATGGTTCAGTGCAGATTTCTTCAGGTTGGTATTCTTAGCATGAGGCTCCGAAGTACTGGCCTGAGGATTTCCTACTGAGTGTTCAGGTTTTCTAGCCTTTACCTGAGGTTTGGGCTTTCCTTCCTGAACCTCCAGGTTCTCTGAAACCATTACCCTTGTGTAAAACACGGGGTTGTTCTTCAATAAGAAGATTAATACAAACTACTGGTTTAACAAAGACAGTCTTAGTGCCACTAGAAGAAGCAACATTCAGATGACCTTGTGAGGTTCCCCCTGGATTATATCCCAATCCAGCCTTTATAGTTGCAGGTCTTTGATAATTCTGAATTTCATCTATTGCTTTAGATGTAGAATTCAATAGAGCTACCTTTCTCCGCAAGCTATCCTCACTTTTCTTTAAAGTTTCATGTTTCTCAAAGAGGTCATTGAATTCAGTCCTTATAAGTTGATTTTCCTCAGTGGATTTCTCTAACTTTCCTTTCAGGGCTTCTATCACCTTCTCTTTTTCTGAGAGTTGTACTTTCAGAACATCTAGTTCATCAGTAGCTCCTATTAATTGAGAAGTGATCTCAGCAGCATTAGAGTTTTTCCACTTTAGATTTTTCAGCGATCGAGTTCTCATTACGCTCTTGGTTTCAATGAACAGTTCTTATAACACAGAATAGTCCTTCATGAGATTCTCAAAAGAATCCACCAGGTCAAAATTACTGGTTACTAATGAACTTGACAACTCAGGTGCTTGTGTAGGAGCAGCAACAGAGATAGTAGAATTTACCTCCTCAATGGCAACAAGACAGACATCATCACTATCACTGTCTGAGAACATTTCATTTGAAGAGCTAGATCCATCTTCAGAGTGTTCTTCTTCAGCAACCATCGTCTTCTTGCTTGAGTTCTTCTTGTCTCTTTTAGCTTGCCTTTCCTTTCTTTCCTTGGGGCTTAGCTCAGGACAGTCATATTGGAAGTGATCTTTCTTTTTGCAGTTGTAGCATCTGTTGGTATCATCATCCTGATCACTCTCCTCCTTGGTTTTGGAGTCCTTCTTTCTGGATGAAGATCCTTCAGCTTTGTGGTCCTTCCTCTTTTCATTGGACTTGTCCTCAGCTTCTAAGTTATTCCTGTTCCTGTATCTATTATTCTTGTAGTACTTTTTCTACTTTCCATATCTGCTATTGAGTCTTTCAAACCTCCTTGCCAACAGTACTAGCTTTTCCTCTTGCTCATCCTGATTTTTGGCAGGTAAGTTATCAGACTCTTTAGCTTTACAAGATTTTTCTTTAGCTTTGAAAGCTACATTCTTACTAGATGAGGATTGATCTTTGCTATCAGATTTGTTTGTTTTCTTATCAATCACAAATTCATAAGCTTTCAGTTCAGAGAAAACTTGTTGATATGGCATAAAATCAATGTTTTTGGTGTTTTCAATCACCACAGCATGAATGTCCCATTTCTTAGTGAACCTCTCAAGATTTTCAGTGCCACTTCTCTTTTTGGGTATCTTTTCCCAAGAGCATTCAGATCATTCATGATACTAGTGAATCTGACTTCCAGCTTATCAATAGATTCACCATCTTCCATTTCAAAGCTGTCAAACTTTGCAATGGCAACCGATAGTTTGTTTTCTTTGATATGATATGTGCCTTGACACATGATAGCGAGTGTATCCCAAATTTCTTTGGCAGTTTCACAGTGAGAAATCATCCCCATAACACCATCATCAATAGTGTTATATGGAGTATCTTTAGCAATATAGTCTAAGTTGACTAACTTTCTCTCCTCAGGAGTAAGTTGGTCATCAGACTTAGGAAGTTCATCTCTGGGATCATCTCTCTCAGCATCAGTAATTCTAGGATTCACAACAGTGTACTCAAATGGTCCTTGAGACACAACTCTCCACATTCTTTCATGTTTAGAATACAGATGTGCCTGCATTCTCAATCTCCATAAGTCATAGTTCTCAACAGAGAACATATGTAGTTTCTTAGAAGACATGATGAATGAGCCTTGTAAGATATCAGCAGTAAGATCTATTCAGTAGACCACCAAAGTCTCTCAGTAAACAAGACTATGGCTACCAAAGCAAGTGGTCAGTTGAACCACTGCTCTGATACCACTTGTTGGTCCCGGTGTAAACAAGTCTTACACGTGTATGGGGGGGGGAATACACCTGTTTAGTGATTTTTTAAACTTTTTACAAAACTGAAATCAGTGGTTCAGGTTGTCCTAAGAAACAGCCCTGAGAAGCACAAATTACTCTGAATCAAAGTCTACTGAGACAATAACACTGAGCAGCTTTCAGTAACTTCAGATTAGCCCAACTGATCTGAGATTTAAAACAGAGTCCTGAGAAGATTGGATCAGATAACTATCTTACTGAATACTCAGTTGGGTTTGTTCAGTTTGACAACTATCTGTTCTAGCTTAACAAGAATGTGTGGAATGTGTAGACCCTAAGTTTATACTCGTTTTATCTTGCTGAAAATCTTTATCACTTAGTAAATCAGTGGTTAAGGCTGTGATTTAGTTCAATGCAAACTCAGTGGATTGATTTCAACTGAAAATCAGAAAACTCGGTGCTTTCAGTGAAAATATGCAACAGATATAATGCAATGCAGATTGCAAATAACACAACAAGTTATAGTTGTTCAGAGGCAAAGCTCCTACGTCCACTCTCTCTGATCCTCAGAGAAATTCCTTAACTCAGTTATACTACTACCTTAATCTTTCAGACTAAACTCAGCAGCTTACTAACTTTCCACTATGAGTTTTCAGGTTGAACTACAATGCAGCTTACTAACTCAACACACACAAGCTTTCAGACTGTCACAAGCAGCTTACTAACTTCTTCTCTAGAGTTTTCAGGCTGAACTACACTGCAGCTTACTAACTCTTTACAACTCTTGCTTTCCAACAATCACACACTCAAACTGCCTAATCAATAGGGTTTGCGTTTGGGTGGTTTCCAACTAAGGTGAGATATCATTTTACAATAAGAACAGATTCAAAAGGCTAGTGTAGGTCCCGAACGGGTTTAGTGAGGGTAGAAGTCTAGAGGGGAGGGGTGAATAGACTTCTAAAAACTTTTTGTGCAGATCAGGTGTGAGGGCAGTTAGCCTGATCAGAGTGCGAGTGAATCAGTTTGGGCTGATAACCAGCTTACTGATCGCCTGAAGGCAGATCAGTTCGGTAACTATCAGTTTAACTAATGTGTGCGGAAGCTTAAGTTTTACCCGTGTGAAAAACCAGTTTTGATAAATCAGATTCCAAAGTTAATCTTTTAATCAGTTGACTGAAGTGTCAAGTTTGATCAGATCAGAAGCTTGGTGCTAGCTGATCTCAACTTGGAATGTGTATGCGCTTTAAAGGTTGTGTGTGATTGTGTAAACAGTTAATCAAAGAAGTAAAGGCACACAAGATTTATAGTGGTTCGGACAAACCAGTCCTACGTCCACTCTTCCCTATCACAAGGGGCACCTACTTAACCAACTGGACTTAGTTTTATGTGTTAGTCCAACACAGTACACCGACTAGATGTTTAAAGAGTTCACACTCAACCGATCCCAGAGATCAGAACTAGAAACCCTAGTCTGAAATCTTTCTAAACAACTTAACCTAACTTGGGGGTTTGGGTAAGATTGTTTGGTTCCAACTATGAAATCTTTTCTTGCATATAAGCAGCCTAACAGCTAGATGAAAAGATTTCTATGCTAAGAACTTATGGGATGAACACTTAATAAAAATAATCTTCTTGATCGTGTTCTTGTGCGGAAATCTGAAATTAGCTTGAGCTTCTTGATTGTTCAGCGTTTCCGTTATCTCACTCTAAAGTGTAATCCCATATATATAGACCTTGAAATCAAAGAGCCGTTGGAGAGCAATTTGAATTTCAGGCTATATTTGGTAGACTTGCAGGCTTGATGTGACGAGCTTCGAGGCGGCATGGCCAAAAGCGTGAATTTGTACTTTGTAGCCAATTCTAGAGGAGGTAGCATCAAATCCCAATCAATTAGGCTCCGATCATCGTGTCTTGTTCTTATTAGATAGCAGACTCACTTTTTCGGTGTTGTTCTTCCAACTAAGTTTGACATTCTTCTTGTTAGGATCATAGGCGTATGATTAGGTGAAACATCGATTTCACTGGTGGTGACCGATCGATCCCGAATCGGTCGATCCACTCGATGGAATCTTACGGTGCTAGTTGACTTAGCTTCAACTAGCGGACTTGGTGATGTAGGTCTTCAGTCCGATCTTCCGGAAGTCATCGATCTTCAAGTATTCTAGTTTGAGCTTCATGACTTGGTGAGATATCTGACTAGATCAGATCGATCTGATCTTCTGTTCTTCTCTAGCATTCTGGCCTGTCGGATATCAGCTGTTCTTTGAGTCTTCAGATCTGACCTATACATATTGAGTTTCCCCCTCAATATGTGACCTATCTATTACATCGGTTGTTCTATCTGATAATTATCAACCTGGTCTCCTATAGCGAGTAATATAAACATCGATCAATTTAACAGTCGGGTGGTCCTATTACATGTGTTTTGGAACATTCATCAAAACTATAAATTTCCCAACAATTTCCCCCTTTTTGATGAAAACCAAAACACTTTGAGAAACCAAATCTGATTGATAAAAAAATAAGCGATTAAGAGCATATAATCAGAAGACAATGAGACTTTGTCTTAGGATCAGAAAATAAACTTTTCTCATTAAAAATGTTGATTACATGTTACATCAGAAAAGTTTGAAAATAATAACAGCTGATCCTGAGTAGTCTTCTGATTCTTCACTCTTTAGGCTTGTATCCTTCTGGCATCTCTCTTTGATCTTGAGGTACGTTGAAAATATGATAAAGTTTCCATTTGACATCATCAGTCTGCTGAGGATCAGTTATGTGCGTTCTGCGCAGGATGTCAAAATAGAATCTTTGAAATGTCAGTCTGTCAAATGAGCCATCTGCCTTCTTCGAGTACTCCAACAGATCATACTCTTGGCGAGTTATTTTTACATTGATAAGCTTGGCCTCATTTTCCAGATACTTCAGAAAATCCGGGTATTTATTCTCTAACCAGTTGAGGAATTCTTCATCAGGAGATTCTTCTTGTGGAACAAGATTAAGAACAAAGGCATCCAGAAGCCATTCACTCCTGATCTTATTCCATTCCTCGAATTTCTTAGCATGCGCAGCAATTTTTGGGATGATCTCATCAACTCTTCTTTGGCGGCTTAGGTTAAATGCGGATTTTCGGCCCTTCCTTTCTTCACTCTCGATCTGAATTTCTTCTTCAGATTTTCTGCCTCTGCCATTTTTTCTGCCCTTCTTTCTTCTTGGCTTTTTCGGGCTTCTTCAGCTATCTGCTCTTTGGACATCTTTTCAGCAGTCCGAGTTTGTGATGTCCCTGCACCTGTTATGTCAGTTGGTTTCTCGATCTGTCCTTCCCCCTTTTTAGTTTGATCAAAAAAGTAGTGAGGTGGGGAGGTCGAGAGAACAAAGTTGGATGCGATCGCCTTGTTGAGATCTCGCAATGTGATATGACTTGAGTTTGAGCAGTTAGATTTTGAATCGTCGATATCAGCTCAGTCTTGACAGATTCCATGGCAGTAGAGAGTGTTTTAATCAGTTTGTCAATTTTCTCTTCTGTCAATTCTAGCTTGTCAGTGAGCATCAGAAAAGAAACTTGTTGTTTATCCACCTGAGTCAGTTTGGCATCAACGGTCTTTATCGGTTCAAATTTGACTTGATGATGGACCTGATTGGGGAGAACTGATCTTTGATTGCCCCAATCTGGGAAATAGCCAATTCCCTTTGATCTGTTATTTCTTTGATGGCAATCTGCCTTTGATCAGCTATCAGTCCCTCAACTTCTTCTTTCAGGAGATCTTTGAGACAAGATTTGATCTCCTGAAGTTGATCAGTAGTGACATGTGATGTTGGAATGTTGGGTGTCACTTGATCTGATTCAGTTGTTTGTGCCTCTAGTGGTTGGTCATGAACTGCAGCACCAGCTCCACTATCATCAGCAGCTCTCGCGATCCTTCATGATGACATACGCTTCAGAGCCTTGTCGCGATCTCGATTAAATCTGTTAAGCAACCCTAACTTCACCTGTGGATCGAGCTTTGTGATTTAGCGATTATCGGCTTCATTTGGTGATCCCCTCTAGTGATTTCCTCATGAAATAAAGTACGCCAAACTCATCACTTACCGCCCATCATTCAATAATTATTATAAAGTCGAAGCTTTTTAATCGAAGATCTCTCCAGGTGAGGATCTCCATAACTTCTTCTCTTATGGCAGGTTGGGCGACCAGTTCTGGATACAACTCATCAATTTCTCTTTCGATTCGCATTCTGATCACTTCCCAGTTATGATCTTTGTTGATCTGGACTCGAGAATTATGCATCGGTTGGTTTGATGAGATGTGGAAGGTTACGGTTGTGGTTGAGCAGGCGGAAGATGGTGATCGGTTCGACTGCGAGAGGATTCTGCTTTGTGGAAGCGGTGCTTGATTCCCACGAAGTAAGCTTTTACGGTTCATGACGATCGATTTCGAGTTCAAGGGCGGTGGAAGAATAGGAGAGACATGCTCGGTGGCCGTTAGTCCGAGTGGTGAATCAACAGTAAGCTCTTCTCCCGGCCTTCACCAGTTTTCTTTTCTTCTTCTTGGGGGCATCTGGTGGGCCTTCTGGGGGTCCTTCACCAGCTTGAGCTGATTCGCCCGCATCTGGTGTAGATGAAGTTGCTTTCTTGGCTTTTCCTTTCTTTGACTTTGGGGGGTTTGGCCGCATATCATCGTCGGTGGCCCAAAAATGGTGAAGTGGTCGTGGAGAAAGGCCTTATAGGACCGGTCCATTCGTTCCCATTTGGCCTTTGGCATTTTATCTCAGAGGATAACCGCAACCTTGTTGAGATTGGCGATCTTCTTCTTCGAGATATATACCGCCTCCACTCATCAACTCCAAATTTATCATGTTCTTGGAGTAGAATGGCCTTCGAAACCCATGCCAATTGATGTTCTTGGCTTCATCAATTATTCTTGACCATCTTTGCATACAGTTTAGCCGGATGTAATAGCATCGGGCTGAATGTAATACCCATAATTGTTTTTGACAAAATGTCAAACAACAATCGGTATTTCCTCTTGAGCATTGGCACGACAAATCGACGTATGATGTTTGTCGGCCTCTCTCGAAGAGCTCTTTTACGATCGGCTCATCTTCGTTCTCCCTGTAATGAGCGCCGAGATCCGTCCTTTTGGTAGGTGAGCAGACGGGTTATATCTTCATTCGTCGATCGATTTCTTCACGGTGATCGTCGAAAGTAGTTCTTCTCTCCGGAGCATCCAGATCCACTCTTAAATTCCTTAGGAATTTTAGTGCTTCATCTTCGCATCAACTTTGGATTGCGGTGAGAGTATAAAAATTTCTCAAGGCACCTTTTCGCGAGAATTTGCTCGACCTCCATGGATTCCGGATCCCGAAAGTGATATTGAACCGCATGCGAACTTATCATCCACAATCTTTGTTGCGATTCGCATAGTTGCACATTATTTTACCCATTCCGTGAGTGATCATCTACAGATAAGATAGATTCGGTTAAAAATTGTGCATTAATACAAAGAATATCACACAAGCGGAAACTAAGAAACAATAAAGTATAACACAAGATAAGAACATTTAAGATCAATGGGTTTTAAAAAGATACATCAAATAAACATAAAATACCAGATTTTGCTTTTCGGAAAAATGATTTTGAAACTTAGGAAAAACACTTTGAATCTGAGAGAAGTAATCTGGAGTTTTCAGAGAATAAATCGCAAGTTTGTGAAATGGAAAACTCTGGTATGGTTTTTGATGAACTTTATAAAGACGAGGAGGGAAAGAGAAGACACGATTTGGAAGATCAACCGTTTGAAAAGATTAAACGCTCCAGATTAAGCGGTTTTGATCGTAGGGTCAGGAAAAGCACGTACGAAAACCTTTTGGATTTAAAAGCACATTTAGTAGCAGTTAATACATGTTCCCCACGTCCGCATTAAATGATTTGCAGGGAATACGTCACAAGAATAATGGGTACAGTAAGACAAATAATATAAGATAAGATCCGATAAATAAGCAAAGAACAAGAGAAAAGAAAGGCGTATCTGGTTGACTGATATTGTAATCAGTCAATACCACTTGTCCATGTTGATTTCACTTGTTGATCTTAGTATTCTGCCTAAGCCTTAAAATTTCCCAACTGATCCTTTTAACTGATCTTCTTCACTTGCATCTGATTTGTTGAGGTTTCAAGCTCAACTGATCTTCCTTGAATACGTCTGATTTCCCTTCTGATCCTCCTTGATTAGTTGAAGTTCCCCCTTCAACTGATATTTCTGTTTTTCCCATAGACTGATGTATCTGATTTGTTTATCGCAGTAACAGATCAGCTGTACAGATCAGATCAGCTGTTTTTCATGCTCAACTGATCCTCCTCATCTGATCAGCTTCGTATGTAATCAGATTTTAGTTGACCTAATCTGATTCTTCTCAGATCAAGTCAATTTTTGGGATAAGTGTTACCGCCAAAACTTAGTCTAGAATATTAGCTTCTATTCTCTAGGTTGACGCGATTTGACATGCGTAATTATCGTCTGAATCTTTCGATATGTCAATCCGCCGTAAATTTCTCCAATAATCAGTCGCGTGATTCCTACACGCTGTCCTTTTGATGCAGATTTCTCTAAAAGGTTTTGAGAACTCATATTTGCATTTGCACCCTTGCTTGGCCTCTATAAATTGGACCAATTGTTTTACACAACATAACCCATTCACCATACTTATCTTCTTTGTAGAATCATGTATCCTGGTGAACCCTTATTTCCGGTTAAACTTCCGGCAAATACCTTTACCCCTTTTTCAATGATTTCAGCTTCTCAAATCAACCCTTTGCGTCCCTTATCACTGTTTTCGTCGTCATCAAAGATTTCACATACGATTGTTGCAAAGCTTCTCTACCACCACGGCGGCGGTTCTGCTGTTGCAACTGAGAAGACACTTCTCCTAACCGTATGCACCTTGTGTGTCTATCGTTATGACGTAACTACCATCAACAGACTTAGTCTGAAAATGAACGTGAGTTTGATATGCGATCTTGATCAGTCAACAACTGATCTTCTTATATCAACTCACCATTTAACAGCTGGAGAGCCCACTGACTCTTTCTTAGGGCTCCTGGCTTAAAAATCCTATCAAGGCCGCTGTCGCTCCACTGGTTTTAGCTTCAGGTAGCGGCTTTAGGATTTCTTTAAAGCCTCTCTCACCCTTGTTAAGTGGGGGAAAATGAGAGCATCAGATTTAAAATCTCTCTCTCCCCTGCTCTACTTGGGTTAGGATGAGGGTTTAGGGTTATAGGTTTAGGGTTTTTGGTTATCACTTATGTACTGACCTCCGGGTCCTTTGTACTTGTATCTTGTAATGTAATCTGACCTTCGGGTCTTTATCAATGAAAAGTTCTATTATTCCATTGTTGTGTAAAATTCCTGTATCCTTATGCGATTTTAAGCTTTAATCTTGTGAATACCACTTGTGAATCTTGCTTGTTGAATATCAGCTTAATCGACTTACAAAGATGTAAAATAACCTAACTGATTTAATCAGATATTCCTTTTAAATTGAGCGTTTCCTTTAATCGGATAAACCTTAAATCTGATCAGTTCCTTTAACCTGATAATCTTGTAAATCTGATCGATTTCTCTCATTAGTTCCTTGACTGATCTTCTGATCAGTTGAGATACCAAACTCAACTGATTCCTTTCAACCTGGTTAGTCTCTTAACCAGCTGGTTCTGGAGATCATTCCATCAAACATTTTAGGTGCATTTTCTCCAAGATCCAGAAGCCCTAGCTCATTGCATAATTCTCTGAATCTGATCTCAGCTAGTGGCTTGGTTAGAATATCAGCTTTCTGTATATCAGTATGAATCTTTTCCATTCTGATATTCTTCTTTTCAACATGATCTCTTATAAAATGGTGTCTGACATCCACATGCTTGCATCTTGTATGTAGAACAGGATTCTGAGTGATTGCAATAACACTATTACTGTCACAGAAAATAGGTACATTCTTAGCTTCAATGTTATAATCCCTCAGCTGCTGACTAAGCCAGAGCAGTTGGGAACAACAAACTTCTGCTGACCATATATTCTCCCTTCAAGATAGTAGATATCGCAATTGATGTATGCGCTTTTGAAAACCACGAGATCGGGTTTTACTTCCTAAGAACCGACGGGTTCTCGAGGTGGATTTTACATCAATCTTGCAACCTCCATAATCGTAATCGAGAATACCCACTAAGCACTAGATTATCATCGATGGGTAAAATAAACCAAGGTTTTTGTTGTCCCTTCAGATACTTAAGAATCGCTTTATTTGCTTCTAGGTGGCTTATCATTGGATTTGCCTGAAATCTGGCACATACACCTACTGCGAAGGTTATATCCGGTCTGGTGGCAATCAGGTATAGTAGAGATCCAATGAGAGCCCTATATTCCTTTCTGATTTGTTTTCTGACCATCCTCATCCGGGTTCCATCTTGAATCCGGTCATCATAGGAATTTTGGCTTCCTTACAATTTTGAACTCCAAACTTAGCCAATAAATTCCTAGTGTTTTTTGCTTGCGAGATGAATATCCTTACGTACTTTGCTTTACTTGAAGACCGAAAGTAATTCATCGACCCATCATGGACATCTCGAATTTCCTTGCATCGGTTCTTTGAATCTTTCACATAGACTCTTGTTAGGAGATCCGAAGATGATGTCGCCCACGAGATCCGAACCATCGTAATATCTTCTCCATCTTCTATTCGAATAAGGTTCATCCCATTATTTTCCTTTAGTGAACCCACTTTCGATCAAGAACCGAGAGAGTGTATCATACCAAGCTTCGAGGAGCTTGTTTGATCCATAAAGAGCTTTTCTTAAATGGTACACTTGGTTGTTCTTTTCGAAGCCTGGAGGTTGTTCGACATAAACTTCCTCTGCTAGTACCCCATTTAAAAATGAACTCTTTACGTCCATCTGATACCAAATGAACCATCTGTGGGAAGCATATGCTTAAAGCTTGACCCGAATGGCTTCTAGACGAGCGGATCGGTGCAAAGGTCTCATCATAATCAATTCTTTCGATTGTGAATACCCCTTAGCAACAAGTCTTGCCTTATTTCTGGTGATGACGTTTTTCTCATCTCTCTTGTTCTTGAATACCCACTTCGTGCCAATAACGTCTTGATGATTTGGTCTGTCTACCAGTTCCCAAACTTGATTTTACGTTAACTGTTCCGGCTCTTCTGCGCATGGCTAGAATCCGACTTGCGTCTTGTAGAGCTTCCTCTATTGTTGTTGGTTCCTTCATAGGCGGATATGACAATACATGGCACTTTCACCAATCTAATATCTAGTTTTAACTTTATCGGATGGGTCTCCGATTATCGTGGATCGGTTGGATGACCGGTTATCCGTGTCCTTCATTCGATTTGCGTCGGTTTGGAGAACATCGTCCGTTTCGATAAAATTTCATTACTAGCGATTGGGAGTGGTGCGAGTTATGATCCACTTGATAAGAACAAGTCTCGGTGATGTTGGACTCATCATGTGGCGATGTCTGTTCGTTGGGTGGGAACAGATGTTCCCCCGAACCGGATGGTTCGATTGATCTTTATCTCGGTATGTCGGCTTCTTCATCGACAGTTTTTTCGTACCTTAGGATCTGAATGATCCGGTGAATCACTAGATCTGGAATGTATATTGTTCTGATTTCGATTCTTTTTCTTTGATCGTTAATGATCCATTTTCCGAACATCGGTTCTTGTTGATCGTACATCTTGTTCGGCAGATTTCTCTTGTTAGGAAGATGCTTCATCAAAGACTACATGGGGTGTTTCTTCCACAAGTAGGGTTAAATGCATTTGTAAACCCCGAAAGCCTTGCTAGATGAGGAATATCCTAAGAATATACCCTCATCGACTTGGCCTCAAAAGTCTTCAAACCCGACTCTTCCCATTGTTGTGTATGAAACACTTACACCCAAAAAAACATGGAAGTAAGAGACACGAGGTTTTTCGTCCTTCCACAGTTCATAGGGTGTTTTGTAGTGAGCCTTAGTCAAAGAAGACATCTATTACGAGTATGGCATGCGGTGTTGATTATACGCGAAAACGGCTTGGTATTGCATGTTAAATTTAACATCGTGCGGCGAACTTCTTTGAGAGTTCTGTTCCTCCGTTCGGCTACTCCATTTTGTTGTGGCGTCCTTGCGGTGATGTTTCATGTTGTATACCAAACTTAGAGCAAAAAATCATTAATAAAAGAGTTTAAATTCGTACCTTTTTATCGATCGATTTTTACTACACCTGACACCCTTCTCATTTTGTAATCTTTTTAGCATTTCGGGTATCTTCGTTTGTCGTCTCATTCTTCTTATGTAAGAATATAACCCGTAAACTTGGAATAGTCATCCACGATTACGAGTATATTTCGTCGTTGAGAGATTTGGTGTAATCGGTCCAAATAGATCCATATGAAGCAAATTGCGATTACTCTCTTTGGATCTTGGGTTCGAATTCCCTTGAATGAAGCTTTAACCTATTTTCCCTTCCGACATGCAAGACATGTCCGATCCTTTGAAAATACTTCATTAGGAAGTCCTTCCACTAGAGACATCCTTCTTTATCTTATTAAGAGTTTTAAAGTTAGAGGGCTCATTCTTTTTTGTGCGAGCCAATCGCTACTTTTGGAACTCTTGACAATCGAGCATGCATTTCTTGGGCAACTGTTCCAATCGGTTTGTGTAGATCGTCCCTTTCCTTGAACCGATTAGCAAAATCGTTGAGTGGCTCGATTCTTGATAGTGCATTGATTAGTCGAGAACTCAACATTTGAATCCGTTGTCGCAGAATTGTCAGAAACCGATAATAGGTTGTGCTTCGGACCTTCGACATGAGACTCGGTTACTTGTACATCATCATTTTCTAAGGTTTGAACCCCTTGGTATAACCAAAGTTATCATCACCGAAGAGTACACGCGGGCCTTTCTGTTCTATGTAAGAGCTGAGGAGATGTTTACTTCCAGTCATGTGCCTTGAGCATCCACTATCGATGTACCAGATAGTTGCTTGCACACCTCCTTTGTTGGCCAAACCCACGCGATCCTGCAATCAGATCAGGCTTTAGGTACCTCTTTTGGATTGGGTCCTGAGGGGTTAGGATTAGTTTTGGGGATCCATACAAACAGAGCACTTCTATTGTGATCAGTTAGATCAGAAGTTCTGATTTGTCTCCCATACCTGTCAACATAATCATACGTCTCTTTATATGATTTCTGTTTTGTATGATTATTAGTGTGAACCTTGGATGACTTAGAAGATTTGGGATTTATCTTTTCTGTTTGTCTTCTTCTTATCCAGTGTGGTTCAGGTGCAGCAGCCCTAGATTTCTGATTATAGGGGTAGGTACGACTGCTACCATCAAAAGATTCGTATCTTTTAAGCATAGGTGGTTTTTTAAGTTTTACGAAGCATGCTTATTAGGCGGTGACCTTGATTGGGTCTCGATTGTACTTCCCTTTTACGGGTTGTATTTTCGATTCCCGATCTGTTGATTAGGTTGAGGTTTCTTGGAAAGAACTGGGTTCTTCGTTGATTCCTCGGTGATGCTTTACCGATTGGGGTCCATTTACGTTCCCCTTCCGGTTGGCACCGCCTACCCGCTCATCCGGTCCTTTTTCCTTATTAGATACATGTTTGGCTTTTGGTGTATCTTTGTCGTAAACTTCGTCGATTACACCTTTTGAGATGAATCGGTAGGGGCTTTTGAGGATGTGGAAGGGTTCTCATAGCCAAGTCCCTTCTTATTAATCGTTGTTCTTAAAAATAGGTGTTCATGTCTTGAATGGTTTTAGATGATTTTGAAAAAACCTCCATTTTCTTTACGCAGATTATCCTCGAGATGATTTTAGACTTTCATGCTTTTGGACATCTCATCGAATTTTGCTTGCGAGGATTTTTGAAGTCATCGACTTGTTGTTTGTTAATTGCGGTGATCTTTGATCTGCTTCTCTGATCGAAGCTTTAACCCGAGAATTTTAAATTCCTCGGTTACCTACGGCGGTTTCGGTGATCTAAGTTCGGAGGCTTTCTTGAGATCATTTTCTTTAGCAAGGTGATTATTTACGGTCCTCGACTTATCATTTTCAAACTTCCACTATAGCATAAGTGTCTCTTTGCATTGGAGAGATCCTCAAGCAATTGCTCGGAGTAGATTTGCGAGGTCAATCTCCCGGCGGTGTGCTAATGATAGCAGTGTAGAAGCGAATGAAGCGAGGTTTGGAAGTTACCTCGGTGGTCCTCCCTTGCCATCGAGCGAGATCTCATCATCATCGAAGAGAATATCGGATCTTCGTTTTCATAGAAGTCAACAAAGACCTTCTTGATCGGCGAAGTCTTCTCAGAGGAGTATCGAGTCCTCGGAGGCGGATAGGAATCGTCGATTCACGGCGTATCGGCAACCATGGCTCTACGTCCCTATAACGTTGCTCTCTTACATTCCTCTTTTCTTCCCTTTCTCTTGGCGTCAGTGCAGGCGTCTGCGCTATAGTGACTGGCTTCTCACGGTTGAAACCACGCTCCTTGATCCCACGAACCTTTCCTTCGGTGAATCACTCGTCTGTATGACCTGTCGGGTGACTTCGCTTCGATAGTAATCGAGCTTCTTACATCGATTGGTTATCTCTTCCTTCCTCGGTCGATTATCTCTTCTCCTTTCATCTCTGTGATCCCTCCGATCATCGAGGATCAGTTCTTTACGGAGATCGTTGGTGATCTCCTATCTCTCCCTGGGCTATGTTGATAGTCTTATAAAATCTTGATACTTATCAAGTTTGACGTTTGACTTCTCAAGCTTCTGGTAGCGAGCGTCTGATACGCGACTCATTATATTCCCAGCGGAGTTCGTTGGCCTTAGATTCTGCTTCTTTGGTTGCCTTAAAATCAGCCCGATTTTGAAGTTGAGGCTTACGGGCACCTCATCTTCATCGGCTTGTCCTCTCTCAATCAAATCGAACTCGTGAGCTTTAAGGCTCAAGAACAAGCTACTTGGCTTCATTTTTGAAATGTCTTGGCAATCCTTGATTCTGGTGACCTTCATATCCCACTTCTTGGTGAGAGACCTTAGGATTTTGTAGTTGATATCTTTATCGGACATCTCTATACCAAGTTCTCGAAGCTTGTTTATAGACATTGTAATTCTTCCATCGAGTTCGTTGATGGTTTGGTTGGGCAACATCTTGGTTTTTGAACTTCACCGATTTAAACATGTAGTATTTGTCTTTTATCTGTTCATTTTCCTCGCATATTTCGGCCGAGTATCCCACATTGCTTTCATGATTTGAGATACTTAATCTTTTCCTTGGTGACCTTATCCATTGTTTTCATGATAATATGCCTTGCGATAGTATCTAGAGTATGCGATTTCCTTTCTTACGCATCCATCAAAATTTGGGCTTTTTAAGTACAAGACTTCGGGGCAAAGTCGGATCTCCTCCAAGCCGCGCGGGGTTTGTCGTAATATATGATGATGGGTCCTCTTTTCGATGACTTCCATCATTCTGCCACTGATCGAACCTAGATGGTTGGACATATATATGGCCCAATCTGCATACTCATCGATTGAGAACCTCGGCAGATCATGATACATACCTAAGGTGTTATCCATGCTGAGTGATTTTGGAAAATGAATGAGTTTTAAAAACGGTTTTTCAAGATCAGTTCAGTTGACCACAAAGATTCTTCCTCAAGAATCGATGATACCGAGTCGATTAGTGCAGTAGAACCAACCGCCTCGATACCACTTGTAGGTCGAGCGGGTTTAGTGAGGCGAAGTCTAGAGGGGAGGGTGAATAGACTTACGAAAACTTTTTTGGTCGGTGTGAGGCGATTAGCCCGATCAGAGTGCGAGTGAATCGGCCACGATAACCCGACTTCTTGTCGCTGAAGGCGGATCGATTCGGTAACTATCAGTTTAACTAATGTGTGCGGAAGCTTAAGTTTTACCCGTGTGAAAAACCAGTTTTGATAAATCAGATTCCAAAGTTAATCTTTTAATCAGTTGACTGAAGTGTCAAGTTTGATCAGATCAGAAGCTTGGTGCTAGCTGATCTCAACTTGGAATGTGTATGCGCTTTAAAGGTTGTGTGTGATTGTGTAAATAGTTAATCAAAGCGGTAAAGGCACACAAGATTTATAGTGGTTCGGACAAACCAGTCCTACGTCCACTCTTCCCTACCTATCACAAGGGGCACCTACTTAACCAACTGGACTTAGTTTTATGTGTTAGTCCAACACAGTACACCGACTAGATGTTTAAAGAGTTCACACTCAACCGATCCCGAGATCAGAACTAGAAACCCTGATGCGAAATCTTGCTAAACAACTTAACCTAACTTGGGGGTTTGGGTAAGATTGTTTGGTTCAACTATGAAATCTTTTCTTTGCGTATAAGCGACCCCTAAATGACTAGATGAAAAGATTTCTATGCTAAGAACTTATGGGATGAACACTTAATAAAAATAATCTTCTTGATCGTGTTCTTGTGCGGAAATCTGAAATTAGCTTGAGCTTCTTGATTGTTCAGCGTTTCCGTTATCTCACTCTAAAGTGTAATCCCATATATATAGACCTTGAAATCAAAGAGCCGTTGGAGACCAATTTAAATTTCAGGCTATATTTGGTAGACTTTGGGCTTGATGTGACGAGCTTGAGGCATGGCCAAAAAGCGTGAATTTGTACTTTGTAGCCGTTCTGAGAGGTAGCATCAAATCCGCAATTCGCGGGCTCCCGATCATCGTGTCTTGTTCTTATTGGATAGCAGACTCACTTTTCAGTGTTGTTCTTCCAACTAAGTTTGACATTCTTCTTGTTCAGATCATAGACGTATGATTAGGTGAAACAACAGATTTCACTGGTGGTGATTTGATCGATCTGAACCGAATCGATCTACACCGATGGAGTCTTCTTATTTGGTTGACTTAGCTTCAACTAGCGGACTTGGTGATGTAGGTCTTACGGTCCGATCTTCCGAAGTCATCGATCTTCAAGTATTCTCGAGTTTGAGCTTCATGACTTGGTGAGATATCGACTAGATCGGATCGATCGTCGATCTTGTTCTTCTCTAAGATTACGCTGTCATGGGATATCAATTTGTTCTTTGAGTCTTCAAATCTGACCTATACATATTGAGTTTCCCCCTCAATATGTGACCTATCTATTACATCAGTTGTTATATACAGTAATTATCAACTGGTCTCCTATAGCAGGTAATATAAACATCAGTCAGCTAACAGGTCTGACTGGTCCTATTACATGTGTTTTTGGAACTTTCATCAAAACTATAAATTTCCCAACAGCTAGGATATCTCTTACTAAGCTTTAGATACTTAACATATTCTAGGCTTAGTAAATGAGCTCTCTTCAAGGTGAAACACTTGGGAAATCTTAGGTTTTTCGAGTGCTTCAAATGCAAGAATACGAATGAGCTTTGGAGTTGCCTGATTTTCCGTAACCTTGCAATGGTGAAGGTCACTGGTATTTATAGGCAACTCTCCAAGGTCACTCTTGAAAAAATATCTGTTAGAAGAGATAACATCAAGGGTTTCCTCTTTTGGTTAGTGGTAAACGGCTACAAATAGGGTTTGAACGTGCCCTTGCAAGGTTTGGGTAATACAGAGCCAAACGCACCACTTTATGTGAACTGGAAGATATCAGTCCTGACATTTCCTCAGTGAAATGTCGCTTTCAGTGTCAGTAACGTACATTGTTGTCGCCTCCTCATTGGTCGAAAACTTCCTTTGAACTGAGACAAACAAAACGGCTCCTTGTAGGTCAACTTATAATGATCTGATATGTTCCTTAATGTCCACGCATGTGTAATATTCTCTTTGTTTGTACTAAGAATGAACAAGACACTATTTACTCTGAAATAGTTGTTCAGGGTCTTATTGTGTCAGTACAAAACAGTCTTCAGGATCTTCGGTCTTCAGGACTTTTAGATCTTTTAGTATCTTTTGAGATTTCTAGACCTCCTACATCTTCAGGATCTTCTGAGTCTTCAAGCAAGATAAAATAATCCTAACTATCATATTCTATATCTACTGACTATACATGATGCAGATAATCCTGATCCTAACACCTATAGAAAACTTGTTCCTTATCTATCAAGTTGTTCGGATATATGTCATACTCAAGGGGTTTTGGGATCTAATCAAAATATTTATTAAATTCATCTCCCAACATTATACCTTTGGAGAGACAAACGTTGAGAAGTACACGATCAATGGATCAACCTAAACGCCTTTCCAAGTATTCCCAAAGTCCTTGCTCGTTTATTCGGTGGTAAATCCTCACGAACAATTTAAACAAAGGAAAAATAAAATATTTTGTTGCACAACCTATGTGGATTTCTAATTCTTCCAAGCTTGGAATTGTGTGGAATGAAAAAATTCCTCCCCTATTTATAATAGAGAGGGGCGGAAATTTTGTGTCCAAAATTAGATATGAGAAGTTCTTTATTTCTTCTCCAAGAAGTAATCTTGAATATATTCAATATATTCTCTTTTCCATAAATAATTTTCCCCAAAATCTTTCTCGTTATTTTATTCCAAATATTTGAAAAGTTCAAGTATAATAGTAAAAGTAAAAAAATTCTTGAATTTATGAGATAATCTTGTTTTCCAAGAAAACTTATGTTCTTACCATTAAATCTTTTCATTTATTTTTCCTTATTTTTGAAAAAAATAAATAACCAGGGCAACAAAATTATTTCTTTTATTTTAATCACATTTTCATTAATGGACTTATATTGGGCTACTTGGAGGCTTTTAGGAGAATTAAGATTGGACCTCTCAATGGGCTCTGAATTACAATATTGAGCCACAATATTATTCAGCCCATTAATATTAATTTATTCCACTATAAAATTAATATTGCACTATCCATCTTAACTCATATTACGATTATATGGCTCCCGGTTTTTATTTTCCGTGTTTAAGATTCTCTTGTCCATTAATTAATTAAGCTACTGAAAGCTCAACATTATTATCCATATCGGAACCTAATCTACATGCATGATTTGGTATGATAAAACTTTTGAGCCCACCATGGGGACTAATCATACAAGACTCTCCAAGCACACGTTTCTCTGTATTAAATCTTAGCAATTGTCATGTGACTAATAATATTGCCCAAAATACAAAGTATTGAATCTTCCATATTCTCTGTCCAACATAAATCAAGACAATAATTATTAATTACATACAATCCAATTTAAGGGACAGAGATTTAGAAATCAACAACCACTGAGGTATAATTCTTCATCTAAATCAACAAGATGCGGAAGAATTACCTCTCTGTAGGTCCGCTTCAACACATCATGATGCATTAATGTAATCTCTTGGTCAAGATAAAGCAATATGAGCCTTACACTTCAACCTTTACCAATGGATTGTTCAATTCCATCTAGGTTGTGAATTTGTACTTATTGACAAAGAATTGATAATATGATCTTCTGTGATCTGGTATCACCACATTATCTACAATGTAACTTGTACTAATATTGAACGGTTTGCAATAAATAAATAACATTCATAATATTTAAAGTAATAGTGATAAAAGATTTATTCTCAGTAAATAAGCTAAAGATTCAGTCTGTTATACAAAGTAAAAGCATACTTGTCAGTATAACCCTAACAATCTCCCACTTATACTCAAAATCTGCTTTTAAGTATACTACAACACGTCTCATGTCCTACATATTCCTAATATCTCTTCCACATATACTCAAAGCAGATTGGCAATGCACTTGACACCCATTCCTTCCACATGTCTCTCGAATGTACTTTGAGGCAGACCCTTTCTGAAGGGATCAGCTAGGTTGTCCGCAGATGCAATCTTTACCACCTCTATATCTCCTCTCTTAATGATTTCTCGTATAAGATGGTATTTCCTTTCAATGTGTTTGTTGGCCTAGTGGGCTCTTGGTTCCCTTGAATTTGCAACTGCCCCAACATTATCACAATAAAAAGTAATAGTGCTGGACAAATTCGGAACTACATCCAAGTCCACTAAGAAGTTCTTGAGATAAACCGCTTCTTTCGCTGCTTCACACGCAGCTACATATTCGACTTCCATGGTAGAATCAACGATGCATTTCTGCTTTACGCTTCTCCATGTCAAGACTGCACCTCCTAGACAGAACATACAACCTGAGGTAAATTTTCTAGAATCTAAGTCTGATTGAAAATCTAAGTCCGTGTAGCCCATGGGGATTACACTGTCTGACTGATAAACCAACATTCTATCCCGAGTTCTCTTCGGATACTTTAGAATATTTTTAACTGCAGTCCAATGCTCTTTCTCTGGGTTACTCTGATAACTTGCTACCATGCCCATGGCAAAGCAAATATCTGGTCTCGTACACAGCATTGCATATATAAGGCTTCCAACTGCCGACGCATATGGATACCTTTCATGTCATCTATCTCTTTCTATGTCTTAAGACACATCTCTTTGGATAGATGGATTTCATGTCTGAAATGTACAAAACCTTTCTTGGAATCTTGCACGTTGAACTGTTTCAAAACAGTGTCTATGTATGAAGCTTGTGATAAGCCTATCATCCTTTTCTGGCGATCTCGAGTAATCTTAATCCCAAGGATGTGACCGACTTCCCCTAAGTCCTTCATATCAAACTGATTTGACAATCATACCCTCACGTCTGACAACACCTTTACATTATTCCCAATGAGCAGAATGTCGTCTACGTATAGTACTAAGAATACAAAGGCAGTTTCATCTAGGGGTGGAGGAAATACCAAAAATACTTAGGTATCATGCACTTACCATACCAAAAATATCGATTTTATCAAAAATTTTGGAATACCAAAATTTTCGGTACGGTATGGTATGGTACAGTACCGAAAATTTTGGTACGATAATGGTATGAAAATATAGAAAATTTCGATGTACCGGAATAATTTCAGGTATATCAGAAAATTTTCCAGTATACCGAATTTTTTTTCGATATACCAGAATAATTTCCGGTATACCAAAAATATTTCCAGTATACCAAATTTTTTTTGGTATTTTGGTATATACCGAAATATCGGTACGGTATCGGTATGTAATATTGACATACCAAAAATTTCGGTATGCAAAATTTTGGTATACCAAATTTTCGATCTGACAACGGTATTACATTTTTCGATATCAAAAATTTTTAATGCGGTAATGGTATGACGAGAAAATTTTTGGTATGCCGTACCGTCCATCCCTAGTTTCATCACACTTTTTATGCACACAACTCACGAACTCTTTTTGATTAAATCCATAAGATTTTATCACTTGATCAAAACATTGGTTCCAAGCTCGCTATACTTGCTTATATACGTATATAGACCTTTTAAGCTTGCATACAAGGTGTTCTTGGCCTTTTGCAATGAAGCCTTCGTGTTGACGTATATAGATTTCTTCTTCAAGACTTCCGTTAAGGAAAGTTGTCTAAACATCCATTTGCCAGATCTCAAAATCTAGATGAGCAACTATCGACAAGAGAATACGGATAGACTTAAGCATAGCTACAGGCGAAAAGGTTTTCTCATAATCGATCCCTTCTTTCTGAGTATATCCTTTCACCACAAGTCTAGCCTTGAAGGTTTCAACCTTCCCACCTGATCCTCTCTTTCTCTTGTAAACCCAATTGCATCCAATGGTTTTAGCCCATTGGGTGGTTCAACAAGCTCCCATACATCATTGTGATCCATAGAAACCATCTCAACTTCCATTGTTGTTTGACAAGAATATGCGTCCTTGTCTTAGATTGTCTCGTTGTAAGTCTAGGGGTCTAATTTATCTTCCCCGGGGACCAAGTCCGAAGACTCTCCCACGAACATGAATCACTCATGTTGTCTAAACAACCCTCCCACTATGAAGAGGTTTGGATTTGTGTTGGTGTGATGCTTGGTATGTCAACTTATGCGGTTGGTATTGCAGTTGACTCTTTCAATTTGTCTAAGGTAATCTCACTCTTGGGCTTTCACTATTGTTCATATAGTCTTCCTCCAAGAATTTAGAATGTGTACTGATTACAATTCTTTGATCCTTGAGATTATAGAACATACCCTCTTTCGTTCCTTTGAGATATCCTACAAACAACCTTATTTCTGAACGAAGATCCAATTTACCGGCTTCCTTATCCAACACGTATGCAGGACACCCCCGGATTCTGATGTGTCTCAAAGTGGGCTTTCGCCCAGTCCACAATTTTGAAGGGGTTTTAGGAATCGATTTGGATGGCACCAAATTTAGAATATAAGTTGTTGTTTCCAAGGCATGACCCCAAAACGACTTGGGTAGCTCTGAATAACTCATCATTGACCTTACCATTTCTGAAAGAGTTATGTTTCTTCGTTCTGCAACCCCATTTTGTTAATGGTTTCCGGGTGCAGTCAACTGTGATACAATTCCTTCACCTGATAAGTAGTTCAAAAATCATTGCTTAGGTATTCGCCTCCATGATCAGATCGTAGAAACTTGATACTCTTTTCCCTATGTTTTTCTGCTTCAGCCTTAAACTCTTTGAATTTATCAAAAGTCTCTGACTTATGCTTCATAAGAAAAATGTATCCATATCTTGAGTAATCATCGATAAAGGTAACTAAATACTGAAAACCACCTCTAGCTTTGATTGACATTGGACCACATACGTCAATATAAACGATCTCTAACAGTTTACTAGCTCTATTCCCCATTGACCCGAAGGTCCTTTTTGTCTTTTTACCCTCTAAACAAGATTCACACGTTGGGAACGACTCAACATGGAGTGATTCCAATGAGCCGTCACTCACCAACCTTTGAATCTTTTGGGATTATACATGAAAGTATGCTTTTACTTTGTGTAACAGACTAATTTACTCTTATTTACTGAGAATAAATCTTTTATCACTATTTCTTTAAATATGAATGAATGTTATTTATTTATTGCAAACAGTTCAATATTAGTACATATTGCATTGTAGTTAATGTGGTGATACCCGATCACAAAAGATCACATTATCAGTTCCTTGTAAATAAGTACATCTTCACAACCTTGACGGAAATTGAACACTCCATTGGTAGAGTTTAATGTGTAAAGCTCAGATTGGCTTGTTTTGACCAAGAGATTACACTAGTGCATTGTGATGCACTGAAGCGGACCTACAGAGAAGATAATTCTTCTGTACTGCCTTATAGGATGAAGAATTAGACCTCAGCGGTTGTTGATTTCTAAATCTCTATCACTTAAATAAGATTGTGTGTAATTAATATTTATTACTTTGATCTATGTTGGGTTCAGAATCAGAGATCGGTTCTATACTTTGTATTTTGGGCAATATTATTAATTACACGACAATTGCTAAGATTTAATAAAGAAAAACGTGTGCAAGGAAAGAATTGTTTGATTTGTCCCCTTGGTGGGCTCAGAAGTTTTATCATACCAAATCTGGCAAGTGAAAATTATTTTCGGTATAGATAATAATGTTGAGATGTCTTTACTCCAAGAAAAAAATATTAATTAATATAAAGCTTTTCTGTGGCTTAATTAATTAATGGACAAAATAATCTTAAACACAGGAAATAATAACAGGGAGTCATATTATCGTAATATAGGTTAAGATTGATAGTGCAATATTAATTTTATAGTGGAATAAATTAATATTAATGGGTTGAATAATATTGTGGCTTAATATTGTAACTCAGAGCCCATTGGGAGGTCCAATCTTAATTCTCCTAAAGGCCACTCAAGTAGCCCAACATGACTCAATTAATGAAAAGGTGATTAAAATAAAAGAAAAATATTATTGCCTAATTTATCCTTAAATTTTCGAAAATATCAAGAAAAAGAAAGAAAAGATTTTCTTGGAAAAATTTTATGGAAGATAAGTATTCTTGAAATACAAGATTATCTCATAAATTCAAGAATCTTTGACTTTGATCTTTTTGCCTATTATTTTCGAAAATAATGATTTATAAGGGCGGAGATTTTTGTGGAAAATTTATTTATGGGAAAAAGAATATATTGGATATATTCAAATTTACTTCTTGCACAAAAATTAAAAATCTTCTCATATCCTAATTTTGACCTAAAAATCGGCCACCTCCTTGTTATAAATAGGGGATGATTTTTTCATCCCCAACACAATTTCAGTCTTGGAAAAATTAAAAATCCACAAAGGTGGTGCAATATATTTTTTCTTTTTTCTTTGTTTAAATTGTTCGTGCGTATCTTCCATCGGATAACGAGTAAGGACTTGGGATATACTTGAGAAGGCATTTGGGTTGATCCATCGTCTCAACGATTGTCTCTTCAAGGGTAAGAATTCGTGTAAACTCCTAGATTCCGCATGTTAGGATTTTACGTGAATTATTTGTACGCATGTATGTTGTTGGTAATTGTTATTTAAATTAATATGATTAATTAATGCTAGTAATAATTGTTTATTTAAATTTCTATTTAAATTGCAACTCGAATAGATCCGGGCAAAACGTTCCCCAACAACTGGTATCAGAGTCTCGGTTTCGAGCACTGTGATTTAAATTGTAATTTAAATTGTTGTTCATTAAATTTAAAATTGGATAGTAGAATTGCTAATCTTTTTTGCGGGTATCCAATTGTCATGGTTATTTAATGTGTTTATTTCATGCGTATGAATGTTTAGTTTTTAATTCGACTCGTTCGTATTCGTTTTTCTTGCGAGAAAATCCACTAGTAGATTAGGCTATTTGATTTGTTCAATGTAATAGACTAGTCTAGATCATAGGTTAATTAATTTTTTTTAAATAAATTGTAACCGGATTAAAGACAAACACGGGAAATTGAAGACGAGATCCAAAATTGGGTGTGGATGGTGTGCATAGCGCGAAACGTGTCAAGGGAGGCACGCGCGCTACGCGGACACCGTCGGGCACACGCGGACATAGGCGCAGCTAGGCTAGCGCGCGTGGGGGCCGAGGGCCCCAGGCGCACGCACCGAGGTTGAGCGGATGCGCGAGAAAAGGAGGAGATCGCTAGAGGGCGCGCGCTGAGCGTGGACGGATGCGATTCTTTGGGCGGGCGAACGCGGAAAGTCCCAGATGACGCGACGTGGCGATGCGAACGATTGGCATGGACGGGCAAGATGTTGGCGCGCATCCCACCCGCGAGGATGGGCGGCCGATGGGCTATTTCATCCAAGCGTGGCGTGGCGTGATGTGGTGGAATTGATTTTTTGAGATGAATGAGTGGGAGAACATCAAGACGGGGGATTTCTCAAGATCAAGACAAGAAATTCAAACCATGACAGTTGGATATACGTGCCCAATATGTGTTTAATTTTATCTTGGTGGATGTTTATTTTTTTGTGCTCATATTTAATTTGTTTAAATGTGTTTGCATGAGAAATTGCTTTAAAATCTCAACTTCAAAATTACTAAGTATGTTTTAAATAATTTATTTATTTATTTTTCAAATTAATTTTGACCTCCATGATTTATTTATTTGTAAATTTTTTTGGATAAATTTCCCCCACGGAAATGCCAAAAGATAGCTTTCACATGAATGAATTCCAAAAGGATGATTGTGGATTATTACTAGTGGCGGTATTGACCCTTCCCACTAGTGGCTTGCTCAATACGAAATAATAATCATGTATTTAATCATGATTATTATTTAGGTATAAAATCAATATGCATATACTTCCTCGAAGTCCCTGTCAATTCTATTTGGTCAAGTGGGAGACAACTATTAATTTTGAATTAAAGGTTTGTAATTGTCTCTGTTTGTAACCTGCTTGAATGTGTTTTAAGCTACGGACCACACGCACGTGGCACATTTAAAATTGTTTTGAGATGTTGGTTGATGCATGTTCATATTTTTTTTTAGATTTTAATATGTTTCATGTGATCGAATTATGTAATAATTTTTGTGATTAAATCATTAATACAAAATGTATGTTTATTTTCAGTTCAACATGTCGCAACCTTTTAACTCACTGTTTAATATACTTAAAGACAATCAATTGACTGGTGAAACTTTGTTGATTGGAATCATAAACTATCAATTGTCCTAACTTCACAACAACACAAGTGAGTTCTTGATATACCTAAACTAGAAAAAGCTAGCGATGATTCTAGCAAAATGGATAAGAAAGAGTATAGCGATTGGGGCGTTCAATGAAATGGCTAAGTACCATCCCTCTATGGGATGTGTTTCAACACCAACTCCATTTTCGGGATTGCTTAGATGTTTACCGAGTTCCTAGCAGAGACTGGAAACGATTCGTAAGGGAGACTTGTCTCACCTTAACAAACTTGGGATTGCCGATTAACTGGAAACCTTCGATTTCATACTAATTCTCTCTCGAAAGGGTTTGGGTTTGGAGTTGAATTACCGGATGAATAAGGTGAGATTTTCCCTCGATGACCGCTACAACATTGTTTTAGCCTTTATGCTAAGGTTGGGAAAATCTCTAAGCTTATGATATGACATTTTTGCAATAAGAATACAATGAAAGAACACTCTTGGTCGAAAAACCCAATTTAAAAAATTTGGATATGACTTTAAATTTTTTTCTTTTTAAAATGTTTTGCTTATAATTGCATATGGAATATTTGAAAGCTTTAATTTCATTCGCCCTACATCCAGATCTTTAGGGCACCAACTTATCTTCAGGATGTTTGAAGATAGTGCAATTATTTTATTTGTGGATTTGAATATTACCGAGAGTTCTACTTCATTTGAGACTTGTAATATTCAAATACATAACCAATAATCAAGAAAGGGTTTGGGTTTTTATTTTGACCTTTTCCTTACATTGTTTTTTGCTTTTACTTTATGTGGAAAAAATCTCTATATGACATTTTTGTTATCTTCTCACTCTTGGGTAAATTTGGATATGCAATTTTTGTGTTCTTGAATGGAGGATGAATATTTGGCTTTAATTTCATTTTGCGATTCTTTGTTCATCTCTTTTTGAAGATAGTGCAATGTATTTTTGTGGATTTGAATATTACCGTTGGAGAGTAATATTCAAATACATACTAATAATCTTCCAAACTTTTTCTTTGACCTTTTGACCGTTGACTTTTATGTCACATCCATATATGTGTTGTTATCTTCTCATTGGATCACTTTTTGTGTGTCTAATCGGATCAGTCGAGATCGTTCATCTATTCGATCGAACGGGTCACGGATTGGTCAAAACTCGATCGATCGAAAAAGATCAGTCAAGATCGATCTAGATCTTTGATCAAATCGTGATCGAAAATCAGATCTTTTCAAAGATCGATTCAAAGATATCGAGATTTTTCAAAGACAACAGACTCGACATCAAGATTCAAAACTTCACAACAGTTCTGTTATTCTGATTTCTTCTTCTTCTGATTTCTAATTTCTTCTTCTTAACTTGTCTCTCGTTCCCCTTCAACTTGTTATCTGTAGATTAATTTAAATAACACAAGTTGGTAATGTTTTGGCATAATTCATCAAAACTAAAATATTCCAACAATTTCCCCCTTTTTGATAATGATGTCAAAACTAACTAACAATAAAAATATACGAGAAAAACAATGTTAGTTAAACAAGTGAAAAGATGAAGAATATTGTATGCATTTTAAAAATGAGAAGATTATTGTCAACCTCCATGAATTTTATAAAATTTATGCATTTTAAACTAAATGGGGTTTAACAAAAAAGATCAGTTCAGGTGTTCACATTAAAATCTAGTGAACTTTAGAACCCCTGCTCTGATACCACTTGTTGGTCCCGAAAAACTCGATTTAAAACTCGTAAAATCTCAATTGGAGGTGACTTTAAAATTTTTCTTTTTAAACCATGTGTTTTGCTTATAATCAAATGCATATGGCAAGTAAGAACATAAAGCAGTAAAGAACACACGATTTTATAGTGGTTCGGACAACTCGTCCTACATCTATTCTTCCCTTCATATGGCACCAACTTAACCAACAGATGTTTACCGAGTTCTCACTCAAACGGGACTTATCACCCTCTAAGGGATCGCCTACCCTCCCTTTCGGGATTGCTTAGATGTTTACCGAGTTCTCACTCAAACGGGACTTATCTCCCTCACGGGATTGTCGATTAACTACCTTACTTAACCACTAATTCTCTCTCAAGAAAGGGTTTGGGTTTGGAGTTATTTCCAACTAGGTGAGATTTTCCATTACATTGTTTTAGCCTTTAAGCTAAGGTTGGGAAAATCTCTCTAAGCTTATGATATGGCATTTTTGCTTAGATACAATGAAGAACACTCTTGGGTAAATTTGGATATTTAATGCTCTGTGTTCTTGAATGGAGTTGCTTTAATATTTGGCTTTAATTTCATTTTGCAGATCCTCCATTATCTTCTTTTGAAGATAGTGCAATGTATTTATAGTGTGGATTTGAATATTACCGTTGGAGAGTAATATTCAAATACATACTAATAATCTTCCAGCTTTTCTTTGACCTTTTGCACTGTTATTTGCAGCTTTATGTCACATCCATATATGTGTTGTTATCTTCTCATTGGACAGCTTTTTGTGTGTCAAAGCGGATCGATTTATTTCTTTGATTATTCTTCATCTCTTCCGATTACGGTCACCGATTTACGGTCGCAGATTTCGTCGCTTTGATCTAATCAACTCACTTTGATCGGATCAAAGATGCAGATCAGTCAAGATCTTTAAATCAGATGTCGAGAAAATTGCATCAAAAGCGCATTTAAATTGCATCATAAAAGCTGCATCGATTTCAAAGATATCGGATATATTACGCAGCAGCCGAGTCGATCTTGCCAGCTGATAAATGCCGCGTCAAGAGATCGACCCGCAGCGATAGCCGTTATTACGATTTCTTCTTCTTCTGATTTCTAATTTCTTCTTCTTAACTTGTTCTCTCGTTCCCCCTCAACTTGTCATCTGTAGATTAATTTAAATAACACAAGTTGGTAATGTTTTGGCATAATTCATCAAAACTAAAATATTCCAACAATTTCCCCCTTTTTGATAATGATGTCAAAACTAACTAACAATAAAAATATACGAGAAAAACAATGTTAGTTAAACAAGTGAAAAGATGAAGAATATTGTATGCATTTTAAAAATGAGAAGATTATTGTCAACCTCCATGAATTTTATAAAATTTATGCATTTTAAACTAAATGGGTTTTAACAAAAAAGATCAGTTCAGGTGTTCACATTAAAATCTAGTGAACTTTTGAACCCCTGCTCTGATACCACTTGTTGGTCCCGAAAAACTCGATTTAAAACTCGTAAAATCTCAATGGGAGGTGACTTTAAAATTTTTCTTTTTAAACCATGTGTTTTGCTTATAATCAAATGCATATGGCAAGTAAGAACATAAAGCAGTAAAGGACACACAATTTTATATTGGTTCGGACAACTCGTCCTACATCCACTCTTCCCTTCATAGGGCACCAACTTAACCAACAGATGTTTACCGAGTTATCACTCAAACGGAACTTATCAACCTCTAAGGGATCGCCTACCCTCCCTTTCGGGATTGCTTAGATGTTTACCGAGTTCTCACTCAAACGGGACTTACCTCCCTCACGGGATTACTGATTAACTACCTTACTTAACCACTAATTCTCTCTCAAGAAAGGATTTGGGTTTGGAGTTATTTCCAACTAGGTGAGATTTTCCCTTACATTGTTTTAGCCTTTAAGCTAAGGTTGGAAAAATCTCTCTAAGATTATGATATGACATTTTTGCTTAGATACAATGAAGAACACTCTTGGGTAAATTTGGATATTTAATGCTCTGTGTTCTTGAATGGAGTTGCTTTAATATTTGGCTTTAATTTCATTTTGCAGATCCTCCATTATCTTCTTTTGAAGATAGTGCAATGTATTTATAGTGTGGATTTGAATATTACCGTTAGAGAGTAATATTCAAATACATACTAATAATCTTCCAGCTTTTCTTTGACCTTTTGCACTGTTATTTGCAGCTTTATGTCACATCCATATATGTGTTGTTATCTTCTCATTGGACAGCTTTTTGTGTGTCAAACGGATCTGATTTCAGCTCGCCTGATTATTCTTCATCTCTTCTGATTCTGGTCACCTGATTTCTGGTCGCAGATTTCTGGTCGCCTGATCTGATCAGCTAACCTGATCAGATCAGCACTGCATCTGGACTGCATCAGAAACTGCATGAGAAAACTGCATCAGAAACTGCATCAGAAAACTGCATCAGTTCAGCATATCAGATATGTTCAGCACAGCAGATCTGATATTGCACAGCAGTTCAGAAACTGCACAGCAGTTCCGTTATTCTGATTTCTTCTTCTTCTGATTTCTAATTTCTTCTTCTTAACTTGTTCTCTCGTTCCCCCTCAACTTGTCATCTGTAGATTAATTTAAATAACACAAGTTGGTAATGTTTTGGCATAATTCATCAAAACTAAAATATTCCAACAATTTTCCTCTTCTTGATAATGATGCCAAAACTAACTAACAATAAAAATATACGAGAAAAACAATGTTAGTTAAACAAGTGAAAAGATGAAGAATATTGTATGCATTTTAAAAATGAGAAGATTATTGTCAACCTCCATGAATTTTATAAAATTTATGCATTTTAAACTAAATGGGTTTTAACAAAAAAGATCAGTTCAAGTGTTCACATTAAAATCTAGTGAACTTTTGAACTCCTGCTCTGATACCACTTGTTGGTCCCGAAAAACCCAATTTAAAACTGGTAAAATCTCAGTGGGAGGTGACTTTAATTTTTTTGTTTTTAAACCATGTGTTTTGCTTATAATCAAATGCATATGGCAAGTAAGAACATAAAGCAGTAAAGAACACACGATTTTATAGTGGTTCGGACAACTCGTCCTACATCTATTCTTCCCTTCATATGGCACCAACTTAACCAACAGATGTTTACCGAGTTCTCACTCAAACGGGACTTATCACCCTCTAAGGGATCGCCTACCCTCCCTTTCGGGATTGCTTAGATGTTTACCGAGTTCTCACTCAAACGGGACTTATCTTACTCACGGGATTGCCGATTAACTACCTTACTTAACCACTAATTCTCTCTCAAGAAAGGGTTTGGGTTTGGTGTTATTTCCAACTAGGTGAGATTTTCCCTTACATTGTTTTAGCCTTTAAGCTAAGGTTGGAAAAATCTCTCTAAGATTATGATATGACATTTTTGCTTAGATACAATGAAGAACACTCTTGGGTAAATTTGGATATTTGTTGGGAGATGAATTTAATAAAGATATGATTTTGATTAGATCCCAAAACCCCTGAGTATGACATGTTCAGAGTAATCTTGATAGTTGAGTCAGGATTCAGTTTTAGAGTATTCAGGATGTTATCTGCAAAATTTATAGTCAGCAGATATAGATCAGGTTAGGATCTGAAGATTCTGAAGAACTTGGTAAGTTTCTGAAGAAACCGAAGTTTCAATATGAAACTGACGTTTCTGAAGTTTCAATATGAAATGAAGAAACTGAAGTCTCAGTGAGAAACAGAGATACTGAAGACTCAGTATGAAACTGAGATACCGAAGACTCAGTATGAAACTAAGATACTGAACACTCAGTATGAAACTGAGGAACTGAAGACTCAGCATGAAGACTCAGTATATCAGTCAGTACATCTATAAAGACTCAGAAGACGCTGAAGACTCAGAAGACCCTGAAGATTCTGAAGACTCAGCTTACTCAGAAGACACAGAAGACAGAAGACTAAAGAACTGAAGATCAAGAATACTGAAGGCACAGTAATTACTGAAGAGTCAGTAATGTACTGAAAGCTCAGTATAAACCTGAATGTTCCGAGGCACCGAACATATCTATCTGAAGGATGCAATACTGAGAAGATCGCGATTCCTTAGAAAAATAGATATTTGCCAAGACAATCAAATGCAGACAAAAGGAACTAAAACAAAGTGTTGTTAAGGTTATATCACTCAAGAGATTATAACCAAAAGAGTCATTGAGTTGTCTACCTTTAACTGGAGACAAAAGTCAAAAGAGGAAGACAGCACTGTACCATACTGACACTGACAACGACAGGTCACTGAAAAGATGTCAGAAGTACTAAGTTCCATTCTGCAAAAAGTGAAGACCGGCTACATGAAAGGCTATTGCCTAAAATGTGTTAGGGAGTGTCAAACCCTAAATATAGCCGTTTCTCACACACCATAAGAGGAAACTCTCGGAGCTATCTCTCCAACGGATAGTTTTTCAAGAGTGACCTTGGTTTATGCCTATAAATACTTGTGACCTTCCCATTGAAGGGTTACGGGAAATTTGTAAGCAACTCAAGAGCTCAAACTTATTATTGCAAGTTGAAGCACTCGAAAACCCAAGAATTTCCCAAGTGCTTTAAATCGAAGAGAGCTCATTCCACTAAGCCTAGCTTGATAAGATATATCCAAAGCTTAGTCGAGATATCCTAGTCTTTGCATTGTACTTTATTGTAAAGGATATCTCATCCTAGTTGGAAACCAACCAAGAAACCCCAAACCCTTTGTAAGGTAGTTTGAGTGTGATTGTTGGTGAGATTGGAGTTGTAAAGAGTGAGTAAACTACATTGAGGTAGTCAGAAAGCTCGTGTGAGTTGAGTAAGTAAAGTACATAGGTAGTCAGAAAGCTCAAGGTCGGGTTGAGTAAGTAAACTACAGAGGTAGTCAGAAAACTCAGGGCCGAGTTGAGTAAGTAAACTACAGAGGTAGTCAGAAAGCTCAAGGAAGTGATTAGTGAATATCTCTGAAAAAGATCGGGAGAGTGGACGTGGGAGCTTGAGTCTACGAACCACTATAATCTGGCTTTGTGTTCTTTGCTTTTCATTTTTGCTTGATTTATCATTTGCATTACTTTGTCTTGAAAGCATATTTTTCGATATTTCAGTTGGAATCAATCCAATCGAAAGTTGCATATAAATTGAATCACAACCTAATCACTATTCCATTAAAGGAAGGTTTTTAAAGAAAAGCTTAAAACAGTATAAACTAAGGGCCAACCATTTAAGACATCCGAAGTAAGCTAGAACAGATAGTTACCAAAACCGAACTTACTCTTCCGAGGGTTGATAAGTTAGTTATCGATCCAAGCAACTCGGGACTCGATTAGGATTATCCGAGGTATCCGAAAGCATTTCGGGATCACCATCTCGGATAGACTTTAACTTCGGAGCGATTTGTGCTTCTCGGGACCAAATCATCGACAACAACGACCCAAAGCCGACCTCAAGAAGAAAAGTTTTAAAAACACTGAACACGTGTATTCCCCCACACGTGTAAGACTCGTTTGCATCGGGACCAACAAGTGGTATCAGAGCAGTGGTTCAACTTGACCACCTGCTTTGTTGACCTAAGTTTATTTTTTCTAAAATACTTGTGGTCTATCTGAACTGATCTTATTTGCTGAATTCTTAAAAGACTCAGATAAAATGTCTTCTAAGAAACTTCACATGTTCTCAGTGGAGAACTATGATTTATGGAGATTGAGAATGCAGGCACACCTGTATTCTAAACATGAACGAATGTGGAGAGTGGTCTCTGAAGGGTCATTCCAATTTACTGTGGTGAATCCCAGAGGAATAGAAAATGAGAGAAACGATCCAAAGCCAGAATTTCCTAAGTCGATGACCAACCTGACTCTCGAGGAGAGAAAGTTAGTCAATCTAGACTATATAGCTAAAGACACACTATACAAAGATAACCGATGATGGTGTGATGGGAATGATCTCTCAACAGATATTCTTGAAAAGAAATTTGGGATACACTATTGTAATGTGCCAAGGCCTGCAGATCATATCAAGGAAAACAAACTTTCAGTTGCAATTGGAAAGTTTGATAGTTTTGAAATGGATGAAGGTGAATCTATAGACAAATTGGAAGTCAGATTCACTAGCATTATGAAGGATCTAAATGCACTTGGTAAGAAATATCCACAGAGAGAAGTTGCATTGAAAATTCTTAGAGGTCTTTCTAAGAAATGGGATATACATGCAAATTGGTGATTGAAAACACCAAAAACATTAATTCAATGCCATATCAACAAGTCTTCTCGAAATTTGAAGGCCTATGAGTTCGTAATTGATAAGAAATCCAAAAAAGGTCGACAAAGAAAGATGATTCATCATCTAGTAAAAATGTGGCTTTTAAAGCCAAAGATAAAACCTGTTAAAACTAGAGAGTTGGAGAACTCCCTTGCTAAAAATCAGGATGAGCTTGAGGATAAGCTAGCACTGATGGCAAGGAGGTTTGAAAGACTTAATAGTCGATATGGAAAATACAAAAACTATTACAGGAATCACAGGTACCAGAAGAAACCTGAGGACATATCAATTGAGAAGAAGAAGGACTGAAAAGCTGAAGGGTCTTCATCCAGAAAGAAGGACTCCAAGTCCAAAGAAGAAAGTGATCAGGATGATGATGCCAACAGATGCTATAATTGCCAAAAGAAAGGTCACTTCCAGTATAATTGTCCAGATCTGAGTGCTAAGGAGAGAAGAGAAAGGCAAGCTAAAAGAGACAAGAAGTTCTCTAGCAAAAAGGCCATGGTTGCAGAAGAAGAACATTTTGAGGAGAGATCTAGCTCTTCAGGTGAAATATTCTCAGACAGTGAAAGTGATGACATCTGTCTGATGGTCATTGAGGAGGTAAACTCTTCTTTCTCTGTTGTTGCTCCTACACTAACACAAGAGTTATCAAGTTCCACTGAAAACAGTCATTTTGACCTGATGGATTCTTTTGAGAATTTGATGAAGGACTATGCTGTTTTACAAGAACTGCTAAATAAAACTCAAGAGCAGAATAAAGAACTGAAAGCTGAAAATCTAAAATGGAAAGACTCTAGCAATACTGAAATCACTTCTCAATTAATGGGAGCTACTGATGAACTGGATGTTCTGAAAGTACAACTCTCAGAGAAAGAGAAGTTGATAGTGACCCTAACTGAAAAGCTAGAGAAATCCACTGAAGAGATTCAGCTGATCAGAACTAAGTTCAATGAACTCTCTGAGAAGCATGAAACTCTACAGAACTGTGAGGATAGTGCGCAGAAGAAGCTAACTCTATTGAATATTGCATCTAAAGTAATAGATGAAATTCAGAGTTACCAGAGATCTGCCACTATAAAATCTGGATTGGGATACATTCCAGGGGGAACCTCACAAGGTCATCTGAATGCTGCATCAAGTAGCAAGAAGACAATCTTTGTAAAACCAATGGCACCTATACTTCAAACTGAAGAAATGCCCAAGGTTATAGACAAGGGAAAAGGACCTATGGTTCCAGTAAAACTGAATGATCAGGTAGGAAAGCCTAAACCTCAGGTGAAGGCTAGAAAACCTGAGCACTCAGTTGGAAAATTTTAGGCAAGTACTTCGAAACCTTAGGCTAAGAATGCAAACCTGAAAGGATCTACACTGAACCATCAGAGGAATCTTCAGAAGAGAAACACTCAGCAGAGACATTCTCAACTGAAGAGACCAAGTCCTCAGTATACTGAAAGACCAAAATTTCAGTACAGGCAACCTGAACCCCACTTGCCTAAGGGTAAAGGTTACCTGAACCCGAGTCGACAAAGATACAGACCAGCTGCACAGAAGCCAAAGCAAATGAACAAAAGACCTGAACTAAAGAAAAATTCAAAAGCCCATGTTTCATATGTATCTGGATTGAAGCATAACTTGCTTTCAATAAGCCAATTCTGTGATAAGGGTTTTAATGTTGAGTTCTCTAAGAACTTATGTTATGTGAAAGATGATATCTCACAGAAAGTATTACTGACTGGTACTAGAAAAGGAAATGTGTATCTTGCTGATTGGAGTTCAACTCCTAAAGATACATGTTTGGTTGTTAAAAGTTCCACAGATACCAGTTGGTTATGGCATAAAAGAATGAATCACCTGAATTTCAAAACCCTGAATAAGCTTGAAAGATTAGCTCTTGTGAGAGGGTTGCCTAATGAAGTGTTCAGTAAGGAACATATTTGTGATGCGTGCCAAAAAGGAAAACAAATTAGAGCATCATTTAAAAGCAAAATAGATGTTTCTACTGAAAGAATACTTTAGTTGTTGCATATGGATCTTCTTGGTCCAATAACACCAGTGAGCACTAATGGCAGGAAATACACATTGGTAGTAGTTGATGACTACTCAAGATATACTTGGGTCATATTCTTTCAAGAAGAAAGAGACTCGAGATAAAATTTGCCGGGATTCTTGAAAAGGCTCAAGATTGAGAAAAAATCTGAGTGTGGTCAAAATCGAGATCGACAAAGGAACTGAATTTATAAATCATATCATATCGATTATTAAAAGAAATGGAATTTCTCATGAAACATCAGCTGCAAGGACCCCTCAACAATATGGTGTTGCTGAAAGAAGGAACAGGACTCTGAAAGAAGCTGCAAGGACAATGATAAATGAAGGTTTATATTCCTAAAAGATTTTGAAAATGGGTCATCAACACTACAAGCTATTCTCAGAACAGATCCATGCTGACCAAGAGTCAAGGCAAAACACCTTATGAGCTTTGGAATGAAAGGAAGCCTCTTGTTTCTTTCTTTCGTGTGTTTGGTTGCAAGTGTTTCATACACAATAATGGTAAAGATCAGTTGAAAACATTTGATAGCAAAGCTGATGAAGGAATATTCTTAGGGTATTACGAAATCGGTAAAAAAGCTTTCGAGTTTACAACTGTAGGACTCTTATTGTGGAGGAAACACCTCATGTTGTTTTTGATGAATCTACTTGTGTTCAGAAGAAACAGGAACATGACGCAGAAGAACTGACCAATAGGATCACCAGATTAAGCCTGGAAAAGAATGACAAATCATCCACTGAACCTGAAAAGAAGAAGTCAGTCACATTCTATGATTGGAGTGACTCAAACTCAGATAAAGAAGTTCAGGATGGAACTCAGGATGGTGAGACTCAGGAAAGCCAACACACCAAAGATGACCAATCTGAACAGACACCAGTTCAGACTCAGGTATGTGATGCCAATGAAGATGTGGTCACAGCTGAGGCAAATTCTGAATCTATCAACCAAAGGGGAACAAATGTCTCTGACAATGTTCAATAGAATTTCCACGAGGAAGATGATTCTCTTTTCCTTTTTTTTGTTGTTCCTGGGTTTCCTGAATTAACTGAACCTAACATTTCAAATGTTGAGGATACTGTTGAAGGGGGAACATCTAGAAGAAGATGGTTAGATAGTCATCCTACAAGTCAGATTGTGGGTGATCTAACTGAAGGTGACAAAACAAGAAGGTTCCATGGTGAGAGTGCACTATTCTGCTGCTTCCTATCAGAGAAAGAGCCTACTGAGATTGGTGAAGCTCTACAAGATTCTCATTGGATTCTTCGCTATGCAAGATGAAATTTGAATCAATTCTCAAGAAATGAAGTATGGGAGCTAGTGGATAGACCTGAAAGGCACAATGTCATTGGAACCAAGTGGGTATTTAATAATAAAAGAGATAAAAACAACAACATTGTAAGAAACAAGGCAAGGCTAGTTGCACAAGGTTATTCCCAAGAAGAAGGATTGGATTATGATGAAACCTTTGCACCAGTTACAAGACTAGAAGCCATCAGATTGTTTCTTGCATATGATGCCCACATGAAGTTCACAGTCTATCAAATGGATGTGAAAAGTGCATTTCTGAACGGTGTGCTTAAAGAAGAGGTTTATGTAGAACAACCTCCTGGTTTCAAACAGAATGACCAAGTTTACAAGCTCAGAAAAGCCTTGTATGGTCTTAAGCAAGCACCTAGAGCATGGTATGATACTCTTTCTCAGTTTCTTACTGACCATGGTTTTGTCAAAGGAACTGTTGATAGAACTCTGTTCAGGATAGAAGATGGGGAAGATATCTTACTAGTTCAGATATATGTTGATGACATCATTTTTGGATCTCCAAACCATCAGCTGTGTGAAAAGTTTTCAAAACTGATGAAAGGCAAGTTTGAGATGTCAATGATGGGAGAGATGAATTTCTTTCTAGGTCTTCAAGTGAAACAATCAAAGGAAGGAATCTTCATCAACCAGGCAAAGTACACCAGGGATCTGATTGCCAAGTATGGTGTACAGAATTGCAATGCAGTTAGAATTCCTATGAATACTAACTACAAGATGGATCCTGATTCTGAAGGCAAATCAGTGAGTCATACTGATTATAGAGGAATCATTGGATCATTGCTCTATCTCACAGCAAGTAGGCCGGATATAACATTTGTTGTTGGGATATGTGCAAGATACCAAGCTAATCCTAAGGCTAGTCACATGGAGGCTGCCAAAAAGATACTGAAGTATCTCAAGGGCATAGTGAATAGAGGATTATGGTATCCAGCTGATGATAACCTTGAATTAACTGGTTACTCAGATGCTGATTATGGAGGTTGCAGGATTGACAGAAAGTCCACTACAGGAACTTGTCAATTTCTTGGAAGCAAGCTGATATCTTGGTTTTCAAAGAAACAGACCTCAGTAGCAACCAGTACTACTGAAGCTGAATACATGGCTGCAGGAAGCTGCTGTGCTTAGATTCTTTGGCTCAGACAACAATTAAGGGATTATAAAGTTGTAGCCAATGAAGTACCAATATTTTGTGACAATAATAGTGTCATTGCTATTTCACAAAATTCGGTATTGAACACCAGATGCAAGCATGTGGATATCAGACATCACTTCATCAGAGATCATGTCGAGAAAAAAGGACATCAGGATGGAGAAAATTCATACTGATAAGCAGAGAGCTGATATCTTGACTAAACAATTGGCTGAATCAAGATTTCAGGAACTATCAGTTGAATTAGGGATGTTGGATCGAGGTGTATAGAGTAAAATCTGAAAAATTGAAGATTTTCAGATGCATGAAGTTTTCTCAGAATTCTACTGAGAAACTCAGGATAAAATTGGAAATACTGAACTGAGTCTCAGGAAACTCAGATTTACTGAAGGTCAGTATTCAGTAGCACACTAAACCCATTCAGTACTCAGTATCATACTGATATTTTTATCAAGGTCAATACTCAGTAAGACTGATAAGAGGGAAATTAGTCTGAAGAAGTAATGACTCATGCGACTCATTTATTGCTTAAGTGAAACTCAGTAATCATTCGCAATAAATACAAAACACCTGAGGAATGTTTTTGGGCGGGATCTTTGAAATTCCTAAGAAGGTCAACAGTCATTAAATGCTCTGTTACATTTAATCACCAATGAAGTTAAAATGGCGGCTTACTTTTTGGGGATCGACCTTTCGCATACCCGATTAATCGTGGATTAATCTTAACCGTTGCTTTTCACCAAACCGGTATGACTTCCCATGATCTCGAACTATTTAATCCTTTGAAAGTCATTCAAGCCAAATTTTATTGAAACCCTTCGTTCCAAAAAACCCTCTGCAAATAAATCCCTTTTACCCAGAAAAACTTCATCTCACAAAACCCTAAATCTTCAAATCTCAAATGGCTCCTACCATGTTCGAAAAATTAGCCGAGACAAATAAGCCATGGTATGAGTACGTGGTTTCCTTGGAAAGTACCACAAATGCCAAGCACGAAGAAGAGGCGCTCCATTTAATCCAATTGGTGAAACTGACGAACCTCGTCGCAAATCGACCGGAGGCAGAGTATACTCCTGAGGTAATAGAGTTTGTCGTTAATTTGGAAATAAATGAGGATGATTGTATAGAGTCAAAGATTTATGTTTCTCATCTTGAACAATCGATGAAGTATGTGGATTTTGTTCGAGAGCTCTACATTGTCCCTAAGAACTTAAACGACGTATTTGAGTTGTACGATAGGGGAGATGACCCCTCATTGTATATGTTGGGATGGGAGCAAGAGTATCTTGATGGGATTGTTGAGAATCCTGTTAAGTTTGAAGCCACTCTGCATAAACGGCATCTGAAGCCGAAGTACAGAGTATTGATGGATATTGTTGGAAAGTGCATCATGAGTCGATCTGGAAGCTTCGAGCAGATCAGCACTCCCAAACTCCGACTAATGGCGGCAATTGAGGACTCACCCACCAAGGAGTTCAACTGGTTGAAATATCTAATCAAGGTGGTGAGTGAGCAAGCCAAGGTCATAAAAAGGGAGGAGGATGGGGCAATATCTATCAAAGGCAGAATCCTCCACGCCACCAAAATAGCCTTTATTTTGGAGATGTGCCGAGAGGAGGAGGATATCTTCATCAAATCTACTCCATTCCCTAAGTCCAAAATAATGTTCATGCCCATTGCTGCAAAGAGGACAATCAAGGGAAAGAAAGAGAAGAAAGTCGAATCACCAATTGCGGCTGCTGCTGAAGAAAGCCAACAAACCAGGGGGAAGGTTTTGTTGGATGCCAAGAAGGAGCATGGTGAGAAATTGAAGAAGCAGAAAACCCTTGCTCCTAAGCGCAAAAGAATGGTGGTTCTCACTGATGATGATAAGGAAAGTGAGGCTGAGGAGATTCAGCCTGAGAGCCAAACTGCTCAGAAATCGCCCTTACTTGTATTGGCTCAGGCTATCTCAAAGGCACATGATCAAACTGAGGAGCAATTCTTCTCTGAGGTTCTTGAGACATCACTCATTTCTGATAAGTTTTCTCAGGAAATATTCCAAGGACCTCAGACCTCAGAAAAAGTACAGATTCCTTCTGAGGAAGTGCTGGCTCAGACCGCAGAAGATGCTCAGATTCCTGCTGAGGAAGTGCCCGCTCAGTTCTCAGAGCAAACTGATATTCCCACTGAGGATGAGCCAGCCCAGACCTCAGAACCAAGTCAGATTCAAACTGAGGAGCTGCCTGCCCAAACCTCAGAGTTTGCTGAGCCTCAAGAGCCGATGAATTTTGATGAGCTCCTGAATGAGCTGTTAGACGATCTTTCAGCAGAGTTTCCAATTGAACCTGAGAGCCCGATGCTCAAGAAAGGTGAAGCTGAAGAGATCGAATGGCGAAGCAAGGGGGAACGGTTCATTCTTGACCGCTACCCTGAGATGAGCTCATTCCCTGACCTCCAAGACATCTTCTTCAGATTGAGGTCAACGGTCTACATCCTCAACCAGACTCTTCCAGATATGCTTAACATTGCTTCATTCAGAGGGGAAGACTGGTGGAACGAGGAGACAGCTTTACTCACTGAATTCTCAGGATTCAGAAAAACCAAGCTCAGGATGAATATTTCTGATTTTGATGAGCTGGTGAAGAGGAAAGTCTCTGAGACGAAAGCTACTGAAGTTGGTGCCCCGAGCTCCATTGATAAATCTCAGGATGGGGACCAACAAGGGGATGATGAGAGTCAATCTCAGAAGGAGAAAAACTCAACTGATGTTGATCAGGCTGCTGTCGAACATCCTCAGACTGAAGTTAGCCTTCAGGTAACCTTTGGCACTATTGATAATTATGCCAGTATTACTGAAGTTCCTACCTTTAAATCTGTAATGTCTGATATGCATACTGAGGCTCAGGTGGACACCCAAGTTCAGGGTGAATCCCAGACTCAGACTGAGTCTGAAGCCCCAGTTCAAACTGAAGCTCAGGTTCAGACTGAGACTCAGGATGAACAGCCAACTCAGGAGTCACAGCCGATCAGATATACTCCTGAGATTGATCTCACCCCACTGATGGTGAAGCTAGAGAAGATTGAGCCGATCCTGACCAAAGTTGCTCAGATCGAGGAGGCATTGGCCAACCAAGCTCAGAAGGTTGATAATTTGAGTTCTTCTTCAGAACTGGTGCAGCTTCAGGATACTCTGACAAACAAGTTGACCTCCATGGAAGGAAAGTTAGAAGCAAAGATGGAGGGGGTCAAGGTTGAGCTTAATGCTGAGCTGAAGCAAAAGCATCAGGAGCAGACACAAATTCTTGAAGCAAAGTTGGTTGAGAGGAATGAGATGCTGGTGAAGAACGCTGTTGAGGAAATGAGCTCAATGCTCATGGCCAAGATGACAGATATGTTCAAGGAAGCTCTCTCAAGCCAATTTGCTCATCTGTCTAAAGAATTCTCTGTGGGGAAGAACCACCTCAGAAGGCTCGAGGAGGAGCAAGATCAGATGGCAGGGGAGGTGCGGAGTGTCAGTAAAGAGCAATACCATATGGACACAGCACTCTCCAGGCTTCTGCCAGAGTATGGTTCCAAGAAGGGGGAAAGACCTGGAGCTGATCTCAGGATTTTATTGGAACTTACTCTGAAGGGCAAGGTTGTTAAAAATGCTGAAAAGAAGATTATTGCCGAAGCCATGAAAGAGATTGAAGCCACTGAGAAGCTTAAGTTCAAGGAGGTGGATAAGCCAGTCTACACTTAGGTTTCAGAGGAAACAATGCAGGAAGTTGCTATGGAGAAACTGAGTGGTAGGGGAAGGATTGGTACAAGCCTAGCTGGTGCTGAAATGCCCATCAAGAGAAAGGTTATGGCGATGGAAGAGCCTGAGGGCAAAAGAGCAAAGGCTTCTAAGCCAGTTCGGAGGAAATTGATACTGGGTACTGAAGATTCTGAAGTCGAGCCAAAGAAGAAGGTCTTGAATACCAGAAGCGCTCTGAAAACACTCCAGATTGAACAAGCGAAGAAAACTGCTGCTTCTGTTTCTGGTGTACCAGTGATCAGAAAGAAGGTTGAAGAAGAGCAGAAAAGAAAGAGTGAGTTCAAAAAGTTCGCAAGCAAAAGGAGAGGGAACACTAAAGCACAGAAATGGCCGCACGTTGACAAATGGATGCCAGTCCATCTCAACGATGCGTGGGAAGAAATCAAGAGAACCTTCTGGTTCTACTATGATGTGCTCAGAGAATGGAGAGGGGAGAGCTCAGATCCGAATGAGGCTTTCATTGACTATCTCCTGACCTCTATCTAAAATATCTTCAAGGATGGATAAATCTTGCGGATGAAGGAAAGGTGCAGATAACCACCCCTGGTCCATATGTGTACCCTCCTCCCAGGATGGAGAATGGCTGTGTGAATGAAAAAGCCATTGCTCAAGAAATATCTCAGTACACCATTCGGTTGGGTCTGACAGGGAACAATCCTGATATCATCAAAGAAAGAGATGCGCTGAAAAGAAGATATTATAGAATGTTCAACCTTGAAGTCCCTGCTGATGAGGTAGAAGAGCCGAACTAAAGAGCCGAACTGAAGAGCCGAGCTGAAGTGCAGAAGAAGACAGAAGATGAAGACTCAGAAGATTCTTGTAATCATTTATTTTATTTTATTTTTGTCTTTTTTATTTTGTTCAGATAAGATTCATTGTAACTTGTAACAGTCTACCTATCGTCAATGAAAACTTATCATTTATGCTCAAAATATAATATCTCATTATCTTATTTACATGTCTTTTAATTTTGATATGCCTGAATGATTGTCTCTGAGATTAATTGATTGAGAAATTAAGTATTTGGTGATGAATCCTTTGAGAGATTCATTACAGAAGAAATTGTTGTGAGAATCTCTGTATGGAAATTGTTGGGAGATTAATTGTTAAGAGACTCATTATTTATGGGGGAAATTGTTGAAAATAAAACCAATCTTGTAATAGAATAAACTGAAACCTGAGTATAGGTTAAGTATGTGTGTAACAAGATAGGTTTTGGCATCATCAAAAAGGGGGAAATTGTTGGGAGATGAATTTAATAAAGATATGATTTTGATTAGATCCCAAAACCCCTGAGTATGACATGTTCAGAGTAATCTTGATAGTTGAGTCAGGATTTTCTTCTAGAGTATTCAGGATGTTATCTACAAAATGTATGGTCAGCAGATATAGATCAGGTTAGGATCTAAAGATTCTGAAGAACTCAGTAAGTTTCTGAAGAAACCGAAGTTTCAATATGAAACTGAAGTTTCTGAAGTTTCAGTATAAAACGAAGAAACTGAAGTCTCAGTGAGAAACTGAGATACTGAAGACTCAGTATGAAACTGAGATACCGAAGACTCAGTATGAAACTGAGATACTGAAGACTCAGTATGAAACTGAGGAACTGAAGACTCAGCATGAAGACTCAGTATATCAGTCAGTACATCTGTAAAGACTCAGAAGATGCTGAAGACTCAGAAGACCCTGAAGACTCAGAAGACACAGAAGACAGAAGACTGAAGAACTGAAGATCAAGAATACTGTAGGCACAGTAATTACTGAAGAGTCAGTAATGTACTGAATGCTCAGTATAAACCTGAATGTTCTGAGGCACTGAACATATCTATCTGAAGGATGCAATATTGAGAAGATCGCGATTACTTAGAAAAATAGATATTTGCCATGACATTCAAATGCAGACAAAAGGAACTAAAACAAAGTGATGTTAAGGTTATATCACTCAGAGATTATAACCAAAAGAGCCGTTGAGTTGTATACCTTTAACTGGAGACGAAAGTCAAAAAGAGGAAGACAGCATTGTACCATACTGACACTGACAACGACAGGTCACTGAAAAGATGTCAGAAGTACTAAGTTTCAAACTGCAAAAAGTGAAGACTGGCTACATGAAAGGCTATTGCCTAAAACGTTTTAGGGAGTGTCAAACCCTAAATATAGCCGTTTCTCACACACCATAAGAGGAAACTCTCGGAGCTATCTCTCCAACGGATAGTTTTTCAAGAGTGACCTTGGTGTATGCCTATAAATACTTGTGACCTTCTCATTGAAAGGTTACGGGAAATTTGTAAGCAACTCAAGAGCTCAAACTTATTATTGCAAGTTGAAGCACTCGAAAACCCAAGAATTTCCCAAGTGCTTTAAATCGAAGAGAGCTCATTCCACTAAGCCTGGCTTGATAAGATATATCCAAAGCTTAGTCGAGATATTCTAGCCTTTGCATTGTACTTTATTGTAAAGGATATCTCATCCTAGTTGGAAACCAACCAAGAAACCCCAAACCCTTTGTAAGGTAGTTTGAGTGTGATTGTTGGTGAGATTGGAGTTGTAAAGAGTGAGTAAACTACATTGAGGTAGTCAGAAAGCTCTAGAGGAGAAGTTAGTAAGCTACTTGTGGTAGTCTGAAAGCTTGTGTGAGTTGAGTAAGTAAACTACAAAGGTAGTCAGAAAGCTCAATGTCGGGTTGAGTAAGTAAACTACAGAGGTAGTCAGAAAACTCAGGGCCGAGTTGAGTAAGTAAACTACAGAGGTAGTCAGAAAGCTCAAGGAAGTGATTAGTGAATTTCTCCGAAAAGATCAAACGAGAGTGGACGAGGGAGCTTGAGTCTCGAACCACTATAATCTGCTTTGTGTTCTTTGCTTTCGCTTTTGCTTGATTTATCCGTTGCATTACTTTGTCTTGAAAGCATATTTTCATCGATATTTCAGGTTGGAATCAATCCAATCGAAAGTTGCATATAAATTGAATCACAACCTAATCACTATTCCATTAAAGGAAGGTTTTCAAACAAAAAGCTTAAAACGAAAGTATAAACTAAGGGCCAACCATTTCCACATCCGAGTAGCTAGAACAGATAGTTACCAAACCGAACTTACTCTTCCGAGGGTTGATAAGTTGAATTATCGATCCAAGCAACTCAAGATCTCTAAAAACTCGAGGACTCGGTTGGGATTATCCGAGGTATCTTAAAAATATTTCGGGATCATTTGTCTCAGATAGACTTTGACTCAGAGCGATTTGTGCTTCTCAGGACCAAATCATCAGGACAACCTGACCCAAGCTGACCTCAGTAAGAAAAGTTTTAAAAACACTGAACACGTGTATTCTCCCCCGCAATACACGTGTAAGACTCGTTTGCACCGGGACCAACAATATTTAATGTTCTGTGTTCTTGAATGGAGTTGCTTGAATATTTGGCTTTAATTTCATTTTGCAGATCCTCCATTATCTTCTTTTAAAGATAGTGCAATGTATTTATAGTGTGGATTTGAATATTACCGTTGGAGAGTAATATTCAAATACATACTAATAATCTTCCAGCTTTTCTTTGACCTTTTGCACTGTTGTTTGCAGCTTTATGTCACATCCATATATGTGTTGTTATCTTCTCATTGGACAGCTTTTTGTGTGTCTAACGAATCGATTTGACATCGCTTATTCTTTCCGTTTATCTCGTCGATTATTGGTCACAGATTTACGGTCAGTCCGATTTACAGTCACTTTGATCGATCAGCTCAAGATAAGATCGGCCCAAAGAATCGATTCAACCTTTGCATCTAAATCGACGTAAAATTACATCGTAAATCGTGACGTAAAAGCGCATAAAATTACATCGAAATCGCATCGGCGCATCGTAAAACCGATTTGGCCAAAGATATCGATTGAAAAAAGACAAGAGATCGAATCAAGATAAGACGGTCGAAGCGCATGCCAGATTCTGTTATTCTGATTTCTTCTTCTTCTGATTTCTGATTTCTTCTTCTTAACTTGTTCTCTCGTTCCCCCTCAACTTGTTATCTGTAGATTAATTTAAATAACACAAGTTGATAATGTTTTGGCATAATTCATCAAAACTAAAATATCCCAACATATTGCCAAGGGCAAAGAAAAGGTGAACCAAGGGGGAGGTGCCAAGAAGACTACTAAGGTGAAGTTTTTCAACTGCGGTGAGAAGGGACATTGGAGGTCAGCCTTTTCCAAGCCCAGGAGGGTCGGAAAGAAAGGTAATACTCATGCACTAGTTGTTGAAACCTGTTTAGCGGCGTATGCTTCCAATTCGTGGGTAGTGGATACGGGAGCCACTGATCATATTTGTTTCACTTTACATGGGTTCCAGCCAACCCGGCAACTCAGTGGGAATGAGATCCTCATCATCTTTGGGTGATGCTTCTGAGTGGTGCAAAATTAAGCAATGGGGAGACGTGCATTTATCTTTTAGTGATAAATTTTTAGTTTTGAGAGATGTTCTTTACGTTCCTAATTTTAGAAAGAATTTAATTTCGGTTTCTAAATTTTTTTGAATGGATATTCTGTTTCTTTTGATAAGTAAGTTACTATTTTTCAAAATGACATGTTTATCTGTTCTGGAATGTTGTTGAACAATCTCTATACAATTAACTGTGCACACCACTCACAAAATGCATCTTATAACACATCGACTATTTTGAATAAAAGAAAGCGTTCTTCAGATGTGAACGAAACATTACTTTGGCATCTAAGACTCGTACATATTAATCTAAAAATGATTCAAAGGTTAGTGAAGGATAGGTCATTGGAGTATCTTCAGGTTGAACTTTTTCCAACTTGCGAATCTTGCTTAGAGGGTAAAATGACCAAGAGGGCATTTGGAGCCAAGGGAAATAGAGTCACTAAAGTTTAGAAATCGTTCATACTGACGTATGTGGTCCAATGTCAATCAAAGCTAGAGGGGGTTATGAGTATTTCGTTACTTTTATCGATGATTACTCAAGATATGGATACATTTTCCTCATGAAGCATAAGTTCGAGACCTTTAATAAGTTCAAAGAGTTTAAGGCTAAAGCAGAAAAACATAGGGAAAAGAGTATCAAGTTTCTACGATCTGATTGTGGAGGCGAATACCTCAGCGATGAGTTTTTGAACTACTTGTTAGATGAAGGGATTGTATCCCAGTTGACTGCTCCCGGTACCCCTCAACAAAACTAGGTTACAAAATGAAGAAACTGAACTCTTTTAGAAATGGTCAGATCAATGATGAGTTATGCGGATCTTCCCAAGTCATTCTGGGGTCATACCTTGGAAACAGCGGCTTACATTCTAAACTTGATACCATCCAAATTGGTTCCTAAAACCCCGAAAGAATTGTGGACTAGGTACAAACCGGGTTTGAGACACATGAGAATGGGGGGGGTGAGATACGTGTTGGACAAGGAAGCTGGTAAGTTGGACCCGCGTTCGGAATTAAGGTTGTTTATAGGATATCTTGAAGGAACGAAAGGGTGTATGTTATATGGCCCCAAGGATCAAAGAGTTGTAATAAGTACACACTTTAGATTCTTGGAAGAACACTATATGAACAATAGGAAGCCCAACAGAGAGATTACCTTAGATGAATTAAAGGGCCAACTCCTATACCAAGCTATGCAAGTCGACATACCAAGCGTCACACCTACATAACCGGAACTTCATCGTAGTGGGAGGGTTGTAAGATAACCCGAGCGATCCTTGGGGATAGGAGACTCTTCGGACTTGGTCCCCGGTGATAATGAATCAGACCCATGGTCCTACAACGAGGCCATCCAAGACAAGGATGCAGATTCTTGGCCAACAGCAATGGAAGTTGAAATGGGTTCTTTGGATCATAATCAAGTGTGGGAGCTAGTCGAATCACTTAATGGGGTAAAACCCATTGGATTCAAATGGGTTTACAAGAGAAAAAGAGGACCGGACGTGAAGGTTGAAACCTTCAAGGCTAGATTTTTGGAAAAAGGATATACTCAGAAAGAAGGGATCGATTATGAGGAAACATTTGTGCCTGTAGCTATGCTTAAGTCTATCCGTATTCTCTTGTCGATAGCTGCACATCTATATTTTGAGATCTGGCAGATGGATGTCAAGACCGCTTTCCTAAATGGAAGTCTTGAAGAAGAAATCTATACGCGACAACCCGAAGAACACCTTGTATGCAAGCTTAAGAAGTCCATTTATGGACTTAAGCACCGTGCTTGGAACCAATGTTTTGATCAAGTTATAAAATCTTACGGTTTTGATCAAAACGATTTCGAGAGTTGTGTGCATAGAAAGTGTGTCAGAACTGCCTTGGTATTCTTGTTACGTATGTAGATGACATTCTTCTCATCATAGACGATGTAAAGGTGTTGTCAGACGTAAGGGTATGGCTGTCAAATCAATTTGATATGAAGGACTTAGGAGAAGCCAGTCACATCCTTGGGATCAAAATCACTCGAAATCGCAAGAAAATGATGATAGGCTTGTCGCAAGCTTCATACATAGATACTGTTTTGTAGCGATTCAGCATGTAAGATTCCAAGAAAGGTTTCTTACCTTTTAGGCATGGAATCCATTTATCGAAAAAAATGTGTCCCAAGATACAGAATGAGATAGATGACATGAGGGTCATTCCATATGTGTCGACAGTTGGAAGCCTCATGTATGCAATGTTTTACATAAGGCCGGATATTTGCTTTGCAGTAGGCTATTTGAAGTAGTCTATAATTTACTGAGTACGTCATTTCAGATTCTCGACCGATTTCAAGAACTTCTTAGTGGACTTGGATGTAGTTTCGAATTTGTCCAGTACTATAACTATCTATTGTGATAATGTCGGAGCAGTTACAAATTCAAGGGAACCAAGAGCCAACAAAGCCAGAAAACACATTGAAAGAAAGTACCATCTTATACGAGAAATCGTTAAGAGATGAGATATAGAGGTGGCAAATACTGCATCGAAGGATAACATAGCAAATTCATTCACAAAGGGTCTGCCTCAAAAAACATTCGAGAGACATGTGGAAGGAATGGGTGTCAAGTGCGTTGTCAATCTGTTTTAAGTATAAGTGGGAGAAATGTTATTAGGTTCATGTAGGACATGAAACGTGATGTAGTATACTTAAAAGCTGACTTTGAGTATAAGTGAGAGATTGTTGGGGTTATAAGTGAAAGTATGCTTTTACTTTGTATAACAGACTAATTTACTCTTATTTTCTAAGGATAAATCTTTTATCACTGTTGCTTTGAGTATGAATTAATTTTATTTATTTATTGCAAACCGTTCAATATTAGTGCATACTGCATTGTAGTTAATGTGGTGATACCCAATCACAGAAGATCACATTAACAGTTCCTTGTAAATAAGTACATCTTCACAACCTAGATGGAAATTGAACACTCCATTGGTAGAGGTTGATGTGTAAAGCCAGATTGACTTGTCTTGACCAAGAGATTAAACTAGTGCATTGTGATACGCTGAAGCAGACCTATAGAGAGGATAAATTTTTACGTACTGACTTATGGGATGAAGAATTAGACCTCAGTGGTTGTTGATTTCTTAATTTCTATCACTTAAATTGGATTGTGTGTAATTAATATTTATTACTTTGATCTATGTTGGGTTTAGAATCAGAGAGCAATTAACCAGGTGGCTTAGCCCACCTGGCCACTGGGCTCCTCAATTGAGTGGGAGACCCAGGTTCGATTCCCTTTGGGAACGAATTGGAGTATTGGAGTTATAAGGTGGCTTGGTGAATTTGTGGAGTGTTTGAGCGCTTGGTGTACTAACTACTAACAACTAACAACTAACTTTGTCCGATCAAAAAAAAAAAAAAGAATCAGAGAGCAATTCTAGACTTTGTATTTTGGGCAATATTATTAATTACATGAAAATTGCTAAGATTTAATACAGAAAAACGTGTGCAAGGAAAGTCTTGTTTGATTTGTCCCCTTGGTGGGCTCTGTGAAGTTTTATCATATCAAATCTTGTAAGTAGAATTTATTTCCGGTATGGATAATAATGTTGAGATGTCTTTACTCTAAGGAAAAAATATTAATTAATATAAAGCTTTTCAGTGGCTTAATTAATTAATGGACAAAATAATCTTAAAGACAGAAAATAATAACCGGGAGCCATATTATTGTAATATGGGTTATGATAGATAGTGCAATATTAATTTTATAGTAGAATAAATTAATATTAATGGGCAGAATAATATTGTGGCTCAATATTGTAATTCAGAGCCCATTGGGAGGTCCATTCTTAATTCTCCTAAAGAATGCTTTTTTTTATTCGAAACAGACGATGTGTTAGCGTTGCATTTTGTGTGTGGTGTGCATAGTTAACAATATAGAGATTGTTCAACAAAGTTCCATAATAGATAAAATCATCATTTCGAGAAATAATAACATGCTTATTAAAAGAAACTGAGTATCCATCCATAAACAGTTTAGAAAGTGAAATCAAATTCTTTCTAAAATAAGGAACGAAAAGAACATCTCTCAAAACTAAAACTCTATCACTAAAAGATAAATGCACGTCTCCCGCTGCAACAGCCGCCACTTGTTGGGGTTATACTGGAAAGTATGCTTATACTTTGTATAACCAAACTGAATTTCTGTCTTATTTACTGAAATAAATTATTTATCACTGATGCTTTAAATATCATTGAATGTTACATATATTTACTGCATAATTGTTCAATAAACAGTACGTGTTACATTGTAGTTAATTTAGTGATACCAAGTCACAGAAGATTAAATTAACAGTCCCTTGTAATTAAAAGTACGCTGTTCACGACCTAGATGGAAATGAACAATCCATCGTGAAAGGTTGAAGTGTAAGGCTCAGATTGACTTGTCTTGACCAAGATATTACACTAGTGCATGACTGATGCACTGAATAGGACCTACAGGAGGATAAATTCTTCAGCACTGAATTAGGAAGAATTAGACCTCAGTGGTTCGTTATTTCTTAATCCTCGTCCCTTAAATAGGATCGTGTGTGGCTAGTAATTATTGCTTTGACTTATGACGGGTAGAGAATCAATGAGATTCAATACTTTATATCTTGGGCAATATTACTGGTCACATGTGATTGCTAAGATTTAATACGAAGAATCGTGTGCGAGTACGCTTGTTTGATTTGCCCCCTTGGGAGGTTCATAAGATTTATCATACCAAATCTTGCAAGTGTAATTAGTTTCCGGTATGGATAATAATGTTGAACCATTCCTTGACCAAGGACAAAAGATATTAATTAAAGGAAAGCTGTTTCAGTGGCTTGAATTAATTAATGTGCTGGATAATCTTAAACACTGGAAATAATAACCGGGAGCCATATTAACAGTAATATGGGTTAAGATGGATAGTGCAATATTAATTATGTAGTGGGATTAATTAATATTTATGGGCTTGAATAATATTGTGGCTCAATATTAGATATTCAAAGTCCATTAGAAGGTTCAATCTTAATTCTCCTAAAGGCCCATCAAGTAGCCCAAATATAAAGTCCAATAACTGAAAAAGGTGTTTAAAATAAAATAAATTCTTGTTGCCTATTTTTCCTATTTTTTCGAAAATAGATAAATAAAAGAGGGAGAAAGATTTTCTTTGAATTTTGTTATGGAATGAGGATAAGTATTCTTGGAATACAAGTTTATCTCATTAAATTCAAGAAATCTCCCACTTGGCTATTTATCTTGTAATTTTCAAAAATAATGAAGAAAATAAGGAAGGAAAGATTTTCTTGATTTTCTTGAAAATATATTATGGAAGATATGTATTCTTGGAATACAAGAATATCTCCTAGATTCAAGAAGATCCCAATCTTGGAAATCTTGGACCTTATTTTTTGAAAATATCCATAACAAGAGGAAGTGGGATTTTTGTGGAATATTTTAAATATGGAGAAAAGAATATATGAGATATATTCAAGATTTCTTGGAGATCAAGAAAAAGATTTTCCCATCTTTATTCCCACCAAAATTTCGACCACCCCCTCATTATAAATAGGAGATGAATGTTTCATCCCCAGGAGAGCATGAAAATTGGTTTTTCGGAAAAATATCAGCGTCGATAAAATATCAAATATTTTGAAACGTCGACAGAATGTGTATTTTCGAAAAACTTCAATTGTGAGTGTGCAATTCCATGTGTTGGAAAAATTAGAAATCCACAAAGGTGGTGCAACATAATTTTATTTTTCCTTTTTTTTGTGAAATTGTTCGCGAGTTCCTACCACCGGATTGTTGAACAAGGATAAGGGAATACTTGAGAAGACCTTTTGGTGTGTTCGTGTGAACGGGATCCATCTTCTCAACGGTTGTCACTCCGAGAGGTTAGTTCACGTAAACCCATAGTATTTTCGCATGCGTAGGATTTATGTGAACTGTTTATATGCATGATTGGTTGTTGAATTATTATTTGAATTAATATAGGATTAATTCATGCTAGTAATAATTGTTAGAATTAAGTTTGTATTTAAATATTCATCCCGAATAGATCCGGACAATTAATTCCCCAACACCACTCCTGTAACATCGCCCAGTGTGATGAGGATCTCACTCCCACTAAGTTGTCGGGTTTGCTTGAACCTCTGTAAAGTGAAACAAACATGATCAGTAGCTCTCGTATCCACTACCCACGAATGGGAAGCATACACCGCTAAACAAGTTTCAACAACTAGTGTCTGAGAATTACCTTTCTTCCCGGCCTTCTTAGGCTTAGGGCAGACGGTCCTCCAATGTCCTTTCTCACTGCAGTTGAAACACTCCCCTTAAAAGATTTTTTTGATACCCCATCTTGGACTACCTTCTTTCTTTGCCCTTGGAAACACTCGAGTTTGCTTGTTTTTGGTCTTTTGCCTTCTTCTTATTCTCACCACCTTTTGGCCTAGAAGAAGAGGAATGATTGGTTGCCATCAAGACTTCATCCTGGTGCCCCATTAGCTTCTTAGCCGAAATCAAAGCTTGCAAGAGTTGAGCCAACGTGAACCCTGATTATTCATCATGTAATTCATTGGAACTGCTCAAAGCTTTTTAGGTAGAGCATGGAGTATCGAAATCGATCTGCATTTCTACATCATGTTCAAAGATCAAGAACCTAGAGAGTCTGTTAAAGTAAGCCATCATCTGGAGAACGTGCTCCTCACGGGTGTTCCCTCCACCATTTTCAAGCGACAACATATCCCACATGGTGATTTTTCCTAAGCGTCAGACGGTTCTGTTGAGCAAACATCTCCTTAAGGTTTAGCATAATAGCTGAAGCGGATTTCATGTTCTGGTGTTGGTGTTGCAACACATCTGACATAGAAGCCTAGATGGTACACCTAGCCATTTCATCGGATTTCAACCACTCCTTATGCAAATCCTTATCTGTGTTGCTCGAGTCATCCGTAGGGGTAGGGGGCTTATGTGCATCAAGAACCCACTTGTGTTGTTGTGCAGTTAGGACGATAAATAAATGATGTTTCCAATCCACATAGTTTTCACCAGTTAATTTGTCATCTTTAAGTATACTAAACAGTGGGTTAAAAGGAGATAACATGTTGAACTGAAAATAAAACATACATTTTAGATCAATATCCTAATTAATCAAAAAAATTATCACTAAGTTTGATCACATGAATTATATTAAGGGGCAATTACTATTAGGTGCTATTTATAAAGCATATTTACTCTAAGGTGCACTACTTTTTAATTTTTACTCTAAAGTGCTAAATTTGGACCAAAATGTTTAATTTGCCCTTATGTATAAAATAATATGTAGGATTTGAATTTTGAATTTTACTGAATTTTTTTATTTATATGTCCTTTTATTTTATTATTTCTTTTCAAAAATAAAATATTAGTTAAAAAATTTGCATATTTAAAATTTTAAATTTTACTAATTTTTTTAATTAACTATAATATTATTTAATTAATTTTTTTTAATATTTGTCAAAAAAATCTACGCAACCCAATTATTTTTAATCATCTGTCCTTTTATTTAAAGATTTTGCACACCCTAAAAAAAATTTGCACACCTATAAAAAAAATTTCACACCCATAAAAAATTCTACATATACGTAAAAAAATCTGCACACACATTTTTTTAATTATCTGTTCACTTATTTAAAAAATCTGCACACTCATTTTTTTAATTATTTGTTTATTTATTTAAAAAATTTGCACTCCCATAACAAATTTTGCACACCCAATTTTTTTAATCATCTGTCCTTTTATTTAAAAATCTGCACACTCGAAAAAAATTCTACACTTGTAAAAAATCTGCACACCCATAGAAAAATTCTGCACACCAAATTCTTTTTAATCATCTATCTTTTTATTTAAAATTCTGCACACACACCACAATTCTGCACATCGTAAAATATAATTCTGCAAACACCCGCAATAAAATTGCACACCCACAATAAAAAAATGCACACACTAGCCATAAAAATTGCAAGAGCATTAGAAAATTGCAAATCCAGAAAAAATATGAAAAAATTACATTAACATAAATCTTAACCAAAAATATTGCATCAATTATAGAAAAATTAATGGAAAATTACAGAACATCTTTTTCTTTCTCCCTATCTTCTCCATAAACAAAATTTTGCACACCTGTAAAATAATTTTGCATAACCATAAAAAAATAATGCACACCCGTAAAAAAATTATGCAACCAATTACATCAATAACTCAACAACCTACAATTGCATCTGAAAAATAGAATCTGAAAAAATTACATCAAAAAACACATCAGAACCCCAATCACTACCACCATCAGATCCGTCTCTAACAACCACCACATCTCTAACAAACACCACCATCCTTGAAGCAGTTAATAAAAACCTCCATCCAAAAACAAAGCAATACAGTGAGTATTAGAGAAGTTAACGCCAAAACGTGGGTGAAATGAACATGTCAAAACGCGGGTGAAATGAACATGTACATACCACAGTAGTGGCATCGTGGAGAACTGGGGTAATTTCCCATTCGGAATTTTCATGTTCCAAGAAAAATACAGAGAAACAATCTAGATGGTCCAAAATCAATAAAAGAATTGGCGAAAATAAATGAAGGAGAAAAAGAATGTAATGAGCAGCATTCTTTGGTGGGATTTAAGAGAGAGAGACAGCAAGGGCAGCAGGCTTAGCCGAGGCCCGGTTTAATTGTGGGATCGTGCACTTCCCGCGTCCCCATCTTCACAGGTTTCTTCTCCATCCCTCCCTCGAGTTCCTCCCTCGAATTCGCCGCCTTGAAACTGTGTGGGACGATGAGGGCGACAAATTTCATGATTACTCCGCGGATCTAGACAGATCCACCCAGATCCGCCGCGTCTGTACCAGATTTGCCATTTTGAAGACGCCGCCGCCGCTCAAGTCAGCCGCCACAAAACTCGAACCGCGTCTGCAGATCCAACAACAGAATCGAGAATTAGTTTTCTGAATTCTGGAATCTGGATTCTGTATTGTTCAATTGAAAGTTTAGATTGTATTTGAACTCAGTGTATTTTAGGTGTTTTTTGTTAGGGGCAATTTTGTTTCTGAATGCTTGGTTTTGGATTTTTTGACTTTGGTTGCAATGAGATATTAGGAATGTGGAGGATTTGGAGAAATTGTTTTCTCATAACAAGTAATACGACGATTACTGATGCTTAATTTGGAGGAACGTGGAGGAGTGTGGATGGTTGGGAGAAACTGTATTTAATTTAGGGTTGAATAAAATAAAGGTAAAATAACTAAATGACAAAAATGGTATAAATGACACCTTAGGGGTATAAATGACACCTTAGGGCATGATTGATATGAATGAATGGAATTACAGCTGAATTGAATGAATTTATGAATGGAATGAACGTCTGAATGAAATGAAATTGGAATGATCATTCTTATGATTGGTATGATTTAGGAATGAAATATAGGTATTAGTAAATCTACTTTTGAATTATTATTAATAATTATTAAAATTATATTTAATATATAATTATTGTCAAATTTTTTATTTTTTATTTAAAATTTTTAAAAATAATATTTTTTATAATTGCGAAAATAATATTTTTTATTAAAATAAATATATAATTATAAAATTATATATTTATAATAATAATATGTTTTAAATTATTTTGAAAAGTTTGAGTTAATAATAATTTTATATATTTTTAAATATTTTTATTAAATAATAATATTTGTTATTATTAATAATATACTATTAAATAATAATATTTATATTTTTATTAATATATTATTTATAATTGCTAAAATTTACATTTTTTGAGATATAGTATTAATATTGAAAGTTTTAATATTATTATATTTAATATTATTATTATTGTAGGAGTATAATTTCTTAATAAAATAATATTATTAACTTAGTATTATTGTTGTTGTTGTGGGTAGAAGATAATATTATAAAAATAAAAAATAAAGGATAATATTATTTATGGAAAAAAAGTTCATTCCTCAAGATTGTTGTAACTGGTTTTTATCTACTCAGTTAAACAATAATTATTGTGAAATGTGTATGCTAAAGGCAATCGAAACAGGGAAAGAGACAAAGAAGTTAGTGACCCGGTTCGTCTTTGGAATCAGACTACGTCCGGGGGCGTCCAAGCCAGGGAGAGGATGTATGTATATGCCTAGAAGTCTAAGTTGTTCGACCTGTTACAGAGGTGGCCATGGTGGCCTATTTATACTATGACTCCATCCCTTTGGGTGGGAATTTACATAAGGAATAATGCTTATGAAAGGGCTACAATATCGGGAACCATTAATCTTGCCTTGACCGGCCAGAAATCATCCATCTTCAGCGTGCGCCAATCGTGGAGCGGATGTGGAGGGCGGATTAGTGGCGTGTCGGGGGCTGTCATTGACCACGTGAACTGTATAGTTATGGCTGGTGCAGGTCGCTCCCGACTTGAGGATATAAAGCGGAAATCGCATCGCGACTTCCCGAACTGCCGACTACCCGAGTTGCCGATCTTTGCGACTTGAAGGTTTGGTCTTGTGGGAATTACGTGGGTTGATCCCTTGGTCCCCTTGCCGAGGTTGCTTCATGCAGTCTTTGTTGGATTGTTTAGGATCCTTCGTGCCCAGGAGGGAGGTCGGGTTTATCCATGCTACAACAAAGATGTGAATTACATAAACCCATGGGGTATGTAAGGAATCACAATTCCTTTATTTTTGGGAATGATCATTCCTAATGGAATGATGATTCATTCCAAAAAAATATACCAATCATTATATTTGGAATAGATTAAGAAATGATCATTCCATTCCCTATCTATTCCAACATACCAATCACACCCTTATAGTAATACCAAAAAGGTAGTGCACCTTAGAGTAAGATTACTCCATAAATGGTACTAGGGAGTAATTTTCCCTTATATTAAAACCTCAAAAAAAATATAAGCATGCATCAGCAAACATCCCAAAACAGTTTAAATAAGTCACGCTGAGTAAGAATATTTATTTAAACACATTCAAGTAGGTTACAAACAAATACAGTTACAAACCTTTAATTCAAAATTAATAGTTGGCTTCCACTTGACCATATAAAATTGACAGAGACTCCGTTGGGGAGAGTAATATAATATCAATTTTATACCTAAGTAATAACCAAAATTAAATACATAATTATTATTTTGTTTTGAGCAAGTAACTCGTTGGGAGGGTCAATACCGCCACAAATAATAATCCACAATCATCATTTAAGAATTTATTCATGTGAAATTCGTCTTTTGGCCTATCCGTTAGGGAGAGAGAGGTGTGCCAATGTGTAGCCAAAACACTTCACAAATAAATAAATTGTGGAGGTCAATTAATTCAATTTTATTATCTTGAATAAAATTACAAATTAATATTTTAAAACATACTTAGTAATTTTCGAAAGTGATGTTTTTCAACGAATTCCTCATGCATAAACATATTTAAAATAATTAAATAAATGCATAAAATAAATCATACATTAAAACAAAAATTAAAAACAAATTGGGCACATATATCCAACTGCTATGGTTTAATTTTATCTCATTTTGAATACGAGAAATCATCCTTCTTTAAGCTCCATCATCCGTCTCGACAAGCTCCCACTCGACCGCAACAAAAATTATATAGCGCCACGCCCGGGATAAGCTTGACCCTTGGCGCCCCATCACAGGCCAGCATCGGCCTTCGGCTCCTAGCTGCCCAGCGCCTGACGATTTGTCGTATTTGTCGTATTTGTCTGGCATCACATCTGGACTCCGTGTCCCCGGATGTCGATGTCGCGTCGTCTCCATCCGCGTCAGTAGCGCATCCATGCATAAGCGTCACCGCCTCGGCGGCGGCCGCATCAGCGTCCCGTCCGCGTCGCCTTGCTCTTGGTCGCCCGGCGCGCCGCCGAGGATCTGCAGCGCCGCGATTTAGGAGCGTTCGACGGCGCACTTGCCGCCCTCTTGCGCTTCGGTTCCGTGTGTCCTGGCGGTGTATCCGTCTGTAAGTGCCACCACTTGCGCGTCGCTGGCGGCCTCTTTTGCCCTACGCCCGGTTGGATCTCGGTTTTTTAATTCCCATCATCTTCGTCTTCACGTCCAGGTTACAATTTATTTTACAAATAAATAAACTTAAAATCTAGACTAGTATATTACATTGGAAAAACAAATAGTCTTATCTACCTGTTGATTTTCTCACGGGAAAAATAAATTCGAATGAATCGAATTAAAAACCAAACATTCATACGCCAGAAAATAAATACATTAAATTACCATGACAATTGGATACCTTCAAAAAAGATCTAGCAATTCTACCATCCAATTTTCAAATTAATGCATAACAAATTAAATTCAAATTTAAAGTACAAAGCCCAAAACCGAGGCTCTGATACCAGTTGTTGGGAAATGATTTGCTCGGATATATTCGGGGTGTATTTTAAATACGAATTTAAATAAACAATTACTAACAACATGATTTAACCAATTAAATCAAATAGTAAAAGCCAACAATAAATATACATGCGTACAAATAAATTAATTCACGTAAACCCTAAACATGCGGAACTAAGGGTTTAGCGAATTATACCATTGGAGAGACAACTGTTGAGAAGTACGAACACGATCAATGGATCAACCCAAACGTCTTCCCAAGTATTCCCAAAGTTCTTGCTCGTTGATTCGGTGGAAAATCCTAACGAACAATTTAAACAAAGGAAAAGAAAATATTTTGTTGCACCACCTATGTGGATTTCTAATTCTTCCAAGCCTGGAATTGTGTGGAATGAAAAATTCCTCCCCTATTTATAATAGAGGGGGGCGAAAATTTTTTGTCGAAAATTAAATATGGGAAGATCTTTATTTCTTCTCCAATAAGTATTCTTGAATATATCCAATATATTCTCTTTCCCATAAATAATTTTTCACAAAATCTTTCTCCTTATTGTATTCCAAATTTTCGAAAAATCCTAGTATAAAAGTCAAAGTCAAAGATTCTTGAATTTATGAGATAATCTTATTTTCCAAGAAACACATCTTCTTACCATAAAATCTTTTCAAGAAAATCTTTTCCTTTATTTTTCCTTATTTTCGAAAAAAATAAATAATTGGGCCAACAAAATTATTTCTTTTATTTTAATCACATTTTCATTAGTGGACTTATATTGGGCTACTTGGGGGGTCCTTAGGAGAATTAAGATTGGACCTCTCAATGGGCTCTGAATTACGATATTGAGTCACAATATTATTCAGCCCATTAATATTAATTTATTCCAGAATAAAATTAATATTGTACTATCCATTTTAACTCATATTACGATTCTATGGCTCCCGATTATTATTTTCCGTGTTTAATATTATCTTGTCCATTAATTAATTAAGATACTGAATGCTTTAAATTAATTAATATCTTTTTTCTTGGAGTACGGATAGCTCAACATTATTATCCATACCGGAACTTAATCCACATGCATGATTTGATATGATAAAACTTCTGAGTCTATCAAGGGGACTAATCATACAAGACTCTCCAAGCACACGTTTATCTATGTTAAATCTTAGCGATTGTCATGTAACTAATAATATTGCCCAAAATACAAAGTATTGAATCTTCCTGATTCTCTATCAACATAAATCAAAACAATAAATATTAATTACATACAATCCTATTTAAGGGATAGAGATTTAAAAATCAACAACAACTGCGGTCTAATTCTTCATCCCGCCAGTCAGTACGGAAGAATTACCTCTTTGTAGGTCCGCTTCAGCTCATCATCATGCACTAGTGTAATCTCTTGGTCAAGATAAGTCAATATGAGCCTTATACTTCAACCTTTACCTATGGATTGTTCAATTTCATATAGGTTGTGAATTTGTACTTATTTACAAGGAACTGATAATGTGATCTTCTGTGATCTGACATCACCACATTATCTACAATGTAACATGTACTAATATTGAATGATTTGTAATAAATAAATAACATTCATAATGTTTAAAGCAATAGTGATAAAAGATTTACTCGCAGTAAATAAGCTCAAGAATCAGTCTGTTATACAAAGTAAAAATATACTTGTCAATATAACTCTAACATCAACTTCAAACCGATTCTACATTTATTACTTTCTTTAAAAGTTGTTAGACTCAATTATTGTTTTAAAATTTTGTTCAAATCGTCAACTTTAAATTGATTCTAGTGAATAGTTCTATGATTGCTTTATTTGAAAGTTGTTAGACTCGATTATTTTTTTCTTTTATTTTAAAATTTTGTTCAAATTTTACCATCAACTTCAAACTGATTCTACATATATTACTTTCTTTGAAAGCTGTTAGACTCGATTTTTTTTTTTCAAATTTTACCATCAACTTTGTTGATGTTACCACCGATGTTACAACATTGGTTACAACATTAGTATTCGTCATTTCTTCTTAACCACTAACAGTTCTATGTTCAATGTTGTCTTTGATGTTGTTGACTGCAAGTTGACGATCTAGGATGTTCTGCAAGATTCTAGAAGGTTCCACAAGCTTCAAGAATCGAGTAGAAGAGACTAGATCATGCGGCTGTTTTCAAAAGATTGGAGAAGACTCATTAACTGTGGCAGTTACAAAGATCATGGAAGAGTGGATAGAAGTGTTTCTAGATCCTTCAAGGAAGCTCTAGTAAAGCTACACGAAGTCTATAAATAGAAGATCCTGATGTTCACATCAAGTGCCGAACATTTGCCATATATCGTGTGTTGTTTAGTCGAAGCAACAACCAAGCATCAACTATAGAGTGTGTTAGTGCATCCAGAGTGATAGGGTCGTTGTTGTAGAGTTTGTTTTACCATAAGAGTGTAATTGTATGGTTTACAATACCTCGAACTGGTGCTAGATTTATTTTATGTAGAGTGTTAGTCTCGGTGTTAGATAGTTTCACACTCATAGAACAGGTCGCCTTTGGTAGTGTAGAGATACACCTAGCCTTTAGATCATATGCTTGATCTTGTTTCAAGAGGATTCGATTTGTGAGCCTCTTTCTATTCATTATTTTGATAAATAGTGATTTCGGTCATAAGGCATCACAATCTATATTGATATAGATTGTGCAAAGTCTTATTAATTTGGTATGTTGTGTTTCTGAGTCTTCCGCTGTTTCTGTCTATTAAATGTTACTTTGAGTGTCACAACATTCAGTGTAACATTACTCTGATTTTACTAAACACAACTCCGTCTCTCACACACACTTTCAAACTTCAAACTGATTCTACATATTTTAGAGAGTGTTTTCAATTTCTAGTGAATAGTTCTAAAATTACAATCTTTCAAAACTTTAAGTCTCGATTTTTCGGAAGAAAAAAAAATGATTCAAGACTTCTAATTGAATTTGAAAATTTTATAATTAAGTACAACTTACATTACATTATTCCACAGTAAAATTTATGGGTCAAAAAATCGAAACAAATAATTAATTTCAAACTGTTGAAATATCCCATCTATTTTGAATCTCGATTTTTCAAAAAAAAAAAAAAAGAAAAAGAAACGTACCCAAATGTGAACCGCACGAATATCCTTTCAAACTTCAACCGTTTTTTAGGTAGAAACTAAAGCATGCAAAAACAAAACAACTAACTTCTATGAATTTGCAGCATTGCATTTATTATTTTGATGGAAAACAACACATAGATCATATATAGTTGGCCTTTTTCTTAGGAAACTTTGGATTCATTTTCTGGAAATAATAAATGCTACGTATTGTATATGGTGTATATAGAGGATGAAGAACATTAAATACATCTGCCCAACAACTTCTAGATGGGTTAAAATGTCATATAATGTTACTTTTTAATGTTATTAATGTATTTTTATTTAAGAAAAAGGATAATATACATATGGTTAATTCTTAATTTCTACCTTCATTTAGGAATGACAAGAGGATCTAGTCTGAACTTAGAACACCAATAGATTTTTTTTTTTTATAACTCGATATCCGGCCCAAAAACCGACTAACTCGGGGGACCAATACCCACCGTCCACTAGGGGGGCCACTTCAAGTTAAAGCTAAGCTCTGTATGAACTGACTCATCTAAAAAATTAATCGCACTTTAAGAGGTTCGAACTTTATATCAATAGATTTATTCTATATGTGACACGTTCAGATTTAACAAGTGGTCATAGAATATATACTTAAATCTTGCCATACAAATTGTAACATGTGATTTTGATGAGAGCGGGTCTCATATGCACCCAAATACACTGTGCATTCATAGTATATTTTTAAAATTATGCAATTTCTTATATTGAAAAGTGTGACTTGTGTTACACTAAATCGTGCAACTATTTTTTCATATTAATAATTGCACAGTTCAGTGTATATAAGTTACACTTTTCAATACAACAAGTTGCACGATTCTAAAATGCACTATGAATGTAAGGTATACATGGATGCAGACAAGACTTAGCCGAGCTTGACATATATATGGATTCGATCTTATAATATTGGATCTATCGTTCATATATTTATTTGTTTCAAATTTTAGGTTGAAATTGGAATTTATTTTTCATTGTTAGCTGTTTTAAGTCTTTCAAATTAGTCTCCAAGTTATTATTTCAAATAGTATAATTAACCTGTCAGATTGCCATTTTTGCCCTTGACTCACACAATACGATTAAGTGTGAATTTGTTATTTTGTGCGATGCAGCAAATACACCAACATGTGCTAAAAAAATATCAATTGTGTCAATGTGAATGCTGAATGATCAATTTGAGACATGTTTTATTCTGGGGACCTAATTCACACATGCATACTAAAATTTAAGTGAACGATTTTGTTAATTACAAAGAGGCCTTTTTCTAATGGCAAACTTTTTTTATATGAAATATTTCACGGATCTAGATACCATGAAATGTGATCTGCAAGTCAGAACTAATATAGATAAAAAAATTCATGGATTTTGTGCGGGTCGAAACAAATCAAACGAATATTTCCTAAAAATTTGTGCTAAGGCAAAACAACAAAATTTGCTCTGATATATCTATGTTACTATAAACAAACATGTGTTACTATAAGTACATGTATGTATAACTACAATGACAAATAACACATACTACCTCCATCCCAACTCTGTCTTCACAGTTACTATTTTCTCGTGTTTTAGCGAGCGAGTTTTTTTATAATTTGAAATGATAAAGTAATTTTTAAGAAGACATATAATAGAGGAGAGATAGATTTATCATACCCCTTCTTAAAAGTCACTTTATCATATCAAATATTAATAAACAACGCTCACTAAAACACAAGAAAAAAGATAGTATGAAGATAGATTGGGACGGAGGTAGTACTTTTTTTTCAGTACACATATATATCTGTAAGGTATTAAAAATTGTGTTACTATATGCTAAAAATTTGTTACTATTGTTGTGTTCGATATAATAAATCAGGATTAATCGAACATCAAAGAGCGACACGTGTAATATTCGAACAAAATAATCATGCCTGGTGGATAAGTTACTTTTTGTTCGCCAACCGATCAGAATTGCTCAACCAGCCTACCGAACAAACGTATCCGCTACTCAGGTCAGGAAAGAAGGAATCAGATAAGCTAAGTCGAGAAGGCCATAAGCAAAACTGAGGATTCAGGCGGCCAAAATACTCGGAAATCCTGAAGGGTCAGAGTGCTCGACACTCAAATATCCCGAAGACCCAAATATCCTGAGGGCTCAGTGTGCTCGAGGAGGACAATCTTCCAGCATAAAATTGACATGATTAAAGAGGCGAACAAAACATCCAACCGAACAAGAGATTAATTTGGACGATCAAAAGAGCATCCTACAGACAAAGCTAGCACGAAGATCAATCTAGAAGACGAAGTTGGAAACATGGCAACACCACCGGGGTTCTTGCATGATCCGAAGACTCCAGCTCATGCTATACCAACCCAGCTCATGCTTGCCGGAGTGCTATAAAGGGAAGAAAAAAGAAGAAGATAAGGGTTGGAAAAATAGCCTAAAAAGATCCCCGAGAGAGGAGAGGAACTAGAAAATTGAAAGTGATCATCCACATATACAAAAACCCTAGCACTCATTTGCTAATTGAAAAAAATTATCTTTATCGCATCGATTCATCTTCATAAAATGTATCAAGAATGTGACGTGTGAAGCTCATAATACAATATCGGCTTGGTATGCCCCGGAGTAGTCATTTCTTGACGAACTGGGTCAACAAATTCATCTTATTTACCGTTTATTTTACACGTATATGTTTTGTTTGCGAGTTGTTACCAAATTAGCCACATAATATTCATCAACTAAAATGACTCGCGACAACTATGAAGAGAAATGTATGTTACTATACGAACAAAACGACACTCCCTATGTTTTCATCTACTTATCATTCTTCTTCTTTTTTATCTACTTCTCCTTTTGATTGTCGTAAGTAAATGCTCAAACAACCAAATTACACCATTAAATTAGTATAAATATATTTTTTTTCCCATCATAATGTAGTAACACATAATTGTTCTTACAAAAACACATACTTATCTTTATAGTAACACAGTTTGGGAGCGAATTTTATATTTTGCTTTTGTGCGAATTTTTAAAAAATATCCGTCTGATCCAATTCGACCCACAAAAAATTATCGAGTTTTAAGCTTCTTCCTATTATAACTAACTAGTATATCACCCGTGTGTTGCACGATTTGTGAGTATAAAATGAATATGATTTGAAATGTATTTTTTTTCGTGTGAAATGAAGTGGAAAAAAATATTTTACCTATAATTTTAATATATTTTCGTTATACTTTTCAATTTTTTTATATTCCACAATTTTTTTTTTCATTTCAATACAATACACGATTTGTGAGCATTTTTTGCTTTTGAAAGCAGACGTAAAAAATGGCTTGTGCTCAAAATGCTTACATTGTTAAATAATGCAAGTTTAAAAGACATTTTTTTTGCTAATAATTTTAAATTATTTCTTTATAAACCACGTTGATTGTCACATCTTGTCGTCATTCTCTTCTCATATTAGAATTTTCAAACCGGGTATGACAACATATATTAGCTCATGTTTTAAAATTGGACTAATGAGAAAGTCCAAAGTTAATAAATGATTGTCTCTAACTCTTGTAAATGGTCATATTATAAGACATGATCATTAGTAAAGACTTGTGTCTTTTTAAAAATTAAAAAAAAAAAGTCTACCATCTAATGGGGTGAATTTCATTTTCGAAATAAACACCATTTATCCTTGTGTCATTTTACAATTCAACTAATAATTCAAATATTAATTTAATTATAACACCAATAGTACATACAACTAATTTTTAGTAATTGGACTAATAGTTTTAAATCTCATATCATACAAAATAATTATAAAAATAAATATATAAATAATACATTTATATAAGTATTATATGTATGTATATAATATATATACTCTCTCTGTCTTTATTTAGATTGCTCAAACTCAAAAAAAAGTTTGTTTCTTTTTTTTTCGACCAAAAAAAAAGTTTGTTTCTTTTCGTTTTCACATATCCAAAATAATAATAAAGTAAATCTACATTTAAAACTATCCCACTATAAATATCACTAAATTACATCATGTGCCACTAATAATTACATACCAAAGCAACTTATTTTTGTCTCATTCACTTAAATTGACTAAAACACATATATTGAAAACTATTTTATACCCTTCAAATGTAAATGGACAATTCATTTAAGCCCGTGTCAAATTAAAATGAACTATTGAAAAGACAAAGTGGGATAGATCAAGTGATTAGAACATCATTACCTATGATTCGAGACACCAATTTGACCGATAAAAGAAAAAAAAGAGCAATTTAAAAGAAGACGGAGGAAGTAATTGATTAATAAATTTCAAAAAAAAAATCCATATTAAATATAAAATTTAATCTTTATGTTAATAAACATTACTAGTAACTGAACCCGTGCGATGCATGGTTATGATTGCATTATTAATTTGTATTAATTTTTTATAAGTATTCGTATTAAATTGTTTTTTTTATTCTGAAGAGACGATATTTTTTTTATTGATGATATATTCTTTTATAGAGAAAGTATTAAAAAAATTTAAAGTTAATATAAAATGAAAACATTTGTTGTTGAACAAGTCAAATAAAAGTTTAGGTTTGTAGGGTAGGGGGATAGAGAAATAAATTTGTATTCAACTAATCTTTCTCAATCTTGACTTTGATCATCTTTATTTTCTTTGAATTTGAACTTCCTATATCATTGTCAAAATTAGAGATTGATTTTTTTTTCACGCAAATTTTAATTGAAAGTGTCATTAGATTTTTCTTTATGCTCGTCAGATCATTAAATGTAAAATAAGAATCTGAAAAAAAAAAAAAAAATCCTCAAAGCAGCAAAAAATTTAGGCATCTTGTATGGAATAAAGATTTACAAAATTACAAATAACATAAAGCTTTTGATTTTGAATTTTTAGTAGACGCTGCATTCGATAATCTTCATGCAATTTAACATAGGTATTTGACATTCTTCATTAGACATAACATACGTACAGAGATTAAGAATTTTGTATGAAAACAAATATAAAAAAAATAATATGGTATACTTTAAATAAAATAGTTCTGCAATTTTAGTAAGTATTACATGCAAAAAAACAATTAAATCAACATAAATTGTGTAGCAATCAAATAAATCAACATGAACTATAAGAACTGAAATTTTAGTAAGTAATAATATTACCTGTAAAAAAAACTATTAAACCAACATAAATTGTGTAGCAATCAAATAAATCAACTTGACTATAAGATTGATATACAGTGAAATATTATCTTACCAGATCATTAGATGTAAAATAAGAACCTGCAAAACAAAAATCTTCAAAGCAACAAAAAAGATTAGGAATCTTGTATGAAATACAGATATAGAATAAAAACCCTTATAAGAATATTTTTAATAAAATAGAACTACAATTTTAGTAAGCATTACTTGCAATAAAAATCATTAAACCAATATAAATTGTGTCGCAAATAAATCAATATGAACTATAAGATTGATATATAGTGAAAAATTATCTCATCAAATTATTATATGCAAAATAAAAATCTGCAAAATAAAAATCCTGCAAAACAAAAAATCGAAGATCAAAAGCAAAAGAAAAAACAAAAATCGATCATCAAAAGTAGACAAAAGAAGAGAATGAAATAATGCTTATAAAATTGAAATTTATGGAATTTAGAATTTAAAATATAAGCTTGAGATTTTTTTTTTAATCTTTAGATATATGGTTGAGATAAATTTAAGATTAAATATTCTACATACTTTTTTCAAAGATTTTTTCCAATCTGTTATAATTTGTTAATATTTATTCTATACATATTTATTCCAAAGATTTTTTCCATATTTCAAAGATTTTTTCCCCAATTTAACATTAGAGGTTGTGGAAATATTCTACATTTTTTTTTCCAAAGATTTTTTTTAATCCATTATAATTTATTAACATTTATTCCACATATTTAATATTTCCCAATTTAACATTAGAGTTTGTGGAAATATACTATATATTTTTTCCAAAGATTTTTTTCAATCTGTCATAAGCTGTTAATATTTATTCTAAAGATTTGTTTCCCAATTTGTCAATAATTTTGGCAGAAAAATTCAATGGTGTCAAAATTTTGGCCGGCTTCTGCTATATATATATATATATATATATATATATATATATATATATAGATCTTTTCTATATTTTTCTACCAAATATTTTTTTCCCATTATTATTTGTTAATATTTATTCCAAAACGATTGTATCTATTTTTTTCAAAGATTTTTTCTCAATTCATTATTATTTATTAAATTTTTTTCCAAAGATTCGTTTCTTAATTTGGCAATAATTTTTTGGCGAAAAAATTCAATGGTTTCTGAATTTCGAGCCGTTTCAGCTAATATATGTTAATGTTAATACTATATATTGGTAAACCTGATTCAGCCTATGTGGCGAAACTACGTCAGTCTACATAAAGCCCAATTCAACTACATTATTTCGGTTTTGAATCGTGCGTTCTCATTAAAAGTTATTTTAGGCTCCATTTGGATAGGGAGGATTTGAAATGAATATATTATAAAAATAATACATGTAAGAATGCATATATTTCAAATCATGAATTATTGGTTATTGTCTTTTTTTTTTTTCTGTACAGTTTTGCATTTTTTTTTTTGGTAATGTTCTTACTCTCACGGATTGTTGGTTATTTGTCTATATATATATATATATATATATGAATGTTGTTTTTTTTATTTTTTTGCAATTGGATTATTGATTGTTTGTCTCCTATTTATTTATTTTACAGTTTTGCAGGTTTATCTTTTGCAATTGGATTGTTGGTTTTTTTTTTTTGCAATTGGATTATTGGTTTTTTGTCTCCTATTTATTTTTGTGAAATTTATGTGATTTATTTGTTTAAGGTGTGCAATTACATGATTATCATCCTTAAATTATTTATTCTTAAATTTTATTAAAGTTTATGATTATGGATGAGAATACTTTATTGAGCTTTTCATAAAATAATAAGAATAAGGATCAAGTTAAGTGGAGGGAATGACCCAATTACAAATAAGAAGACAAGGGCCCTTGGAGCCCAATTAAGTGGAAACCCTAGTCTTGAAGGGCTTTATAAATAGGCACTTTCAGTCCTTGTGCACAAATTTTGCACTTCATTTTTTTAAGGTAAACAGTATCTACACACACACTACACCATCGAATTTAAACTGAATTTTGGCTAACCATATGAAATCCGATCTTTAATCATCTAGAACCATCTGAAATCTCTCGTCCAGAGCTTTCTAGAACACCTTCCGGTTTTGCAATTGGAGTTCTGGATCTCTGGTTATCGCCGACGGAAGTTGGAGGGATGTCCTAGAGGTGGACTGACTTCTTTTTATCATAATATTATGTACAAATTTTTAAAAATTGTGTTCTTGGTCTTCTTAGAAAGCTTATTTCAAGAACTTTCCAGAACATCTTCTGGATTCTCATTTGGAGCCCTAGAACTCCGGTTATCTCCGGTGGAAGTTGGAGGGGGATGCCCTAGAGGTGGACTGACTTTCTTTATATCATAATAATCGGTACATATTTACAAAAATTATGTTTCTAGTCTCCTTAGAAATCATATTTCAAGAGCTTTCCATAAAATCTTCTGGATTCTGATTTGGAGCCCTAGAACTCCGGTTATCTCCGGTGGAAGTTGGAGGGATGCCCTAGTAGGCGGACAGACTTCTTTTTATCATAATATTCTTTATATATTTTAAAAAATTGTGTTTCTTGTCTCTTTAGAAAGCTGATTTGAAGAGCTTTTCAGAACATCTTCTGAATTCTCATTTGGACTCTAGAACTCCGGTTATCTCCATTGGAAGTTGGAGGAATGCTCTAGTAGGCGGACTAATATCTTTTTATCAGAATATTCTTTAAAATTTCCAAAAATTGTGTTTCCAGTCTCTTTAGAAATCTCATTTCAAGAGCTTTCTAGAACATCTTTTGGATCCTCGTTTGGAGGCCTAGAACTGCAGTTACAATCGATGGAAGTTAGAGGGATGCCTTAGAATGCGGACTAATTTCTATATGTCATAACCTTTTGCTCGGTTATTCAAATCTTGTGATTCTGGTCTTGTTGGAAATCTGATTTCAATGGATTTCCAGAACATGTTTTTATATTTAAATCAAACTTATAGAACTCATGTTATGTTATCAAAGTTCTAGAAATAAAATAAATGTCCTCAAACGTAAAATAAACGTAAAATGCACATTTCTTATCCGTTTTTTACGAAATCAGTGGCCAATCAACCCAAATTCCAAAAGTTACAGTTTGCCATCAAATTAATTGGACTTTCAGTTTTTAGTATTATCAAGAAAGCCTTTAAACCCCTGTGATTTTTGCATTCTTTACAAATTCTAGACCTTTTTGTGAATCACTTATCTACCAATTTATTGTTGGGGTTATACTGGAAAGCATGTTTTTTACTTTGTATAACCTAAATGAATTTCTTATTTATTTACTGAAATAAATTATTTATCACTGTTGCATTAAATATGATTAAATGTTATATATATTTACTGCATACATGTTCAATAAATAGTACGTATTACATTGTAGTTAATTTGGTGATACCAGATAACGGAAGATCAAATTAACAGTTCCTCGTAACTAAGTACAAATTCACAACCTATGTGGAATGAAACAATCCATCGTGAAAGGTTGAAGTGTAAAGCTCAGATTGACTTGTCTTGACCAAAAGATTACACTAGTGCATTATGATGTGCTGAATAGGACCTATAGGAGGATAAATTCTTCAGCACTGAATATAAAAGAATTAGACCTCAGTGGTTCGTTATTTCTTAATCTCCGTTCCTTAAATAGGATTGTGTGAAATTAATAACTATTGCTTCGACTTATGATGGGAAGAGAATCAACGTGATTCGATACCTTATATCTTGGGCAATATTATTAGTTGTTGGGGAATTAATTGCCCGGATTTATTCGGGTTGAATATTTAAATACAAATTTAATTCTAACAATTATTACTAGCATGAATTAATCCTATATTAATTCAAATAATAATTCAACAACCAATCATGCATACAATTAGTTCACATAAATCCTACGCATGCGGAATTACTAAGAGTATACGTAAACTAACCTCTCGGAGTGACAACCGTTGAGAAGATGGATTCCGTTCACAAGAACACACCAAAAGGTCTTCTCAAGTATTCCTTGCCCTTGTTCAACAATCCGATTGGATGGAACTCATGAACAATTTAACAAAAAGGAAAAATAAAATTATGTTGCACCACCTTTATGGATTTCTAATTTTTCCAACACATGGAATTGCACTTGGGGATGAAACACTCATCCCCTATTTATAGGAAGGAAGGGTGGTGAAATTTTTTTGGTGGAAAAATAAGATGGAAAAATCTTTTCTTGATCTTCAAGAAATCTTGAATATATCCCATATATTCTTTTCTCCATAATTAAATATTTCCACAAAAATCCCACCTCCTAATATTATGGAATTTTCGAAAATAATAAGGAGTGGGATCCAAGATTTAGATTTTCTTGAATTTATGAGATATTTTTGTATTTCAAGAATACATATCTCCTATAACATCTTTTCAAGAAAATCATTCCTTCCTTATTTTCTTCTTGATTTCGAAAATTGCTTAATAAATAACCAAGTGGGAGATTTCTTGAATTAATGAGATAATCTTGTATTCCAAGAATACTTATCTACATTCCATAACAAAATTCAAAGAAAATCTTTCTCCCTCTTTTATTTATTGTTTTCGAAAATTTAGGAAAAAATGGGCAAAAATATTTTATTTAATTTTAAACACATTTTTCAGTTAATGGACATTATGTTTGGGCTACTTGAGGGGCCTTTAGGAGAATTAAGATTGGACCTTCTAATGGAGTTTGAATTTTCAATATTGAGCCACAATATTATTCAAGCCCATAAATATTAATTAATCCCACTACATAATTAATATTGCACTATCCATCTTAACCCATATTAATGTTAGTTTGGCTTCCGGTTATTATTTTTCGTGTTTAAGATTATCTAGCCCATTAATTAATTCAAGTCACTGAAATAGTTTTCCATTAATTAACATCTTTTGTCCTTGGTCAAGGAACGGTTCAACATTATTTTCCATACCGGAAACAAATTCCACTTGCAAGATTTGGTAGATAAATCTTATGAACCTCCCAAGGGGGCAAATCAAACGAGCGTACTCGCACACGATTCTTCGTATTAAATCTTAGCAAACGCATGTGACCAGTAATATTGCACAAGATATAAAGTATTGAATCTCATTGATTCTCTACCCGTCATAAGTCAAAGCAATAATTACTAATCACACACGATCCTATTTAAGGGACGAAGATTAAGAAATAACGAACTGATCGAGGTCTAATTCTTCCCGGTTGATCTTTGAAGAATTTATCCTCCATGGAGGTCATATTGGTCTGTGATCATGCACTAGTGTAATCTCTTGGTCAAGACAAGCCAATCTGAGCCATTTCTAAAAGAGTTCTATTTCTTCGCTCTGCAACCCCATTTTGTTGAGGGTTAAAGTGCGATTATTTGAGATACAATCCTTCATCGACAAGTAGTTCAAAAACTCATCATTTGAGGTACTCGCCTCCACGATCGGATCGTAGAGACTTGATCGTTTTTTCCCTATGATTCTCTGCTTGAGCCTTAAATTCTTTGAATTTGTCAAAGGTCTCGATTTATGCTTCATAAAAAGCGTAGCCCGTACCTTGAATAATCATCAATGAAGGTGATGAAATACTCATAACCTCCTCTTGCTTTGACATTGGACCACATACGTCTATGTGAGCGATTTCTAACACTTCTTTGGCTCTATTCCTTGGCTCAAGAATGCCCTCTTGGTCATTTTACCCTCCAAGCATGATTCGCAAGTTGGGATTGGTTCAACCCGGAGAGACTCCAATGAACCATCTTCTACCAACCTTTGAATCCTTTTTGGATTAATATGTCCCAATTTAAGATGCCATAGAAGTGTCTCGTTCACGTTTGATGAACGTTCTCTTTTATCCGAAACAGTCAATGTGTTATAGGATGCATTTCATGAGTGGTGTGCCGCGATTAATTGTATAGAGATTGTCCATCAATGTCCCATAACAGATACACTCATCATTTGAAGAAATGATGTCATTCTTATTAGAAGAAACTAAGTATCCATTCACAGAATTTTAGAAACTGAAAGTGAATACTTTCTAAAACTGGGAACATAAAGAACGTCTCTTAAAATTAAAACTCTGTCTTCAAAAGACAGGTACACTTCTCCCATGCCAAATTTGCCACTCTCAGAAGCATCGCCCGGTGTGATGAAGATCTCCTCCCACTAAGTTGTCGAATTAAATTTGGGACGTAATGTGAAACATACATGGTCAGCAGATCCCGTATCAACTACCCACGAATGAGAAGTATACGCCGCTAAACAAGTTTCAACAACTAGTGCGTGAGAATTACCTTTGTTTCCGGCCTTTTGGGGTTGGAACATGCAAACCTCCATTGTCCTCTTTCACCGCAGTTTAAGCACTTCCTCATTGGATTTTCCTTGACACCACCAGCATTCCTCATCTTACCATTGCCCTTGGCAACAGTTGAGTTCGATTGCTTATGGCTTTTAGTCCTCTTCTTTCTCTTTTCTTCCCTTGGCCTAGAAGATGAAGACGAACCACTTGCCGCCAAAGCTTGAGTTTGGTGCCCCATCAATGTCTCAGCCGTGACCAAAGCTTGCAACAAATCAACTAGCGAGGCAAAAATGCTCAAAACTTTTGGGCAGAGAGTGGAGTAACAAATCTGTTGGGATATTTTAGTTTTGATGAATTATGCCAAAACATTATCAACTTGTGTTTTTGAAGCTAATCTACAGATAACAAGTTGAGGGGGAACGAGAGAACAGATTGAGGGGGAACTGTTGGTCCCTGTGAAAACGAGTCTTACACATGTATGGGGGGGAATACACGTGTTCAGTGATTTTAAAACTTTTTCTTACTGAGGTCAGCTTGGGTCAGATAATCCTGAAGATTAGGTTCTGAGAAGCACAGATCGCTCTGAGTCAAAGTCTACTGAGACAGTGATCCTGAGCTGCTTTCAGAAACCTCAGATAATCCCAACTGAGTCCTGAGTGTCAGAGATCCTGAGTTGCTTGGATCAGATAACTAACTTACTGAACCCTCAGAAGAGTACGTTCAGTTTGGTAACTATCTGTTCTAGCTACTCAGTTGTGCGGAATGGTTGGTCCTTAGTTTATACTCATTTTAAGCTTTGCTGAAAAACCTTCCCTTTATGAAATAGTGATTAGGCTGTGATTCACTTATGCAACTTCAGTGGATTGATTCCAACTGAATATCAGTGAAAAGTATGCTTTCAAAAATCAAGTCAATGCAACAGATAAGCACAGATAAGGAAAGCAATAAAGAACACAGCAATTATAGTGGTTCAGAGACTCAAGCTCCTACGTCCACTCTCTCCGACTCTTCAGAGAAATTCACTATCAACTTCTGAGCTTTCTGACTACCTCGTAGTTTACTTACTCAACTCGGCCCTGAGTTTTCTGACTACTCCACGTAGTTTACTTACTCAACCCGACCTTGAGTTTTCTGACTACCTCCTTAGTTTACTTACTCAATCACACACAAGCTTTCAGACTACCCCTGTAGCTTACTAACTTCTCCTCTAGAGTTTTCTGACTACTCCGCGTAGTTTACTAACTCTTTACAACTCTACTCACCAACAAACACACTCCAACTACCTTCTCAAGGGTTTGGGGTTTCTTGGTTGGTTTCCAACTAGGATGAGATATCCTTTACAATGAAGCACAATGCAAAGGGTTAGGATATCTCGACTAAGCTTTTGGATAAATCTTATCAAGTTAGGCTTAGTAAAGTGAGCTCTCTTCAATATAAAAGCACTTGGGGAATTCTAAGTTTTTCGAGTGCTTTAACTTTTGTAAGAATAAGCTTGAGCTCTTGAGTTGCGTATAAATTTCCCTTAACCTTACAAAGTAGAGGGTCACCAGTATTTATAGGCATACACCAAGGTTACTCTTGAAAACTATCTGTTGGAGAGATAGCTTCGTGAGTTCCCTCTTATGGTGTGTGAGAAACGGCTATATTTAGGGTTTGAAACTCCCTAACATGTTTTAGGCAATAGCCTTTCTTGTAGCTGGTCTTCACTTTTTGCAGTCTGGAACTTTCGTACATCTGACATCTTTTTCAGCGGCCTGTCACTGTCAGTGTCAGTATGGTACAGTGTCGTCTTCCTCTTTTTGACTTTTGTCTCCAGTTAAAGGTAGATACCTTCAACGGCTCTTTTGGTTACAAACTCTGAGTTTGATATAACCTTAACAACACTTCTGACTTGGTTCCTTTTGTCTGCTTTTGAATGTCTTGGCAATATCTAACTTTCTAAGGCATCGCGTTTCTCTCAGTATTGCATCCTTGAGATAGATATATTCAGTGCCTCGGAATATTCAGGTTCATACTAAGCATTCAGTACATTACTGAGTCTTCAGTAATTACTGTGCTTTCAGTATTCTTGATTTTCAGTTTCTCAGTCTTCAGTCTTGCGTCTTCAGAGTCTTCTGAGTCTTCAGGGTCTTCTGAGTCTTCAGATTTATACTGACTGGTATACTGAGTCTTCATGCTGAGTCTTCAGTTCTCAGTTTCATACTGAGTCTTCGGTATCTCAGTTTCATACTGAGTCTTCTGTGATTTCAGTTTCATACTGAAACTTCAGTATCTTCAGAAACATACTGAGTTCTACAGAGTCTTCAGAACCTATCCTGAACTATATCTGCTGACTATACATTTTGCAGATAACATCCTGAATACTCTTAAAACTGAATCCTGACTCAACTATCAAGATCATTCTGAACATGTCATACTTAAGGGTTTTGGGATCTTAATCAAAATCATATAATCTTTTATTAAATTCATCTCCCAACAATTTCCCCCTTTTTGATGATTCCAAAACCTATCTTGTTACAAACATATAACCTATACTCAGGTTTCAGTTTATCCTATTACAAGATTGGTTGTCTCCCAACAATTTCCTACAATAGAGAATCTCCCAACAATTTTAGAGAGTCCCTCAATAATTTACATCATTCAACAATTTCTTCAGTAATGAATCTTCTTAAATAGTTCATCACCAAATACTTAAACAAATTCCCTCATATAAACATACAAACAGTTCAGAGACATTCATTCAGGCATATCAAAATAAAAGACATGTAAATAAGATAACGAGATATTATCTTTTGAGCATAATGATAAATCTTCATTGATGATACGTATACTATTACAGATTACAATGAATTTATCAAACAAAATCAAAAAGACAAAAATTTAAAGATTACAAAATCTTCTGAGTTCTTCAGTCTTCAGTCTTCAGATTCGGCTCTTCAGTTTGCTTCATTCTCGACTTCATCAGCTGGCACTTCCAGATCAAACTTTCCAAAGAATCTCTTCTTCAGCTCATTTCTTTCCTTGATGATGTCTAAACTGTTTCCAGTTAGGCCCAACTGACCAGCGTACTGAGCAATTTCTTGCGTAATGACCTTCTCATTTACCAAGCCATTACCAAGTCTCGGAGGAGGATAGGAATATGGACCGGGGGCTACTATCTGTACTCCACCTTCATCCGCAAGGTTAATCCAACCTTGTAGATACTTTGGATAGAAGGTGAGAAGATATTCAATGAAAGTTTCGTTTTGATCTGAGCCTTCCCCTCTCCATTCCCTGAGAACATCGTAATTGAACCAGAAGGTTCTCTTCACTTCTTCCCACATGTCGTTGAGTTTAATGGGCATCCATTTATCAACGTGGGCCACTTCGGTGACTTTTCGATGTTCCCTTCCTCTTGCTTGCAAACCTCCTGAAGTCACTCCTTCGCTTCTGCTCTTCGTCTATCTTCTTTCTGATAACAGAGGTTCCTCAGATCGAAGCAGCAGCTTTCTTAGCTTGTTCTTCTTGGAGTGTCTTCAGAGCATCTCTGGTGTTGAAGACTTTCTTCTGAGGTTGAGACTCAGATTCTTCTGCATCTTCATTATCCAGAATCAACTTTCTCTGGATTGGCTTAGAAGCCTTCGCACGCTTGCTTACAGGTTGAACAACGCCCAAGGCTTTCCTCTTCATAAGCGATTCAAAGACTAGCTTTGGCTTGTTCCAACCTTAGTTCTAGCACTTAGTTTCTCTCTTGCAACCTCAAGCTTGGTTTGCTTTCGAAACTTCGAGTGTAGATGGGCTTCTCCACTGGCCGAATTTCAATTTCTCAGTAGCTTCGACTTCTTTTAAGGCTTTGGCTAGATTGATCATTTCAGCATCTTTCCGAGCCTTCTTTTCCAAAGTACGTGCCATGAACTTCCTGAGGTCTACACCTTCCTTTTCCCCCTTCTTGGCGTAATTTGGAAGAAGTCCGGAGAGAGTTGTGTCCATGTGATCTTGCTCTTTGCTCACACCAAACGGATCTCTCCGCTAACTGATCTTGCTCATCTTCCATTCTCCGATGTAGTTCTTAGCCCGAGATTCAGTTCTTGAGATATGTGGGCAACCCGGACCGGCGAGAGTGCATCTTTAAGCATCTCTATCATCTTGGTCATGCAAACCGAGGTCATTTCCTCCGGCAACAGATTTTATCAAGATCTCATTTTTTCTCTGTCGGTTTCACCTCTAGAAATTTCGACTCACGGTGCTACATTTTATTTTAGCACTTAACTTCTGCGTTGACTCCTCGACTTTTCATTAAACTTTTTTCTTCCATGGAGGTCATCCCGAAAGTGGTCGAGTGTTTTGTATCGCACGATTCGAAGAATGGCTAAGACCTTCCATTATCGAGCTTGATTGATAACGTTGCTTCCATCTCGAGCAAGTTTGATCGACATTGGCTCAATCTTCTCAAGTTTCTCCATTACGGGAGTGAGATCAATCTCGGTGACCTTACGCACCTTCAGGTTTGTTTGATCATCCCGAGCTCGGCTTCATCCCGAGCTCCGGTCTCCATTGAGCCTCGGTCGATTATCGGACATTTGAAATTAAAGATAGTACTTTTCATTAACTTTGGCATATTGTCAATAGTGCCAAAAGGTACTGAAGAGTGCTAACCCGATCTGAGTTGATCGACAACGAAGTCTCTTTTTCTATTTGAGGCCGATCCTCGGCTTCTCCTGTTGGTCCCCATCTCCATCTTTGGATTTGTCTCCATTGCTTTCGGCACTCAACTTGATTGTTTTTCTTCTCGGCTAACCCTCTGAACGGCTCATCAAAATCGGAATTTTTCATCTGAGCTTTGTCATACGAGACCACGAGAAGTCGGTCGGGGAAGGCATCTCCTCATTCCACCGGTCTTCCCCCTCTGAATGTAGCAATATCAAGCATCTCGGGAAGAAATCGATTGAGGATATACTTTGTCGTTCTTAATCTGAAGAAAACATCTTGCGGATCGGGGTATGAAAGTGAGCTCGGGGAGTAGTGATCAAGGATGAACCGTTCCCCTTGCTCCTCCCTCGCCTTCTTGACCTCGCCCTTCTTCCATCTCGGGCTCTCTGGTTCGTTAGAAGCACGCTAAGGGATCAGCGATAGATCACTTTCGAGAGCTCATCGAGTACATTTTGCTCTGAGCCTCATTAGTATCTGAAGCTTGTGCATTCAGTCCTCGGTTTGCATCGAGTGGGTTCGAGGCTGGTGGCATATCCTCGATATAGTCCGAGGTTGGCTCGTCGATCAGTCTCGCGACATCTTGGATCGACTCGCAATTTGGCTCTTCATGTCTCGAGCTGCGCATATCCGAGGTAGGCATCTCACGAGGTCTGAGCTCCTTTAAAATTTCCGAGAAATTTTATCTGGTAGTGATGTCTCGAAAGCACCTCGGAGAAGACTTGCTCCTCGATCGATCCTCGTGTCCTAGAGATAACTGAGCCAACACTTGTAATGGTGAACTCTGGGCAGTTTGGCCCTCAGGTTGAATCTCTTCAGAATCACTTCCACCTTCATCGGTGAGAACCACCAATCTTCTGCGTTTTGGAGAAAGATTCTTCTATTTCATCATTTTTGCTCCCTGCTCCATTTTTACCTCCAACAACATCTTCCCCCTAGTTTGTTGGGTCTCTTTTTCAGCATCTGCAGAAGGTGATTCTACCTTCTTTTCTCTCTTCCCGATCACCGCTTTTTGCTGATGATGGTTTAAGGAGAATTTTGGATTTAGGAAATGGGGTCGAATTGGCGAAGATATCCTCCTCCTCTCTGCACATCTCCAAAATGTAAGCAATTTTGGTGGCATGGTGGATCTTGCCTTTGATTGAGATCGCCCCGTCAATCTTCCTCAAAACTTTGGTCTGCTCACTCACCGTCTGGATCAGGAATTTCAGCCCGGTTGAAATCGTGGTGGGTGAAGCTTCTATCGCCGCCATCAATCGAGCCGAAGGTACTTATCCGCTCAAAACTCCCATGAAGACTCATGATGCACTTGCTCACAATATCCATCAACACACGATATTGTGGCCGGATGCCTTTTATGCGGTGTCGCCTCAAACTTAACAGATTCTCGGCAATCCTATCTAAGTACTCCGCTCTAACCGACATATCGTCGTAGGATCCTCTCCTCTATCACGAGCTCAAAAAACATAATTGATTTTTTTGAACTATATACTGATCCCTCTCAAAATCGGCGTATTTGGATGATTTGTTCTAAGTGTGATCTGATTAACTTAGAATGCATACAACCTTCTTCATCTATCTTCAAATTCTGGATGAATTGATTACCTCTTTTCGCAAACTCCTGGTGCAGTGGGTTTGCGACTAGTTCAGGTGAGTTTGCCGGTCGAATCATATCAGAGCCTCCTCTTACGGCTTTGAGTTGGTTGTGCTTTCTAGTTAGACAACGAACTCGTACCATGACTTGTTGGTTTTGGCTAATCTCTCGAACAGGGCTGGAGCCATTTTAGAATATGATTGAAGAATTTGACGCTTTAGGGTTTTGCGATTTACGGGAAAAGGGATTTTTAATTGCAAAGGATTTGGGAAAGCGAAGGGTTTGATAAAAATTTTGGCTTGAATGGCTTAAAGAGGTATAAATAGCTTTTGAGATCGTGGAGAATGTGTTGGTTAGGTGAAAAGCAAGCGGTTGAGATTAATCTCCGATTAATCGGGTATATGAACCAAACGATCTCGAAAAATAAGCCGCTAAAATATCCTCATTGGTCGAGCATTAAATGGTATTGACCTTCTTGAATTTAAAAACGATCCCGCCCAAAAACATTCTTGGTGTTTTGTATTTATTGCGAATGATTCGAAGTTTTACTTAAGCAATAAATGGGTCGCGCGTAGTCATTACTTCTTCGGACTAATTTCCCTCTATCGATCTTCGAAAGTCTTGACCTTGATAAAATGTCAATTATAATACCGAAAATCTTGAATGGGTTCAAAGATGCTCATGAAATCTTGACCTTGAAGAAATCTGAGTTTCGAGACTCGATTCAATATTTCCATTTTATCCTCGAGTTTCTCAAGAGAATTGCGAGAGAACTTCATGTATTAGAAAATCTTCAATTTTTGATTTACTCTATACACTGGTTCTAACATCCCTAATTCATTTGAAAGTTCACGAAATCTTGATTGACCCAAAGGTTTAGTCAAGATATCAGCTCTTTTGCCCTATCAATTATGAATTTTCTCCATCCTTATGTCCTTTTTTTCTCGACATGATCTACGATGAAGTGATGTCGATATCCACATGCTTGCATCGGTGTGCAATCTGGGATTTTGTGAAATAGCAATGGCACTATTATTGTCACAAAATATTGGTACTTCATTGGCCACAACTTTATAATCCCTTAATTGTTTATGAGGCAAAGAATGAAAGCACGGCGACTTCCTCGCGACCATGTATTGATTTTGAGAATCTTGGTTACTCTTGAGGTCTGTTTTTCTTTGAAAACCAAGATATCGGTTTGCTTCCTAGAAATTGACAAGTTTCTGGACTTCGCATCCGATTCTGCAACCTCCATAGTCGAGATCTCGAGTAACGGTTAATTCAAGGTTATCATCAATTTGGATACCATAATCCTCTATTCTTTGTGCCCTTAAGATATCTCGGTATCTTTTTGGCGACCTCCATGTGACTAGTCTTAGGATTAGCTTGGTATCTTGCACATATCCCAACAAAGAAATGTTATATCGGCCTACTTGGCGTGAGATAGAGCAATGATCCAATGATTCCTCTATAATTAGTATGACTCGATTTGCCTTCTAAATCGGGATCCATCTTTGTAGTTAGTATTCATAGGAATCTAAGCTGCGTTGCAGTCTGTACACCATATTTGGCAATCGGATCTCGGTGTTTTTTGCACGGTTGATGAATATTCCTTCCTTTGATTGTTTCACTTGAAGACCTAGAAAAAATTCATCTCTCCCATCATTGACATCTCAAACTTGCCTTTCATCGGTGTTGAAAACTTTTCACACGGTGATGGTTTGGAGATCCAAAATGATGTCATCAACGATATCTCCGAATACAAGAAGATATCTTCCCCATCCTCTATCGAGCGAGTTCTATCAGCGATCCCTTTGACAAAACCATGGTCGAGAAGAAACCGAGAAAGAGTATCATACCATGCTCTGGTGCTTGCTTGAGACCATACAAGGCTTTTACGAGCACTGTAAACTTGGTCATTTTGTTTGAAGCGGGGAGGTTGTTCCATATAAACCTCTTCTTTAAGCACACCGTTCGAAATGCACTTTTCACATCCATTTGATAGGTGTGAACTTCGTGTGGGCAAGCATATGCAAGAAACAATCGATGGCTTCTAGTCTTGCTTGAGGTGCAAAGGTTTCATCATAATCCAAGCCTTCTTCTTGGGAATAACCTTGTGCAACTAGCCTTGCCTTGTTTCTTACAATGTTGTTGTTTTCATCTCTTTTATTCTTGAAGACCCACTTGGTTCCAATGACATTGTGCCTTTCAGGTCTATCTACCAACTCCCATACTTCATTCCTTGAGAATTGATTAAGCTCATCTTGCATAGCAGTAATCCAATAAGAATCTTGTAGAGCTTCATCAATCTCAGTAGGTTCTTTCTCTGATAGGAAGCAGCAGAATAGTGCACTCTCACCATGGAACCTTCTTGTCTTAACACCTTCAGTTAGATCACCCACAATCTGACTTGTAGGATGACTATCTAACCATTTCCTTCTTGATGTTCCCCTTCAATAATATCCTCAACATTTGAGATGTTAGGTTCAGTTAAATCAGCAAACTCAGGGAACAACAGAAAAGGAGAAAGGGAATCATCTTCCTCAGGGGAAATTCTATTCAGAACATTGTCAGAGACATTTGTTCCCCTTTGGTTGATAGATTCAAAATTTGCCTCGATTTGTGACCACATCTTCATTGGCATCACATACCGAGGCGAATCGTGTCTGTTGGATTGGTCACCTTTAGAGTGTTGGTTTTCACGAGTCTCACCATCCCGATTTCCATTCGAACTTCTTTATCGAGTCCGAGTCACTCCAATCATAGATAGTGGTGACTTCATCTTTTTCCGGTTCAATGGATGATTATTTTTTTGTTTCAGGGCTTAATCTGGTGATCCTCTTAGTCGGGTTCATGCGCATCATGTTCTGTTTCTTCCGAACACAAATAGATTCATCAAAAACAACATGAGGTGTTTCCTCCACAATAAAGTCCTACGGTTGTAAACTCGAAGCCTTATTGACTTGAGAATATCCTAAGAATATTCCTTCATCACTTTTTTACTATCAAAAGTTTTCAACTGATCTTTACCATTATTGTGTATGAAACACTTGCAACCAAACACACGAAAAGAAAAAAAACAAGAGGCTTCCTTTCATTCCAAAGTTCATAGGGTGTTTTTCCTTGACTCTTGGTCAGCATGGATCTGTTCTGAGAGTAGCATGCAGTGTTGACAGCTTCAGCCCAAAATCTCTTAGGAATATCAGCCTCAGCTATCATTGTCCTTGCGAACTTCTTTCGAGTCCTGTTCCTTCTTTTCAAAGAACACCATTTTGTTGAGGGGTCCTTGCGGTGATGTTTCATGTGAAATTCCATTCTCTGCATTAATAATCGGATATGATATGATTTATGAATTGAGTTCCTTTGTCAGATCTGATTTTGACCACACTCAGATTTTTCTCAATACTGATCCTTTTCAGTAACTCTGGCAGCTTTATCGAGTTTCTTTCTTTATGAGTAAGAATATGACCCCAAGTATATCTCGAGTAGTCATCAACTACTACCAATGTGTATTTCTGTCATTAGTGCTCCACAGGTGTTATAGGACCAAAAAGATCCATATGAAAATAATCAAGTATTCTTTCGGTAGAAACCTCAACTTTACTTTTAAATGATGCTCTTATTTGTTTGCCTTTCTGGCACGCATCACAAGTATGTTCCTTACTGAACACTTCGTTAGGCAACCCTCTCACAAGAGCTAATCTTGCAAGCTTGTTCAGGGTTTTGAAATTTAGGTGATTCTTTTATGCCATAACCAACTGGTATCTGTGGAACTTTTAGCAACTAAACATGTATCTTTAGGAGTTGAACTCAATCGACCAAGATACACATTCCTTTTCTTGTACCCGGTCGGTAGTATTTTTTCGTGATGTATCATCTTTCACAAAACATAAGTTCTTAGAGAACTCAACATTAAAACCTTTATCCGTAATTGGCTAATTGAGAGCAAGTTATGCTTCAATCCGGATACATATGAAACACCATGGATATGAATCGAGTCGATTTCCAAAGTTCCATATCCTTGATACATCCCTTGGAGTTATCTCCAAAAGTGATCTGTGGGCCTCTTTGTTCAACATAGTCTTTGAGTATCTTCTTGTATCTGTCATATGTCTTGAACATCCTTTGTCAAGATACCATATATCAGGAGCTTTTTCATCTCTGCTCATCAGTGCCATGTAATCTTTAGTCAGTTCAGTGCCCTTGTTTTCCTCCTGAAAAACAGATCAATTCTTAGGTACCCAATTTTGTGTAGGGTCCTACAAGGTTAGATGTACCTTTCGGAATCCAAATCGCTCGACAACTCTAATCACTTTAGAGTGGCTAATTTGTCTTCCATAAACATCAACATACACATCTACTACTCTAGGTGCCTTAGCGACTTTTACGTGTATGTGTCTTAGCTTTAGCATGAACATGGGCTTTTGAATTCTTCTTTGGTTCAGGCCTTTTGTTCAGATGCTTGGGCTTTTGTGCAGCCGGTCTAAATCTTTGTTGACTCGGGTTCAGATAACCTTTACCTTTAGACAAGTGAGGTTGGGTTATGCATCTTTGAAATCTAGGTCTTTTCAATTGTGTTGAGGACTTGGTCTCTTCAGATGAGAATGTCTCTCTGAAAGTGTTTCTCATCGAGGATTCCCTCGATGGTTCGATGTGGAGCCTTTCAGATTTGCATTCTTAGCCCTGAGGCTTTGAAGTACTTGTCGAAACTTTCCAACTAACTGTTCAGGTTTTCTAGCCTTCACCTGAGGTTTGGGCTTTCTAACCTGATCATTCAGTTTTACTGAAACCATAGGTCATTTTCCCTTGTCTACAACCTTGGGCATTTCTTCAGTTTGAAGTGTAGGTGCCATTGGTTTCTAAAGATAGTCTTCTTGCTACATGATGCAAAGATTCAGATGACCTTGTGAGGTTCCCCTGGAATGTATCCCAATCCATTTTATAGTGGCGAGATCTCTCGTAACTCAATTTCATCTATTACTTTAGATACATTATTCAATAGAGTTAACTTCTTCGCAAGCACTATCCTCACGATTCTGTAGAGTTTTATGCTTCTCGAGAGGTCATTGAACTCGATTACGATTATTTGAATTTCTTGATGGATTTCTCTAGCTTTTTCGATTAGGGACATTATCAACTTCTCTTTCTTCGAGAGTTGTACTTTCGTAACATCCGATTCATCAAGTAGCTCCCATTAATTGAGAAGTGATCTCAGTTTTGCTAGAGTCTTTCCATTTTAGATTTTCAAAGATTGATTCCTTATTACGCTCTTGAGTTTTATTTAGCGATCCTTGCAAAACAAAGATAGTCCTTCATCAGATTCTCAAAAGAATCCATCAGGTCAAAATGACTGTTTTCAGTGGAACTTGAAAACTCTTGTGCTAGTGTATGAGCAATAACAGAGAAAGAAGAGTTTACCTCCTCAATGGCCATCAGACCGGATGTCATCACTTTCCTTTGTCGAGAATATCTCATCCGAAGAGCTAGATCCTCCTCGAGTGTTCTTCTTCCGCAACCATGGCCTTTTTGCTTGAGAACTTCTGGTCTCTTATAGCTTGTCTTTCTCTTCTCTCCTTAGCACTCAATTCTGGACAATCATACTGGAAGTGACCTTTCTTCTCGCAATTATAGCATCTATTGGCATCATCATCCTGATCATTTTCTTCTTTGGACTTGGAGTCCTTCTTTTCGATGAAGATCCTTGACTTTCAGTCCTTCTTCTTCTCGGTTGATCCGTCCTCGGGTTTCTTCCGGTACTGTGGGTTCCCGTAAAAGCTTTTTGTATTTTCCAAATCTACTATTAAGTCTGTCAAACCTCCTTGCCATCGATTGCTTGCTTTTCCTCAAGCTCATCGATGTTTGGCATGGGGGTTCTCGAGACTTCTTTAGTTTTCTGGTTTTACCTTTGGCTTTTTAAAGCCACATTCTTACTCGATGAAGAATCATCTTTCTTTGTCGCCTTTTTGGATTTCTTATCAATTACAAATTCATAGGCTTTCAAATTTCGAGAGAAGACTTGTTGGTATGGCATTGAACTAATGTTCTTGGTGTTTTCAATCACCATTGCATGAATATCCCATTTCTTAGAAAGACCTCTAAGAATTTTCAATGCCACTTCTCTTTGTGGATATCTCTTTCCAAGTGCATTTAGATCATTCATGATCTTTAGTGAATCGACTTCTAATTTGTCTATTGATTCACCATCATCTATTTCAAAACTCGTCAAACATTCCAATTGCTAATCGAAAAGTTTGTTTTCTTTTTATATGATCTGTGCCTTGGCACATAACAATTAGTGGTATCCCATATCTCTTTAGCAAAGATATTACGGTGAGAGATCATTCCCATCACACCATCATCAATTGTCTTTGTATAGTGTGTCTTTTTGCAATGTAGTCTAGATTGACTAACTTTCTCTCATCAGGAGTTAGTTGGTCATCAGACTTAGGAAATTATGCTCTAGGATCAATTCTCTCTTCTTCTGTAATTCTGGGATTCACCACAGTAAATTTGAATGGTCCTTGAGAAACCACTCTCCACATACGCTCATGTTTGGAATGAGATGAGCCTGCATTCTCGATCTCAAAGATCATAGTTTCTCATCGAGAACATGGGAAGTTTTTAGAAGACATTTTTTTCGATCTTTTGAAAAAAAAAAAAAAATTTCAACAAATAAGATCGATTTCAGATAGACCACAAGTATTTTTGAAAATAAAACTTTGGTCAACACAGCAGGTGGTCAAGTTGAACCACTGCTTTGATACCACTTGTTGGTCCCGGTGAAAATGAGTCTTACACGTGTATGGGGGGGGAATACAAGTGTTCAGTGATTTTAAAGCTTTTTTTCATCGAGGTCACTTGGGTCGATAATCCTCGAAGATTAGGTTCGAGAAGCACGATCGCTCGAGTCAAAGTCTACCGAGACAAAGTGATCCCGAAATGCTTTCGTAAACCTAAGATAATCCCAACCGAGTCTGAGTGTCAGAGATCCCGAGTTGCTTGGATGAGATAACTAACTTATGAACCCTCGTAAGAGTAATGCGTTCGGTTTGGTAACTATCTGTTCTAGCTACTCAACAGGCGGAATGGTTGGTCCTTAGTTTATACTGCGTTTTAAGCTTTGTCAAAAAAACCTTCCCTTTATGAAATAGTGATTAGGTTGTGATTCACTTATGCAACTTCAATTGGATTGATTCCAACCGAATATCGGTGAAAAGTATGCTTTCAAAAATCAAGTCAATGCAAATGATATACACGAGATAAGGAAAGCAATAAAGAACACATCAATTATAGTGGTTCGGAGACTCAAGCTCCTACGCCCACTCTCTCCGAGCTCTTCAGAGAAATTCACTATCAACTCGAGGCTTTTCGACTACCTCGTAGTTTACTTACTCAACTCGCCCCGAAGTTTTTCGACTACTCCACGTAGTTTACTTACTCAACCCGACCTTGAGTTTTTCGACTACCTCCGTAGTTTACTTACTCAATCACACACAAGCTTCAGACTACCCCAGAGCTTACTAACTTCTCCTCTAGAGTTTTTCGACTACTCCGGCGAGTTTACTAACTCTTTACAACTCTACTCACCAACAAACACACTCCAACTACCTTCTCAAGGGTTTGGGGGTTTCTTGGTTGGTTTCAACTAGGATGAGATATCCTTTACAATGAAGCACAATGCAAAGGGTTAGGATATCTCGACTAAGCTTTTGGATAAATCTTATCAAGTTAGGCTTAGTAAAGTGAGCTCTCTTCAATATAAAAGCACTTGGGAAATTCTACGTTTTTCGAGTGCTTTAACTTTTGTAAGAATAAGCTTGAGCTCTTGAGTTGCGTATAAATTTCCCGTAACCTTACAAAGTAGAGGGTCACCAGTATTTATAGGCATACACCAAGGTTACTCTTGAAAACTATCCGTTGGAGAGATAGCTTCGTGAGTTCCCTCTTATGGTGTGTGAGAAACGGCTATATTTAGGGTTTGAAACTCCCTAACATGTTTTAGGCAATAGCCTTTCATGTAGCCGGTCTTCACTTTTTGCGATTTGGAACTTTTCGTGACATCCGACATCTTTTTTTAAATGACTGTCACCATCGATGGTCGTCAAGATGGCATGCAGATGTCGTCTTCTGTTTTTTTGACTTTTGTCTCCGTTAAAGGTAGATACCTTCAACGGCTCTTTTGGTTACAAACTCTGAGTTTGATATAACATTAACAACACTTCTGACTTAGTTCCTTTTGTCTGCTTTTGAATGTCTTGGCAATATCTAACTTTCTAAGGCATCACGTTTCTCTCAGTATTGCATCCTTCAGATAGATATATTCAGTGCCTCGGAACATTCAGGTTCATACTAAGCATTCAAGACATTATCGAAGTCTTGATAGTCTTGTGCTTTCAATATTCTTGATTTTCAGTTTCTCAGTCTTCAGTCTTGAGTCTTCAGAGTCTTCTGAGTCTTGTGGTCTTCGAGTCTTGATTTATCTCGACCGGTATCTCGAGTCTTCATCGCCGAGTCTTCGGTTCTCGATTTCATCTTGAGTCTTGATATCTCGATTTCATCGAAGTCTTCAGGACAGGTTTCCATATCGAAACTTCGGTATCTTGTAAACATATCGAGTTCTTGAGTCTTGAACCTATCCCTGAACTATATCTGCCGACTATACATTTTGCGGATAACATCCTCGAATACTCTAAAACCTGAATCGACTCAACTATCAAGATCATTCTGAACATGTCATACTTAAGGGTTTTGGGATCTTAATCAAAATCATATAATCTTTTATTAAATTCATCTCCCAACAGGAACTCACGAAATCAGACGAAGATGATCGAGATCGACATTTAGGCCGCAGATTTAGACCGACGAGATTAGATGATTTAGATGAGTTCAGTAAACCGATGAGTCAGGCAAAATCAAGAGAAGAAAAGTTTTTACCGATCGTAAGATCGATGACCGTAATGCACTCCGACGATGATCGTAAGAACCGACCACCGATATGATGATCAAGAGCGCATGCCGATCGTAAAAGAAACCGGATTAGAAGATCAAGAGAAGGTTGCGCAGATCGTAAAGGGAGTAGATGAGACCGACGAGATCGACGTGATCGAGATCGATATGAAGATGAGCAGCTTGATCAAGATCAAACGTGATTGAGATCGACAAAGCTAAACCGATATGCTAACTCGATGTACTAACTGACGCAGATAAACCGATATGTCGATTTATCGCTATATCGATCCGATCGATCAAAGCGAGATGAAATCGATATCGTAAAAACCGTAAATCAGTGATATCGACAAAGTAGAAGTCATCCGAAGTCATGTTCATCGAGAATCGAATGCATCGATGATCGGTTAGCTCGAATCTTAGTGACCGAGGGAGGGGATGTCCGAAGTCAAGAATTTGAACTTAGTTAGCCCGAGTGTCAAGATGCTCGATCGCATAAGGTCCGCCAAGAGAAGTCCGCTGAATCAAGAATCCTGAGTCCAAGGAAGCCTGAGTTTGAAGAAGCTGAGGATCAGATAAACCCTGAAGACTCAGAAAATCCTGAAGAATATAGCCGTTAGATTCAGCGGACGTGGACCAATGAGAGGAAGACAACAAACCTGAAAAAGCTGCAAAAAGCTACAGAATAGTATGGATTTGAATGTGACTCCATCCAACGGTAACATTCAAATCCACACTATAAATACAAGTTCTTCCATCAAATTAAGTGTGGAAAAATGCGTGAAACACCCATCAAGCCAAATCATCTAGCATTTCCACCATAGAACACAGAGCAAGAAATACACGCATATATTCAATAGTGTTCTACCCTAGATCTAAGCACAAATGCTATATCCTAAGCTTAGAGAGATTTTCCCATCCTTAGCATTGAGGCTAAACAAATGTAAGGGAAAAACTCAACCTAGTTGGAAACCAAACAAACCTTACCCAAATCAGTCGGTTAAGTTTGTAGGTGAGTGTGAACTCGGTAAACATCTAGCAATCCCGAAAGGGAGGGTAGGCAATCCCGAGTGAGGGTGATAAGTCCCGTTTGAGTGTGAACTCGGTAAACATCTGTTGTGTGTTGGACTAACACGTTAAACTAAGTCCAGTTGGTTAAGTAGGTGCCCCTGATGATAGGGAAGAGTGGATGTAGGAGTTGGACTCCGAACCACTATAAAACTGTGTGTTCTTTATTGCTTTATGTTCTTACTTTCCATATGCATTCGATTATAAGCAAAAACAACACACATTGTTCTTAAAAAGTAAAAAAATTGGAATCACTCTGCCCTCACCAATGTTTTATATGCATCACATGAAATATTTGCTTCCGCACGCGCAAAATGGATTTTCCACCGGGACCTTCAAGTGGTATCAGAGCAGGTGTTCAAACGTTCACTGATTTCAAAGTAAACACCTGAACTGATCTTTTTAAAAGAAAACCCGTTTTTTAAAAATGCATATATTTCTAATGTTTTAAGGCCATTATCAAAAAAAGGGGGAAATTGTTGGGATATTTTAGTTTTGATGAATTATGCCAAAACATTATCAACTTGTGTTTTTTAAGCTAATCTACAGATAACAAGTTGAGGGGGAACGAGAGAACAAATTGAGGGGGAACTCACGAAATCAGACGAGGTCAGCAGATTTAGACCGATCGAGATCGATGATTTAGATGAGTTCGAGTAAACCGATGAGTCGCGGCAAAATCGGATGAGAAGAAAAAAGCTAACCGACCGATCGGAAGATCGATGACCGAACAGAACGGACGATGATCGGAAGAATGCACCACCGATATGATGATCGAAGAGCAGATAAGTCGATCGAAAAAACCGACCGTAAGATCGTAAGAGAAGGTTGCAGACGTAAAGGGAGCAGATGAGAGTGATCGAGATCGACGGATCGAGATAAGATATGAAGATGAGCAGCTTGATCAAGATCAAACGTGATTGAGATCGACGATGTTAAACCGATATGCTAACCCGATGTACTAATCGATGCGGATAAACCGATATGTCGATCCAACGCTATATCGACCGATCATGTGAGCTTATCGATCAAAGTAGAAGAAATCGATATTAGAAAACCGTAAATCAAAGATATCGATCAGCGAGAAGTCATCGATGAGAAGTCATGGTCATGTTCACCGAGAATCGAACGCATCCGATGACGGCCAGCTCGAAAAGCAGTGACCGAGGGTCGATGTCCGGTCGAAGAGCCGAACTCGCTTAGCCTCGAAAGTGTCAAGATGCCTAATCGCATAAGGTCCGCTAAAGAGAAGTCCGCTGAATCAAGAATCCTGAGTCCAAGGAAGCCTGAGTTTGAAGAAGCTGAGGATCAGATAAACCCTGAAGACTCGTAAAAATCAAGAATATACCAGATTAGATTCAAATGGACGTGGGACCAATGAGAGGAAGACAACAAGCCCGAAAAAAGTCAAAAAAGATAGAGAATAGTATGGATTTGAATGTGACTCCATCCAACGGTAACATTCAAATCCACACTATAAATACAAGTTCTTCCATCAAATTAAGTGTGGAAAAATGCGTGAAACACCCATCAAGCCAAATCATCTAGCATTTCCACCATAGAACACAGAGCAAGAAATACATGCATATATTCAAAAGTGTTCTACCCTATATCTAAGCACAAATGCTATATCCTAAGCTTAGAGAGATTTTCCCATCCTTAGCATTGGGTGTTGGACTAACACGTTAAACTAAGTCCAGTTGGTTAAGTAGGTGCCCCTGATGATAGGGAAAAGTGGATGTAGGAGTTGGACTCCGAACCACTATAAAACTGTGTGTTCTTTATTGCTTTATGTTCTTACTTTCCATATGCATTCGATTATAAGCAAAACAACACACATCGTTCTTAAAAAGTAAAAAAATTGGAATCACTCTGCCCTCACCCCTGTTTTATATGCATCACATGAAATATTTACTTCCGCACGCGCAAAATGGATTTTCCACCGGGACCTTCAAAATCGATCTAGGTCTCCAAATCATAATCTGCACCCAGAAACTCAAGTTTGTTCAGATGGGCCATCTATTTTGAGGACGTAATCCCTTACGGGGTTGCCCTCCACCATTTTCAGCGATAATATCTCTCGCAAGGTGATCTGACGAGTCCCACATTTTTGACTCGTTAGTTGGCTCATCTGATTTTGGTGTGTCAAGAATCCACTTGTGCTTTTGTGCAGTTAGGACAATCATAACTTTTTGTTTCCAATCAACATAATTTCCTATACGATTCTATTCACTTTAAGTATATTAACAGTGGATTAAAAGGTTGTGACATACTGTACTGAAATAAATAACTATTTGTATAAGAACAAACATATCACAAGGTTCGATCACATGTATCATATTAAAATCTCAAAAAAATATGAACATGCATCAGCCAACATCTCAAAACAGTTTAAATAAGCCACGTGGGGTGGGTCATTATTTAAACACATTCAAGCGAGTTACAAACAAGAAAACAAGTTATAAACCTTTAATATCCAGATTAATAGTTGGCTCCCCACTTGACAAATATAAAATTGAGCGGGGACTTTGGGGAAGTATATGCATATCAATTTTATACCTAAGTAATAACCATGATTAAATCTGTAATTATTACTACGCTTTGATCGAGCCTCGTGGGGAGGGTCATCGTCTCCACTAATAATAACCCACAATCATCCATTCGTAATTTATTCATGTGAAATCTATCTTTTGGCCGTCCCATGGGGGGAATTTCTCCAAAAGAATCCACAAATAAATAAATCAAGGAGGTCAAAATTAATTCAATTTTATTATCCGGAATAAAATTGTCAATTAATTATTTAAACATACTTAGTAATTTTTGAAGATGAGATTTTTCGTTGGGCAATTCTCATGCAAACACATTTAAACAAATTAAATAAAGCACAAGAAAACACAACAATAAATCAAGCAAAGCAGAAAAATAAACATATTGGGCACAAATTATCCAATTGTCATGGTTTGATTTTTCTTGGCTTGATTTTGAAGAAACGCCGTCTTGAATTTCTCCCACTCGACCATCTCGAAAAATCATGTCTCGCAGACCGAGTCACCTTATGGGGTGGGGTGCACTTTTTGTACCCGACCCGCCGCAGGTCAATCACTTCCGTGAGCTGCCCTAAGCACCCAACAGATGCCTCCCCGAAGTTTCGATAGCTCTCAGCGAGGGTCATCGGTCGCTGGATTTGCATGTCTGCGCCCAAGACCGCCACGCCTGCCTCTCTGATCACCCTTAGCGCCTCGGCAAAGATCGGGCCCCGCCTTGTTTCGCTTATGCGCTCGCCAGCGTCTCGAGGCCGCCGCCCAGGCGCCTAGGCCGATCCTGGCCTTTCGGCGGACAGCCCTCGCCCCACGCCTGCTGCGCCCTTCAGCGTCCGCGTCGCGCGCGTGCCTCCCTTGGCACGTTTCACGCAACGCTGCCTATGCCCGATTCCGGATCCCGTCTTTTAATTCTTCATCTCCGCCTCCGTTTCCGATCCGGTTTACAATTTATTTACAAAAATAAATAAACTAGATCTACTCGTGGATTTTCTCACGAGGCAAAACGAATTCGAACGAATCGAATTAAAAACCACAATTTATATGCATGCATAAATAAACACATTATATTTCTTGACAATTGGATACCTGCAAAAAAGATCTAGCAATTCTACTATCCAATTTCAAATTTAATGAAAATGAATTAAATTACAATTTAAAATTCACAGCCCAAAACCGAGGCTCTGATACCAGTTGTTGGGGAATTAATTGTCCGGATCTATTCGGGTTGAATATTTAAATACAAATTTAATTCTAACAATTATTACTATCATGAATTAATCCTATATTAATTCAAATATTAATTCAACAACCAATCATGCATATAATTAGTTCACGTAAATCCTACGCATGCGGAATTACTACGAGTTTAAGTAAACTAATCTCTCGGAGTGACAACCGTTGAGAAGATGGATCCCGTTCACACGAACACACCAAAAGGTCTTCTCAAGTATTCCCTTGCCCTTGTTCAACAATCCGGTGGAAGGAACTCGTGAAAAATTTAACAAAAGGAAAAATAAAATTATGTTGCACCACCTTTGTGGATTTCTAATTTTTCCAACACATGGAATTGCACTTGGAGATGAAACACTCATCCCCTATTTATAGGGAAGGGGTGGTCAAAATTTTTGGGTGGAAAAATAAGATGGAAAAATCTTTTCTTGATCTTCAAGAAATCTTGAATATATCTCATATATTCTTTTCTCCATAATTAAATATTTCCACAAAAATCCCACCTCCTAATATTATGGAATTTTCGAAAATAATAAGGAGTGGAATCCAAGATTTAGATTTTCTTGAATTTATGAGATATTTTTGTATTTCAAGAATACATATCTTCCATAACATATTTTCAAGAAAATCAAGAAAATCATTCCTTCCTTATTTTCTTCTTGATTTCGAAAATTGCTTAATAAATAACCAAGTGGGAGATTTCTTGAATTAATGAGATAATCTTGTATTCCAAGAATACTTATCTACATTCCATAACAAAATTCAAAGAAAATCTTTCTCCCTCTTTTATTTATTGTTTTCGAAAATTTAGGAAAAATTGGGCAACAATATTTTATTTAATTTTAAACACCCTTTTAAGTTAATGGACATTATGTTTGGGCTACTTGAGGGGCCTTTAGGAGAATTAGGATTGGACCTTCTAATGGACTTTGAATTTTCAATATTGAGCCATAATATTATTCAAGCCCATAAATATTAATTAATCCCACTACATAATTAATATTGCACTATCCATCTTAACCCATATCTTTATTAATATGGCTCCGATTTATTATTTCCCGTGTTTAAAATTATCTAGCCCATTAATTAATTCAAGCCTTTGAAATAGCTTTCCATTAATTAACATCTTTTGTCCTTGGTCAAGGCGGTTCAACATTATTATCCATCTGGAAACAAATTCCACTTGCAAGATTCGGTATGATAAATCTTATGAACCTTCAAGGGGGCAAATCAAACAGCATACTACTTTTACGATTCTTAAGATTAAATCTTAGCAATCGCGCATGTGACCAAATAATATTGCCCAAGATACAAAGTATTGAATCTCATTGATTCTCTACCAATCATAAGTCAAAGCAATAATTACTAACCACACACGATCCTATTTAAGGGACGAACCACTGAGGTCTAATTCTTCCTAGTTCAGTGTTGAAGAATTTATCCTCCTGTGGGTCCTATTCAGTGCATCAGTCATGCACCAGTGTAATCTCTTGGTCAAGACAAGCCAATCTGAGCCTTATACTTCAACCTTTCACGATGGATTGTTCATTTCCATCTAGGTCGTGAACCGCGTACTTTTAGTTACAAGGGACTGTTAATTTAATCTTCTGTGATCTTGTATCACTAAATTAACTACAATGTAACACGTACTTTTTATTGAACAATTATGCAATAAATATATGTAACATTCAATGATATTTAAAGCATCAGTGATAAATAATTTATTTCAGTAAATAAGACAGAAAATTCAGTTTGGTTATACAAAGTAAAAGCATACTTTCCAGTATAACCCCAACATTAGTTACACGACAATTGCTAAGATTTAACACGGAAATCGTGTGCAAGCACATCTTGCTTGATTTGTCCCCTTGGTGGGCTCAGAAACTTTATCATACCAAATCTTGCAAGTGAAAATTTATTTCCGGCATGGATAATAATGTTGAGTTGTCTTTACTCCAAGGATAAAGATATTAATTAATATAAAGTTTTTTCAGTGGCTTAATTAATTAGTGGACTAGATAATCTTAAACACGGAAAATAATAACCGGGAGCCATAATATTGTAGCATCGTAATATGGATTAAGAAGGATAGTTCAATATTAATTTTATATTGGAGTAAATTAATATTAATGAGCTTGAATAATATTTTGGCTTAATATTATAGATTCATAGCCCATTGGAGGTCCAATCTTAATTCTCCTAAAGGCTCTTCAAATAGCCCAATTAAAGTCCAATTAATGAAAAGGAGAAGAAAATATTATTGCCTATTTTTCCTTAATATTTTCAAAAATTATGAGTAGGAGAGAGAAAAGATTTTCTTGATTTTCTTGGAAATATTTTATGGAATAAGTATTCTTGAGATACAAGTTTATCCCATAAATTCAAGTAAAATAAAAGATCTTATTTCTTCCCTATTTTATTTGATATTTTCAAAAATTGTGTGAAAAGAAGGAGTAGATTTTGTTGGGAGATATTTTGGGAAATAGAATATATTGAATATATTCTAGATTATATCTTGAAGAAGAAGCAAGGAAATTTCTCAATGCCCCAACTTGACCTAAATTTTCGTCCACCCTTGTCCTATAAATAGGGGATGAATTTTTCATCCCCAATGCAATTCCATGTGTTGGAAAAATTAGAAATTCACAAAGACGGTGGCAAATATTTTTAGTTTTCTCCTTTATTAAAATAGTTCGTGAGAATCCTTCCACCGGATTACGTTCGTGGACTTGGGACATATTTGAGAAGGCACTTTAGGTTGATCCATCGTCTCAACGGTTGTCTCTACAAAAGATATGTAATTTCGTAACTCCTAGATTCCACATGCTAGGATTTATGTGAATTACGTGTACGCATGTTGTTATTGCTTATTTAATTATTATGTTGAATTAATTTAGGATTGATTCATGTTAGTAATTTATTGAATAATTTAAATATGTATTTAAATACACCTCGAATAGATTCGGGCACCCCGTATTTCCCAACATTTATAATACACTTAATCGTACACTTACACCATTAGTTTATTGTTTTTATTAGTGAGAACTAAGGGGTAGAATTTCTTGATTGTAGGACTTGAGAATCACGAAGTAGGAAAGAACTTGGGACTAGGAGAAGACGATACCGCTTAGCTCGTACAAACTACTAGGTGGGGTAACTCTCAGTGGATCTTATAATGTCTACTTGCATACTTTACAATTTATTGCCTTAATTGTCTTACATGAAAGTTTGCAATGAATACCAAAGGTGAAGATGCATGTTAAGATTATTTGCATAAATGTATGTTCGAACATGAAGATGAGTATTATGACTGATTGTATATATATGCAAATGTGAAAGTGTAAGCAATATGGTCAGGACCGTACAAGATGTATGTCATACGGATAATACCGTTATAGTCATGATAAGATCACGGGTAAAACCGTACAAGATTTGATCGAAAGATCATTTTCGGGTAGCTCCCGAACAAGATGCTCGAGCGGGGTAAGGCGTACCCCAACAAGATTGATGTGCTCTTATGTGTAACTTATATTAAGTATACACTAGATATGGACATATAGGATGAAGTTGAACATGAGTTCTTGGACTCGAAAGTGCAAAACTTTTTAATATATGGAAATTAAACTTCTGCTTTATTTTGACAAGTTAACATTAGTGTCGTTTTGCTGTGATGCAAACTTTTACAACTCTTCAATTTACCTTATTTTCCGCTACTACTTATTTACGATTGTTCTTGGTTTTGGTGGTGATCACCCATAACTTTATGAAGTACATTACTTTTGTTTGTTGATTGGTTCGTTTAAAAAAAAAATAGTTTCTTTCTTTAAAAAATTTGAGATCGTTACATCTTTTTTGCAATTGGATTATTGGATAAGGTTGTACTTCTGCCTAGGATTTTATAATGTATCCCAATTTTTTTTTTAATTTTTTTTTTTTACAGTTTTGCAGGTTGAATTGGTGAATATTGATATGGTAATGTTATTACTCTTATAGATTATTGATTTTTTTTATTAAATTTTGCTTAGGATTTTATAATTTTTTTTTTTAATTTACAGTTTTGCAGGTTGAGTTGGTGAATATTGATATGGTAATGTTCTTACTCTTAGGCTCCAATTTTCATTTCTATTATCTCTCCAATTTTTTAAAATTTTCTATGAAATAAATAAATGTTGAATGTTTACATATATATTAAATTGATTATAGATGATATTTAATTATTAAATAATAAAAAAATTAATTTAAATTGGGTTGGGTGATTGATAAAGTGTGAAAAAAGGGAGATTGAATTAAGTTGAAGATTATTTTATTTCATGTAACCTAAAATTGTAACATATTTAATAATTTATGTAATATATTTAGTCGTTCATGTAGTTGAAGATTATTTTATTTCATGTAACCTAAAATTGTAACATATTTGAAAGTGTGTGTGAAAGACACGGGGTTGTGTTTAGTAAAATCCGAGTAATGTTACACTGAATGTTGAAACACTCAAAGTAACAATTAAACAACATAAACAGCGGAAGACTCAGAAACATGACACACGAAATTAAAAAGACTTTGCACAATCTTATCAATATAGATTGTGAAACCTTATGGCCGAAATCACTATTTATCAAAATAATGAATACAAAGAGGTTCACAAATCGAATCCCCTTGAAACAAGATCAAGCATATGATCTAAAGGCTAGGTGTATCTCTACACTACCAAAGGTGACCTGTTCTATGAGTGTGAAACTATCTAACACCGAGACTAACACTCCACATAAAATAAATCTAGCACCAGTTCGAGGTGTTGTAAACCCTACAATTACACTCTTATGGTAAAACAAACTCCACAACAACGACCTTATCACTCTAGATGCACTCACACACTCTACAGTTGATGATTGGTTGTTGCTTCGACTAAAGAGCACACGATATATGTCAATGTTCGGCACTTGATGTGAACATCAAGGTCTTCTATTTATAGACTTCGTGTATGCTTTACTAGAGCCTCTTTGAAGGATCTAGAAACTCTTCTATCCACTCTTCCATGATCTTTGTAACTGCCCCAGTTAGTGGGTCTTCTCCAATCTTCTGAAAACAGCCGCATGATCTAGTCCCTTCTACTCGATTCTTGAAGCTTGTGGAACCTTTTGGAATCTTGCAGAAGAACCTAGATCGTCAACCTGCAGTCAACAACATCAAAGACAACATTGAACATAGAAGTGTTAGTGGTTAAGAAGAAATGATGAATACTGATGTTGTAACCAATGTTGTAACATCGGTGGTAACATCAACAATATTTAGTCATTTATGTAACATATTAAGTCGTTCATGTAACCTATTGACTAATTATAATTTTTATTCTCATTATTAAAGTGTATGCTAGTTTTTTTTTAGTTACACATTTTGAATATCAAATAATTTAATATATCACTTTATAAATATAATAAATATTGATTATAGATAAATATAATTATTAAATAGTGAAAAAGAAAAATTATTGAGCTTGTGTTGGGTTGTTGATAAAGTATGAAAAAATATGAGAATGAGTTGAGTTGTAGATTGTATATGTAGAGGAGAGAGAAATGAATTATTTAATAAGAGATTGGGTTGTGGGGTTTTTTTGATAAAAACAGTCTGATGAATAAAAAATGTATGTGTTTGTTTTGGAATTTGAGTATGGTGAGATTTAATTTTATGTCAAATCAATGTTTAATAGTGATTGATGTTATATTATTATATTATATTGAGAAGAGTAATAAATTGTATAAAGTGTGATTTTTTGGGAAGAGTAATAATATGTTTTATAGGTATTTGTAGGTGTGGATTGAATGTGAGATTTTAAAACCAGACTCTAAATCCCAAATTCGTATGAGACGGAGAGCGCAAAGTCATAAATCCATCTGTGTGAGTCCTAAAACCTAAATACATCTGTGTGAGTCCCAAAATAAACACATCATTATAGATTATTGGTTTTTTTTTTTTTGCAGGTTGAATTTGTGAAGATTAAATATGGTAATGTTCTTACTTTCACGGATTATTAAATATTTTTTTTGTTTTATTTTTTTTATATATAGGTTTGTAGGTTGATATTTTTTGCAATTGGATTATGACAAAGTCTAGTGTGAAAATTTTCATATGTGAAAATTCTTTATTTTGACTTGGTAAAATAAAAAAATTTGGTGTTGACTTGGTCAAATAAATAAATTCGTTATTCTTTGGGATTCGAACCCAAAAATTTATTGTTGCTGGTCAAATAAAAAAAAACACTTCAGCTGGGAGTCGAACCCTTGCCACCCAAGCATGAAACAGCACCAACTACCACTATGTTATAACTATATACAATAACAAATTTGGCATTGATTTCAATATAAATGTTCAGTGCTTAGTGAATGTTATACTTTTGAGGAATTTGTCGTTCTTTTTCCCTTTTGTGCGTCACCTTTTCTCCTCTCGTGTTGTCATTAAGCATATATATTTAATAAATGTATTTTTTTATTTTAATCAAATATATATGTTTAATAAAGAAAAAAATTCAACTGCGTCACCTATGGGGACGAACTCGACTCTTAATGGTAAGAGGAAATATTATTTTCCACTATACTACAACCTATTAAATATTTTGAGATTAAAACTTTTAAAATAATAAATTAAGTTTAACCATTTTAATTAAATTTGTATATTTTAATTATTTGTAGATTGCATTCACAATCGATTGATGAATAAAAAATAGAGCTAAAATATTAAAGAAACATTTTTAATTAATAATTTTGTTTATAAATTGTACATATAACACATTAAAAAATCGTACTCTTTTATTGTAATAATGTTATTTTACATATAATATTATTCATATTATATTAGATACCCTTCATAACTTACCTTAATTTTTCTTATGTTTAAATTGTACTCCCACCGTCCTGGTATATTTGTCCCACTTTTTTTTTGTTGAATTGTTTAAGGAATAATATTAAAATAATAGATAGTGGGTTTTTATAGTATTTAATGGATGAAAAGTGGAGGTAGTTGGAATGAAAAGTGAGAGGAATAATATTAAAATAATAGTTAGTGGAGTGTTACTTTTTCCTTTTATGGACTGAAACAAATATAGTGGGACGTCCATAAAAGGAAAGTGAGACAAATATAGTGGGACGGAGGGAGTAATATTTTTATCTTTTGCTTGTAATACTGTTATATTTTGTTTGTAATACTGTTATGTTTTTGCTCGTAATACAACTTCTTATTTGAAATCAAAATAAGAGGCGTTAATGGTTGCTGATTATGAATTTTAATATTGCTTCAGTTGTGCATTTAATAAACTTCAATTTTTTTATTTTTTTCTTATCTTATGTTTTGCATGTAATATTGTTTCTGTTTTGCATGTCCCCTTCGTAAATTGAATACAGAGCAATATGCAGTATATATACACGGTAATTATTTAGGTAAATGTATTAGTGAGAAAATAATTTATTAAATAATTATTCTGCTATAGTGGTGAGTTTACTTTTAAATTAATGAAAAGTTCTATTATTTCATTGTTGTGTATTTTCTGTTTCCTTATGCGATTGAAGTTTTAATCTTATGTAACTTGCTTGTTGAACATTAGCTTAATCGACTTACAAAGTATGAAACAACCAAACTGATCAATTCCTTTAATCTGATAATTCTTTCTCATATCAGTTCCTTGACTGATCTTCTGATCAGTTGAGATACCTAACTCAACTGATTCCTCTTAACCTGGTTAGTCTCTTAACCAGCTGGTTCTGGAGATCAGTCCACCAAACATTTCTGGTGCATTTTCTCCAAGATCCAGAAGTCCTAGCTCATTGCATAATTCTCTGAATCTGATCTCAGCTAGTGACTTGGTTAAAATATCAGCTTTCTATTTATCATTATGGATCTTTTCCATACTGATATTCTTCTTTTCAACATGATCTCTTATAAAATGGTGTCTGACATCCACATGCTTGCATCTTGTATGTAGAACAGATTCGAAAGTGTTTGCAATTGCACTATTATCATCATGTAATATAAACGTTCAGAGCTATAATGTTATAATCCTCACCGCCGATTAAGCCAGAAAGCAATGGGAGCAAATAAATTTTCCGCAGCCATATATATTCTCGCTTGATAGTAGATGCCAAGAATCGATGTCTTCTTTCTTTGAAAACCAAGAGATCGGTTTACTACCTAAAAAAATCGACATGTACCGAGGTTGACTTCTGTCAATTTCGCAACCTCCATAATCGTAATCAAAATACCCACTAAGTTTAGATTATCATCCGATGAGTAAAATAAACCAAGGTTTATCGTCCCTTCAGATACTTAAGAATCCGCTTAGTCGCTTGTGTGGCTTTTTGCATTGTATTTGCTCAACCGCACATACACCTCCTAAAAAGTGATATCCGGTCTCACTGGCGGTCGGTATAGTAGAGATCCAATGAGAGCCCTATATTCTTTCTAATTAGTTTTCTGTCCATTCTCATCTGGATCCATCTTGAATCCAATCATCATAGGAATTCTTCCTTACAGTTTTGAACTCCGAACTTAGCCAATAAACTCCTAGTGTACTTACTTTGGCGATGAATATCCCTTACGATTTTGCTTAACTTGTAAACCCATAAAGTAACTCATCTGACCCATTATGGACATCTCAAACTTCCCTTGCATCAGCTTGCTGAATTTTTCACATAAACTCTTGTTGGGAGATCCGAAGATGATGTCATCCACATAAATCTGAACCATCAGAATGTCTTCTCCATCTTCTATTCTGAATAAGGTTATGTCCACTATTCCTTCAGTGAAACCACTGTCTATCAAGAACGGAGAGAGTGTATCATACTAAGCTCGAGGAGCTTGTTTCAGGCCATAAAGAGCTTTTCTTAAACGGTACACCTGGTCGCCTTTTTCAAAGCTTGGAGGTTGTTCAACATAAACTTCCTCAACTAGTACCCCGTTTAAGAATTCACTCTTAACATCCATCTGATACACAATAAACCCTCTCAGGCAAAAGATATGCCATAAAAAAATGAACGGCTTCAGACGAGCGACTGGTGCAAAGGTCTCATCATAATCAATTCCTTCTGATTGTGAATACCCCTTAGCAACAAGTCTTGCCTTATTTCTGGTTATGAAATTATTCTCATCTCTCTTGTTCTTGAATACCCACTTTGTGCCAATCACACCTTGATGAGTTGGTCTGTCCACCAGTTTCCAAACATGATTCCTCTCAAACTATTCCAGCGCCTCTTGCATGGCTAGAATCCAGCCAGATCTTGTAGAGCTTCTTCTACTTCAATTGGTTCCTTCAAAGACATATAACAACAATACATGGCACTTTCACCAATCTGATGTCTACTTTTAACTCTATCAGATGGGTCTCCGATGATCAGATCAGTTGGATGACTGGTTACCTGTGTCCTTCTTTTTCTCGATTTGCATCAGTTTGGAGAACATCATCCTCTTCTGATAGTAGTTCATTACTAGTGATTAGGAGTGGTGCAGAATTATGATCCACTTGACATAGACAAGTCTCAGCTGATGTTGGACTCATCATGTGCTGATGTCTGTCCGTAGGAACTTCAGTGTTCTCTGCATCAGATGGTTCGGGCTTGATATTTGTCTCAAATTGCACCAAAATTTCTTCATCGACAACAGTAATGCGTACCTTAGGGTCTAATTGATTGGTGAATCAAGAAGATCAAGTTCGGAATGTACACTTTATTCGTGTTCGATCCTTTTTCCTTGATACTTACCGATCCATTTTCTTTGCATCAAAAATCAGGATTGATCTGCATCGCTTGTTCCGAGGCGCATTTCTCTTGTTCGTAGGTGTCTCATCAAAGACCACATGAGGTGTTTCTTCCACAACTAGGGTTTGTTCGTTGTAAACCCCCCGAACGCCTTTGCTAGATGAGGAATATCCTAAAAAATATACCCTCATCCCGACTTGGCCTCAAAAAAAAAAGTCTTCAACCGACTCTTCCCATTGTTGTGTATGAAACACTTGAACTCCAAAAAATATGGGAAGTAAGAAACACGAGGTTTTTACGCCCTTCCACGATTCATAGGGTGTTTTGTAGTGAGCCTTAGTCGAGAGCATCTGCTTTTGAGTGTGGCATGCAAGATTGATGCTTCGCCGAGAAACGGCTTTGGTGTTGCATGTTCAGATAATATAGTGCTAACAGCTTCTTTTTGAGTGTTCTGCTTTTCTCGCTCGCCACACCATTCTTTGTATGTTCTTGCAAATTGATGTCTCATGTTGTATACCAAACTTAGTGCAAAAATCAAGAATAAAAGAATTTAAATTATGTACCTTTTATCCGATCCGATTTTCACTATAATCGACAAATTTCTTTCATTCTCAGAATTTCTCGAGCAAACTCGGGGTATCTTTGTTGTTGTCTCATTCTTCTTATACAAGAATACTTCCCATGTAAACTTGGAATAATCATCCACGATTACCAGAGTGTATTTGCGTCTGTTGAGATTGACTCGTGTAATTGGTCCAAATAAGTCCATATGGAGCGATTGTAATATCATTGGATGTGGTCCAGGATTCCCTTGAACGAGGCTTTAACCTGTTTTCCCTTCTGACGTGCGACACATGTCTGATCGTTAGAGAATACCTCATTCGGAAGACCCTCAACCAAAGACATCCTTGCTATCTTGATAAGAGTTTTAAAGTTCAGATGACTCATTCTTTTGTGCCAGAGCCAACTGCTACCTTTTGAACTCTTAACAATCAAAGCATGCATTTTTGGACAACTGCTCCAATCAGATAAATTGTACCTTTTCTTGAACCAGTTAACAAGATCTGTTGAGTAGCTCGATTCTTGATAGTACACTGATCAGTCGAGAACTCAACATTGAATCCGTTGTCATAGAATTGTGAAACTGATAACAGATTTTGTTTTAAACCTTCGACATACGAGACTCCAGTAACCTGTACATCATAATTCTCTAAGGTTCCGAATTCTCTAGTAAGACCAAAGTTATCATAACCAAAGAGTAGACACGGGCCTTTTTGTTTTGTGTAAGAGCTAAGGAGATGTTTGCTTCCAGTCATGTGCCTTGAGCATCCACTATCGATTTACCAGATAGTTGCTTGTACACCTCCTTTGTTGGCCAAACCCACGCGAACCTGCAATTAAATCAGGCTTTAGGTACCCCTTTAGGATTGGGTCCTGAGGGGTTAAAGTTGGTTTTAGGGATCCATACAAATAGGGCACTTCTATTGTAATCAGATAGATTAGAAGGCCTGATTTGTCTCCCATAAACATCTACATAATTATACATCTCTTCCTATGCATTCTGATCAGTATGATTATTTGTGCGAGCCTTGAGTTAATCAGAAGACTTGGGATTTTTCTTTGTTGTTTATCTTCTTTTAACCCAGTGGGGCTCAGGTGCAGCAGCCCTATGTTTCTGATTGTAAGGGGTGCTACCATTAAAAGAATCATATCTTTTTAGCATTAATGGTCTTAGCAATTTACCTTTAGCTTGCTTGTTAGGCAGGTGACCCTGATTAGGTTTCAGATTAGATTTCCCTTTGACAGGTTGTCTTTTCTGATACCTAATCTGCTGATCAGGTTGAGGTCTCTTCAGAAGAACTGGGTTCTTCTGTTGATTCCTCGGCTGATGCTTAATCAGTTGGGGTCCATTTATGTTCCCTTTCTGATTGGGCACTTACCTTACTTATTCAGCAGGTCTCTTTCCCTTATCAGATACATATTTTACTTTTTGTGTAACTATATCAGAAACTCGTTTGATTACACGTTTTTGAAGTGAATCAGACGGAGCTTTTGAGGATGTAGAAGGGTTTGCATACCCAATACCCTTCTTATTAGTTGTCGTACAAAAATAGTTGTTCATATCCTGAACGGTTTAGAAGATTTCGTGAACACCTGTATTTTCTTACGTAAACTATCCTCAGTTAATTTCAGACTCTCATGTAGTACGAAGGGTTCATCAAACTTAGCTTGTAAGATTTTAAAATCATCAGCTTGCTGTTTATTGATAGCTAGCTGATCCTTAATCTGCTTCTCCTGATCCGAAGAATTATCTTTCAAAACTTTCAGTTCTTCAGTTATCTTCTGAGCAGCTTCAACTGATTTTAGTTCAGCTGCTTTACTGACAGCATTTTCCTTAACAAGCTGACTATTCTCAATCCTTAGCTTATCGTTTTCGGCTTCCACTATCGTATAAGTGTCAGAATAGAGTTGCAAGTCAATCTCTCCAGCAGGTGTGCTAATCATAGCTGGTGTGGAAACTGAAAGAACATAAGGTTTAGAGGTTACCTCAAATTGGTCTTCCTCCTTAGCCATGAGAAATATGTCTTCATCAGATGAGAACATCAGATCATCGTAGTGATAGAAATCATCAGTTTTGCTTATCAGACAAAAGTCCTCTACTGATGAGTAGCCATAATCCTCAGAAGGCAGATAAGAATCATCGATCTCAGATGTATCAGCAACCATGGCTTTTCTGTCTCTGTATCTTTATTCTCGTCTGTTCCGCTTGTCTTCTCTTTCTTTTGGAGTCAGGTCCGGGCAATCTGCGCTGTAATGACCTGGTTTCTCACAGTTGAAACATGCTCCACGATCCATGGAACTCCTTCTGCCAGGTGAGTCATTTCGTCTGTAGAATCTGTCAGGTGACTTACCTGTCTGATTGTAATCTGAGTTTCTTCTCTCAGATCTGTTGTCTCTTCTTTCATCAGACTGATCATCTCTTTTCTTATCTTCTCTGCGATCTTCTCTACGGTCATCAAATCTGGTCCTTTCTGGAGATCTGTCAGCTGGCCTCCTATCTCTTCCTCTGCTGGTTTGATAATCCCTGTAAAATCTGCGATACTTACCAAGTTGGATGTTAGATTTTTCAAGTTTTCTGGTTAGCAAACCAATCTGTTTAGTTTGGCTTATAATATTTCCAACAGGTTCATTAGACTTTGAGTTGCTGTTGGCTGCTTTGAATGCAACAGATTTTGATGTGGCAGGTGTGGCTTCAGCAAGCGACTCGTCTTCTTCTTCTTGCCCTCTTTCGATCAGATCAAACTCATGGGCTTTAAGACTCAGGAACAGGTTGCTTGGCTTCATCTTTGCAATATCTTGACAATCCTTTATTACAGTGGCTTTCATATCCCACTTCTTAGTCAGAGATTTCAAGATCTTGTAATTGATGTCTTTATCTGACATTTCTCGTCCAAGTTCCCGTAACTTGTTGACTGACATGGTGATTCTTCCATCGAGCTCATTGATGGTTTCATTTGGTAGCATCTTAAGTTTTTCAAATTTCACCAGTTTAGCTTGCAGTCTGCTATCTTTAATCGATCATTTCCTACACACATTTCAGCAAGCGTATCCCACATCTGTTTGGCTTTCTTGAGATACTTTATCTTTTCTCTGGTTATCTTGTCAATGGTCTTCATGATTATGTGCCTGGCTATCGTATCCAGAGTGTACAACTTTCTCTCTTCAGCATCCATCAGGGCGGGACTCTTTCTGACAAGACTTACAACTGCAAAATCTGGATCACCTCCAACAGCTGGGTTGTCATGGTAGATGATGATGGGTCCTCGTTCAAGAACTTCCGTCATCCTGCTGCTTATTGATCCCAGATGGTTGCTCATGTATATCGTCCAGTCTGCATACTCATCAATGGAAAATTTAGGCAAATCATTATACATACCCGAAGTATTATCCATGCTGATCGTGAGTTTAAAAAGAAATGAGATTAGAAAAAGGTTTTTCAAGATCAGTTCAAGTGACCACAAAGGTTCTTCCTCAAGAACCGATGATATTCAAAGCCAGTGGTCTGTAGAACCACTGCTCTGATACCACTTGTTGGGATATTTTAGTTTTGATGAATTATGCCAAAACATTATCAACTTGTGTTATTCAAGTTGATTTACAGATAACAAGTTGAGGGGGAACGAGAGAACAAGTTGAGGGGGAACTCACGAAATCAGAAGAAGATGATCGAGATCAGATGAGTAAGATGAGTTTCGGAGTTAACTGATGAGCTGTGCAAAATCAGAAGAGAAGAAAAACTAAGCCAGCTGATCAGAAGATCAGATGACCAGAACAGAGCTGATCAGATGATCAGAAGAACATACGAGCTGATTTGGTGATCAGAAGAACAGTCGAGCTGATATGGTGATCAGAAGAGAAGACAAGCTGATTAGAAAGAAATTGACCAGAAGATCAGAAGAGGAGGTTACAGATCAGAAGAGGAGCAGATGAGACTGATCGAGATCAGACGTGATCGAGATCAGATAAGATAACCTGATGTACTGACCTGATGTTATCCTCATATGTTGACCTGAAGTTGTGCTGATCTGATTAGTCGAGCTGATCAGATCAGGCAAGAAGAAATCAGATAGCCTGAGTCAAGTGACCTGAGGGTCAGTGAGTAAAAGTGACATGAGGGTCAGGATGTCTGAAGTCAGAAGAGCTGAACTCAGTTAGCCTGAGTGTCAGTATGCCTGATCAGACAAGGTCCGCTGAAGAGAAATCTGCTGAATCAAGAATCCTGAAGACTCAGAGAAACCTGAAGACTCAGAGAAACCTGAAGACTCAGAAGATCGTGAAGAATATAGCCGTTAGATTCAGCTGACGTGGACCAATGAGAGGAAGACAACCAACCTGAAAAAGCTACAGAACTTACGGAATAGTATGGATGTGAATGTGATTATTTCCGACGGTAACATTCAAATCCACACTATAAATACAAGGTCTTTCATCATTCTAAAGTGTGGAGAGTGTGGAGAATGTGGAAAGAGATGCTACAGAGCCAAGAGCCATATACTCAAAGCATTCCCACTATAGAACACAAAACTGTTGACATACAAATACATCCATGAGTGTTCTAAAACTCAATCTAAACAACCCACGATATATCCTAAGCTTAGAGAGATTTTTCCAACCTTAGCATTGTGGCTAAACAAATGTAAGGGAAAATCTCAACCTAGTTGGAGACACCAACCAAACCCAAACCCTCTTGTTAGGTAGTTTGAGTGTGATTGTTTGAGTTGCAAAGAGTGAGTAAGCTGCAGAGTAGTCAGCCAAAAAACTCTAGAGAAGAAGTGAGTAAAACTATCTTGGATAGTCAGAAAACTTGTGTGTGTTTGAGTAAGTAAGCTGCAGAGTAGTCTGCCAGAAAACTCAAATGTAGAAGAAGTGAGTAAGCTACAGTGAGTTAGCCTGAAAGCTTGTAGGCGATCCCTTGAAGGGTGATAAGTCCCGAGGCGAGCCCGAGAGGGTGATAAGTCCAGTTTGAAGTAATTTCCCTAGGAACAGGGAGAGTGGATGTAGGAGCTTGAGTCTCCGAACCACTATACTTTGTTGTGTTCATTATTGCTTTATGTTCTAATCTTGTCATATGCATTCGATTATAAGCAAAACACAACACATGGACTTAAATAGCAAAAATTTGGAATCACCATTCCTTCACCCCTGTTTTATATGCATTTCATGATTTTTTCCGCATTTCATGGGTTTTTCACCGGGACAAACACCACTTGTAGGTCCCAAATGGGTTTCGTGAAGGCAGAATTCTAGAGGGGAGGGGTGAATAGACTTCTGTTTTTGCAGATCAGGTGTGATAGCAGGTTTCCTGATCAGAGTGCGAGTGAATCAGTTTGGACTGATATCCAACTTACTGATCGCCTGATGGTAGATCAGTTCGGTGTCTATCAGTTTAACTGATTGTGCGGAAGCTAGTTTGTACCCGTGTGAAAAACCAGTTTTAACAAATCAGATATTGAAGTCAGTTTTCAATCAGCTGACCAAAGAGTCAAACTGATCAGATCAGTTGCTTAATGCAAACTGATCCTAACTCAGAATATGTATGCAGCTTTAAGCAAAGTCGTGTGTGATAGTGTAAAGCAGTTAAGAGCAAGTGAATACACGCAAGATTTATAGTGGTTCGGACAACCAGTCCTACGTCCACTCTTCCCTATCACAAGGGGCACCAACTTAACCAACTGGACTTAGTTTATTGTGTTAGTCCAACACATTACAACCAACAGATATTTAGAGAGTTCACACTCAACCGATCCCAGAAATCAGAACTAGAAACCCTAGTCTGAAATCTTGCAAAACAAACTTAACCTAACTTTTGGGTTTTGGGTAAGATTTGTTGTTTGTTCCAACTTTAAAATCTATCCTAGTATTTAAGTAGCCTAACAGCTAGAGGATAAGATTTATGTGCTAAGAACTATGGGATGAACACTTAGAAAAATAATCTTCACGGTTGTGTTCTTCGTGCGGAAATTTGGCTATAGTATGAGCTTCTTCATAATTTCCATTTTTCACTCTGAAGAGGAATCCCATATTTATAGACCCCGAAATCAAAAAGCCGTTGGAGAGCAATTTGAATTTCTGGCTATATTTGGTAGATATGTAGGATTTGATGTGACGTGCTTCAGGGATGGCATGGCCGAAAGAATGGATAGTTATCTTTTATAGCCATTTGACCAAGCAGCACAAAATCCCATATTGTCGGCCCCGTTCATACGTGTCTTGTTCTTATTGGTTAACAAAAACACTTTTCAGTGTTTGTTCTACCAACTAAAGTTGACATTCTTCTTGTTCAGATCAATAACGTATGACTTGGTGAAACATCAGTTACCACCTGGTGTGAGCTAACCGATCAGTTAAAACAGATCAGTCTACCTGATAGAGTGTTCTGGTGCCAGTTGTCTTAGCTCAACTAGCAGACTCGGATGATGTAGGTCTTCTGGTCTGATCTTCGGGTAGTCATCTGATCTTCAGGTCTTCTGAGTTTGAGCTTTATGAATTCACTCTGATCATCTGACTTTATCAGATCGTCTGATCTTCTGTCTTTCCCTTGCCTTCTGGCCTTCTGACTTCAGCTGGTCTTTTGTTCTCAGCTGGTCTTTAGATCTGACCTATACATATTGAGTTCCCCCTCAATATGTGACATATCTTATACATCAGTTGTTCTATACAATAAGTATCAATTGGTCATCTTATAACTGGTATTTAAAAACATCAGTCAGCTAACAGGTCTGACTGGTCCTATTACATGTGTTTTGGAACTTTCATCAAAACTCTAAATTTCCCAACATGGGGTTATACTGGAAAGTATGCTTTTACTTTGTATAACCAAACTGAATTTATGTCTTATTTACTGAAATAAATTATTTATCACTGATGTTTTAAATATCTTTGAATGTTACATATATTTACTGCATAATTTTTCAATAAACAGTACGTGTTACATTGTAGTTAATTTAGTGATACCAGATCACAGAAGATTAAATTAACAGTCCCTTGTAACTAAAAGTACATTGTTCATGACCTAGATGGAAATGAACAATCCATCGTGAAAGGTTGAAGTGTAAGACTCAGATTGACTTGTCTTGACCAAGAGATTACGCTAGTGCATGACTGATGCACTGAATAGGACCTACAGGAGGATAAATTCTTCAGCACTGAATTAGGAAGAATTAGACCTCAGTGGTTCGTTATTTCTTAATCTTCGTCCCTTAAATAGGATCGTGTGTGGTTAGTAATTATTGCTTTGACTTATGACTGGTAGAGAATCAATGAGATTCAATACTTTATATCTTGGGAATATTATTGGTCACATGCGATTGCTAAAATTTAATACGGAGAATCATGTGTAAGTACTCTTGTTTGATTTGCCCCCTTGGGAGGTTCATAAGATTTATCATACCAAATCTTGCAAGTGAAACTAGTTTCCGGTATGGATAATAATGTTGAACCGTTCCTTAACCAAGGACAAAAGATATTAATTAAAGGAAAGATGTTTCAGTGGCTTGAATTAATTAATGGGCTGTATAATCTTAAACACGGGAAATAATAACCGGGAGTCATATTATCAGTAATATGGGTTAAGATGGATAGTGCAATATTAATTATGTAGTGGGATTAATTAATATTTATGGGCTTGAATAATATTGTGGCTCAATATTAGATATTCAAAGTCCATTAGAAGGTCCAATCTTAATTCTCCTAAAGGTCCCTCAAGTAGCCCAAAGATAAAGTCCAATAACTGAAAAAGGTGTTTAAAATAAAATAAATTATTGTTGCCTAATTTTTTCCTAATTTTCGAAATTAATAATAAAAGAGGGAGAAAGATTTTCTTTGAATTTTGTTATGGAATGAGGATAAGAATTCTTGGAATACAAGTTGATCTTATTAAATTCAAGAAATCTCTCACTTGGTTACTTATTAAGTGAATTTCGAAATTTTTGATTAAATAAGGGAAGGGAAGATTTTCTTGATTTTCTTGAAAAGATATTATGGAAGATACATATTCTTGAAATACAAGAATATCTCATAAATTCAAGAAGATCCAAATCTTGGATTCATATTCCTTATTATTTTCAAAATATACCATAATATTAGGAGGTGGGATTTTTGTGGAATATTTAATTATGGAGAAAAGAATATATGAGATATATTCAAGATTTCTTGGAGATCAAGAAAAAGATTTTCCCATCTTATTTTCACCCTTAAAGTTCGACCACCCCTATATCTATAAATAGGGGATGAATGTTTCATCCCCAATGCAATTCCATGTGTTGGAAAAATTTGAAATCCACAAAGGTGGTGCAACATAATTTTATTTTTCCCTTTTGTTAAATTGTTTGCGAGTTCCTACCACCGGATTGTTGAACAAGGATAAGGGAATACTTGAGAAGGTCTTTTGGTGTGTTTGTGTGAACGGGATCCATCTTCTCAATGGTTGTTACTCCGAGAGGTTAGTTCACGTAAACCCATTGTAATTCCGCATGCGTAGGATTTATATGAACTGTTTTTATGCATGATTTGTTGTTGAATTATTATTTAAATTAATATAAGATTAATTCATGCTAGTAATAATTGTTAGAATTAAATTTGTATTTAAATATTCATCCCGAATAGATCCGGGCAATTAATTCCCCAACAACTGGTATCAGAGCCTCGGTTTCGGGCTCGGAATTTTAAATTATAATTTAATTCATTTTCATTAAATTTGAAATTGGATAGTAGAATTGCTAGATCTTTTTTGCAGGTATCCAATTGTCATGGTAGTTAATGAATGTTTATATTTATGCATACTTATAAATTGTGGTTTTTAATTTGATTAGTTCGAATTCGTTTTGCCTCGTGAGAAAATCCACGAGTAGATTACGATTTGTTTGATTCGTTCAATGTAATAGACTAGTCTAGATCTAGGTTTATTTATTTTTCATAAATAAATTATAACCGGATCGGAAATAGAGCGGAGATGAAGAATTAAAACACGAGATCCGGAATCGGGTAAGCGGCGTATGCGTTACCTAAACGTGCTAAAAGAGGCACGCACGACGACGCTGACGACGCTGTGAGACTCACATGGGTGTGGGGCAAGGTCGGTGGGCCGAGCGCGTGCGGGATCTTGCCGGGGCGCATGGGCGATGCTTTTCAGACGCTGGCGGGCGGATGCGCCAGACGGGCGAGGCGAGGCGAGGCGGGCGATGCGGCACGAGGCGGGATCTGGCATGGGCGGGCATCGAAGGCCACGCAGCACGCTTGGGACGCGACGCACGCCCCGAGAAGTGTCGAAGCGCCGACGACGATGGGTCGAAGGCGAGGCATACAAGACGGGCGCCGATCGACACGGCCGGGGGGAGTGTAAGGCATGCACTCCGACCCGCGAGCTGGTCGATGATGTGGCTTGACGAGGCATTTTTTTTTTAGACGGTCAAGTGGGAGCTTTTTTGAGACGAACGATGAAGGCCATAAAGACGATTTCTCAAGATCAATACATGATAAAAATTAACCGTGACAATTGGATATATGTGCCCAATGTGTTTAATTTTTGTTTTGATTTTTTTTTTGCATTATTTTATGCTTATTTAAATTGTGTTTAAATATGCGATGCATGAAAAAATATTTTTGAAAAATCTCACCTTCGAAAATTACTAAGTATGTTTAAACAATTAATTGACAATTTTATTCCGGACAATAAAATTGAATTAATTTTGACCTCCATGATTTATTTATTTGTGGATTCTTTTGGAGAAATTCCTCTATGGGACGGCAAAAGATGGATTTCACATGAATAAATTCGAAAAGGATGATTGTGGGTTATTATTAGTGACGATTTATGACCTCTCCACGAGGCTCAAGCAAAGTAATAATTATGTATTTAATCATGGTTATTACTTAGGTATAAAATTGATATGCATATACTTCCCTGAAGTCCCTGTCAATTTTATATTGGTCAAGTGGGAGCCAACTATTAATCTGGATATTAAAGGTTTGTAAATGTTTCTTGTTTTTAACCTGCTTGAATGTGTTTAAGTAATGACCCACCCCACGTGGCTTATTTAAACTGTTTTTAGATGTTGGCTAATGCATGTTCATATTTTTTTGAGATTTTAATATGATACATGTGATAGAACATTGTGATATGTTTGTGCTTATACAAATTGTTATTTATTTCAGTTCAACATGTCGCAACCTTTTAATCCACTGTTCAATATACTTAAAGACAATTTGCTTACTGGTGAAAACTTCGTTGATTGGAATCGTAAACTTACTATTGTCCTCATCGCACAAAGCCATAAACGGTTCTCACTACACCTAAACCGTAAAAGCCAAATGATGAGTCAATTTTTTTTTTTTTTTTTTTTTTTTTTTTTTTTTTTTTTTTTTTTTTTTTTTTTTTTTTTTTTTTTTTTTTTTTTTTTTTTTTTTTTTTTTTTTTTTTTTTTTTTTTTTTTTTTTTTTTTTTTTTTTTTTTTTTTTTTTTTTTTTTTTTTTTTTTTTTTTTTTTTTTTTTTTTTTTTTTTTTTTTTTTTTTTTTTTTTTTTTTTTTTTTTTTTTTTTTTTTTTTTTTTTTTTTTTTTTTTTTTTTTTTTTTTTTTTTTTTTTTTTTTTTTTTTTTTTTTTTTTTTTTTTTTTTTTTTTTTTTTTTTTTTTTTTTTTTTTTTTTTTTTTTTTTTTTTTTTTTTTTTTTTTTTTTTTTTTTTTTTTTTTTTTTTTTTTTTTTTTTTTTTTTTTTTTTTTTTTTTTTTTTTTTTTTTTTTTTTTTTTTTTTTTTTTTTTTTTTTTTTTTTTTTTTTTTTTTTTTTTTTTTTTTTTTTTTTTTTTTCCCCCCCCCCCCCCCCCCCCCCCCCCCCCCCCCCCCCCCCCCCCCCCCCCCCCCCCCCCCCCCCCCCCCCCCCCCCCCCCCCCCCCCCCCCCCCCCCCCCCCCCCCCCCCCCCCCCCCCCCCCCCCCCCCCCCCCCCCCCCCCCCCCCCCCCCCCCCCCCCCCCCCCCCCCCCCCCCCCCCCCCCCCCCCCCCCCCCCCCCCCCCCCCCCCCCCCCCCCCCCCCCCCCCCCCCCCCCCCCCCCCCCCCCCCCCCCCCCCCCCCCCCCCCCCCCCCCCCCCCCCCCCCCCCCCCCCCCCCCCCCCCCCCCCCCCCCCCCCCCCCCCCCCCCCCCCCCCCCCCCCCCCCCCCCCCCCCCCCCCCCCCCCCCCCCCCCCCCCCCCCCCCCCCCCCCCCCCCCCCCCCCCCCCCCCCCCCCCCCCCCCCCCCCCCCCCCCCCCCCCCCCCCCCCCCCCCCCCCCCCCCCCCCCCCCCCCCCCCCCCCCCCCCCCCCCCCCCCCCCCCCCCCCCCCCCCCCCCCCCCCCCCCCCCCCCCCCCCCCCCCCCCCCCCCCCCCCCCCCCCCCCCCCCCCCCCCCCCCCCCCCCCCCCCCCCCCCCCCCCCCCCCCCCCCCCCCCCCCCCCCCCCCCCCCCCCCCCCCCCCCCCCCCCCCCCCCCCCCCCCCCCCCCCCCCCCCCCCCCCCCCCCCCCCCCCCCCCCCCCCCCCCCCCCCCCCCCCCCCCCCCCCCCCCCCCCCCCCCCCCCCCCCCCCCCCCCCCCCCCCCCCCCCCCCCCCCCCCCCCCCCCCCCCCCCCCCCCCCCCCCCCCCCCCCCCCCCCCCCCCCCCCCCCCCCCCCCCCCCCCCCCCCCCCCCCCCCCCCCCCCCCCCCCCCCCCCCCCCCCCCCCCCCCCCCCCCCCCCCCCCCCCCCCCCCCCCCCCCCCCCCCCCCCCCCCCCCCCCCCCCCCCCCCGAGCTAAGAATGAAGGCCGTGGTGAACTGTGAAGTGTTGCCAGAGGCTGAAAGGTGGAGAGGGAGTTCTAGGGTGGAGGTATTGACTAGGGAAGTGCTTTACAGAAAGGACAAACCAAAGATGGAAAGAAATTCTCCTTGGTTATTTGGAATCTGAGGATCCAGTCATGTTTGAGTTTGGGAGAGTTTTTCAATTTAAGAGATTGTTCTTTGTTTTTGAAAAATTTGATTCATCTGATGGATATTGAGTTTGCTTTTGAGTTGTTTCCATCTATCACAACAATCTATCTCTGATTCTTTGTACACCTGACCAACACATCATTTAGATGGCATTCCATAGGACGTGGAATGGGCCTTCTTGGAATGTTCAAAAGGTTGAAAAGGTTGGTAGAGATGGGTTAATTCAGGTCTCAAAGGTTTGATCAATTGACTTCCATAGATCATATTTTGGAGAATTAAAAATGATTTCGAGAGGGCATTGAATGAGAATGAGCTGAAGAAGTGGGCTAGAAATTGTGGTCCAATGTCAATTCAAAAACAGAGAGGAGGTTATGAGTGTTGCGTTATATTGGTGATTAAAGTCAAATCGTTTCCTTATAGAGGCATAAATGGATAAAACCAAATTCAAAGAATTTCAGGAAACTCAATGCAGAGAGATCATAGGAAAACGTGGCATCAAGTCTCTAGATGGAAGTCTCCTGTTTTGAACTCTTATCAGGATGAGACCCATGATGGTTGGGAGAACTCCTATGGTTCAATAAATTGATTATCTGAATCCTGCCATGCCTTGGCTATATTCTATTTTGTCAGCTAGAAATGTGAATGGTTCCTTTGAGATTGGAGTTGTCTATCATCGGACAGGAGAAGAGTTTGGATTAGAATTGGGAATTCAAGGATGCAGGGGAGACAAAGGGTGTATATGGTCAGGATCAAGAAGATTGGTGGCTAGCTTGTTTCCAGGATTTTTGGAGAAGGGTTATACAAAGGCAATGATGAATTGCAAATGAGCTAAAATTGTGATTATTGTACAGATAAACACACACTGGTAGGTTTGTCAGATATTGAGAGTTGTGGAGTCCATGGTCACCAGTGAGATGAATCGGACCCATGGACTAGGTGATCAGACAAAGGGATGGTTGATGAAATGGGTTCTATCTGGATCCTTAACCTTGGGTGTGGGGTGGTGGAGACATAATGGTCAGACCATTGACAAGTGGGTATCTAATAGAGAAAAAAGAGATGAAAGGTTATAAATTGAAAAGAGGATCAGCTATGGGAAGCAACCTTCTCTGTGTGGGTATCAGTCCAGATTCTAACGTGATTATTTACCATCTTTCCTTTTGAAATCTGGCCGAATGGATGTGAGATGGCTTTATTGAGTCTTGAAGAGAAATATATACAACAGCGGTTTGAAACACTGGTTTTAAGCTCAAAAGTCGTTATAGACTCAATGACATCCAAAGCTGATTAAGTATTTTGATCAAAGTAATAAAGTCTTATAGGTTTGATCAAATGAATCTAATTATATCCAGAATGATCATAAAGGTGTTATCGGGAATAGTTTGATGCTGTGAAGGACTTTGGGGGCTACGTCGCTAACCGGGATCAAGATCCATAAAGGATGCCAGAAAATGATGATGGGCTGCCATGAAACCATATAAGGACCTTTTTTGTCTTGTGAGTTGAAGTATCAGGATTCCCTAAACGTACCCTTCTGATTGTGAATTCAATATCAACGTGCCCTGGTACAAAGAGATATAGATGGCGTGGGCTTTAATATATTAATAGTGAGAAATCAAAATGTGGGAAAGAGCATTGTTGATTAAATATGAAGAACTTAGGATCAGAATGTTAATTATCGATCAGACAGTCAATCCCATTGGATTCCTGATTTCGGATTTCGTCATAGATTCAGAGAAAATCTACCTCGTGTATCAGGAGGAGCCAGGATCTGAACATAATAATTGGACTGGATCTGATTGATTTGACAATCTTTGTGATGATTTACAAATTCAAGGAACCAAACCCGCAGAGGCAATGAAACATTGAAGAAATACATCTGTCGAGAAATCGTTAAAGAGAGGAGATATAAATTGTGAGGCCGCTCGGAGAAGACAACCTAATGGATCATTCACAAAGTGCCTCGAGAACACAATCGAGACGTGGAGAATCATTGTCAAAATGATATGCTTTTGAGTATAAATTGAGAGATATTAATGGATTCATTGTGGTGACATTAGATATCACGCATTAGAACTACGAAGGATATGTTGTATAGTATGTGACAGGACTTTGGAAACAAAGTGGAGTTGTTGGGGTTTCTCTGGAAGTATGCTTTACTTTATTATAATATTTGAATTTACATCTTATTTTGAAATGCAATTATTTATCATATCATTGAATGTTACATATATTTCTTTTAATTTAATCCATCTGGTCTATTTTTGTTACATGAATTAATTGGTATTTGGTCACAATTCAGTCATAAATTCAAAAATGCGACATTCACGACCTAGATGGAAATAGTATTGATCCATGAAAAGGTTTGAAGTGAAACAAGTTGACTTGTGTGACCGAGAGATTTTTGAATAGGAGGATAAATTCTTGATGTTCTTGATTGGAAAATTGAACTCGGTGGTTGATATTTAATCTTGATCCATAAAATAGGATGGGTGTGGTTGTGGTATTGCTCTTTACTGACTGTGGCTGAAGAATAAATAAAGTTCAATACTTTTATCTTGGGCAATATTGCCAAGTCATCAAGTTGCTAAGATTGTCCAGAATGGTATTTGAAAATAGCATTTGATTTGCCTATTGGGGAATTCGTAAGATTTATGACTGCAATCTTGAAGTGGGATTAGTTTGGGTATGAGATATGACTAATGTTGAAGTTCATACGACCCGAGGACAAAATAACAACTAAAGGAAGTTTGTTTGATGACTTGGGAATTAATTAATGAGCTGAATAATCTTAAACAGAAATAATAACGAGAACCATATTAAATTAATATGGACAAGATGGATAGTCTTGATATTAATTTTGTGGTGAGTTAAATTGTTATGATAATATTGATGAATATTCAAAAGAGTCCATTAGAGGTCAATCTTAATTCTATATAAAAAGGCCTCAAGTATTTGAATGAAGTCCAATAACGAAAATTGTTGAAATAAAATAAAATTATTGTTAATTTTTTCTAATTTTTGAAATTAATAGTAAAAGAGGGAAGATTTTCTTTTGATTTTGTTATGGAATGAGGATAAGTATTCACTTGAATACAATTAAATTATTAATTCAAAAAGTCTATGATTATTAATTTAAAATTTTGATTAGATAAAGATGAAAGATTTTCTTGATTTAGAAGATATTATACCTTCTTGAAACCATATCTATTAAAGAAGATCCAAATGTTTGGATTCATATTATTATTTGAAATATATAATATTGGAGGTGATTTTTGTGGAATATTTAATTATGGAGAAAAGAATATGATATATATTCGAAATTTCTTGGAGATCAAGAAAAATTTTCCTTGTTTTCACACAAATTTTGAAGCCACCACCATATCTATAAATGAGGGATGTTCTACATCTCAATGGTTTAATGTAAAATCTAAAGGTGGTGCATTTATTGATTCTTATAGGATTTATTTGAATGAGAATGTGAGAGAGTCTTGGTGTGTTTGTAGTAAAGGATCAATATTTTACCAATGATTTGTCACTCAGGGGTTAGTTCACATATTGATTCCATTGATTCATATTTATTTTATCATAATTTTAATTTATTATTTGAATTAATATAGGATTAAATTAATCTTTAATAATGATTATTTGGTGCAATTTATTTTACAATATATTTATTTAGGTATACAGACTAATTAATTCACCATTAGTATATAGTGATGCTGTTCCATGAGGCCTTTTTATGGTTGATGGCAGAATTTGTGTCATCAAATCAGTATCTTTGATGAATGTAGAATGGTGAATATTGGGGAGTACCTCACTCAGTCGTTCTCTCCAGTTGTTTCCTGTAACCCAGGTGTCGTGATCCATCAGAAGCTTGTTCAGCCCTTCTCCTCGATTTTTAGTTGAACTTGATCTCTATTATTTCCATCTAAATAGCATTCATTTCAAGGAGGATTCAATTTAAGGTTGGGATAACCCGTGGGTTTGCTCTCTGATTGGTTTGAAATCTCATATAGTTTATTTCCATATTTGAAATTTTCCATGTACATTGATTTTAAAAGGTTAACGATTCGTTTATCCTTCTCTTTCAATGATTTTTATGTGGGTTTTATCCTGGGTCCTCATTAAAGAGATTGATTTCAATGTTGGATCAGAGGATATCAGTCTTGGAGGTTTCCTTGATTCCTAGACACAGGATGATATATCGATTGGAGGATAAAATAATTGGGGTTTCAGTTCAGACAATAAGAGATATAGAAATATAAAAAAATGAAAAAATAAATAAGAGCAAA